>CM020246.1:53109536-53709536 GCA_009819775.1 Phoenicopterus ruber ruber
AGGCAGCCTAAGTGACACTTGGAAGCAAGCAATTAGGTCAAAGCTTTAAAGCAGGGAGCATTGGAAAAGCATGCAGCATTAATTATTTGTTTTGAATTGACAGAGGGAAAAATAAGGATTTTGGATTTGTCCTTCTGAAAGCTCCAGACGAGGAGGCTAACGGTCAGTACGGACAACTCTCAGCTTTCACTTCAACTCATGAGCTTGGCTTTGATTCCCCCCCGCCCCCAACATACCGTTACGGAAATAAGCTTGAAAATGGCCAAAAGACATTTAGAAAATGATGATGCCAAATGGGATATTGTGCATGCAATGGGAGCTTAGACTCAAGCTTGAATGCTTAGGCTTGATACTATTAAATACAGAGCACAAGTAAACTTCTAGTGAAGGTGAATTTCTGGGGGTGTTTGAAGCTGGGTTTCTTCCTAATGTTTGTCAGTTTCTGGGAGGTTTTCTGTAAGTTCTGATCCATAAGATTCTTTTCATTCTCTCTTTCTGTGTCCTTCCTTATAGAGATACTGATTTGCACTCAGGTACAAAAAGATTTTTAGCTACAGAAAAACAAACCAAAGAAAGATTTTTCCTTAAAACCAAAATTGGTGATGGATGAAAAACGTTTCTCGAATTTCTTGGTTGCAATGGATGTATTGGCAGGAGATGAAATGAAAAAAAAGCTTGGGAAACAAATGTGTATTATCTGAGCTCTGCTACCTTGGATATGTATTATCTTGGGTGCAGCTTGGACAGCTGGTAGGGGTTTCTTGAGAACTGACTGAACACTTGCTGAGGTGAATCACCACCCTCTGACCCCTGTGCCAGGGAACGCAGGTGATAGCCTGTGCTTTTGGTGCAACGAGAAGGACCGATGCAAAAAAATTCCTCTAGCAGAAACGGCAAGTTTTAAGAGGGCCTGAGGGACATCTGACTGAAAGTAATGTATATGTCTATAGGTATACAGGCATGTATGCATATTAATATTCACAATACAAATGGCAAAATTTAGTAATGTTTAGGCGTATCCTGCCTGGTTACGGCATTTGTTGGCAGTTTTCCTTGTCTTTGTGGTTGTGGCTCTCCTGGCGGACCCCTGCTTCCCCAGAGGGCACAGCGCGTGGCCCTCTGGCCTCTGGCGCCCGTGGGGGTGACATGGCTGCCACCAGGAGTGCCACCCGCCATCCCGAAGGGATGGAATTCGACTCGTTTTGTGTTTCTGGATCTCCAGATTCCCCCTGCTCCCTGGAAGTGGCAGAAATGAGGGACCCCGTAGAAGGCCCTTCACCTGCAAGTTCCCAACAACAAATGGCACCGTGCCCTCCTCTGCGCTCTCCTGTTTCTCCAAGCGTCCTTCTTCAAAGTCAGAAGACGACGTCTGAGTTCGTGTGGTCTTCTTTCCTCCCCCGTCCCCCTGGCTCCGGCGCGGCTGCAGCTCGGGAGCCAGGCGTCACGTCGGCGAGAGATGGGCCTGGGATAACTCTGAGTCCCGCTGCAGTTTGGAGGCACCTCCGTGTAAAGAGCCTCCCCCGCGCTGGGCCAGGCGCGTGCGGGTTGCGGGGACTTTTCATGGCTGTGGGCCCTTCCTGGGAGAGAGGAGAGGAACCAGAGAGGAAAGTATTTTCTCCTGACCTGCCCTCTTCCTGACTCCAGTCTTGGCCTCTCTGTGTTTCCACTGCAAAACCGGATCTCAAGGAAGAACCTGGCAACCCCCTGTTTTCCTGTCTCACTCTTACAGGTTGGTATGGGGCTGTCTTAAGGCACGGCATAGCCAAGGGAACAGTTGGCTGGGGAGGTGGCATCTTTCCGTTTCTTCTTTTTGACTAAGCAACAATCTGATAGCTGCCATGGCAAATAACATTCTTGTCACGTTCTTTTTTGAAAATTAGAAAGATAAATTTAGTTTGGTGGTGCAGGCGATTATCAGAGGGAGCTTTTAATCAAAGTTTCCAGAAAAGTAATGGACATTTTACTTTTCTTTTCTCTCAGGAACGAGTACCCCAAGCCTGAGATTTTTCGGTTTTCCTTCCCAGTGCAAGGAGATGCCATTCAAGCTTTACAAAGTCAAGGACGGAAAGCCCAGGGAGACAGTCACTTGCAGTGTGCCTTCAGCGAGGGCATCTAGCCAGCTTCCCAAGTTCACAGAGAGGCGGCTATGTCTCTGTCGTGGTCTTAGTGCCACGAAGGCAGTCGCCAAAACAGAGGCAAGACCTTACTCTGGTGTTATTAGTACTAAGTATGGGAAACTGCAAGTTCTCGTGGGAAAAGTAGCACTTTCACAGCACTCTGATGAATTTAAGCTGTTTTTTTTCTTTGCTAAAGCCTATCTTGTTAAAATAGTGATGCTACAATTAGAAGAATAATTCTCAAAGAAAGCTGTTTTCCTGTAGGAAAAATGGCAGAATGTAAAGGACTAAAGTTGGGACCAATTGCGCTATCATGAGGCAGCCATGCTCAAGCTTTCTTGGTCAAGCCAGCCCAGCTTTCTTGTCCAGTTCAACAGAAGCAGCGGCATCAATTAAAAGAGGTCTGTGCCAAAATACATGAAGAAGAACTACTAAACTTGACACTGGCAAACAGGGAGAACTCAGGCAAAGGCCTTTACACCTTTGAAGACGTGTGCAATACCACAGTGTCCACCAGTGGAATCTGCCCCCGGAGTGTCTGGGAGATGGCTGCGGTGGGAGGTTGTACGGGGAGAACTGTCCTGCCGGGTGAGACCCACGACTTACCTTTTCCAGACACCTGTTTCTACCAGAGGCCAAGGAGCTCTGCCTGAGGGGAAGGTGGAGTTCCCTCTCTCCTTCGCCCGCCCCCAAGATCTTCAACAACTGTGAAAGAAAAGTTTTTTCCTTGCCCATGGTGGCAGGTGGCGTAGGCTTTACAGCAAGAGGATGTATTAGCCCACTGGAAAGCACTTGGGAGGGGGTGGTGAAGGGTTTTTTTCAAACCTCTGGCCATTTTATGTTCCTCATGAAACTATCTCTCTGTTTTTTGAAGTATTTGCTGCAGTGAAAGCTGGGGTCAGTGAGACGTACCAGCTGATTGTGAATAGTGCTAAGAGTTTTCCTTTTACCTCTTAATTAACATTTAATTTAATGTTGACATTTTTGTGTTTTCCTTTCCAGTTTGCATTCAGTTTCTTTTTCTTCCTACAGATCTTGCTGGGGCAAGCGCCATGGGCGAGGATCGCTCATTGTCATGTCTCCGAGTGATGGACAGTAATGTCACCTAGCGATGGACTGTGACATCCCTGAGCGATGGATTGTGACCCGGCGTCCCTCGCTGCTTATATTCAAGCGCTGAGTCTCACCCAGCTGGCTCGTGCCTACACTCCAGCTGAGCGAGGTCGCGAGGTTTGGAGTGCTGAGCAAAGGCCTTTGGTGCTGGTGTCGTGCTCGGGGAGTTGTTGGTTGCAGCTCTCCGTGCCTGACCCCAGAGCCGTCAGAGGATTTTCCCCGGCCCTGCCAGGTTCAGGCAGCCGGGGCACCCAGGAGGCGCGCTCGCAGCAGCAGAGGTGAGCTGTGCGGGGACCCCTCAGGCTGGGGAGCTGGGAGGGTTTCCTTCTGGAGGGACCTGGGCATTTCTTCCCCCCCTCCCCAGGCCAGCCCATGACCGTGGCCTCTCTTCCTTTTCTAGCGCAACACCCGCTGCTGCAGCAGCACTGAGAGGGAGCAGCTTGACAACGCCAGCTCCCCCCAGCCCACCGCAGCGAGTGGAGAGCATGGCCATGGAGCTGGAGAACCGCTGCCCCATCTGCCTGGACAGCTGGGAGGAGGCCAGCTACGTGATGCCGTGCCTCCACAAATTCTGCTATGGCTGCATCCTGCGGTGGGCTGAGAGCAAGCCCGAGTGCCCCCTGTGCAAGAGGAGGATCACTTCCATCTTGCACTCGGTGCGGGGGGACCACAACTTCGAGGAGCATGTCATCCCACCACCTGCAGCACCATCAGTCATGGTCCCCGTGGCAGGTGGGGCTCCTGGACACGCAGCCGCCCCCGCAGCATCCCAGCCATCAGCTGCGGTGCCCAGCGCTCCTGTGGGCGGCCTCCACCCCGGCATCTGGGCGTTGCTCTTCCGAGAGGACCCAGCTCTGCTCCGGCCCCTGATGCTCTGGCTGCGACAAGAACTGCGGCTGATCTTCGACGGTGCCCGCTGGGAAACGGCAGCAGCGCAGAGGCTCGTCTTGTCCATCCTGCATCTCTTTGGGCCGGACGAGGAAATCCTGTTGCAGCTGCTGCAGCCTTCCCTGGGCATGCACGCAAGGGGCTTTGTGCGCGGGCTGATTGACACCATCGTGCGGCGGTGCAGCGGGGAGGCCCGACGTCGGATGGGCCTGGGGGACTCCCGTGCTGGCGGGGAGCGGGAGGGCAGCCCCGTGGCTGCCCCTGGCGCCGCTGCCTCCCAAAGGGCGTCTCCTGCCCTCAGGCCAGCCCCCTCCGGCAGCCCTGAGAGATCTGGGGCAGAAGAGCTCCCCAGCACCTCCTCGGCTGCCCTTGACGGGGGTCCCGGCAGCCCCCCCTCCGCCCCCGTTCCCACCCACGGGGAGCAAGAAGAGCTGCAGGAGGACCCAGAGGAGGCTGTGCCTGGACCCTCCACTGCCAGCCGGGGCAGGCACCGCTCCCGCGGGCAGCCACGGCGAGCCCCAAAGAGGAGGGCCGGCAGCCCTGAGGCCACTTCACGTCCAAAGAAGAGGCCACCCCGCCGGCAACAGTAGGAGGGTGCCCCAGGAGCTGGCGAAACCAGGACTGGGCCAGCAGCTGGGGCACCCGGCAGCCCGCAAGGGGACCGGAAGGCTCTCATTATTAGTCTAGCTCTAATGATCAAATAATACAAGACATGTATGAAAACTACCGAAATAGTGCTGGTATTTCTAACAATGTAGTTGGCGTTGCTATCCCCCCCTGTGTTGGTTTCTCATGTGGCCAGAAATGGCTTCCAAGAGAACTTGGTCCATCCTTTCCCCAGGGGCAGAAGTGAGGATGAGCCTTCTGGAGTTCCTCAGGTCATCCTCTTGCATGTTCAAAAGATGGGGTGCACCATTGGACGCTGTCTAGTGTGTGGTGCCTCCCCCAAGCTCCGCAACCTTTCCAAGATGACGGAGGGCGGCCTCACAGTGACATCAGCCAGCTCACTCAGCACCCTCCGACAAATCCCATCAGGGTCGAGGGACTTGTACGGGACTAGATTTTTTAGGAGCCCCGCGAGTTGAACTTCCTCCGATACTGGAATTCCTCAGCTTCTTCATCCCTGCCTCTGGGCTAGAATGCCTGGAAACAGTGTCAGCGAGGACCGAGATGAAGGCGGCACTGAATACCTCAGCTTTGCCCACTTCTGCTGTTACTGTATCACTCAACGCATTTGGCAAGCAGGCACGTCCTTTCCTGCCTGATTGACTGTTTCTGTAGCGGCAGAAGCCCTTCTTGTTGCTTTTCATATACCTTGCTAACCCTGGCTTAGCTTTGGTTTTCCTGATGGCATCTCTGCACACCTCAGCAGTGTTTCTATGCCCTCTTCCATAACCTGTCCTCACTCTCACCACCCATATACGTCTTTTTTGGCACTGCTCTGCCATGAATTCCCTGTTTAGCCATGCCAGCCTCCTGATGGATCTGTTGTGTTTCTGTCCTGAGCAGCAGCATGGACTTTTCTTGTGTTTGGAGGAGATTATCTTTAAAGACCTGCTAGCCCTTTTGAGCTCCTTTGCCCTTCAGAGTTGGCTCCCACAAGAGCTGCCTCCCACCTACCTTTTCCCTGAATAAACCACGGCTTTCTCTCGTGAGGTCCAGGGCTACTCACCTTCCTAACCCCACCCCCAGCTGCTGGGGCAGATGTTTCTAGCCGGGGGGGCTCCAGGGCCAGCCCCTGCCCCACCGCTCAGCACCCCAGGCCTGGCCTCCTCCTCACCGCACCCTCTGCCCCCAAGAGCAGCGCCCCAGCACCCTCTGCGCCCAAGAAGAGGAGCGCCCCAGCACCTCAACTGCTGGTTATTGTGGTGGTCCCAGCAACCCGCCGCGATGCCCCCGTTCCCACCCATGGGGAGCAGGAAGAGCGGCATGAGGATGCGGGGGAGGCTGTGGCAGGTCCCTCCACTGCCAGCCGGGGCAGGCACCGCTCCCCCAGGGGGCCACGGCGAGCCCCGAAGAGGAGGGCCGGCAGCTCCCAGGACTCCTCCCAGCCCCCCAAGAGGCCACCACATCGGCACAACTAGAGCCAGGCCCCAGGAGCTGCCAAAAGCAGGGCCGGGCCAGCAGCTGGGGCATGTGCTTGCCCACAAGTAAATCAGAAGGCTGCCAGCACTCAAGATCCCTCCAAGAGAATAAATGGCCCAAAGGCAAGTGCTGCCCAGCTCCAGGCCGGCATCTCTGCAGCTGCTGCCGGGGCAGATGTTTCCTGTCGGGGAAGCTCCAGGGCCAGCCCCTGCCCCACCGCTCAGCACCCCAGGCCTGGCCTCTTCCTCACCGCACCCTCTGCCCCCACCTCCCGGGGCTCTGCTCTCCCACCAGCCTGCACTGCCCGCTGCAGCCTCGCTAGGGCAGCGCCCAAATCCCTCCTCCTGCCCGGAGTCACGACTTGGTGCTGCTCTCTGCATCGGCCTGGGCTCGCACCCTGCCAAGGCAGGAGCCCCACGAAGTTCAAGAAGGGGAAGTGCAAAGTCCTGCACCTGGGGAGGGACAACACCAGGCACCAGCACATGCAGTGGGCTGCCCGGCTGGAAGCAGCTTTGCAGCGAAAGCCCTGGAGGTCCAGAACGTTGATCCTTCCACTCTACTTGGCGCTGGTGATGTCGCACCTGGAGCTCTGTGTCTGTTTTTGGGCTCCCCAGCAGCAGAGAGAGATGCACACGCTGAAGACAGTCCAGCAAAGGTCCGTGAAGGCTGCTTGCACTCAAGATCCATCAAAGAGAATAAATGCATGAAAACTACAGAAAGATTCTCGGTGTTACTAAAAATGCCATCGGTGTTGCTATCATGAATTTGACTGTGAACTCCTGCCTCTTCTAAACAACAACTGCAAAAGTGTCTTGCTGTTTCTGGCCTGGGATTTTGCCCTTTCTTGGCTCCAGAGAAGCACAGGAGATTTAGGAAGCTTCCTACCTGCAAGTGAGCGGAGTTCTGTGTTTGAGTCCCTGTCCAAGTTCTCAGCCTGAGTAAAGCTGACCATGTATTTCCAGGATGCACAAAGAATCAAACGTTGTCAAAAACTAGATGCGCCAAGAGGGCGTGGTGGTGATCTTCCTCCCTACAAGGGTTACAATGAAGGCCAAGAGAGCTTTCCTTTTTTCCTCCCACACCACATTTTTTGTTTAGATACACATGTACGCGTTGTTCCACCACAGAAGGGGACAAGGTGTTTTTTCTAACATTAAGCAGAGTTGTACCTTGCCACTTGCCTCGGTGATGACATTGTCTTTTTCTTCTTTGTGAAGAAGGCATTTCTTTGTGGGCTGGCATTTGAAGAAGCTCAGGTCCTGTACCACACACTGAGAAAGGGAAGGCTTGGAAGGTTTTTCCTTCTGTGCAGGGAGCAGATAAATTCTCTCCTAGTTTGATGGGCAGAACAGCCAGTGATATTTGTCCCTTTGTTGTGCACTAAAGAGACTGCAAAATATTCTTTTCTTTCTTTGCTCATAAAACAGGCAATATAGATTATTTTTTTCTTTCACTGAATTTCTGGAAGAGACTCTAATTGGATGGTCATGAAGAGGGATATACTGAGATATTTCTTCCTCCTGCAAGAAAGCAGGGAGGAATGCTGGGGTTTTTTTCCTTCTGTAATTGCTTTTTTTCATCAAAACATACATCTGAAACATGTGATCCCTTTGGTGAAATCTGTTCCCTTTCAGGGCAGGAAGAAGGAAGGGGATGTCTTTTTAAAAAAGAAAAGAGTAAATTTTTTTACGTAATAATTCTTTTTTACTAGTTCATTTTAATGAGGAAAATATGATGAAGAAAGGAGGAAAATAAAATAAAAATATTTAGCTTTCCACTTCAGCAATGTCTGTGAACTTCCCCCCCCACCCCCCCCAACCTGCTGTAGTAAGCATGAAACTGTGAAGAAACCACAGTTGAAAATCCCTGGTTGTATGTTACCAAGGAGTGACGAGGAATTAAAAGCTGAATGTCTTTCACAACAGCAGTATATCCGGTCCAGAGGAGGAACGTGATGTACAAACCAAAAGGAAGAGTTAGCCTACAGGTCAGCAAAGAACTTGTAAATCACAGCAAGAGACTTCTTGTAATTAGTGTGAAAGCTGGGATACATAAGTGTGGTCCCCTGAATCACACATGAGGGTCCTTTCTTGGCAGAAAACACGTGATGTGAATGATGAGTATAGCAACTTTTACCTTTGTTGCGTGAGAGAGGTCAATAGATTCCAAGGTCCCAGTGAGGGACTGCAGAACATCTTAAAATATAAATGTTGAAGATAAGTCAGGAAAGGCTCCTGATGCAAAATGTCGTGTCCATATCCCTTAGAGTCAGGACAATGATGATCTTGAGCCCTAGGGAAAGAACAGTACACCTGTTTCTTGCTAGTAGCTCTGTGGGAAGGAAGAATACCTGTTCCTTTACTTTCTGGTGCTTCCCTGTTCTCACCTCCCCAAGTTCTCCTTCCTCATTTCTTTCTCTCATTGCTTGTAGGTGCCACAAACTCCAGGCGTCTTCTTCTTCATATGCTGTAAGCCTGACTGTCCTTCACCGTAGCTCCTGAAGAACACAGGCACACATTTAATTAAGACTGAAGTCTTCTCAGAGACCTAAGAACTGCACCCAAATCGAGTTTGAGTTAATACTTTCAAGCCTGTGAAGCACACAGCCTGTATATACTAGAGAAGGGAAAGGAGAGCTGCCTCCGATTTCTCTTAACCCATGCTACCAGCTGTCATACTGTTGTTCTTCTGAAGTCCATGGGGCCGTCAGGAATTCTCAGTAATGATGGACTAGGAATTACATCTGAGGACATGAAGTACAGTTTTCTTTTCACACAAAGAAACCTACTCGTTTTGAACAGCACAAGCAAAGATTAACACCAAAGTGGAAAACCACCTGAGCCACCCGATTTCATTCTAAACTCAGAGTCCTCACCTCATAAAAGCACAGAGGTAATTGCCCGGTAGTTGAGATGACGGTTTTTAAGAGGCTGCATAAATTCTTCTAAAATATGCTTATGTTGTTTACAGAGGACCAAATGATCAATGAGTTTTCACTACCTTCGTTAATATCAGCAACTGGAAATGGAGACTGTAGATAGCTTTCAGCGACTTCGTTAGGCCTTATACAAAATACAAGTATTACACTTCTACAATCCTTTACCATCCCTAATGAAAGCCCATTGCTGATCCCACTAAAGGTAAGAAGACGCTTCCCGTCACTTTCAGTGGAGGAACAAGAGAGAAAACAAAGCAAGACAAAAACATTGTTTTGCATTCTGCAGGAAAACCCATCACCGACTCCCCAAGTGCTTATTTCTGCCATTTCAGCTGGTGCAGTTTGGAGAAACTCCACCGAGTTCAGTGGCACTAATCCAGTTTATACCTGTGGAGGGTCTGGCCCTAGTTGTGTGTGATTATGTTTGCTGTAAAGGAAATGCTGTTACTAAGAATACCAAATGAGGAGGAGTTAACAAAAGAAACTCACCCAAGGATGGAAGGTAATGTCCTTTCTCTAACAACAGTTGATAATAACTTGTCTTGTCATGACAAGTCTCCTATGGAGTCAAAGTAAACATGCTGACTGAGTGCCTACCGCCTGATTCCTCTCCAGTACAAGTACAGGATAATCTGGAA
This sequence comes from Phoenicopterus ruber ruber, assembly GCA_009819775.1. NCBI lineage: Eukaryota > Metazoa > Chordata > Aves > Phoenicopteriformes > Phoenicopteridae > Phoenicopterus > Phoenicopterus ruber. The sequence goes on from CM020246.1 coordinate 53,119,316, forward strand.
ACGTCCTGATCTGGGTCATGATGAGACGTGTTTCGCCATAACTTGTGACAGCTCTTGGCTTCTTTTAGGGCTCTCGGGTAAATGGAAGGATTTGTCATAAGCATTTTCCTGAGCGATGTATTTACAGCAAAGCTGGAGGTGGTTTCTTGTGCAAATGATACTAATTCACTATTGAAGAACAGAGCTGCAAACAGATCAGCTGGAGCCTTTTTCCTTTGAATTTCTTCTGTTCAACTGGTGGCAGAGTGTGCCCGTGTAAGACAGGGACAGCAGCCCAATCCAGCCCAGGTTTCCCTTGCAGGCAGTGCAGCTGATCGCGGCACATTGGAAAAACATCTACACTCTCCCTGCTTGACCCCGTGTGTGTGAGGGGTTCTTCACAGGAGTTCAAGTGCCCAAATGTTATACAAATGCTACCCAGACCTGATAGCAATGAAGAGAAGCACCTTTCTGAGAAAAGCACCCTTTCTTTTTTGCTTCTGAAATGAAGGGAGTACTACGTACTGTTTGCAGTCCCTAAAGTCAAGGAGTTATGGGACAAGGCAAACAGGTAGATTCAGGTTGAGAGGAGTCTGCGAGAGCGTGGACATGTGAGGTTTTGTATGTGTGCATAGGTCTAATCTCTTCACTGTCTTGTATGCCAAGATGCGTTCCCAGTAGTTTAATTCTACCTAAAGGTGGTCTGCTCTCTCCCGTGTGTCTCCCCTGGCATCACACGGCTGACTGACAGATGCACATGAAACCCTCAAGTGGAGAGATGCCTCTACAGATGTTGCAAATGAGTAAGGTAAAGATCTGCTTGCAGCAGGAGTGTGAATGAGTAGCCAGACATAGCTGCTTTTAGGTCAGTTCAAGTGCTGCAGTAACAGAGAATGGGAAACAAATTCCCATGATTTAGAGAGCACAACAGTCCAAACTCCACGGCTGTGTGTACTGAATTATTTCCTTTTAATAGCAAGCTAGATGTCCTCCACTGAAAAAGTGACCCATCTGGGCTATTCTGTAAGAATTCAAGCCTCAGCAGTCAGTGTAGCACAGCAAAGATGGCACCTACCATCCTTTCTTAGAGCGGGGGAAAAGCTGTTGCTTTGAGACAGACAAAAATATGGGCTGAAGTTTTCAATACCAGAAGACAGGCAGCCTCTTCTCTCTTGTTTACTTTTCCTTCCGCACTTCCCTTCACCACCTCCCAACACACCTTTTCCAGAATCTTTGAACTGCTCAGGCTGAATTTAGCAGCATCTAGTAAAGCTGGCATGAGTGATGGTCATTCTTCTCGTTACAATGATAATAGCTAAATCCTCCTTACAGGTACAGACTAGATGTTATTTTAGCATTACACACTCATTCGTGCTATTTTCAGAGTTAGCTCACATTCCTGGGAACAAAAGGTGCCCCAAACGACTTGGGGCCAGAACTTCAAATAGTGGGGGTGGTGCAGGATCTGGCTGGTGGGTTACGCAACATCCAAGAAGAGAGAAGTACATTGTGTGGCAACACGTGTAGTAAGCTGGACTGAGCTAGAGAGAGGGGCATGGCAGAGCCACATTGCAACTCTGTGAATATGGCCTGTGCTCTTGCGGAGTCTCGATTTTCTCCTCCATGACAGTCACTGAACAGTTTGAGGATCTCGGAAGAAGATTCGTGATCAAACCACAGCTGGCTACAGGCAGGTGTTGTGTAAGGCACACATAAGACATACTAAAGCTACAATCCGTCTAAAGTTTCTACAAAGCTATCTGGATGAATGGCCATTTCCAAATGTGCCGTTTGTTCTGAAATTCAGCCTCATTTCTTGCCTTCAGCTTTATAAAGAGAGGTGAAAATATGTGTTTCAATAAGAATAGCAAATGTATCACGTGCAGTTTTAACAAATTCTATCGCAATATCGACTTAGGTGTGTGAAAAGGGAGCTCACAGTGGCAAAATTAGCTGTATAATTATGTATGCTTGTACGTAATAACTTTTTTAAGTACTTCAGAAACTATGTTCCAGAACTTATAAATTAACACACCACACTCTTCCAGCAAGATTTACGGTTTGTCACTGGGAGAGCAACAAACCAATTTAGCCAAAGTTTAGGGTGGCAATGAGAACGCCTAGTTGAAAGTGCAGTCCCATGTAGAGAACGCTGCCATAATTGATATGGTGGCCTGGGTTAAAGGGAAATCTTGGTCTGGACCTTTCTGAAATTCAGACTAGGGACTTGTGTGCCTGCAAAAATGTTTCTAGAATTTAACGACCCCCAAATAGTTCTGAAACAAATTGCTAGCGGTGACCATTTGGCAAGTCAGTCTCGGTCTCTTATTTCACTTGTGATAAAATGTGCTATGGGTTGATAAAGACTTCAGTATCCTCACGTTGAAGCCAAAGTGTTCAGAGTTGTCAGCCGTCTTCACCTTGAGAGAAAAGGCATCTTCCTCTTCTGTCTCCCTTGCAATCACTTGAGCATCTGGTGAAGTCTGCTGGCTGAGCCAGTTGAGTGATTTTTTGAAAGCACTTAGGAACATGTAACAGCTACAAAAATAGTCAGTGTACTTATTTTGGGAATCTTCTCTCAGTGCAGCTGTGAATTCTTTGGTGACGTTTTATCGTCTGCTCTCAGCACTGGGCTTATGATTTTGATTGAAGGCACTTAAATTTGCAAGAGAGCAAGACAATTGTGTTATTGCAGCAACTGAAACAGGTTTGGGTTAGATACTGCTGAACTTTTGTGGCTTTATTTTACTTCTACTTTTGCCTCTTCTGTATTAATTACTCTTGTCTCAAAGGCATTTGGCCCTTAAAAATGGTATTTGAGAACTTTTAGGCCTTGACTGGGGCAGCTTGTGCCAAAACCAAGCTGCAGTCATGGGCGATGTTGAAGAGCTGATGTCTGACGTGCTTGGCAGCCCTTTGTAAAACAGTTCTCCACCGTGCTCTCTCAGCACCTGCCTACGCTATCGAGATCGGAGCAGGAGCAGACTTGTGTTCTTCAAGGTCACAAAGGAGTTCTCCTGACATCCTCCGGAACCTGAATCTCACTGGAAGAGTACATGTCGTTCCTTTTAACTCCTCTCTCTCTGGCAATGTGACTTATTACCTGCCTCTTTGCATTGGAAATGAGCAGGGAGGCCTTTTTGACAAGGGCCAGCGGACCCACTGAATAAAGCATAAACAAAGACTGAAGTTACAGAAACTTTAGTTTACTTTCCTACTGTAACTCATTAGAATGGATCAAGGTCCTCATTCATTAGTCTTTCTCTTCATCTGAAATATTTCCACTGTGTAAAATAGGTACTATATAAAGAAGCCTCACGCAATATAACCCACATGACGCATACATAATCCTTTTGACTTAAATACATTTATTCGATTGGAAATGCCACAATCAACAGCATTTCTTAAATAGCCATGTCTAGATTTAAGCTTAGTTAATATCCAAGGCAGCAGATCTAACAAAAAATACAGAGATGAGATCCGCAACATGCTCCAGAAAAATGTATATGCCTTGCGTATATTTATCATCCTTTTCTTGAGGTGGTTAATTGAAGAAGCATTATTCTCTTCTTTGACCCGTTCAGTGTGTGCAATTAAGATCTACGAGAGAGTTGGGAAGTCATCGCGCTTTGATGTCAAAAGTATGCAGAACTGTTCTGTTTCCTGAACTAGATGTGACCCATACACTATCCAGGGAAAATCTATTTTATCAGCTACCCAAAAAAACAAATAATAGAAACAAAAATAAGTGCAGCAACATGCACAACAAGGGGATTAAATCTGTAATAGTTCACAGATCCTTTTGCTGTTGCAGATGTACCTACATACCTTGGCTCCAAACAGTAGGAGTAGTTAATGTCGTCATTTTTCCTGTCTAATGGTTTTAATTTATTTGTGAAGAGAGATGATACTGACACAGGTGATTTTGTCATAAAAGGGGCAAGCACATGCCTCTTTTCCGATCTCTCAGTGTTACAAATTTGAGCATATAGTGCAATGATGTGGAAAAATCAACTGTATTAGCTGAGGAGGAAAGGCTGTTCCGTAGCTCCTTTAGCCGTATAATTCAGAATGCTTTGGCATAAGAGGCTGTCTGAGAGAAAGGGAGAAGCTTATTCTCACATTCTTGTGTGCATTAGGGCTGAAGCTTCTTTGCACATTCCTGTGTGCATTAGGGCTGGGAAAAGATATTAAGCCTAAAAAACAAATGTGGAGTGTTCACAAACAAAAATCGTAAGCATTTTGAATCTGTGTGTGTTTCACCCCACGTGTGGCCCATATTTAACAACAGAATATTTGTTCATTTCCTTTTTAAAAATTTTAAAATTATCTCTGTGGACTAGATGGCAATGTCAGTACTTGTATGGGCAGAAGAAGTCATAGGTGACAAATGCAACATCTCTGTCCCCAACCCTCAGCATGGACAAGGTCTTCTGCAGGTGGGCTGACCAATTTATGTATGTGGACGAAGAGCAAATTGGGAGCATCTGAGTTGGGGAAAGGCAAATAGAGAACTGAGTTTCTCCGTGTGACACGCAGGTCTGCCAGGGGTGTGTGCACCAGTGTCAGCACTGGGATGACCCACTGGTCTTTTCCTTTGTGGAGGTGCCAGGCTGCCTGGGGCTGCAACACTGCGCAAGTGCCGCTGGAGTCCCAGTGGGCAGCCAGGGAGAGCCAGACTGCGGGGAACGAGAAAGGCACTGCTGGCATAAGGCACGGGAAACCTTCTGCCTCTTGACCATACCAAAGCTTCTCAGGAGATTTTGCTGGGAAAGAAATCCAAGTAGAGTTTTGCCAATCTGAAACTTCCCAGACCCTCTGGAGAGGAAAATGCATGGGACTTGGTGCTGGCTAGGAGCAGCTGAGTACACCATGGAGGAAGCCTATTCCCTTACTACTTGATCCACAGATGGACCTTAAAAGAAAGCAGAAAACTTGATTAGTGGTCAGCGAAAGGCTGTTATGGAACAAACGTGAGCTGATTACTTCGTTAAGAGCATTGCCATTGGGCAGTTTTGAGCCTTCCTTGTTTGTGCTTGTTCTTGGCAGTTCATCTCAATCTTCAAGTCACTGTTAAGGCTGCACAGAGTATTCATTCACTGGGGAAGGATGATTATCCTAAATGGAAACCACGTGTGCCCTGTAACCAGAAGATGAGAATCAGTGTCCTGCTCACTTTTGTTTTCTTGTCTTCTTGCAGCAAATATGAGGCATTAAGTAAGTTGATTTAATAAGAGATGGGGGGATGGAGTGGGCAGTGGTGTTGTGGTAACCCCAGACATGTGAGCTAGGGCCGCAGCACTGCCAGGGCAAGCACTATGGGTGAGGATGGTGCATCGTGACATCCTTGTGTGATGGATGATGACATCCCTGAGCAATGTGTTCTGTTTACACTGTGTCCCCAAGCAATGGGTTCTGATGTCACTGAGCGATGAGCTGTGACGTCTCCAAGAGATGGACTATGACGTCCCCCAGTGATGGATTGTGACCCGGTATCCCTCGCTGCTTATATTCAGGCACAAAGTCTCGCTCAGCCGGCTCGTGCCCACACTCCAGCTGAGCGAGGTCGCGAGGTTTGGAGTGCTGAGCAAAGGCCTTTGGTGCTGGTGCCGTGCTCAGGGAGTTGTTGGTTGCAGCTCTCCGTGCCTGACCCCAGAGCCATCAGAGGATTTTCCCCAGCCCTGCCAGGTTCAGGCAGCCGGGGCACCCAGGAGAGGCGCTCGCAGCAGCAGAGGTGAGCTGTGCGGGGACCCCTCAGGCTGGGGAGCTGGGAGGGTGTCCTTCTGGAGGGACCTGGGCATTTCTTCCCCCCTCCCCGGGCCAGCCCATGACTGTGGCCTCTCTTCCTTTTCTAGTGCGACACCTGCTGCTGCAGCAGCACTGAGAGGGAGCAGCTCGACATCCCCAGCTCCCCCCAGCCCATCGCAGCGAGTGGAGAGCATGGCCATGGAGCTGGAGAACCGCTGCCCCATCTGCCTGGACAGCTGGGAGGAGGCCAGCTACGTGATGCCGTGCCTCCACAAATTCTGCTATGGCTGCATCCTGCGGTGGGCTGAGAGCAAGCCCGAGTGCCCCCTGTGCAAGAGGAGGATCCTTTCCATTGTGCACTCAGTGCGAGCGGATGACGACTTTGAGGAGCATGTCGTCACACCATCTGCAGCGTCATCAGTTGTCAGCCGCCAGGCAGGAGGAGCTCCTGGCCGTCCAGTTGCCCACAGCCCTGCAGCAGCAGAACAGCAGCCTGTGGGGATGGTGCCCAGGGCTCCTCTGGGCGGTCTCCAGCCACGTACCTGGGCATCCCTTTTCCGGGACCACCCAGCTCTTCTCCAGTCCCTTCTGCCCTGGGTGCGCCAGGAGCTCAGACTGATCTTTCGGAACCGGCGTTCATGGGCAGCCATAGTGGAGGACCTCCTCATGCCGCTCCTGGCCCTCTTTGGACTGGATGAAGATCTGCTGGTCCGACTGCTCGGGTCCTCCCTCCAAAACTGTGTGGTGACATTTGTACAGCGGCTTATTGACGCTGCCGTGCAACGGTGCAGCGGGGAGGCCCGCCGTCTGCTGGGCCTGGAGGATGGCCGTGCTGCCGGAGGGCGGGAGGGCAGCCCCGTGGCTGCCCCCGGCCCCGCTGCCTCCCGAGGAGGGTCTCCTACACCTGGCCTGGCCCCCTCCGGCAGTCCTGAAGGACCCAATGCGGACCACCTCCCCAGCACCTCAGCAGCTGCCCTTCATGGGGGCCCCAGCAGCCCTCCCTCTGCCCCTGTTCCTATCCCTGGGGAGCAAGAAGAGCCCCAGGAGGAGCCCCAGGAGGCCGCAGCTGGTCCATCTACCTCCAGCCGGGGCAGGGAACACTCCCCTGGGGGGCCACGGCGACCCCTGAAGAGGAGGGCCGGCAGCCCCGAGGCCTCTTCTCCAGCCAAGAAGAGGCCACCCCGCCGGCAGCACTAGAAGAACGCCCCAGGCACTGCCGAAACCGGGGCTGGGCCAGCAGCTGGGGCACGCGCTGGCCCTCAAGGGCTCCCGGTCTTCTAAGTCTAATTATCAGGCAGTAAAAGAAAATAAAGGCCTGGAAACTGCAGAAAGAGTCTCGGGGTTACTAACAGTGCAGGTGGCGTTGCTATCCTCACGCGGGCTGCTTGCTCCCCCTTTTCCTGGCGCTGTGCCCACTGTTTCCTCTCTCAAAAAAAAACCCCTCATGGGTTGTGGTAAAGACAGTGTAACAGGACAGCAAAAGCCCCCACTGTATAATAAACTGCCAGAAAATGAGAAATAATATGCCCTGTTCACTGATGGGTCCTGTCATATTGTGGGAAAGCATCAGAGGTGGAAGGCTGCTGTGTGGAGTCCTACAAGACAAGTCATAGAAACTGCCAAAGGAGTAAATGAATCAAGTCAGTTTGCAGAAGTGAAAGCCATCCAGATGGCTTTAGATATTGCCGAGTGAGAAAAGTGGCTGGTGCTCTACCTCTATACCGACTCATGGATGGTGGCAAATGCCCTGTGGGGGTGGTTGCAGTGATGGAAGCAGAGAAACTGGCAGCGCAGAGGCAAACCCATCTGGGCTGGCGCGTTGAGGCAAGATATTGCTGCCCGGCTAGAGAACCTGATTGTAAAAGTACGTCACATAGATGCTCACGTACCCAAGAGACGGGCCACTGAAGAACATCAAAACAACCAGCAGGTGGATCAGGCCGCTAAAATTGAAGGAGCTCAGGTGGATATGGACTGGCAACATAAGGGTGAACTAGTTATAGCTCGGTGGGCCCATGACACCTCAGGCCATCAAGGAAGAGATGCAACATATAGATAGGCTTGTGATTGAGGGGTGAACTTGACTATGGAGACTATTGCATAGGTTATCCATGAGTGCGAAACATGCTCTGCAATCAAACAAGCCAAGCGGTCAAAGCCTCTCTGGTATAGAGGACGATGGCTGAAATGTAAGTATGAGGAAGCCTGGCAGATTGATTGTATCATACTCCCACAGACCCGCCAAGGCAAGCGCCATGTGCTTACAAGGGTGGAAGCAACTGGGATGGCTGGAAACATATCCCGTGCCCCATGCCACTGCCCGGAACACCATCCTGGGCCTTGAGAAGCAAGTCTTATGGCAACATGGCACCCCAGTGAGTCAGGCAACGGAACTCATTTCTGAAACAACCTCACAGACACCTGGGCCAAAGAGCATGTCATTGAGTGGTTGTGTTACATCCCCTATCATGCACCAGCCTTTGTGAAAATCGAACAATAGAATGACGGTTAAAGACTACACTTAGAGCAATGGGTGGTGGGACCTTCAAACATTGGGATGCACATTTAACAAAAGCCACCTGGTTAGTTAACACTAGGGGACCTACTAATCGAGCTGGCCCTGTGCAATCAAAACTTTTTTGTACTGTGGAAGGGGATATATCTTACACACTGATGGGAGAAAGGGGAAAAGCACTAAAAAAGATGGAGCCAGACTTATTGGTGGTACTCAGTGACAGGATGAGAGGCAATGGACACAAACTGAAATATAGGAAATTCCACTTAAACCTGAGAAAAAGTCTCCATCTCTGGAGATATTTGAAACCTCACTGGACATGGTTCTGGCCAGCCTGCTGTAGCTAACACTATTTTGAACAGGAGGTTTGGACTAGGTATTCCCCAGAGGTTTTCTTCTAAACTCAATGATTCTGTGATCGCCCTACTTTAGTCCACAGTCTTGCTGAAACTCATTCAAATGAGAATACAGTCCAGCCAGACCTCAGCCTGCCCTTCATCTGCTCCTAGTTTAGGGCCAAGACTAGAGCACATGTTTAGATTATTTTACAGTACTCTATCATGCTGAATATTAGCATAATTAGCAAAGTTATTTACAATATCTCTGGATTCGATGCACCATTGAGAATTTCCTTCTTCTAGTGTGAACTTACTGCCTTACAAGTATCACTCTGACATCCAAAATGAAACTTCACTGGTATATCGCTCACTCCCTCTTTTGATATACAGATGTTTTTTGTAAATACACACTTCTTTCTTTTGGTCCTATTTTCCCCAGAGCCTGAAAGCACCATCTGGGGAATAAAGGCAATCAGAACAATATACTTTTACATGGGTTCTTACCCATAGCCCTGCATCATTGCTACTGCAAGTGTTCGGTCTTTCCTCGTTTTGGTGGTGTCTTTCCTAAAGCTAGCCAGCCTCTACCTCCCCAAAACATGCTAGGACTGTATTATCCTACGTTACATTGCTGAAATGCCATGAATGTGTCTTAAATGTGTCAAAATGCCCCGTACACACAACACACAGACATGCAACATTACATCAGAGTCAAAAATTCTGTTAACTGTTTCGAGTATGTATCTATGAATGGTTGTTGGAGTGATTTCAGCAACTCATGCTTGTAGGTCTTCCCTAGCCTTATGCTCCACTTCTTCATCTCACTGAGGAGTTGTGTTGCATCAGTATTATGTCTGAAGTGTGATGCAGGCACACTTTGGCAAACCTGAGCAAAGCCAATGTGGGTTGGACGCTGATTCCTACCTGGTCTTGTGAACCTTCCTGGAAACCACTGAGTTTCCTACCCTATACAAGGACTTCATTTCACACTTGCTTAGTTGAAACCCCTCAGGGAAGATGACTGAACTGGAAAGGCCATCAGAGAGCCACCAAATCAAGATTATAATGGAGAAACAACACAACCGAGAGCATATCAGTGTTGCCCTGTGATGTGATCTTTTGTACAAGTGATTAGTCTTAGAAGAAATTCCTTCCTGACAGATTTAATAGTAGCACTAGGATGCTCCTTTGTTCTGCACATTGACTAAATATTGCAAGAGGAGTGGTGTCCATCCAAATTAGTGTGCAGCCTGGACTTCCCACAGGAAAGAAGGAGGACAGAGAGAGAGAAGGTTTTTATCCCCAAGATACAAACCAGGAATTCAATACAGGGACATTTAGACATTTTCAGTGGTACCTGGGAAGTGGGGAAACCAACTGTGATGTCCATCTCTGGTTACCAAACCCCTCCTGCTTATGCCACTGAACAGTGGATCTAAATTGTAAATCTTCCAATTGTATGAAGTTCAACAAGGCCAAGTGTTGGGTCCTGCACTTGGGTCACAACAACCCCAGGCAACGCTACAGGCTTGGGGGGGAGTGGCTGGAAAGCTGCCCAGTGGAAAAGGACCTGGGGGTGTTGGTCGACAGCCGGCTGAACGTGAGCCAGCAGTGTGCCCAGGTGGCCAAGAAGGCCAACGGCATCCTGGCTTGTATCAGAAATAGTGTGGCCAGCAGGACTAGGGAAGGGATTGTCCCCCTGTACTCAGCCCTGGTGAGGCCGCACCTCGAGTACTGTGTTCAGTTTTGGGCCCCTCACTACAAGAAAGACAGTGAGGTGCTGGAGCGTGTCCAGAGAAGGGCAACGAAGCTGGTGAAGGGTCTAGAGCACAAGTGCTATGAGGAGCGGCTGAGGGAACTGGGGGTGTTTAGTCTGGAGAAAAGGAGGCTGAGGGGAGACGTTATTGATCTCTACAACTACTTGAAAGGAGGTTGTAGAGAGATGGGGGTCAGTCTCTTCTCCCAAGTAACGGACGACAGAACAAGAGGAAACAGCCTCAAGTTGTGGCAGGGAAGGTTTAGATTGGATATTTGGAAAAATTTCTTCACCAAAAGAGTTATCAGGCATTGGAGCAGGCTGCCCAGGGAAGTGGTTGAGGCACCATCCCTGGAGGTATTTAAAAGATGTGTAGGTGTGGTGCTTCGGGACATGGTTTAGTGGTGGACTTGGTAGTGATAGGTTAACGGTTGGACTCGATTCTTTTAAAGGTCTCTTGCAACCTAAATGATTCTATGATTCGATGATTCTAAATTTAACTCACTAATTACCCTGCCTCAGAGTAGGCAATCATGTTTCCACAGCACATGAAACTGAAACAAATAAGTAAGAAAGTGCTTAATTAAGTCTTGGGCAAAGTACTTTTGATTTCTGTGGCACTAGGAGTCCATCACATGTGAAGAAACAATCTTCTAACAGGAATATTTTTTCCGTACTACAGTTTCTCAACTTAATCTCCACGTAAAACTCCTTACCAGTGTTCACAGCTAAAGGCCAGCATGGAAGAGCAAAAGAGGGACTTCTGAGGTAGATACCTCTTTTTGTTTTGAAAATATCGACCCCTTCATTTAAATCCTTTCCTACATCCCTGTCCACTGATGTTCCTTTGAAATCCAGTATGTGAAAATCTGACCATACTCCATGACAAAACTGATAAATTCTACTATGCTTGCCAAAGCCTGATCAACAGGATGTGTCAACGAATAGCTTTAATACATAAAAAGCAATTTAAAGGATATTGTACTGACAGGAGCATGCTTTTACTTTAGTATGCTTCCATAAATCAGCCCAGTGTGGAAGATGTCTAAGAATGCCTTTGAGAAAAACTTTTCCTACCTTTGAAGATCTGATGTAGAGAACAGGCATAGAAAATGCACTAAGAACCAGTAACACCCTTGTGAAGTCCCAGACAAAAAGTCTGTTCTGTTCATGAGGAATATTTGTCTAAATTTTGATGCTGGTTTTTCTGTGTAGATGGTTCATAGTAAGTGTTTTGTTAAGATTTTTTTTCCTCTTGCAGTTGCCTACATGTGATTTTTTTTGGTGGTGGTGTTTGTTTGGGTTTTTTTAAACAAAACATACTCATTTTGTTTCTCCCCAAGCTGTTTGTTTACCAGGAAAGTGATTCTGCATCTCAGACAACTCAGAACGGCTTTCTACACAAGTTCAGTATTTTCTCTGCTTCAACTGCAGCAGTTTTTGGGTGGATAGTTTTCCCCATTGTTCAAATGTGTGCTGAGTTGATCTTTGCTGTGTGCTATTGTTCACCTCCTAGTGAGTGCTATGTGCTACACCCTTATCAGAGCAGGTACTTACTCTGAGAGCAAATCTCTCTTACTATTGAGGTCATATACTGTAGTCACAAGATCATTACACATAAGCCACTAAAAAATTGGAAAATTTCTTTTTTTCGTGTAATCTTGCAAAAGTACTTAATAATTGCAGTTTGGGTAAAGATTCTTGCCAATACATTCACAACACATCTGTTCAAATTCTTTTCTGAACATCTTACCTGAGACTCTGTAGGTTTGATTCATGGTGGTGGAGAGAGGTAGACTAGACAGTGCCTAAATCTCCATGAAACACTGGTGGTCATCCCCAGAGTCTACCTTCCTTGAAAATTGTGCTTCATCTGGCTAAAACTGTCCCATTTTAATAAATAAAATATAAATAATAATATTAAAATAATAAAAAATAAAATATGAGAAAATCTAGTAGCTAATGATCATTTTAAAGAAGGTTGCATGCATAAGACTGATGAACCAGATCACAAGTTTCTTACAAAACCTCCAGACTTGTCTAAAGCTGATTTAAATTACTTTCTTCTCCACTGAGTTTGGGAATAAATTTAACAGTAAATTAACTCAGGGGATTATTTCAATACACAGCAGAGAAAATGACAAATGAATCACTTGAAATTTATAATGCATAACGCTCCATCCATTATTCCCAAATGATTAAACTGAGTCCCCAGGTCACCCTGTTGGTCTTATTCCCTTTGTCTCAAAACACCATCTGACTTGCTCCTGCAAAATCCAGAATATTTGAAGTTTCTAAGATCCTCTGGAAGTTGAGGCTAATAATCCTGTCTAATGTTATAGTGATGTCTTCATAGATTGTGTTTTTACCTTAAAAACTGAAAGCCAGCAGCTATTTGCTTTTGATTAATCTTTCTTGTCAGACTTTAAGGTATTCTTCAATAAGATTAATATTGCTGCCAAATCCAGCCAAGATTGTAAAATAGTGATACTGCTAATGAGAAGGAAGATACTACTTTTTATTTTTTTGACATAAAATGCCTCAGGAAATCTTGCTTTCTGCTTCAAAACAGAAGTATTTGCTTTGATGTTCGTCAAGTACCTGCAGAAGAAGAGAATGGCAGCATGGGAAATATGGAAAAGATATGATAGCTTCATTAATTGTAACCTTAATCATTTTAAGGCTTAAAAATTACGTCTTTTATGTGGTTTTTTTTCTTCGTATCTCCTGCTTTTCAGAAAGTAACTGAAAGCAAATACAGAAGAAAGACATTGCTTAATTCTTGATGGGTCCTTGGAATGAAATAAAGAAAAAAGACAAAGAAAAAAAAGCCAAACTCAGATCACTCATCACACTCGGATGTTTTCTGCTACTCATAGCATATTGACGGCTATTCAAAAGTCCTTTCTAGCTTGGCTGGATTTTATGAATAATTATTTGTTTCCCTTGCTAATCAAGTGGCTTTAATTGAAGGAGAAAATTAAGCTCAAGCATGAGTAGTCATGAATACCGCCTGACTTAGCATATTTACATAATGGACATTGTTATCCAGCCAGGGCAAAGGATAGTAAGAGTATAGAGGGCTATAGGGATGTGAAAAGTATTCTGGCTGTACGGAATACAAAAGAGTGACATTTTAGACAGTAAGATGGTTGTTACTAGCATACTGGCCACGTAGGATAAGTGGATGCAAGACAGATTGAGAAGACATGTGAGGCTGAATAAGAGCTGAAGTTCAAGAACTTTTAGTGAAAGAGAGCAAAAAGAGAACAGAAGAAGATTATACCAAACCTGTCACCTCTCCAGTCAAAGAATCATCTTATGGAGGATGATATCTTTAAAGAAACTTATATGACATGGTGCATAGCTATTTACAAATACTTAAAAAGGAAAGCACAATGCAAGTACGCAGCAGTATGTAGGTGCCTTCCTTTAGGAATGTGCATGCACAACCTGGTTGCAGTCTGATTGTAATAAACTCATGACTGCACAGTCCAGCCTAAGCTTTATGTGTCAAAATTTTTGTAGGCACCTGATGTTAATTTGAATCAAGTCTCAGAACCTCAGTTTTCCACCCAAGTCACACATGTCACAGAACAAACAATGTTTCACATGCTCTGGGTGTCTTTGGAAACTTTTAATTAACTATGCATCAAATTTTAACAGAACTGGCCAAATATTAGCTCAAGACAGCTTTCCTTTGGTTTCTTTAATTGTTTTTCTCATTTCCAGCAAACCTGCTCAAAGCAGAGATGTTTGGAGAAAGTGGTATCCTTTTCCCCACATTTAATACCAGCAGTTGCTGTCAAATGAGACATTAGTTTAATCAAGCAGCTTCAGGGAGCTTAGAAAATGCAAAGTATTGGGACAGGATATGCTATAAACTATCATTTTTTGACTAAATCTGGTTTCGCTAGGAATTTCCTGATAAGCTCCAGCTATTAGCTGATAACAAGAGAAAAGGTCTTGGGTTATTGTTACCTGTACAGTAGAGCAATAGCCATCCTCGTCCTGCCACCTGAGAAAACCCTTTTGAGTCCAATCTGCATTTGTACTCCACATAGTTTGGCAGCTGTAAAAATAATTTCATGCACATTCTGAGACGTCTTTGTTTTCGGTGGAGGTAGCATTAAAGCAAACAAACAAGAAAATCAGCCTCCCACACAACACCCAAGTTGTCATTTCTGAGCAAGAGTAGTTGTCATGGACAGTTTGAACCACATGGAATTAGAGAGCTCCTAATTATTTGTCATTTAATATTTTGTTGAATACTGGTTTTCCCTCTTTGGTCTGTTGGTGTCTCTGGATGGTTAAAGCATTGCCATTCATGTCGTTTTAGGAGTGCAAGTAAACAGAGATTACATTTCTGTTTAATAACTGTTCGAGCCTGAAATTCACTTTATATAGTCCAAGTAGGATTGTTGTGGAGACAAACTGTGAGAGTTGACAGTGTGACACTGATAATAGAGGCCTCTCAGAACCTTTGCTGTGGTAATGTAAAAAAACTTAAAGGAGACAAAATAATCATTTCCAAGGGAAAATATTTCCTATGGAGAAAATGTATCTACTGTCCATAATGAGCTTTGGTAAACTTGCACAGTGAGTAGTTTAGGTTCTCTCTACACTCTAATTTTTTCCTAAAATCTCACATTTCAAAGTTCAGTGCAGCATCATGGATACTGGTTATCCAAATCTGAAACAGAAAACCAAGCTGTTACAATTTGGTCTACAGGTACCTTCCAAAGACGAGTATGGGTGTTCCATTTCCTTAAATAACAGAAATGAAATATGTGGGTTTTCCAGGCATGTTGACTGTCTCATCCTAAGCTGAGGAAGGAAGTATTTCAAGAAAAAAAGGCTCAAAAATCAGTCTTACCAGACATTTGCAACAGAAAAAGGATATTTTAAATCTACTGAGTATGAAAACCTGTTCTACAATAGCAGTTAGAGCCAGGCAACAAATAAGCAACAAAATTACTCCCAGTTCAAGAACTCAGAAATTACTGTAATATTCTACTCAAATGCCTTAAATGCAAAAGACAGAATGCAGAGACTAAGTCAGGACCCAGACTCTGGGATTTTTTAATCCAAAGTTTTTGTCCATGCCAAGAGGCAGTTTGCAATGAATTGCAGCAATTCACATCTGGAATTCTGCAGTAAGGCTATTGCACAGCCATTATTATGCCATCTCGTTTTTCATTCTGAATACCCTGACCTGTGGAGAGTCTCTCTTTTGCAGAAAAACTTTGGACAAAGCCCGGTACACCCTGAATCTGTTCAAACAAGATTATGTTGCAGGGCAGTACTGATGTAACATGTGGTAAGTCATGTTCACAAACCCTCTTTCAGTTCTGGCCAAGGAGGTTGAAGGAAACCTGGACAGTGCCAGTTATACATGGTTCCTTAGCACAGGAAAATTGACATTTTTTCACATCTTTCTTAAATCAGTCATGATTTCTTCTGAGTGTGACCTGGCACACTAGAGTCCTTATATATGCATAATGCAGACTAGTCAAAAGGATGCTAGATAAGGAGTCAAATTCTGGCATAAACTAAAGCCTGGTAGTCTGAAGTCAGCACACTGCATACAGGCACCCATGGGTGGTTCAGACTAGGAGCTTGACTGCTGCGGATCCTCTAAACACTGATCCAGCCCAATGTGCTGGCACATGTTAAATAATCACCCCTTCTCTGCCCTTGTTGACTATTTTCACTGCAGTAACACTGAAATACTGCTGCCTGCCCCCAAACTCCTGATGTTTTCTGCCATAAGCCTGCCACCACCCTTAGCCTGCTCCAAAGGAGGTGCTCTTCTCCAGGCCAGAGCAGGAGGCTGCACTGCTGCGCCGGGCTGATTTGCTTGATTCAGTGATTCTGGCAGAAAATTGTATCTCTGCTTGGTAAAAAGAGACTGCCTGAAGACAGAGCTCTCCTCACATTTCCTGCCCACTTTTGCTTCCCACACGCATGAATAGGCTGGTTGCTTGGATATCTCAAGTGTTTCCTTGTGGCTGAACTGCCACCATTAGACCTGGTGGCAGCCAAGACATGGGTTGGGTGACAGCCTTTCAGAGCATATGGGGAGCTTTGAAAGGCAGACAGTCACATGAAGAATGAATATGCAAAACCAGAAAGTACTAGAGAAGATTACAATTAAAGCCAATCTGGCCAGGAAATCCTGAGAAATCTGCTCATGACCGTTAAGAAGCTGGTTTCCTAGATGACGGAATGTGAAACATTACTTTTAAAAATACCAGACAAAAATAACAGTGCCAGATTCCTCTCTGGCAGGAAGTTACTGAACTGCTACCTAGAAATAATAGGCAAGATAGCCCCCTGGAAACAAGAGCATCACCAGCCAGAGTTTCAGTTCCCTTGAGAGTAGTCTCCCACTTGCTTGCCTAAGCTCAGTTGCATGCGAATTTATAAAGAGCAAACATAATTCAGATTTTCTAGAGTTGGAAGAGAAAAAGTCCCAATCACCTGTGGATCATCAGCCTAGAAAACTGTGCTCCTCTGAGATCAGTAGCAGTACCATCAGATACTGACATACTTACCCGTTCCTGCAGGATGTTGCAATGTTGTACAACCAAATGCAAAGCACAGTCTTTAATGATACTCATTCTGTCCTCACCCTTGTTTATAAGAAGTATATGTGCATGTATAAATTTAAATATTTTAAATAAATTTAAATATTTAGATTTAAATATGTATACGTATACACACATGCATATACATACATGCATAAATATACTGTACGCACACACACACATATTAATATATGATCCTCAACCTTTTGGCACTGTGATATAGAAACAGATCAGCTTTACAGAAGTGATCAGCCACCAGTTTGTCGATTGAACACAAGCACCTCTCCAATCAAAGTGCTTGCTACGCGTGACTAAAAGCCATTGCTGCCTAGCAATGTATCGTCCACATCACCTCTACAATATCAGCAAAGAGTAACTTCATTTTGCAAATGAAACGTGAGAAAGATTAATCTTAATGTGCAGCTTGTGCCAAGCGTACTACAACCAAGCTTTCCTTTTCGTGGAGCAAAGCATTAATGATCAATCCATCATGTAGCAGAGAGTTCAATCTCTCTGTGATAAGCAGGTGTGTGTCTCACCTATAGAAAGATAAAGGATGAGACAAGAGTTGAACAATTAAAGACTATGTGCCTTTCAAGGGATACTTCCTCCCACTTTCTGCACATTGGCGTGCAATAGAGAACAGATTTTGACAAGAGCTTTTAAATGCAAATATGAAATCAGGCTTAACAAGAGCAAAACCGCTGAACCTCAGATAGTCATTCATTGTTTAAGAATTATCCTAGCACAAAGGTCCACCCAGTGTACACTAATCTTCAACTGCCTATTCTGAAGATTAGTTGCTAAATTGTTCCTTATTTTTAAGACAGTGACTATTTCCATATTGGTTCTGACAGAGGTATATGGACATGGCGTTTTTCTAACAATTGCTGCAGCGGCAGCTAACCCTGCAGTGTATGCAAGTATTCACCTTTGTCAGAAGAGCTTTCTGGCGTGTGCCTGCCGCAGCAAATGGGATGAATCAGGAAGGAAAGAGAGGCATCTAGTGGCAAACCTGTGCTGTTCTTTGCATCTCGTGATAATGCTCTACAGAATTCCAGTACTTCAGATATGATCCACCAATTCTTTTAAACATTTGCTTACTATTATGTATGAGAGCATGTAAGCAATATAGGTGATTATTTTTTTCTTCTCAATTGGTAATCAGCACTATTTGAAAAGGAGATGAGATCCTCATTTTTCTTCCCTAATTCTATAGCAGTTCTTTAGACTTATGTTCATTTTCAATGGTCAGAGATCACGTTGCAAAGGGTCGATGATATTTTTGCCTGTGAAAGCATTTTCAGAAATAAACCCACTTGTCAAGTTCAGCGTCTCATGGTCTAAACGCCAACTTCTGGAGCTGTAGAAGCAAAAAGCAAACTGTCCTGAGCATCCTTGATAAAGCAGAAGATAATACTAAGGAACAATCATCATGACTGACAGAAAGCTTGGAAATACCACAGCTATTTCTGCCTGGTTTTAAAGATCTCTTCTGTCTGTGCATATTACTGTACACTGGTACAAATGTTACGAAGGAAATCCATAGGAATACCTATATCTGAAATAATGTTACAGACAAAGAAATAACCTTTTCAACACAGATGTTTCTGAAGCCTTGCTGAAGCCAGTCTTATTACCTAGAACTGACCAACAGCTACATTTCTTTAGCATGAAACTGATTATTTCTTTATGCTGTGACATACTTTAATACCAACGGTTACTTAACCTGTTTTAAGGGTTTTGACTCTTTAGCCTTGCTACTAAAGGTTTCAAGCATCAGAAACATGTTTTCTAGCCAAAAATTAGCAGTCAACACCTACTGAGCAAAAAGGGGAAAACCCTAAGCAAACATTGTCAGCATTAAGATTCCTTAGAAGGTGTATGGAAAATGCTCCAAGCATACTGCAAAATACAGCCAGCTCGAGTTTTCTCAGCTGAAAAGGCAAATCCAGCTTTCTTACCATGGGCTGAAAGCCTGAGAACAGGACAAGCTTTCTAGAACAAGAGAAGAGAGAGGCTGAATTCAGAGGCAAACTCATATTCTTGCTACCATGGGATGGATGGAGAGATCCTCTCTCAAAATTTCAGAGGGAAAAAGAAACAGGGTTGCTGCAGGGACTATTTTCAGTGTGTACAAGTGGTAGATTAAAATGTTCATTTATTTGTTGGTTCCTTTTCCCTCCTGGTGCAGCCAGGATACAAATTAGTACTATTATATCAACATAGAGCAGTTAAAGGCAGAATTAAAAGCTCAATCAGAAAGAGAAGTCTCAGGACAATGAACTGAAGGAATTACATGTGCTACGATACAGAAGCTGGCCCTAAGCAGATGAAGAATCTCTGGACAGGCTTTCTGTTTGGAGGTGTGTCTCAGGCCTTTGACTACTGCTGTACTGCTGAGAAACTCAGACATTATCACAGCAATACAACCACCTTAGATCATAAAGAAAACAGCAACTGTGCATTTCTACCTTATTTTGCTTGTACTGAGAGACAAAAAATTGTTGCAAGCAGCTTGTTTTAGGATCCCTTCACTGGAAGAACATCCCCATGCTTTGTAAGATTAGAAACATCTTAAAAGGAACAGTTTCCATGCTGAGATAAAGCAGCTCACTCAGAAGCACAGGGTTTGATTTGGAAGGTAAATACTACAGGCCACTTGAAGCCTCAGCAGCAGCAGCTCAGGCTAGTAATATATGGAATTCATCATAAAACAATCATAATACCTGTAGGCAGATTCTTGGAAAGGATGTGCAGAAGTCATGCTGGACCAGTAAAAAACAAAACTGAATCCAGGATAGACCAGTGGCAGCAAAGGGTTCCTAATACAGACACAAATGAAGTTATACTACCTTTTGCAGTGCAGATAAATACATTTTACTGAAGGTACCGTTTTCTCAAAATGGATCAAACAGGCAATCATTTTTCCCTACAAAGTTAATTTTTTTTAGCCAGTAACAACACAACAGGAATAAGGACACTTTCAATCCTAGTACCAAGTTTGCCAGAAGTCAGCTGCAGACAACGTTAGTGCAATCACTTTGCTTGGAAGTACCACCTGGTGTTTCGTCAAGGTCTTCAGGCAAAAGTCCAGTTTCCTGAAGTCTTCACATTGTGCTGAAAATTATTTTTCCCAATCTCTGTTGAGGTCTCTTGGCACTGTTTAATGAAATCAGGTATACCTGAGTTCGTATTTGATGTAGAGTTGACTACAAAAGGTAAGTAAGTAACACCAGTGCTACGCATCTCGTATATGAGAGGTTGGCACAGTAGTTAGTGCAGTTCCTTAGAAGAATGTAAAAAGTGAACAATATAGTAATGTCGTTTTCTATGCTCATTCCTCAGACAAAAGCTCAGAGGAAGTAAGAAGTAATTTTAAAATGGTATTTTAGAGGCAGCCTCTTTGAAGACAGTTGCAGAACCATTTCAGAAAGAAAAGTAAAAAAAAGGTAGCAAAGATTATGTATCAGCTGTTCTCTATTAAATCAAGAGCTATGAAAGGCCTCAGAAAAGAAAATGAAGTAAAGGTACTACCATTACCGGTTACCGTTAACTGCTTAATATTTTTCTGTCCAGTAAGAGCAAAAAGCAAGCAGTTGTAGTGACAGCTACTGCTATGTGCATTCAGATTATGCAAGTTTCCCCCTCCAAAAATGTGCATACACACATAACAGAGACACACACACAGACACATACATCCTTAATATTAATTACATCTTCGAAAAAAAACCCACCCAAGCAGATATCTCATAATGCTTCAGCACATATCAGCTGCTGGATAGGGACATTTTACTAAAAAGTAAAACAGCATAGTTGATAAATCACTTCTACTGGGAACATCTTTATGCACGGGACTCCAGGAAAACAAACACAGCTGTGTTTTTTCTGAGAAGAGATACATCTTTATCTGGATCACAGCTAAGCATTTAAGTTCTTAGTGGCATGGACCTGAAGACCCAACATATTTAGGAGAAGCTGTTTTCCACTCCTGCTTTTAACAAGCCCGTTCAAGGGCACTCTTCTTCCTTTATGCATTTTAGATCATCTTACCTGAGAACTGCTAAGTATCAGTGCTGTAGTGCCTCATTCTAAATCCCCTTTGTGGTCCAATTCGATTTTCAGTGCTTGGACACTTGGCTCCAATGAAAATCATTAGAAGCTAGTTCTCATTATCAACTAGCCATCCTCATTATCAACTAGCCAGTCAGGCCTTTGAAAACCCTACTTGACATTTTTCTGCATCTTTGGATAGCTGCTTTCCTTAAAAATTTGGCTCCTGGTCTTAATTTTCATGTTGTCTAGACTTGGAAGAGAAATAGGCACAAAGCTGAAGAAAGATCAGGAATAGTTAAAGCTCCTTCCCTATATTGCCGTCATTATTCAGTCTGGTACCTCATACCACTCCTATTGCAGTGCTTCAAGAAATCCAGTGAAAATGAGATAAATCATAGTGTACTCCTTTCTGTGTTGTTCTTACCTCATATCCCATCAAGTTTAATGATACATAGTACTTGCTAATAACATTCTCTTTTGCAAAAAGCCTTTTTCTATCATATTTGCAATTAAATCATATCTGTGAGATTTCCCTGAGTTACAGGGAGTCCCTGGGGTGAAGTGGAGTCTCAAACTGTGGCAGAGGGGAGATTTAACCCTCCAGTAACTCACACGAAGGAGTTGTCTCTGCCAGCATAACCTTTCCATGATACTGCAAAAAAACCCCGCAACTTTCAAGCTAGCTTGACAAGAATAGTTGATTTAAGCGCTTCATAAAACTTCCAGAAGCAGGCCCAAGAAGATAAATCAGACAACAGCACAGTTTACCAGACTTAAAAGAATGAAAAGCCAGTTTATTCACAAACCCATATATGGGTTTCCTATATGAATTTTCTGTATGGAGACTTGTCTCCCCATCTCCATCTTTAATGCAAGCTCAGCTATGAAGGACACTTTGTTTTCCCACCTCAGGCATAGCAGGGACTGTAGGCAAGACGCTGGTAGAGATTCAACAGATAAGTTCTTGGTTAAACACTAATATCTCAGTCGTGCTCTCCTTGATATCTTTTTTTTGCACACCTTCATTTTTCCCTTTACCAAAACCAACTGATCTAACAAAAAAAGCTTTGAAAAAACTCTGTGAACAAGCATAATATCACCTTCAAAATATTGCCTCCCAGTACGCTCAAAACTCATATAATCAAGCACAATCCTGCTCTCTGCAAACTGCAGCTCCTCTCTGTTGTTGGTATTACTGCAGTCTCGTGAGACAGGAACCTCAGCGCTGTAGGTCCAGATAAGACGCAAAAGAAGATCCATCTCTGATTACAGAAGGTTTACTCTGTGAAGTCAGAGTCCTACCAAGTTTGTAGCCAACACTTTTTCAGATATATGAAAAGAAAATGTGCAGTATTTTTTAAACCAAGTTGAGTAAATTGTGGGAAATTACTCCTCTCATGCTCCAATGGATGATTCCATTCTTCTTGCAGCAATAAGTTACTTTGTTTAGGATTCTTTGTGGCAATCCCTCTTTACAGCCTGTTGTTTACCATTTACTGGCTCTGTAAACAGGGTGCACCAATTTCAGAAAATGTTACCTAATTAGCTGATTTGTTTGTGAAATCCATCCTGTTTTTCTTGCCCTAATAAGCAAGCTAAACAGATGGAGAAAATTTATTTTGAGACACATGTTTAATTAAAGCAACTGAGATTGCCATGGCTTCTCCACCTTATCATGAGTTGAATTCACAATAGAAAAGCCACTTAACTCCTCCAGGATTTTTTGGAAAGAATTCAATTTGTGGAGATAAGGCTAAACAATCTGTTCACCAGCAGAGTATATCCTGGTCTAACAGGATGTTCATTTGGAAAAGGCATTATTCAGAAATTTTGCTCCTTAGGATGCAGTTGAACCTCTTGGAGGGGTTGTAGTAACCTGATGCTTTTCATCTGTGCTTCCACTGGATGAAAGAGGATCTGATGTTTCTAATTTGGGCTTAATTTAGCCAAGGAAGTTCAAAAACTTTTCAGCTAATTGCAGCTATATGTCATATGTATTCATCATCCAACTCTAAATTCCACACTGCAAATACCTTTTTAAAAATCACGAATTCCTAAAATATTATTAAAGGAAATTGGAAAAGCAGCTTGAGCAATGAATTGTGACTCGCTTGGTGCATATCTGGGATGCATTTGCTTAACTTTTCCTTTTTACCCCTGATATTCTGAGACCTTACAGATTTAACTTAAAAAAAAAAAAAAAAAAAAAAGTAAAAATCAAGCACTAATAATCCCAGAAGCTGTGATGTTAGCAAAACATTGCGAGGCGCGTAACAGAACCATAAGTGGCAGCGCTGAACTTGTAAATTCAGGTGTGGTGCTCCCAATAGAGAAAAGTTAGCAAGCACATTACTTCAAAGGCAGGCGGTGTACCAGGGTGTTACATCCTCAATGTGGCTGAGAAACAGAACGGCAAAAACATTTACAATGTTTTCCTTTTCAACAGGATTTGTTCAATTAAGTACTTCTTGGTTGAAAGTATTTTGAAACTAATCAAAATACTTTAAAAACATACAAATATAGGTAACATAAATAGCTGCATTAAGAGAGGACTTTTATGCCACTTAGTGAAGATGAGTATTGGTCTTAAACTCTTCCAATGCATTTGCAATATGCAACTGTGAAATACTGGTGAAAATGAAATCCTTTACAGTAGTCATAAACTGAAAGAGATGAATATGCACACAGGCACAAGAAGTGCATGGCTCTTTAACTGATGCCATACTGAAACAACCTTTTAAAGAAAGAGACATATGAAGACATCTCCTAGCTCTTCATAAGGAGAGTTTTCAGCATTTTAGGCATAAAGAGGTTTTAGTCGGGGTTTTTTTGTTTTGTTTTGTTTTGGTTTTTTCTTATTTCTCACTATCCTACTCTGTTACAATTAATTGGCAAGAAATTAAATTAATTCCCCCAAGTCGAGTCTATTTTGCCTGTGATGGTAATTGGCAAGTAATCTCCCTAACCTTATCTCAACCCAAGAGAAAATGGTATTTTTCTCTCCCTGTCGTGTTGATGGAAGGGGAGTAATAGAGTGGCTTGGTAGGCACCTGGTGGCCAGCCAAGGTCAACCCACCACAAAAATAAATCTCAGTCCTGATCTCACTGAGAACTCTTAATTTAATCAGCAATTGGCACCTTTGCTATTTCAGTTCAATATTTTCTTTCTAGTACTTCTTTTATTATTATTCACAGCATTACTGTCCTTTGTGACTGTAGCCTGAAAGGCTGCATAGTAAAGAGATTAATTGAAAAGTTCTGTGGAACGGAAAGACATTCTGGAAATACATTTGCACTTCAAATGAACTGTCACAAATAAGTGTTTGGTTTCAATAAAGCAGTTACTAAAGGTTAATTGCTAGCTGATAAAAATATGCGAGCAGGAAGGAAAAATGAGCCTGGTCACTCTATCTAAGAGTTACACAGGCAATAAAATATTATAATCATTGTAAGATGTTAAAACTATGGATTTAACGTTTACACTTGGAAATAAATAGACAATTATTAATTCATTAAACAGGCCTTGTAACAATGCTTACCAAGATGAAGTCATTTGTCAATATGATGTGCCACAGACAGCTAAAACAGGTCCAACAGAAAACCAACTGAAAATTGCCAGAATATCTCATTTTTTCCAATGCATTCCAGTACTTGTAAAATAAATAACTGAACTTGAAAAGTTTGGAGGTTTTTGTTATGGTTTGTGTAGATTGGTCTTGATAAAGTAAGTACTGACTTGAAGTTCTGGTGCTGCACTGTGATGAGTATTTCAGACTGTCCAAGTCACAGAGTCTTGTCTCCTAAGTCAGAAGATGACACTGAGTTGTAACATTCAGGATGATGTACTCCCTAAGCTGCTAATCAAAGACCTATGGATTTGCAATGCTTCTGTTTTTGTTATTCTTACACCATCAGCATCAAAACAGTAATCCTTTGGGGAAGAAAGTAGTGGATGTATTCCTAGAGACTCCAAGTTCTGGGTATTTTCAACAAATAGCCTGTCAGGCTATCTTGTTCCTTTGAACTTACTTCAGATTTTCCTGGGTGTATAACTTCTTTTGACAGTCCAGCTTCCCATTGCACGTCAAACCTTTCACTATAAATGATTCTGTTTTCATAATTTTATTAGATCATATCCAGTTATTCCATGAGGAGATGAGTCTCTGAGAATAAAGTGGAGTTAACTTTCCTTTCTCTATGGGATGGAAAAATAAACAATTTCTTGAAGGTAAAATATTTTGTCCCTTGAAGGTAAAATATTATGTCCATATTTATTTTCTGCTCCAGTGCAGTGGAAGAATGAATGGAAATGTTTAAATTTTGTCAGTGAAATACATAATTATGAAAAATATATAGTCTCCTGAGACTTTGTAATTGAGAAATAATAATTTCACAGCTGATATTACAGTGCATATAGAAAACACTGTCTGGGATAATAGAGCAGTGCTGTAGATTCTAACATCTGAAGTAGGATTATTAGAGATGCTGAAAAAATTGCAGTTTACTTCCTTCTGTTCCCCTGCAACACATTTTTTTCCAGAAAATGCTTTTCCAGTGAACTAGGGGGAAAAAAAGAAATTCTTGGTATTCCAGATACACATCTTATTTATACTGGAGTATTCCTTTTAATAATGATAAAAAAATATATATTTGGCTACTAAACTGAGGTGAAATGTAACTACAATGTATTGGCCCAAACAGAAGAAGTTTTTTCTCCATCCTACCTACTGACAATCAAATCTACTTTATTGTGTATTCACTAATAAAACCAGCCTGTCTGGTCAAAGATACCCAGAAATGAAGTTTTTGTTGTCTAAATCGAACCGTTCCCACTCCTGAGATCCCCATTCAGACTCCTTTTGGCAAACCCTACAAGGGTAAATCCTGCATGCGCTGCTGATCTGGTGTAACAGGAAATAACAGCAAAACATGGTTTTGCAATGTGTGCAGACAAACAAATAAATAAAGAAGTGAAGGTCAAGCAAAGGAAAATGGATGGCATGCTGAAGAGAAATGACAAAGCTCAGACTTTCTCCTGACTGTAACTGCACAAGTTACAATGGTGTCCTGGTTTAGGCCGGGACGGAGCTAGTTTTGTTTTCAGCAGCTCCTGTGTTTTGGATTTAGTTTGAGAAGAATGGTGATAGTGCACTGATGTTGCTGGTTGCTGCTGAACGACCAAGGACATTTTGCTGTTTTCCAGGTTCTGCTAACATGCAGATGTAAAACTTGGGAGGGGTAGAGACAGGATAGTTGATCCAAACTGGCCAAAGAGATATTCCATACCATAGACGTCATGCCTGATATAAGCGAGGGTTGATTGGTGGGCCACTAGGCTTTTGAGGCTTTTTGAGGCTTTTGAGGCTTTTGAGGCTTTTGAGGCTTTTAGACCCTTAACTTGCCTTAATCCTTAAGCTTCCTTTCGGGTTGCTTTTTGTTTCCCTATTTTTACCTTTTTGTTTTTCGTTCATTTGGCTGTTTGTTCCTTCACCTGCTTTCCCTGGAACTTGCTGTTCTGGGATAGCTGGCGGGGGGATACCCCTGCTCCCTGCCTGCTGCTCGGGACGGGCTGTATCGGTCGTCAGGTGGTGAGAAATTGTGTGTTGTTGGTTTTATATATTCTATTATCCTTGTATATATTATCATTATTATCATTATTAATATGTTTTCATATTTTTCCTTTGCTGTCCTGGTGAACTGTTTTTATCTCAACCCGTGAGTTTTCCTTTCTTTCCAATTCTCCTCCCCACCCCAGCGGGGAGGGCGCGAGTGAGCGAGTGGCTGCGTGGTATTGGGTTACAATTTGGGGTTAAACCACAACAATTGGAAAGCAATGGCCAGTCTTTGGGGGAAGGAAGCAGTTCACCAGACCCCTTCAGGCTTAGGTTTCTGCTGCTGCGAGGGGCCCTTGGGTATCTCAGATGCTTCAACCACACTGTAGGTAGCGATACATAAATGAAAGCCATAGTCTGGCTTTAGAAAGCTTGTAGTTCACCAGGGGAAGCTCTCCAGGTTCATGGTGTGAATCGGCACAGCCTTGGAAGAAATTTGGAGGCAACCGCTTGTGACTTGCGTGACGCCCTGGACGCTAAGGTATATACCCAGTCCTACCTTTTTCCTACTGCTGTTTTAATGACTGCACCTCAGAAATCGGTCTTAAAAGGTTATCTGATTGCCACCAGTTGGCCAGCCAATAATGGCTGTATTTTCTGTATTTGTTAGGCTTTTTTCCACCACATGTTTTCATTTATCTTGGGATAAGTTATAAGGCAAAGCATTTCAAGGAAACCTGATCTGCAGTTAGCATTCAGCTTCCCTAGCTCTGATCTCCCTAGCACTTTGGGGTGAAAGGCTGTTCCTGTGCATATGGCTGTTTATTTTGGCTTTCCTCATCTCGATGACCTCTGGAAGAAAAGGCCTGCTACACAGAATGCTGTGTACCAGGACTGAAAAAAGAAAAAAGGGACAGCTTTGTTAATTTCAAGGTCTTGGTTCTCTCAAGTATTACGTGTGCTTGCAGAATGGAATACTGCTTGAAGCTGGCCTTGAAACGAGAGCAACAAGAGGTTTGATAAATTACAAGCACAACAGCACAATTTCCTCAAATGTCTGAGTGAGAAATAAGAACATTTCAATGTCAAGCAAGATAACATCTTCGCATGATCTCCTAGGCCGTCCAGAGTTTGATTATCAGAATAGAAATATATCTGTTCACTTATGGGAGAGACGGAACAC
Organism: Phoenicopterus ruber ruber; assembly: GCA_009819775.1. NCBI lineage: Eukaryota > Metazoa > Chordata > Aves > Phoenicopteriformes > Phoenicopteridae > Phoenicopterus > Phoenicopterus ruber. Next base: position 53,147,033 of record CM020246.1, read on the forward strand.
TTGTGCTACTCCCTTTATTGTGCCCACTTCTTGTTAAATTTTTGTTACTCCAATCAAAGACTCAAGGCAGAGGAGGCAGCTGAAATAAATATCCACTATTCCTAAAGGCATTTTACAGCACATTTTCAGGATTTCTAATTCTTGATTGCTTCAGAAGGGAAGTCCTCAGTAGGCATATGGCACGGTCTCTAAACTTGCCTCAAAACACAACTGTTTTCTGGTCCTAAATGCTGAAGAGTGACAAAAACCTAGTCAGTTATGGTCCACGGCTGTTTGTACAGCACACTGATGGGGGAGCGGGGAGAACAGAGAAACAAAATTATTCATTCATATACTCATATATCCCATTCCCATGATATTGAAGTTTCTCAGATTCTCTAAGTCAAAAGGATTGTCACTTTTCCAGGCTTTAGCTTAACTGGAAAGAGTTGGACGAGTCTGTGGCATGCAGAAAAAGGGAATGTAAGCCAATCTCTGGTTTGGACTTGGATGTGTGCATGAAGGGAAAAGTACCAGAGAAGAAAACAGCCAAATTGGTGGTAATATTAATAGCTCTCTTTTTAACGATTTTCAGCATTTTTAATGGTGTTTCCTAATGCAGTGTAGTCCATGTTCTGATGGAGAACTGTAAGTAAACACATGTGAGTAAAAGACCCGAGCTTCATAATAAATAAATAACTCAGGGTAAACATGAACAGTACTATGAGTAGTTTCCAACACTATCCTTGGTTTAGGTCCTGTGGTCACTAGAGGACACAGAGAATGAAACTGTCTGAGCAATGTGTTCATGGAAACCAGTTTTGTGAAGCTGATGAGCTGTCTTTTTTTTTTTTTTTTTTTTTTTTAACAAGGTATAGGTTTTGAATTTGTCCGAGTAGGAAAACCATGTTAGGTGCCAAAAAACCCTCCCACGTTAGGTTCTAAGCAGACTGGCTTTCTGAAATTAACACAGTTCAGAACTGGAACAAGAAACATCTTCTTATGAACAATAATGTTATTAAAAATCTGGAAAAATTATGGCACATGTCATTCAGAATAGTAATTTTAGTAGTTCAAGCATTTACCAATTAAATACAAAACAAGCTTCGTCTAGCAAAAATACCACAAGAGAAATATGCACAATTTGGACTAACAGTACAGGAGCTGGAAAGAGAAAATAAACCCCATAATGCAAGACGTGAACGAGTTGTTCTTTCAGCAGTGAACAGTGATAATTCAGAACTGGAACTTAAAAATATGGTGAATTTCAGGTGAGAAAGATAAAGCAACAAGTTTTAAAGAGAAAAATTGCAAAGTAACAGAACATCCTACGTTCCTCTGTACCCCACACTGCTAACCAACACACTCACAAACCAACCTTTGAACCAGACCATTTCACGTCATGATACATTTGTACCCTGAGATCCTTAAATGATTTCTACAGATAACCGATGTCACAACAGACCTCCATCTGTGTGTTATTCTTGGCACAGACACAGAGCAAATGGTAGGGCTGAGGACAAATGTCCTCTGTCGACATTCAAGTGGTGAGACAGGACAAGAAAAATAAATAGCTAAGAATAAAACCAGAGAGTAAGCAGATGAGATGAAAAAAATTTTATGGTAAAAACAAAAATGAGAAGGAAGGTGAGAGGTAAACAGAAGCCACTTTGAACACTAAAACACAGAGAAAGCATGTATCTTAAGGTGGTTATATTTCTACCCAAGACCATTCCTTTCAGGCTCAATGGTAAAATCTTGGTGCAGGTCCACATCTTTGCAGGTATCCCAAAACTATATGAGTCCTTTAAGGATCCTTCTGTGAAGCACCAATAAGATATTTGCAAAAGCAAGCTCTGGAGCCCAACTACAAATTTTGAGCTGCAGTGCTGCTTGATAGGCAGCTGCTTCCAACAGGATGGACAGTCAAAATAACCTTACAGAAGAGTGACCACCCTAACCTAATCTCCATGTCAGAAATCTTTAAGAAGCATCAGTCCCTAGATGTGAGATGACAAGCTCTCACTCAGCACGGAACAAGAAGATAATGTGAAACACCTCCCTGGGTCAAATTTTCCCCGTACAGAAAAAGGGTGTATTTAACATTTCTGCACTGACACCCATTTTTCTTTCTGAAGTGCCCTGCTGTTCCTATTGACGTGTTTTCCTAAAGCTGTAGTGACCTTCTTTTCCCAGCAATGGATCTTAACCAGTAGCAGGCTCCTACTGGATGCATTACATCAGTGGCTGTAGAGCCACTGATATGAAGGTCTTGGCACAACAGTTGCAGTTATGGTCCCTTGACTATTGCTACCTTAACTACTGAGCAGGTACGATACTGATGCCTTTCTTATTACAGAAGAGAAGATATCATATGATACTATGATAGTACAGCATCTTTATAATAGCAATTATGGTTAATGGGAGAAAAAAAGGAAGGATTTTTTTAGTGATGTCTGTTCTTAGCATATACTCAGTAACAGTCTACAATAAATTTGATGTTTTCCACAGATTTTAGACCACAAAGCAACACCTGATGAGCAGTCTGCTATTCCACATCTAGACAGTCTCCCAGTGGAATGAAGAACACAGCTCTTTATAGCAGGTGCTGTAGTGTGAGCTCAGAAGGGGTGCAAACGCAAACCCACTGCTATTAAAATCAGTCATTCCGTCAGTCAAGTGTAACCGTCCCATTGATTCCTACATAAGATAATTTGTGGCTTGCATTCAGGACCACAGATGAAAACAAAAGTCTCCTGTACAGAACTTGCTGCAGTCTACAGGGAATTTAAGAGGGGTGTCTATTAGCAGTCCATCTACCAACCACAAGCTAGGCTCAACCATTTTCTTCAAAATGTATGTGAATCTACTGGACATATGTTGTATGAAATCCTACTAATCACTTTAATGTTCATTTATTTTTTAATGATAATGTAGGTTGGAATGGTATTTATAGGCAACTACGTTTAATTATCTAAGTGTCTAAAGACATACCAGTGCATGTGCAGTCCCAGTAAGCATACCAGTAAGCAGTCAACAAAAATTCATCACCACTTGCAAATGAACATTTAAATGTCAACATTTCACCTACACTTCAGAAATACATTCACTGTCTCAGAACTCAACCATTTGTAGAGTTAGACAGTTCTTTTAGTGTAAATTATCAAGGAATCACCCCAAGAATCTGACCTAAGTTTGTATATGCTCATCATATTCTGTTCATTAGTAACAATTCTTTGACTATCAAGTCCTGTCTCCTCCAAGGTACCCTATCTCACAAGTATGTTCTTAAGACGGAGTTCAGTGTTTTTATGCTGGAAACATCTTCACTTTTTGCCTGGATTTTGGTTTGGGTTTTTGTTTGTTTTTTTTTTTTAATTGCCTTGAAAAGTATGCTGTTTCATAACCTAGTTGCTCTAAGGCAACTTAGGAACTTTTGCTTAATCTCCAGCCTTCATTTTTTAACAGTCAACTTTTATACATTATCTTTTGGGCCACCATTACTCAGCAAAATTTCCCTTCTGAACCTTCACCTTGCTGATACAAGTCAATTGAGCATCAACTACTCTGAGCCTTCCCTTTAGTAGAGTAAGCAAGCCAAGATCTTGTCTCACTTGACTTCTAAGATGATATACACAGCCCTGCTCCACAGCTGTCTGCTCAGTCTATCTTGTTATTGCTGCCAGGGTTGTACTGTCCATGGAGGACTTCTCACTAACAAGAAACCATTGTATCTTAGACCTCTGCATCATTCCAGAACATTTAATATTGCTCATTATTTCAAAAAATGGGACACAGAACGAGCCAGTCTCATTAGGGAAGAAGGCAAATGTGCATCTTCAGGCAAACCTCAAGTTCCCGCTTATTCACACGTTTGTCATATGACTGCAGCGTGTTGAAGCTGCATGTGTTGGTGATGGTATGGAGTCATCCAGTGCTAGAAAACAGTCCTTCTAGCCTGCCGGCAAGAAAGAAGAGACCTTAGATGTTTTCAGAAAAACAGCGCTAGAATATATCTTCCTTCCAGTAACTCTTTTGACAAAGTAAACTAATATTTCTTTTTAGTGAAATTCTCTTGTGACAGCTAAGCAGTTGACATGAACCCTGACATTCTCTTCCCATGTACGACACTGAAAGATGTAAAGAGACATCATAGAAAAAGCCCAAAAAGAACCTGCACATAAGACATCAGAGGTTTTGGTGGTGGTGGAAAGATTTTGGAAAAAAAAAAAAAAGGGGACAAAAAGCCCTTTAGATTCAAGGCAGTATTCAATTCTGACCTTTAAGCTAAACATATAGGGAAAAAATATCAAAAGCATAAGCAATGACTGGCTTGTTTTATAGGTAATCCAAATATTTCATGCTACAGCTTTTGCGAATACATTTCTCAGTGACTCAATTCAGTAGGTGTTTCTAAGTGCTCTAAGCTTGCCTTAGACCATTCTTTGGTAAATCATGTTGGAGTAACATTTAAAAAAAAAAAAAAATCAGTTGCTGCTTGTCCTTTCTCAGCTAAAAACCTGGGGGAAAAAAACCCAAGAAAAAAGAAATTGAACTTATTGTGGACTATATTAAGGCTAGTCAGGATGCTGTTGACTAACCCAATGCTGCAAGATGTTTCCAGGGATTCATCTAAATCACATCAGCGTGCACTTGTCAGATTCAAATAAACTGTGATTAAGTTAAAAGTAGAAGGGGAGTGAGAAACTTTGTATCATGCATACATTCTAAGTCCAGATTTCTGACTTCCTGTGGATGAAGACTCCAGACTGCTTGGAAGCAGCTATTCATTACAGCAAATTAAGTAACTAAAATGTTTCAGTGAAAGAAGTCTCTTTCCCTACAAGCCCAACCATTTCTGCTGTTATTTTCTTCCAATCTAAATGTGAAGGTTTGGGAATTCAGCCTCCTAAAGGATTTGAAAATGTGCCTGTACAAAAGACAAGTGGAATTTATTTCGTATCAGTCAGTACAAGTTGAGCAATGGAAGCAGAGCCAAAATTAAGTACTCAAGCTATTTCAGACTGGCACACTGAACTCACAATGCAAAGGGAAGTGCACTTGCTCAGGAAAGGGATTATGTGCAAGACACATGAAGAACATCAATAGATTTGGTGGCTGTGTGGTGTTTAGAGGGAAACGCGGGCAACAAAAGTTGACCAGTGTATTTAAGACATTTCAAAATCTTTGCTATGCTGCATACTGACATTGCAGTAGGAACACAACATCTGTCCATGATCTCTCTTGTAGACCTTGACTGTTTTCCATTGAGAAATACGGTTTTGAAGATTGTTGCTCCTACTGATTTCACTGCTGTTGCAAGGCTTGCTTTACCATATAGATTTGGAATTCTTCCAGTGTTTTGTTTTACATACCTTCTGTGCCAGACAGTACAGGACTATATTGTATAGCACAACCATTTCAAAATAAAGATGTTCTCAAAAAACCTTGCAAAAGCAGTCTCACTTAGAGTGAGAACAGAACAGAGTACAGTCCAGTCTGTGTTTCATCCAAGATGAGGCTGTCCATATGGAGCTGTTAGCTGTCACTCAGTTTTTACAGAGGTCACAACAGCTGAAAATCAACGTACTATTGCAACAATAAGGTACAATATAGCAGAAGAATAGGTGGAGGGGAAAAACCATCAGAGGAAGAACTTTAACATCTACCATCCTTCAGGCAGTGTTAACTAGAAACAATTCCTGCAGCAGCAGGTGCTTGTTACTCAAATTAATTCTGGCTGTCATTTTTAAAGAGTAACAGTAGGTAGAGACATAGACATTTTCCTAGAGATATCCTTGGAGAGCAAACACTTAAATGCATCACCTCCATTTGGTGCATACATGTTAATCCCAGCATTAACAGGAGTTATAGGCAATTCAAATACCTGACCTTCGCCTAATTGGCTCAGTGATATTACTTACAAGCTCTTCACAGTAGTGTCGGTCACTATACCACCATTAGCTGTGTGTAAATGCCTTTATAATCATCTGACATCTGCAGAGACTAAAACTGTCTGCACTGAAAATCATTACCGGCAAAAGTGTCACATCGCAGAGTTCCTGCTTGCTCTGATTGTAAATTCTTTCTGTGGTTTCCATTATTTCTAAAGCTACTCGTCCATTATAAGGAATACTTGAAGACCTTAAGGAGATGCATTGCTGAATTAGATTGCCATTCCTAAGCTACTTCATCTGTGCTCAGGGTGATGGATGGTGTCATGAGAACCTGCCAAATGAACTGCAGCCTTGTTGTTATTCCCCGTGCCTCGTACTAGTAAGATCATTCTTCAAGATAAGTATGAGACAGGTACCTACAGCACGGGGACACACGTATTTCTATAAGCAGGAACATGGTCTGTGCTTACTTATGATCTTGCTCTGAACAGTCTGCGTCAGGGGAGGTTCACACTTGAGATTAGGAAGCATTTCCGTTCTGTTCTGTTCTATTGAGCAGTCCTTTCCACTAGAGCCAGGTTTGCATCAGGCCTACAAGCCAGTGTACCTGTACTGTATGATGAAAGTGAAAAGGTGCTGTTGGTACCATTGGCACGGTGACCACTTCTCCAACGCCTTGGAGCTTGTCAACTGAGCAGGTTCTCAGGTTTAGAAATCATCCCTCTGTAAATGAATCAGCTGATATTAAACTAAATTACTCTTTAAGGAGGTAGAAGGAAAAATAAAGGTTTCACTGTGACTAAGCCAAAAAAAAAAAGCATTTATGTATTAATTTCAGTAAATATGAAGTCTTAAGAGAGCCTCCCAGGAGCATCCTGATCAAATGACTGCTTCTCCTTTCAAAGGTCTCACATATTGCCTACTTTTCTCTGTGTTCCCTTTCCCCTACTGTACTGTAGGCAAAAGGATGTTAAAAACAGCTGGCTCTTAGAGTGAGGGCTGAGTGCCCTACCTGATGCTTTGTGGCTTTTGTAGGTATCGCACAGAAAATCTGCAGGAGACTTGTTTCACAGAGTCTCTTTTAAACATCACAATCACAGATCAACAAGGGTGATTTCCCTTCTATATTCTCTTTTTTTGCTTTGGTAAGTAATTTGTAACCATCCAGAGAAAGTTGTAAATTCTTCCCCATTTTTGGTTAGATAGCATTATTTCCCCTTGGGCCAATACCTCTCTCGTATAGTCATTGATCAGATAATTTTTCTCTGCAGTGAAAAATTTTATGTCAAACGTGTTACCTACATTTGTTAAAATGGATTGATACCCTTCTACCACAAAACTCGCACACAATGTGAATTGAGTGTTTGAACACCAGACAAGCTTGAATGACTAATGCCATGGGAATTTAGGGCAGCGTCCTCTCTAGCTAGCTGCTTTTCCAATCAGAAGTTACAGTGCTAGCAGTAAAACCAGAAAGGAATGCATATATATACCAAGTGTATAATGTATTACCTTGAACTACTACAGAAAACAGGTCTAAGTTATGCTATAAATGGGGGAGGGAGGAAGGATGGGAGGAACTGAGAAAGACGTGTGATCCTGTCTTCCCTCGCCTGTTCTGCAACTCTGGTTGAAAGATCTACAGCAAAGGTATTTTTTTAAAGAACAGCTTAGGGTCCTAGAGGAGGAGGTGCCTGGGTTTTTTTTTGTTCTGGGTTGCCACTCCAGCCACAATTCTCACACAGACTGTATATGCTGTAAAGTACTCTTTATGCTAAGTATTACACTTTGGTAACTGTTTAGAAGTGTAGGTGGTGAGAGCACTTTGCTTCTAATTTTCCCATTTTTGTAAGGTCGCTTCGGCTGCCTCTTTTTCCAAATCATTCTTCAGGCATACATGTGAATGTGTTAAATTGTATTTCTGTGCTGAAATGTTTGGAATAAGATCCTGACCTGTAGCTTTAGTGCATTTCAGATAAAGTAAGCAGTGTTTTGGTTTTAGATCTTCATCATGTTTGCTAATTTTTAACCCCACTACAAAAAAAAAAAAAAAAAAAAGTCTTTGTCTCAAATATATGAGCACTGCAGAAGTATAGATAGTAGTTGCATAGAGTGCAAAAGTCTCATGCAACAAAAAGTGAACAGCTACACTGCACTTCTACACAAAGCATGAAGCAGTAGCTATACAAAATGAATGTGCTTTCTGTCCTAAATCAGGATTAATGGAGTCCTGCAGGCAAAGGCAGATGGGACATCAGACTTGGGACCAGAGTCTGGTGAAACCAGGAGAACTTAATCCATTGCTCCTACTGAAGCAGCCAAAGTCATGAAACAGAGTGGAAGTAAGTAAGCGGTACTACTTCATGAATGATACGTTAGCCCAACAGCATGAAGAGACATGTTTGTAAAGGTTTGTTATGGGCAAAAGAAATCCATTTGCACTGGACTTTTAATCCATGTTGTCAGGATCAAGGTGAGACAATGGGCTTCAGTTCCACTTATTTTTGTCCTCCACATGACAATAGCATTCATATGATCCATCAAACAAATTGGGTACAAACATAAGTGAAGTCAGGGCGTAGGTCATATTCCGGATGGAGTTTCTTTACCCAGATGTTGCCATTGGTGGGACAAGATACTGAAGCAACAAGGAGTTCAAGAAGTCCTTGAGCTCAAGGGACTTATAAAGTTGAACTTGAGGGCTGGTAATCAGGTTATAGCATGGCTTCCACGTACATCAGTATGACAGCAGACATAATTACTTATTATAGTTTCACCTTGACAGAAGCATTTTGAGTCCCAGTAACTAGTGCCCACAGAACCCCATGGAAGAGCTTACCTGTTTGGGAAAACACATGAAGTCTACTGGGAGGCTGAGGGAAAGGCTGTAGCTGATATTAAACCATTGCTGTTCTTCAGGCCCAAGCGACTGCTTTACGTGACAATGATTAATTCAGCTCAGGTTGAGCTTCAGTAACATTTTTACAGCTTTATCATGCAAACTGTGCTTTCTTCCCATTTGCCATCCCTCTTTGTTTCCTTGGGCTGGTGTAATCAACTTTCATGAAGAGGCCAGAGGAAAAATACAGAGAATACTTGTCAGACTCATCAGAACACTTCCTTCCAAACCAGCCTGTTCACATCCAACTGGGTTTTCCGTCTCCTCTAAATGGTCTACTCAAAAAGGGTTTGTGAAGTAAAGGACTTTGAATTTGTCTTTCATCCCTGTTTAAGCCTAGGCTTTTTAATTGAGCCGTATGACCTTGCCCAGCAACAAAGATCACTTTTGAGAAGGTGAAGTAGAGGTAGGGAATCCTGATGGGCCTAATCTACATAGGCTTCCATAAACCACTTTATGGAAGCCTACGGGAAATTCATGAAACTGTCAGCTGCTGTTCCTACAGAGTTGATGCTCCAAATACAAGTCTTTGCAGTATCAGTTCCTCTGCAACTGCATCCAGCACGTGTATGAACTAATTATTAGTATGCAGTGTTCCCAATCATAAAGATATGCCTGTTATGCCAACTGCATTGATTGTTCTAGGAAACCACAAGCACTGCAGTGGGAAATACATTACCTAGCCTGCCACGGTAAGAGTTAGGCAGGTAAAAGGTGCTGTATAGTGTGTTGGCCTAGAACTTCTGCAGTACTGGAGCAGACCCAGGAAGTAATGGAAGATCCCTATGGTGTTTTGCTGTGTAGAAACACTTGTTTGTGAAAAAAAAACAGTATTTCCAGTCCTTACCCTCCTCAACAGACAAACACAATCCACCTCCCTCCCCAAAAAAATCCTTAATCCTCCAGAAAGCCCCCAAACCTCCCTACCTTTTCTCATTGTCTTAGCAATGAAACAAAAGAAGATGGTTGCTCCGGCTTCCTTACAAGCCTGGGGGTTCTCCAGGAACTATTTGTACCTCTCATTTAACAAGATTTCCATTTCTCTAGCCAGTGTTAGAGAAGAAAATGCATCCAAGAATTGTCCCTTTAGCTATTGCAGCAGTTTTGTACATTGTTTTTCTTATGAGTGCAACTCTTCTACAATAAGAAATTGATTACTGCATTACACAGCATTCTCATATATCTGGCTTTCATCATATTAGCACTCCACAAGAGGACACCTCTATTTTGTAGTTATACTGGGTCTGCTCCGTCCCAGCCAAATCCAGGACAGTAGTTCATTGTAATGTCTACAAAATAGAGGTGCCAAACCCATGGTTAGGTCTACATAGACAAAGATGCAAAAGTATTCGTTTTAAGGCACACCATCTGTTCTCAAGCTCTTCACGTATCTTGTGATGCCAACACCCATTCAGACTGGCAGAACACACATGGGATGGTGGCATTTCAAGAGCAGCTCTAGAAGATTACATTTGCTTTCTGACACCTTTCTTCACCAAACGCAAGCCTCCGCTCTGCTGTGGGAGGTATGGCCTTACCTGCACGTCAACAAGCGCGCGCTTGTCGCACAGCGGGGAACCGACAGGCATTGCCTCTCTTAAGGAAAAGCCCCAAATCTGTATATGATTAAAAATCTGTCTTGAAAAGGGGTCGGCAAAGAAGGAAGTCCCCAGACTCAATCCAGCATTTTGGGTACCATGCCTAAGTGATTTACAACTGAGAGTTAGAAAGCCAGAAGGAGCTTAACCAAACTTGCATTTCCTTAGGGAGAAACCTCACCACCACAGTAACTCTCTGCAGGATTCAGCGGTTACTTTCAGAGGTCACAGCTGCACATGTTATTCCCATAAACTCTGTTCCTCGTCTGTGGAGTCAGGAATCCCTGACGTAGTTTATACTCTTAATCCGCTTCCTTCATCTGACATTGTTATAATAAGGAGGCATTTCCCGATCAGCATTTTCATTCCAGTGGGCACAGTCACAAAAGATATTGTTATAGCCTCAACTAATACACAACAAGTTCAAGAGTAAAAGAAAAAACATCCTGAACATGTAAAAACAGAGACAGGGAGACCGGATTTCATACTTAGTTTAAAACTCTGAAGTAGTTTTACAGAGTAAATAAATGAGACAAAATCCCTCAATAAAGGTAACGTCCTGTGGGCTGGAATATGTTTTCCTACTACAGAGACTGATTTAACCAGCTGAGTGAAGGGAAAAAAAATGGAGGAAGGAAAGGAAAAGGGCAACCCCCTCCACCAGCTTTTTAACTGTTACATTTCATGGGACATTTGCTCGTGTTTTGCCTGACCCAGCATCTTCAGCTGTCAGCAGCTGCCAGTGCTGAGCTGCTGAGTCCTTGGTCCTCTTCAGAAGAGGACTGCAGCTGGAATGATGCTGCCCATGTCCTAGAGTACCTCTTGGGCTGGGGGGACGGAGTCTTGTCCTTCAGGCCGTCCTGGAAAGCACCAGACTATTTTTTGCAGACAGACTATTGCAATGGTGTAGGTAGGTTTCCTTGGTGCCAGGCGGTCCATGAGGCAGGTCTGTGTTAGGCAGTCAGGACACCATGCAGAGGGAGGAATTGGGGTGGTGATACTCGCAGCTGGCACGGGCTCTCCAAGTGTTGGAGCTGTAGTCTCTGGAGCTGTCGGAGCTACTTTCGCTTTGCTCTGAACTCTGTTAATGCCTGGAGTCAGTGGAGCAGGATTTGTTCCTTTGGATGAAGCACAAGATGCTGGTAATTTGCACTTGGAAGAAATCAGTGCAGAGGAGAGGGCACTGTTTACTATCATACAGGTGTCACAACCTAAAGGGAGATCGCAAACATGGGTTTGCAGGATTCTGTAACACACAAAGATGCGGAGGCTTTACCTCCTGAATTTCTCTACTTTACTACTGGTTACCACAAATACCACAAAAGTCACCACTAGCAAGGACACCTATGATTAATAAAGTGAATACAAATTACTATCAGCAACAATAATATAGTATCAATCAATAGAATAGCAACAATCAATGGTACAGCTACAATCAGTATTATAGCAACAACCAGTAACAGCAACAACCAAACAGGAATATATTATTACAGGTTACTACAAGTTTACCATTAGTGAAGCACACTTGTCAACAATATAGCAGCAGATATACTTATGACAGATTACTTATATGGATATATACTGCTGCCATCAAGTGAATTAGACAGATTTCAGAAGGGGCCAAACCATCCTGGAAGGGAGGACAAACCAATCCTAGAGGGGGACCCAACCATCCCAAAGGTGGGATGACAGACCGAGCTGACCCCAGCAGTGGTCCTAGAGGGGGACCATAAAGTAACAGACAGAAGGCAGTCTGTCACTTCAAAAATGGTCTGTGGCAGAGTCTGGAGTCAGCCGGGCATCCCCAGTGAGAATGCAAGATCTTGTAGAAAGTTTGTGCAGAGTATTCAGCCTGTTTTGGAAAGGAGAAGTGTGTGAAGCACGGGAAGTTCTCAGAGAGAGAGGCTCCATTTTGGATAAAAATTAAGTCCTTTTTATATCACAGAGATATAAGAGGCTGTAGGACACCACCAATAGATGCTGTTAATTTGTATTTTCGCCAGTAACAGCCACTAGGTGATGATGTTTTCTATTCTTTCAGACCAATTTTATTTTCCTAGACTGCTTCCACTTTTTCAGACAAAAACTTGCTGTTACAGTTCCTTGGTTTTGCACTTATCAATGGTATCTCCAGATGTCTCCGGTTTCTGGGTACCCAGCTATACTTCAGAGAGGCCAGCTGCTCTGTTCAAGGATGCTTCTGGTTCCCAGGCTCACAGCTCCCAGTCTGGCAGGCAACTTCCCTGACAGTATTTTTCAGCAGATATTTTCTTCTTTTTGGTAATTTTCCCTTTCTAACCAGGCCTCACACCAACAGGCTCAGTTCCCCATCACATAGCTACTGGAGTCATGCTGTGCACGCTCTGGTTGGCTGAGCATACATCTACATTCGACACGACACAACGTTGCTTTCCTTATTCAGGTATCAAATGACCAAGTGAAGGGATAATAAAGTCTAGTCGGATATTGTCCGATCTGACAGCTTCTAGATCAACATAATAAAGCAACAGCAACAGTTTTGCTCTTTCCAGTTAAGTTGCTTTGTATGCCCCAGTTGCTTTGTATGCCCCAGAGCAGCATCGCAAGCCGTTCTGTGGAAAGGGGCAGATTAAAAGTTAGAAGCAGAAGCAAACAGAAATAATCAACATGAGTTAGCAACAGCCCTTGAACCTTTCCCTTTAAGAGGTTTTGTAAAGGGCAGTTCAGACTCACTGGGGATGCTTCCTTGCCGTTAGCTGCCTCCCTAATAAATCGGGGAACTATAGAGAAATATAAAGCGCAGTAACCGTGGTAGGTTAGGATTAGTGATGGCGCTGTGAGTGATAAGGAAATGAACCACCACGATGGGAACTGAAAGACCCAGGCCAGAGCATTTGCAGTAACTTTAGCTGTGGGTGTACGTACAGGAGTTAACTTGCTAAGGCTGGATGTGCATGTAGAACACAAGTATCAACTTGATTCTCCAAGGTGGCTTTACAGTCCCACAGCAGTGTGAGGTAACATGGCTTACGAGTGTGTGTACAGCTAAGGCAAACGGGGAAGTTTGGCTTGCTGGCTCTTTATTTTTCTCCCGTAAAGAGTGGGCTTTCAGAAAAGACTGAAGATAACAGTAAAGGTCTGTTGAAGATTCACCAGTTCATTTATTATTTTATCCATTCTCTCCAAATAGTCAATATAATTAACATACTCTTAAGGCACATTACCTTACGCTGTTGTATTGATTATGTTAATTATGAGCATTAATTGTTTCTTTTTTGTGATCCATTTGACCAGTATCACAGATGCTGTATCTTTGCCAATACTTCATTGACTCATTTATCTCATTTAAAAATTGGACTAAGTTAAACTCTAGTCATCTTACTGGCCTTCAAGCTAATGGCTAGTCCCTCACTTCAGCCTCCCTTGCACTGGCTGATCATAGAAATAAATTTGCCCATCTCCCAGAACATTGACAAAGTTTAAAGCCAAAAATGGAAACAAGGAAATCATGCGTTAGGAAACTCGACTCACATAATATATATAACACTAATTTTAACTGCAGCCTTCATTTCTACATTTTACTTTGAGGTCACTGCAGGTGAAGAACAAAAAGATGCTTTTTCAGCAAATGATTGAGGCCAAAGAGACATAACAGATGTATTGCCGGGGTTTTGGTAGCGAGGGGCCTGCGGGGGTGGCTTCTGTGAGAAGAGACCAGGAGATGCCCCTGTGTCTGACACAGCTGGTTCTAGTCAGCTCCAAAATGGACCTGCTGTTGGCCAAAGCTGAGCCCACCAGTGACACTGGTGGCAGGTCTGTGATAGCATGTTTAAGAAAGGGTAAAAAACACTGCAGCAGCTGTGAGAGAGAGGAGTGAGAAAAGCAGTCCTGCAGACATGAAGGCCAGTGAGGAAGGAGGGGGAGGAGGTGCTCCGGGCGCCAGAACAGAGATTCCCCTGCAGCCCGTGGTGAAAACCACGGTGAGGCAGGCTGTCCCCCTGCAGCCCAGGGAGGACCACGGTGGAGCAGATATCCACCTCCAGCCCGTGGAGGAGCCCACACTGCAGCAGGTGGATGTGCCCCGAAGGAAGCTGCAGCCCCTGGAAAGCCCACGCAGGAGCAGGCTCCTGGCGGAAGCTGTGGCCTGTGGGGGACCCACGCTGGAGCAGTCTGCTCCTGAAGGACTGCACCTTGTGAAAGCATTCACACTGGAGTAATTCTTGAGGAACTGCAGCCCATGGGAAGGACCCACATTGAAGACGTTAATGAAGGACTGCCTCCCATGGGAGGGATGCCATGCTGAAGCAGGGGAACGGCACGAGGAGGATGGTGTTGCAGAGACAAAGGGTCATGAACAGACTGAAACCTGCATTCTCCATTCCTCTGTGCCCCCTGGCAGGGAGAAGGTAGAAGAGCCAGGAATGAAGTTAAGCCTGGGAAGAAAGAGGAGGGGACGGGGACTGGAGGGAGAGGGGGCAGGCAGGGCTGAGGGGAAGGTGTTTTATCCTCCTCTGTTGTTAATTGGCGATAAATTAAATGAATCTTCCCCAAGCTGAGTCTGTTTTGCCCATGACAGTAGCGAGTGACTAATCTTCTTGCCCTTATCTTGACCTATGAGCTTTCAATCTTATTTTCTCCCCCTGTCTTGCTGAGGAGGGGGAGTGAGAAGACGGCTTGGTGAACACCTGGCAGCCAGCCAAGGTCAACCCACCACAACAGGCCAGGAAAGATAATAGGGAAAGGAACAGCGGCATATCTATTAAAAGAATCATTCAAAAACATCTGTGTGTCTATACACTCTGGATAAGAAATTTTGCAGCTGGCTACATATGGGCATCAAGGGATGCACTTACTCCATCACTGGTACAGCATATCGTCATCTGCTCGCCTCAGTTTTAGGACGTTCTCAGCTTAGAGTGGCATTTTTTCTTTTCCTTTGTTTCTTTCTTCATTTCATAGAAAGTTTAGGGCATTTTCTTAATACCTAGGAGCATTAGGAAAGACAGCAGCCCTATCTGATGTCCCATGCACTGTACATAGCACAGACACGATCACTGCCTGAAATGAATTTACAGTCTGAATAGTTTTCAAATAAAACTGTTTGTGTGTGAACTGCTGTCCATGTCACGGAGAGAAAGATGTGTACAGAAGTATCAATGTATCAAGGAGATACTTATTTTAGGAAGAGTGAAAAGGGTGTAGATGCAAGGGGAAGAGCACTGTGAATTTGATCAAGTTCACCAATAACTACATTAACAGATTTGAGAGATTTCCAAACCTTGAACTGTGCAAGTTCTATCCATCTCTTAATCAGTTTATTGCAAATCAGTTTGGTGTCCAAGGCTTTATGCTGTTCATTTAATGCTCAACAACATTCATTGATAGATCTGAGGGCTATTAGCAGCTACCAGTTTGATTGCTGCCTTTCATTCTAGATAAAAACCAGCAGCAATAAAAAAAAAAAAAAAAAAAAAAAAAATCCAGCAGCAACTAGAAATGGGCAAGTAATTACAAACATCAAGTGCTACAGTGACACCAAGTGGTGGAATACCAGCCTTCATGATGCAATTTCAAAGTTAGGTATCTGTTCTGACACTTACCATCTCTCTCCTATTTTGCTCCCCCTGCCCCCACAAGTCAGTGTCGGTATCACTGTTAGAATGTATTTTCCTTATCAGTATATTGCTTTTTCTGCAGGAAATATTAATAGAACTCTCCCCCCCCCCCCCCCCCAAAGTTCAAATTAAGCCTAGTGAAAGAAAAACAAGGGTTTAACATTTTATATTCTCAATAGGTCCCTTTGTTCCTGTCTGTATCATATGTCAGAAAGTGGTGACACAATTCACCTAAATTTCTCTTTACATTAAACTGCTGTGCATTTTTTTTCTTATTTGAGAAGTCTCTCCTTCTAGTTCTTCCTCAAACAATCTAGAGGTATACATCTTTTTGAGACAGAGAGGAGAGCAATAGTTCTTTGTAATTTACCTTAAGGTCTTAGTTACATTGATTTTATTAAGAGCTTTTCTTCACTGAGCCCTTTGTTTGAACAGCCCACCCCCCAATGACCAATTATAACGTATATGTACACAAAATGGCTTCCCACCTGGGTAATACTTAATGCTCCTGTGTTCTTAGGTCTATTTTAGATCAGCCACTGCTTCCTAGAGGCAACTTTTTCCAACTTATTTAGAAATGGTACCAATATAACATCAATACTAGAAGAGAAAAAAAAAAAAGGTTTTGCTTGGTATTGTCATTACATACATAATATTTGATTCATGATACTACTATTTTTCTCAGTATTACTATTCTACCTCCACAACTGTTTACTCAGATTTGTGATATAATCTCTTCTTCAGTTCGCATTATAGTAGCTGTGTCATGCAGCACATGGCTTAATAAAAAAATTATTCTGGCTTGCAGGACTTAAATTGGATTGATCTGGTAATTTATTCTCAATTAATAACAAGACTCTGACACAAATTTTCACTCTAAAAGCACACTTAAAGTACACAGTTGATATTACTCAGATGCTAATTCAGAAAAGCAATTAGGACTCTTTAATTTGGATGTTAGCAGAGTTAAACACACACTTTAAAAGTCTAGCTGTTAACCTAAAAAAAAAATCATGCAAGTATTACTTGCACTGATTGTAAATACGTTGGTATATTAATCCATTTAAATATCTAGATAGTAATGGAAGAATTGCCTTGCTTTATTACCACAAGGGGAACATATGAACTGCAAGCCCATTGACACAGAGTTTATAGCCCAAAGGCTCTGATTTATTAAATCATGTCCTGGTAGATGTTGATATGTATGTATGCAAATTACAATAGGAAGTCTTGATGTCTTCTATCGATGTTGAAAATTTTTCAGGATGAAAATGAGGATCAAATATTTTTGTTGCCAGAGGACCTTTCTTCTGGGAAGTGTCCAGCCATCCACAGAGACTGCAGGAAAAAAGTAATTGAAAAGTGCACAGATCCTGTCTTTGCTTTTCATTTTTAATGGGAAAATTGAGTTGTAGTTTTGTCAAGTTCCTATTGCTCTTGCCATATGAATGAAGAAGAATATGAATGACAGAAAGAGAATACCTTTAATGAAACTCATTATTAATCTTCACTTCCCTTGCCTGGGGAGCCATCCCATATTTCTTCTCTGGGCTAATAAGGTGTCAGACAGCAAGACAAAGACCTGAGCGGGGCTTACGAGGCTCACCTAACAGATACAGCAGGTCCAGGAAGACTCATTTTAGCATCCTGCATTATGGATGAAAGTCAAAACAGTGGGACGATTTATCTTTCTTTCTTTCTGCTTTTTTTTTTTTTTCTCTCTCTCTGCGGTGTGCATAAGCAGAGATAATGGTTTAAATACTTGTTTTTCCTAAGGCTCTAGTGCCTGGCTGTAGCAGATTAGGCGATCCAGTTAAAAGAGAGATAGTGAGAAAGAAAAGGAGTGCTTTGGAAATAATAAATTTTTAAACTATCGAGATTATAAAGTCAAAAGTGTGGAAGGGAAATAAGAAAGAGTCTCTGTTTGTTGGCAGGGAAACATCACAGACAGCTTCACCTCATCGACTGCGTGAATTTAGATGAATGAGCAAGATTTTGCAGCTGAGCAGTTCCCTGCACTTCACAGTAACAACTTCCACACGGCTGTGAGCCCGCAGGTAGTGCAATGCAGTTAGATTTAGCTCGGTTTGGAAAGATCGGCAATTGGTCTCACCTTACCCCTGTTTTCTGTTGGGTAAAAGCAGTCACGAAGAAAGAAAACGCAAACAGATGACCACTCTCATGTTAAGGTTGCTAATCCACTTGGCTGTCAGGCTGGGCGTTTTGCTCTTAAAGTTTTTAATAGCGCTGCTGATCAGCTCACTATGCCACGTGTGCCACACTTAGACAAAGCAGAGTTTGGGTCTTTAGAGCCTTACGGCACTTCTTGACTTTGGAGCTGAAAGATAATACATATGGGACACTCAGAGGTTTAGGGTGAGAAATTCAATAAGATATTTCTGAAAGTGTAAGAAATTAACAATCCAGAGATTCAGGGTTGTAAGTGTGATTCTTAAAATGGCAAATCCTTTTTCTAAAGGCTCTGGTTTTGCCACTGGTTGTGAAGGGCGAGATAGAAACTCTCACTTTCACACAACATGTCAGAGCAATGACACTCTGCTTCCGTACCAGAGAGGAAGGAAAAAACAATACTGCATGTCCTTGCTCCTGAAGATCCCGTCAGAACACAGACTTCTCCTGGGCTGCAAGTTGAAATGTCATATTTTTTTCAGACTAGCTATATAGCATCAACTCGCTGCACTTCCATAGCTAAAACAGAGAAAAATAATTTCCTTTCCGTGTTGGCTACTATTGCTTTTGCAGCATGACTGAATGTGGGTATAGCTGCTTTTTATTAAGTGAAATAAGGTTGACTTGCAAATAGGGAAAAAAAAAAATCTTAAATCATTTAAGCTGCAAGACCATCTTCTACCTCTCTGTTTGAGTCATGCTGTAATAGATGTCAGTAGCAGATACGTAATGATTTTTCAAACCCAGAACTGTGTTTGCTCATTAGATGAGAAGTTCACTTCTTATCAAGTGCATCTGAATTCCAGGAGCTGGAATTAATCAGGAACTTCTGTTGCCTACCTACAGCAGATATTAAAGGGATTCTTACCAAAACTTGCAAATATATGCATACACATATGTATATATATACATATACACATAGGCACAAATATCCTTAGGCAGAAAATGTATTTCTGATTCTGAAAGAATGACAAAGCATGACACCCTGAAGCCGTGGTGAAACTGCAGCTGCCCGGTGGAGCGATTTCCTGACCTGTTCCCAGGCACCGGTACGAGCAAGTCCAGCTGTTCTCTCAGAGGTGCGTGGCTACAGGACATTCCTCGCCCCAGAGCCAGCAATGGAGTAGAGCTGCATCCTCCTCAGCCATGCAAAGGGAAGCTTGAGAGCTCCCAGCTTAAACCATCTCTCCCTGGGCCCTCGGCGCCTGCAGTCAGCTACCTCAGAGCGGGAGCGCAGGCTGCCTGCGCTGGGTAGCGCCAGGGAGGTCGGATGGTGATTCGCATCACGCAGGGACAGTCTGATGGTAAGGGGTTAGAGAAGCTTTCCCAGCCCAAGGGTTGTGCTTGGCCTCACCAAGTCCCACAGAAAGCTTGGAATTCAAGAACTCAGTCATTTTCTGGTTTGAAAATTAATAATTGTTCAGTGCAAACTCTGGAGTAGATCTGACTGATGTTTCACTGTACTTTGAGAACCTTTGATTAAAGACAGCATTAAAAGCGTCAGAGATAAACCTAAAAACCATTAGCATTCACTCCTCTGGGTGCACACTCTATTTACATTTGTATTCATGTCTGTAGACATGCCTTAGATAGGAAAAAGTCACTGATTAGTTGGTTAAATAATGACATATTTTTATTCTGCACTTAACGAAATTTTAAAAGTTGCTTTGGATACTCATTAAGTTTTAAATCTGTTTTTGATATTTTGCTTGGAAAAAAGTCAAATAAGCTCTAATCAATTTCTAAAATTACTGATTTTTTTCCTATAAGATAAAATTTGGAGTTCAATATCTTGTATATTATCGCGAAATCAGCACATTTTGCTTTAAAATTCTAGGAAGAAGATTTATAGAGAGTCATAGAAGACACTGCAGATACTAGTTTTAACTACAGAAGTGCCTGTCTAACTTAGGAAAATCTATATTTCACAGCTCACTGCAAGCAATACTTTCTAAGTTTTCCTCAAGGTCTAAGATGTTACCACAGAACATTCATGTCATGAGGCAGTCACAAACCTACTACAGAGCCTTTCAGTTTTATCAGTGATCACTAGCTGGACTACATAAACCTTTAACACCTTGACAAATAAATGGTCCCTCCTGAGAAAGGGGAGATGTTGTATTTTCTGAGCTCAGTGTGGACACCCCCAGTTACTTCTGAAATATTTCTACCTACATTGTTAGCAATTTCACGATAGCACAACTTGGAAGCACTGTTCCTGAGGTAAAACAAAACAAAACAACACAACACAACAGCAAAATCCCTGCAGTTGTCATAGGGTGATATCAGACTACTGAAAGCAGGCATGTTGCAATGAGTGATAGCAGGGTGACAGCACTGAACAGCTGAAAAAAAACATTGCAGAAGATATAGAGGTAAGACTGACCTTGCACATGCACAGCCTGTGTTATTATATTGCAGTCCTTGCAGGAGCGGTGGCCAAATCTATGGGGTTAAGCTGCGGAGGAGCCCATAGTCATTCTCTGAAATAGGCACAGAAAACAGATATGATGTACACAACTTCTAAAGATCCAAGTACTAAGGTAATGTCATGTCAAGTCATATGCTAAAGTGAGGAGCACAAAAGAAAAGCATGGGAAGAAAAGCACAGTTACTCACGTACCAGGGCCAGTTTGTAGCCATTTGCAATCATCCGTGCTTGTACAGAGGACTGAACTCGCAGCAAGGCTAAGTGCATCTATTGAGTCACAGGGAATTTAGCAGATAAAAGATTTATCTGAGAAGCACATCCATCGTAAGCTGGAGATGGAAGGTAATTTGTCATTATGTCAGCAAAAGGAAAATTCCACATCTGTTATCAAATTGTCTGCGCAATTTAGTGGTAAATCTCGTGGTGAATGCAGAGCTTAGAGCAACCATTTTGCAAGTACCAGATGTTCAGGCAGGTTTAGGTACAGCAGCTTACACATACAACAAAGTATAGGATTTGAATGAGCCTTAACAGCTCTCAGAAGCAAGTAAAGGTCCAATAAATACACCTAATTTAATGGAAGAAAGACTTATGTTTATCAGTCAATACAGCACAACTAAGGCTGTTTCTGCAAAGGTTTAATCTATGCAGTCAGAAGCAGGAGTTACCTGCAAAAGTTCTGATGAACATTTTTAGGAAGTCGTTAAAGACCTAGTGTGGAGGAGCTCATGCACATGCCAAGCAACCCCAGAGAAAAGTATTTCATGCAAAGATTGGAAAAAATGACCTTTGCCTACAGAAATTTCTATCAAACTTAGACCATCTGCTGTACAGCCAGTCTGGTAATGTGACAAATGCAAGAGAGTAAGGTATTTGTCATCACATATACATTATTTTAGCCTGAACAGGATGCCTGGAAGAGACAGTAAAAGGAGACAAGCAAACTAAAGAAGTTTTAAATTTGTCAATGATTTTCTAATTTAGAATTACTTGAACACCATCCGCTTCTGCTATGTGACAAGCATATTTGTCTGATAAGTCCTTAAGGCTCTGGAGAAATGAATGTTAGTACTTAACGGTTTATTAGAGGTATTTTCAATTAGGTTTTGTACTCTAGAAAACTCTTAGATTAGAAAATTCATAGGTTGAGATTTTTGTGATGCTTGAACAGGGTTGAAAAAATGGTTAAATTAAAAAAAGATTCAAGAATTCATAGTAAGTGTAAAGAAACCTCAGACTAAGTAAGATTCAATATATTCCTCTATATACACTTTTTTTGCTTGTAAATTGGAGATCCTTCAAACAGTAATTATGTAGTTCAGTCTACATTTTCAAAAAAAATCATCTTATCACAAAATATTGGCTGGCTATAACTTCAAATGTATGTATTGTGCATGTTTCATAATTAGCAATTCAACCCTCCTCTGACCCCCAAAACGCACCGCATCCCCCCCCCCCCCTTTACATCTTTATTTGAAGAGTTCTCTTGCTAGGATGAAAAACAGGACGCAAAGGATTTCTAGGGGAGCTGAAGATTTTCAAATGAAAAAACCACAAAGATTATTAAGGTTTTTTGAAAAAGTCTCTGAGAAGGAGTATTTTCTCCCCTCACTAAAATCCTCGTTAAAAGAAGAAAATGGGAGACCAGTTTTCACATGCTGCTGAACCAACGACCTGCCAGTCTGAAGGACTGACTAACACTGGAGCTGTTAAGTGCATGCGTGACACTGAACCTGCAATTACCATTACTTTCCAGCCATTTGTTAAAGCAAAACAAAACCCTTCGCCAAATTTCGCAGGAGCTGCTGAGGCTTCTGCTGCGTGGTGGATGTGGCTGCTGCCCCACCCGACCCACGGGCTCTCACGTGTGGGCCCGGTGGGTGGAAAGATTCGGTTCACGGCTCCTGCAGAAAGGTATCTCCACCAAAAAGGGACCGCAGGGCTGGCCGGGTTTGTGCAGTGAACTGGCTCGCCAAGAGAACAGAGAAGGCGCAGAGCGGGATGGAGGGAAGATGTGGCTCTCCGCCGCCGGACACGAGACTTCTCCTTTCTGTCTCCAGTACCAGCTCTTACACCAGCTCAGCCTTCTCGCCTGACCGCTTCTTCAGGACTGGATGTGTGGTCCAATTCGCTGTCCCGGCGGGAAAAGCGAGGAACCTGTAGCAAAAGCAGGCTCTGATGATGTGAGAGCCAGGATTACTTAAGAGAATGAAGCCTGGAGGAGCTCCATGGGCCCAGTCCCGCTGCAGCGGGAAGCTGGCCTGCGCTTGCCCTCTGCTGTTAGTTTGGACAGGCACATAATATTGAAAGCCAGGCAAGACATTCTGCATTTTTGTTTGTGGTGGCTTTAAGCAGTAAATTCTTGCTCTAGTGAGACCTGTGATATTCTATCAGTGTGCCAGAGTTTGGAGGACTTGTGTTTTGGGACAAAAGCAAAAGAAAAAGGACTAAACATGCCTGTTATATAGCTTCAAACTGATTTTCAGATTAATGTAGTTCATGCAAAAAAATTACAAGTCTTCAGTTCGTTGTGTATGTGTCTATTAGTAGTTCTATCAGAAAGAGTAAGTCATTAAAGGAAATTTTCAACAGCTACTGAACAGAATTTGCTTCAGTTGCATTCACTTTCCAAAAATACCTCGTTGAACACTTATGCTGCTGTGAGCACATCTTATGGAATACAGGACTTGAAGCAAAGACTGCACAGCATGAATTCTACGTGCCTGACATGCTTCAGTGGAAACTAGATCATGCCATACTCATTCAGTTAGGAACAAGGAGAACCCTGTGCAACACCTGTCCAGCTAGAAAACAGCCTTCTCTCCCCAACCTTATACATTTTTTTGTTAAAAGAGGCTCAGAGCTAACCACCAGAAAGTCTGTCGGAAAATTCCTTAAAAAGTCTTAGTGCTCCTACGAGTAATTTCCTTTGCAGAGCTGTGCAACCATAGTGGTATAGACGTGGCAGGTCACACTAAGGGGATTGTGTGTCACTGTAACCCAGATTTGTGAAATAGTCTAGCTTTAAATAAATCCTTAAAAAATACTATGTGAATTCTGGGCAGGATCCCCTTTCTTTTGGTTTTGCCAGTGAAAGAATCGCAATGCAGAAACACAGCAGAAGAACAAGGTCTGGTGTTTGTTTTCTCTGGCAATGGAAACGGATGAAAATGTTTCTTCCTCCAGCTGCCCCATCTGTAGTGTGCTGAAGTCCTCTGAGCTCTCTCCTGTGCCAGGATAACCTTTGGTAAGGCTGCACTGAAGTGACCCCATTTAAGACAGCGTGTTTTGTTTTAGTCCTGCGCTCCATTTTGAACCTCAACCCTGCTGGGACCTGGATCAACATGCCTTGGAGGGGGGATGAACTACAGTGGAAGGGCAACCTGTGCCTGGAGAAAACAGTTGTTTTCTAAATGGCTTTGGCCACGATTACCTTAACCTGAGGTAGCAGTGTGTAGCCGTGGGCTCCCTAGTGCTGACGCGAGAAGAGGGTCAGGGCTGCATCGCTGTGCGTGAGAGGAAGAGTTGCCCCTCTTGGCGGCTGCAGGACTGCAAACCACACGCCAGCCCCGTGATGATCTAGACTGTATCTTCCATGCTTTTCTGCCAGCTTTCAGTTTATACTTCCATTTCTTCAGGTTTCTCTGCTTGAAGATTTTTCTGAGGCCATTAAGATAATGCAGAAACGACACGCTGTCTCATTGAAATATAAAGATAGCCTGTGTGCATATGTTTGATCCTCAGCACCTTCATCAGCAAAAGAAAGGCAGACAACACCTAATCTCATACGAAGTCTCCTACCCCTTGATACTGTTTTGAACTTATCTGAGGCAGTAGCATGAGTTTGTACCAGAGCAGCACTTTGTATTATCTCTCTATGGAGTCAGTGGTGCCCCATAATGACTTAAAAGCCAGATTCATCATTTCATTGAATGACAGCCTAAATGACCAGCCAAGGAAATTGTGAGAACTGGCATTTCGTCAGTTCTCTGGCAAATTCAAAAGACAAAGGAATTTGAATGAACCAACGCACATCATCATATGGATTGACCCACTAGGAAGAAATAACCATTTTGGAGGAACACCAAATCGGGTCAATCAGGGTGAGCCTCACTTTCCAGGGGAAAACACAGGAAAATCACTTATAAAGAAGAGTGAGTTTCCAGTAGAGGTTTAAGTAATGCAACCTGTATGTCAGCTAGTTAATTTGGTGGCAGACAGTGAACAGCTTTGCAGTAACAAAGAAGAACTCCGTGCACTGCAGACAAGCAGGAATCAGCAAAAATTTAGAAAATTATCTTCAGGAAGCCACATCCTTATAATGAAAATAGTTCATCTTAGCATTCAAAGATAAACTGCTTTCATATAAAGAAAATCGAAATCTTCCACAAGTAAATTCTAGTATATTTTAGCTTTTCTGCTGGGCCATAGGGCTTTACTTATAGCTGAAATTGGTACTAGTCAGCAAATCTAGAAACCTACTTTTATTATAACAATCTTACATCTCTTCATTCTAGGAACTTGCACATTTAAGTAAAAAAAAAATGAATAAAGAAAGAAAAAAATCAGTATTGTGGTATTAAATTTGACTCTAAAAGACTAACAGATACATTAAATTCTGTTGTAGACTTTACAGAGGTGTTTTCTGGTCAATGGCTCTAACAACAGCTGGAGATTCATGTGAGGTCTAATGAGTTGCTTACAATGTGTAATGCAGGTCCATTTTGAGTTAGCTGGGATTCTTTTCCCCTTCAGTTGTGCTACACAGCACAATCAGAAGTACCGTAAACAGCAAGAATATCTGTCTTTGAAAACATTTCTAAAGCCACCTTGGAGTGAAGATGAAGTTCAGTACAACATACTACAAACTCAAGCTTTTCTTCTCTAAACAAGAAGAACATTATGTTCTTAGCTGTCCGTGTAGTACTGTGGAAACAGTTTTTGCAAATAGTGTTTTCTTTGTGGAAAGAACCACTTCTGATTTGATTGTGTGCCTTGCAGGAAAAGGTAAGAATTTCTGTGAGTTTAAGGCTACTGAATAGTACTTAAAACCAGAGCTGTGGTGCAGTACAGAGTTAGTATGCTTTAGAAACACACCAAACAGGTAATTCCCTAGTGAACACCATCCCTTTTTCTGTGTATTAATACCTACCTTTGCCAAAATGATGGTATGGGTAGGATGGCAGACAATGCTAATTGTCTCCCAGACAAATGAAAGTATATACATAAATATCTATATTCACAACATTTTTTAAAAAAGGAAATTAACAGCCTTAAATGACTCCAAAAATCCACATATTTGGAATAATTTGTGCTATAGTTAAGGAAGACAGAGATTTTTACATTGGACAAAGCATGTCTTATAACAGTGATGGGAAAATCATTGCTATATCATATCCAGCTATTTGTAGCCATATTCTAGTATGATGTGCAAATAATGTTTCTCCAAGTATGCTGATATTTTCCCTCTGCCCGTGTAGGCAATGTTCTTGATCCAGAGAGGAACTGACGAGAGTGCTCAGCATCTTTGACCATTTCTTTAACAACAACAAAATATAAGGCTGCTGAAAATGTTAGAGGAAAATATGCCCTGCCGGATCCAAGAGCCCGGGAGAGGCGAGGCTGCTCAGCTCCATGTCCCCAGGTCCAGCGAGGCTGGAGACACGTTCCCAGCAGGCAGACGCACACAGAGCACACGTGTACACCACGTACATACCTATACACGTGTCCGGACACACGGATCACAGACAGACACCCAGAGCACTCACACGGACACAGGCAGCACCGAGGGCCTCATCCTGATCCCCTCTCCTGTGCAGCAGGATGGAGGCCCACGAGTGCATGAGGTGGGCCCCTCTGGCAGCTGGCTCAGACCCTCAGCCTGCCCAGCAGCTGCCCCTCAATCCCAGTCTCCCCAGTTGCTGGCACTGGGACACACAGCCCCCAAGGTCGCAACCCCATGCCAGCTGCTGGGACAGACTGCTGTGCACACACACACGCACACGAACACACACACACACACGTGTGTGCGCACGCGCACACACACACACACACACACAGAGCTGGCTGGGACTCCCAGGGGAGCCCAGTGACCGTGGTGCCGTGACCACAGCGGGTGTGTGTGTGCGAGTGAGCGTGCAAGAGCCAGCCAGGATCACGCCAGACGGGGCACTGGGCCAGTGAAGTGGCTGGGAGCCAGAAGGTGTGGGGGTCTCTGAGGGCCAAACTCCTTGTGCTCTTGCCCTCAGAGACCCCACACTGGGCTCCCATCTGCTCTCTGATCCCAGCCCCTGCACTCAGACCCCGTATGTGTGCATACACACACGTGCACACGTGCACACACACACATATGTGCACACACACATGCACACACACATGCACACACACATGCACACACAGACCAGAGAGACGTCAGTGACAGGGTGGGGAAGGACTCTGGCGAGCAGCCGGGACAGGGCATGGCTGACAAGCATACCCACCAGCCAACTACTTACCTGCCAGTGAACATAACTAGTTCCCTATATTCTGACTCCAGTTCCTCTATTTTCCTTTGATAATTATGCAGATTTCATAAGATTATTCTGGACTCAGTTATAAAAAACATACCTTTTTTTTTTTTTTCCCTTCTGGGGCTATAACAAATCTAGATTTCTGTTTCAAAAATGCAGTATCAGCATGAGATATGTAGATTGCTTCACAAGCTTCTTCACGGAAAATACACAGAGGAAACATTTATTCTACTGTTCTGATCATCCTGATCTTCAGAGGCACTCTAATATGAGAGAATAACAGGAACCAGTGCCAGTAAAGGCCAAAGTGCCTTTCTTAAAGAAAATCTTGTCCATCTTCATGACTATTGTAGAAACAAAAGAACATGCATAATGAACAGAAGGCATGGCATCACTCTGCTGGCAGAGAAAAACAGGCTAACGCAGGAGTCAGGATGCATGTGAAAACAAGGACTACTGAATACAGCCCAATACATTAAATTAGGAGGAGGCAAGGTCCCCTTATCACAGGCTGTGTTAGGCATTGGGGCCATTAGCTTGTAGCTGTGGGAGGTTCATGGCAATGTGAGCTCATAGAGACTTACTCGCATGAAAGCAGCCACCCTGGTGACGCAAACTACAGTCAAAATTTCAAGCATTGTGAATATCTAACACATCTATTTTTGTGAGGTAAAAAATGCAGCTCAGCAATTTGCTGGGGTGGAATTAAGGAAAACACTGGTTTTGCCACTTCAAGACAGACAGGTTCCAAGAGGGTGGAAACCAAGACGGCCTCCCCGTTTCTGATTGCTTCATTACACAACAGAGGACATCATCCTTAGGCTCTTCATCTATTTAACTTTTAATTAACCTCAGTGAACTTTCAGCTACTGAAAGGATGAAGAAAAGACATTCTGTCTTAAAAAATTGTAATCTCTTTTACATGTTGAAGTACAAACCCTCTTCTTGAGGTTTTCTCAAAGTCCCGTTCTTTTAAGCGTTATGGTCTGGGAAACAACACTGCCTTACTTGTACAGTCACTAATGGTTCACCAGTGCCAGTCGCTTTTCTCTGCCCATTGGAGAATTAATCCCATTGGGATTTGCTATATCAGAACATGCTGTCACCCTGACCATTTGTCTCTTTTTGCTAAGGATGTGTGATCTCTTGTATCAGACACTGATACAACTTCAACAAAGCTGGACATGAGCCAGCAATGTGCACTCACAGCCCAGAAGGCCAACTGTATCCTGGGCTGCATCAAAAGAAGCGTGGCCAGCAGGTCGAGGGAGGTGATTCTGCCCCTCTGCTCCGCTCTGGTGAGACCCCACCTGGAGTGCTGCATCCAGCTCTGGAGCCCTCAGCACAAGAAGGACATGGACCTGTTGGAGCAGGTCCAGAGGAGGGCCACAAAAATGATCAGAGGGCTGGAGCACCTCTCCTATGAAGACAGGCTGAGAGAGTTGGGGTTATTGAGCCTGGAGAAGAGAAGGCTCCAGGGAGACCTTCTAGCAGCCTTTCAATACTTAAAGGGGGCTTGTAAGAAAGATGGGGACAAACTTTTTAGCAGGGCCTGTTGTGATAGCACAAGGGGTAATGGTTTTAAACTAAAAGAGGGTAGATTTAAACTAGATATAAGGAAGAAATTTTTTACAATGAGGGTGATGAAGCACTGGAACAGGTTGCCCAGAGAGGTGGTAGATGACCCATCCCTGGAAGTGTTCAAGGTCAGGCTGGATGGGACTCTGAGCAACCTGATCTGGTTGAAGATGTCCCTGCCCCCCTGCAGGGGGGTTGGACTAGATGATGTTTAAAGGTGCCTACCAACACAAACTATTCTATGATTCAGTATTTTTTTTTTTTTTGATGCTGAATGGCATATTCATTTAGCCAGCGAAGATCACAGTCTTTTACAGCACTGAGTGCTGTCGGTTCCTATTGATGTTTAATTCACAGGAGGTGTTCAGCATCTGCTGGGACCAGGTCTGAAGAAATTAGAGCTCACTGCTGCAGTTTGTCTTAATTAGGATATTTTAGGCAGAGGAAGCTAGCATGGGCAGGCAGACATCGCCCATTTGACAAGCATATGATCCAAGCCGACATTTCTTCTCCCAAAGGGACAAGTGAACACCGCAAGTCAACAAAGTTTAAGCTACACTGCAGCACTATAGCTGAGAGGGGTAGCCTCTTCTCAAGCTGCTTCCTCTGTATCATCCAGGCAGCTCCCCCTTCCTCCACCCCCTGCCTCAAAATTAGGCTAATTGAGAAAGAATGATTTAAAAATAAACTATCCCCATGTCATCTGCCTGGTCTGTAATTTGTTAAGCCAAATTTGCCATCCTGCCTGACCTGCACAATTACTGTAATATTTTAAGAAGAAGCTAAAAAAATAATCAGGCCAGAGGGGATGGGCAGAATGGGAAGGCCCCCTGAACATTACTTTTATTATCATTATTTTTAAATCCAGTTGGTCTGGAAGACAGTCCTGCACTGCTTATCCTCTGTGCCACCGTTACAGGGACAGGCTGCTAACAGGCTGCTATCGCACACGTCCATTATAGCACCAAGAGCAGCTGCCACGCTGGGCCTCCAGGCAGCATATGGCAGGCACCAGTCGCAGGAGGCCGATCAAGCCCTTAACATCTGCAGGCAAATGGCATTTTTTTTCCCCGTGTCTTGCTTTTAGTGCAGTCTTGTTCAAAAAGCTGCTCTAAACAATAGTTTTAGCGGTTTTGGCCTTAGCCCTGGATGTTGCAAGTGAAGCTCACGCAAACACTGATGACCAAGGATCTAGTAATTTTTCTGCACAATTAATGTCCAGCTATTGATTTCTTTGCAAAATACTATCCTGTCGGAAGGCACAGTGTTATTTGCAGTGCAGCTGGAAAGGGGGAAACCTCCTGAAGTATCACAATAGGAGATGCCAGTGAATCTCAGGGATAGCTGTTTTATTGGAAAATAGCCTGGAACTGACTCCGTGCCAGTGAATGGTGTGCTAGGCCTGAGTTAAAGGTACTGCTGTCCTAGAAGGAGATCCAGAGTGGGACCACCTAGGGAGCACTGGTGAGATCTTCCAGCCTCCAGGGGAGATGAAGAGAGCAAGCACGGACAGGACGGGCAGACTCTCCCAGCCTCTCCCAGCAGGTGGGAATTAATTCAGGAAGAAACATACCGGTTGCCTTAAGAAAAGATTTAGGGTTATATAATACAGAAACCTGTGATCCTGTCCTCTCAGTGTGGTGTGTTTGATGGACTCACTCGATCAAGGTAGAAAATGGGACGGACCCCATGGATGCAGGTGTGGGGTTCCAGGGGACACAGGTTTTGCGGAGAGGCAGAGGAATAAACCAGCCCTATCCCTATAGGAGGTTTACAGAAAACAACTGCAAAGCTGCGTGTCGGGAGTGGGATGCTCTGCAAGGGGAGGTGACCTGGAGCTGAGGGTGGCACCATGCCGCGGGGGCAGTGACCTTCCCAGCAAGGACCCATTGTGGTGGCCAAGCCAGGAGAGTGGGGCAGGTCTGGTGACAGCAGCCTCAGTCAGCCAGGGTTCAGCAGTCACCAGGCAAGCCCGTAGACATGGGGCAGGTCCAAATTCAAGCCAGGAAGCCAAGTCAGTGTGTGCTGATCTACAGCGTACATCACCAGGCATGGGTATGGCTGCAACATAGCTCGGGCAAAGAGCTCCAGACAGAGGGAAGACATCCCTGGTGGAGGCTTCTCATGGCTCTTCCTCAAAAAGCTCTTTTCAAGGCTGCACAGCAACACCGCAACTGATCTGGCATTCAGATCAGGCAGGCAGACCTTGAGGATGGGGTGGGTGTGCACGCAGGGTCCTGACTCACTGTAACTCAAACAGTATTAAAGTATTTCCTGTCCTTTGATACAGATCGTGTAGCCAGAGCAGTGTTCAAGTGGTATTAACCTAAGTGCTTGCTTTGTCAGCGTGAACAAGTCTTGTGGTGGAAGAAAGTGGTCACCTCTACCTAGAGGACGACAAGGTTAGATAGGAGGAAAGGGAAGACCCCTTCTTGCGGTCGGACTGATATAAAAAGAAATGAGTGTTGTGGAGAGTCAAGCCTTCATCTCTTCCTGCCTCATCATGTGCAAGAGGGTATATGCAGAAGAACACATTTTCAGAAGCACTCAGAGTGCTGTGTGTCATGCTTTCACTTAAGATAATGAATGCAAACAACAGAAGCAGAGGCAACCTTAACCATTTAGAAATCCAGCTAGTAGTTCCCCTCAAACAGTACGCTGGGGTCACTTTGCAACAGATGTGTCTCTCCCTTTCACTGAGAGGCACATTATGAAGATTATAATTTTTTAAAAAACCTAGTTAAGAGAGGGGTAGAACTGATTGGCGCAAAAGAAATGTGGAGAAGCTAATTCAGGTCCTACTGATTTCACCAGGGCTGGGATTTCCCAGCATTGCTATCCCCTATTTCCTAAGGGTGTCTACTACGTTACGCTATTTAATCTTCCTGCTGGGGAAAAGGGATCAAATACTGGAAAGATATTCCAACACAATTGTTAATTAGATATTTTTAGGTCTGAATCAGATTTTGACATTTTCTAGAATTTTACATATAATTAATTGGAAAGGTGTCAAAGCAGAATGTCATAAAAAAGTGAAGGCTAGTATTTTTTAATGAATGGGGAGGAGGAGGGGAGACAAAATTTACCATTCCATTTCAATTGATTCAGGGACTACACACATGGTGAAAAATTAAAACTAAGGTGTTGAAGAAAGAAAAGGGAGGGATGAAAGCAGACTCATGCCAAAAATTTGTTTCTTCTCTATTTTTAGTGTCCTCTTTTTCTTTCTCTTGCTATAGAATTCTTTAGGAACACTTTTCTCCATGCATCATGATAGCTAGTTTTTCTTTTTTCAGACCTTTTTCTTACGTATTATTATATTTCAAGACAGGCATCTTTTACCCTGTCAGTCTTACCTCCTATGAAAGACAGCACATACTCAATAAGTGATAAAATGCCAGGCATCTTTTCTGTCTTACATAATAAAAAAGTCTGCATACATACGTGCGGGTGTGCACATATGGACTGTGTACGCACACACATAGGCAGGAATGGCTGTCTCACCAGCTTTCTCAGGACTGGATGGTCCTGGTCCAGGATCTGAGCTGTTCTTTTCCATTATGTGGTGCATCAGAAATGATTTCCTACCTCCTGCCAGACTCCTCCAACTGAAAAATTACTTTTACATATGCTACTGTTGCTTCAAATGTGCAGGCAATTCCTTCTTCTGTGGTCCCATAAATCCAGACTCTGGATTATTTTCTGGGGTTTTTTGGTGCAAGTCTTCTGAGACCACAGCACACGTTCAATCCCTATGCGTGGGTGTACTTCAATTATATCAACACAAGAGCGTAAAGGAGACTATGTTTTCTTTTACACCTGGATTTTTAAGTCACTGAGGGGTTGCCAAGAGGTCACCCTAGGAGCAGAGGTACAAACCTCTGAACACAGGCATCATGTGGGCTGGTTAGAATACTTGATGGTGTAAGGTATTTTTATCAGTTGTGTCTTCTTGCCTGACAGGAAGGCATTGAAAAGGAATATGCAGGAAAGACGCAAATATTTATGTCTCCTATGTGAATGTGTAACTCCAAAGGTTTTCTCCATCTTTGTGTCCCTCTTCTATGCCCACAGAGATTGGTGGCTGGCTCCTGTTGTGTTCAGTGAGTGCTGGGCTGACACAGAAGGGCCCTTACTCCTATGGGGGCCCGTATCTCCAGCAGGTAACGCAATGAGCTCTTGCACTGATCATGGAAGAAGCGATACTAGGCGATGGACGTAGCTGAGGTCTCATCTTCCATGTCAGAACTGTGGTGTGCTTGTTCTGTGGAGAGGATGACAGTGTGAAGGACAGGAATGTGCTATGAGAGCAGATAAAACGCCTAACAAATTCTGTACCTTTTGGGAAAGGGATGATATGGTATTCATAGGAACTAAAGAAGGAAAACTTTCCTCCCTTAACGAAGGAAAAAAATACTTCCCCTCAAAATACAACAGTGAGTTGATTCTTCCCAAAGGAGAATCTTCCACCTCTGTAATTATATACAGATGTCCTCTTGAATTTTCAATATCAGCACTTCCTATGCCCTGCCACAGACTCCCGTTCACAGTCTGTGCTGTCATATACAGCAGATACAGCAAAACCATATGCCAGTTAAACATGTTTTATTGTTTATTTTCCTCCTGTCATCTTTCAGACCTCTGGAGTGGTCTGGAAAGGAGTGCTCTCCTCTTTCAGGCATTCACTGCCGTTCTTACACATAAAAGAAGGAAGAAATTTGAGGTTAGAGAAGCAGCTGAGGATTAAGTGAGGATTTTAGCTAATAACAAATCAAGTTTACAAACAGAGAAAGCTGTTCAAATAGCTCTGTCTGCTCCATGTGTTGTTATGCTGTAGTTACTGGCTACTCTGTGTCAGAGGCTTTACGTGGTGTAAGAGAAATTTATATCTGAGGACTGGTAAGATAACATGCATTGGATCATCAAAGGAGAGGTAGTGAGTTCTGCATGTCTCTTCTCTTTCGTCACAATCTCTGACAAACCGTTTCTCGTAGAAACGCTATGGGTTCGGCATTTTGGCTCAAGGTCGGTGTTTCGATACGTTTCAGTCCTGGTCCAAGAGCGGCACACTGCACCTCACACAGTTCCTGTAAGGTTTCGGTGTACGGCTCCCCAGTATTAACCATCAGTGCAAGTGGAATATTTAAATAAGACAACTTCAGAAACGATAAAGAGCTTGTGAAAGGGGTTCTTTGAATATGTGTTAAGGCCAGGAAGTGACTGTTCCCATGGGATAAGAGGTAAAACCTTTATTTCTAAATCATCTACATATAGCACCCCACCTAGGAGGACAGTGTAATGTCTGATGAGGTGCTGAGCTGAACGACAAGTCACCTGCAGTTTTTCAGGCATTGGCTATGTGTGGAAAATGTTTGTTCACTTTCAAAGAAACTTCCTAGAGATTCTTCTCTAGTCCACAGTCATGTTACAGAAGACAATAATTTAGTTTAAAACCAGCACTCTGAAAGCCTTTCCTCCAAAATTCTTTCAAGTCAATGGGACAATTTCCACTGACCACAAGATAAAGACCTCGATCAGATCTCAATTTTCACTGAGTTGTTTTAGACTATGACGTCATAAAAATATATATTTGGAAACAGATAAACACATAAATATTTGCAATTACTTTTTGTGTGTGTGTGTGTGTGTGTGGTGTGCTAGTTTTAAATACCTAGAGAAATTTCAGTGGGGATGAAAATAAGGAAAAAAATGCAGACACTCATTTAATCTCATTCAAGCTTTTCTTCAGCTAACTTAATGTAATAAATGAGGAATTATTTTAATTGAAGGTTTATGTTAAATACCATTCAACTGAATAAATGGATGGTTATTTAACGAACAGCTGCTCATAGGTCTTGTTTGTTACCTTAAGCTGTTGATGAAGGCATTTGATTACACTACTTTGTAGAAGTCACGTGTCTTCATAGTTTTGAAAATATGACCTGAAAGAATCCAAGCTCGATCTCAAAAAATACAATTTAATCCAATTATGAAGAACATGAACAAAAAGCTGTGTTTGGAAACAGTTACTAAAATCGATTTCTTTTTCATTTTGGGAAAACAACTGTTGTGCAGTTTCAGCACATCTGTGCCATAAATAACTCTTAAGAAATATCGCCCAATTCTTTAAGGTTTTGTAATTCATATATTCATAGTTTTAAAGCCAGAGAGACCATTAACTCATCCAGCCAGTCCTACATAATAAAGCCCAGGGAATTCCATGCAGTTACTATAACACTGAGTCCAACAGCACACGCTGTGGGCTTAAGCCTGCCTCTGGAACAGTATCCTGACTTGCCTGGACAACTCTAGGAGACGGAGAACATGCCCCTTTTGTGATTAGTTCATGAAGTGATTAATCTTCTACAGTGTTTAATACATATATCCTAATTCTAATTTTAATGCGTCTGCCTTAATTTGGCAGCTCTCAGTTTTCATTCCCTGGAAGGTAGTACATCCCCAAAATGCATATGGTATGAGGAAGAGAAGATGACCATGATGTCTGCAGAACCATCAGTAAATCACAGTTCCTGCTGAAAACTAGCAAGGTTTTTAGTGAGTGACAAGGGATTCGTTGATGTATCTATACATTTAAGTTTTAAGTGACTGACCCTTCATCTAAAATCATGGTCAGTTCCAACCACTGGCTTTTTCAAATCTAGGATTCAGAGTGCTGGAAAAGAGATGTGATTAACTTATTATTAGTACTTTCATTTACTGTATGGTTGGGTACTGGGGCAAAGAGGAAATCTCTGCTTCACAAGGCATTCATGTACACCAAGATTTTGTGATTAAAAATGAATAACATTGAGAAATTGAAATAATACACCCAATGGAAGTTGAAGCTAAACAGAAGAAAAAAAAAAAAAGAAAAATTACAGTATCATTAATTTCATCTTTCTTGCAGGCAGGAGAAAGGAAGCTTTTCAGGAATCCTAAGGTGTCCAGGAGGGTTATACAAAAGCAGAGCTGTACTTCTCTTAAAATTAAATTCCTTCATTGAATCACTAGTCCTCGTGGCATCTAATTAATTGTCAGAAAAGGACCCTGTAAGAACATGGTCAGTAGACATACTTGCTTGAGGAAAGTTATGGAGCAAATACAGCACGACCAGGCACAATTCTTTTGGTGCAGGGATTTGTGATCCCACTAGGGAGAGCTCATGCACCACGTTCTTCTCGCAGCAAACAACTGTTGCAACATAGTCCTGTCTTTTCCTTTTCTTACACCAGCCCTCAGGATTACAGCAGATGCATGAGGCCTGAAGCATGTGCATATAACATTTTAAAAGGCAGAATACAGCAGGAAATAGTTGGGATGTTTCTGCCTATGCCCTTCTTCTTGTAGTCAGGTTTTCCATGTTGTTTCTGAGGTGTAAGATTTGATAACAAAACTAAAACAGAGACTGCATCTGTTGCATACGTTTTGTTTTTTCCATAGGTCATGAAGTACAGATCACCGCCCCACTCATGTCTGTTTCTTGCATACATGGCTCATATTGGGAACCAATCTTTTTGAGCCTTGGTTTCTTATCTATAAAATTGTGATAATGATACTTCTTACACCTGCCTTCACTAGCTGGTTGGCACAGTCTTCAAAGCAGGGACCAGATGTGCCCTCACTTTCAATTGCAGCCCCCTGTTTTTACTGTATCCTGAATAAGACATTATCTGAGGCATATCCTCAGAATAAAAAGGAAATACTAATGATTGTTTGGGGAAGATGTTTGCTCTTTATAGTAAAGTTGGGCATAAGAGAAGAGAGTGGGATCACTTTCTAATCGTGGAAAGTTGGCTTGCAGTAAAATACAATTTCCATCTGGGACCTGATACTGATATTTCTCGCACAAGCACTTCTATAGCAAGCTGCTGTTCCCTAAACAGCTGTGAGAGCTGCTATAAACCACCAGAGGTTGCTATTACCAAATTAAAAAACCCCACCATCAAACACTCAGGTCCATTATAGAACAAGTACGTCTTGTTCCTTCCCACATATATTCGTATCTCCTTTCAAGTTTCTTGCCCCAGTCCTCCAATCCTCAAGCCAGGCTGATTTGGAGGGAAGAAAAGGAAGACTGGGAAAAGCAGGGATGTTGGGTCCCTTAACTTTTAACAGGTATGAAGGGGGAAGTTTCCCTTTCAGACTGAGGTCCTGTGGTGAGTTGAATTGCCCGTACCTTTTGTTTCTCTACCTTCCTCACACAAAAGGAATGGCCTCCTGGTCATTCATTATACTCTTGGCACATGGAGAAGCACGGTGACCATGGTCTCAGGCCTGGGGAGGTAGATCTGCCAGAGCAGTGCTAAAGCAATCCCTTCCCCAGATCAAGCAGTAACTGCAATTCCCAAGGCACAAATCTGAGAGAATCGCAGCCAGGCTCCGTGGGCTACTTACGAACAAGACCTCTGCAGCCCCCAGCACAGCTCACAGCAGCCCCTAGGGTCTGCTGCCCTTGGAAGCCACTGTCCCCTGGTGTTTTGGCAGCTCACAGTCTCCCTGGAGCAGCTTGCCTCCGCGGTGTCAAAGCCTGTGAAGGTGGAGCAGACAACTCTGTCACCCAGAGATGGCAATGCGCGTTGCCCCCCCTCCCCGTGCCTGCCCTGGGGTGCTGAGGGGATTTTTCAGCCTTGGAGGAGCAACCAGGACCTTCCTGTCTGATACAGTTTTGGTGCTCTATTTATACGCCGTGCACTTTTATAAAAGTGTTTACAGCCAGGACTGTACCAGTCAAATGCCTGTCTCTTGCCTGTACTCCATACAGACAGACAGAAATGAAACCTTTTTGATTTCTGATACTCAGCAAAGACCAGGCTGGTTGGCAGCCTGATGGTTGGCTTTCCTGAAGGGTACAGCAACAGTTGTACACTTTGCGGCTCTCTCTTCCTATTCATTATAAGGGGTTAGGTGAGAAGGGGGAAATGTCCTTGGGCACCTGGAGGATTTAGAAGCACAAGTCTTCCTGTTGTCTCACTGTGTCAGCCTCTCTTACTTGTAGTCCACCCACTCTTACTTGACTACTTGTGCTCAACTGCCAGTAGTAAGGGCCAGATTCAGCAACCTCCTCACTAACAGGAGCTAGGTTAGGCCATCAACAGAAACCTGAGAAACCCTTGCAATTATGAATCAAATAACAAGCAAAATAGTGCTTTTCAGAGAGGAGAAAGGGAAAACAGCCACTGTAAAGCATCTAGAGAAGTTATTCCTTTGCCAAAGTGGAATATTAATTATTTGAAGTCCTCCTGAGTTCTTGCTGTGGAAAATTAGGAGCCTCCCAGTGCCTCTTTTCACACTTCCTCGTGGCTTCCTAGTATCAAATCCTGAGGCGCTATCATAACTTTACTGGATAGTAAAGCCTCACTTAAACTATGTGTCAATTACTACCAGCCCCTAATAAATTGCTGTAGCTCCTCCAGCTTGTTTACCTTTATCAAATGTCTTTTACAATATATTTTTCATTCCAAAGACACATGGTTCTTCATTAGATAAGGGTGACAGCCCACCCTAGCACAGTCAGAATTATGCTTGCTCAGGCTTACAGATGTTACTCTGCATTATTTTTGCTCTTTTAACAACTTGACTGCTCTTTAAAGTGGGTATACAACCAGATTACATTCAGACATGTCCATTTCTGCTTCCTTTGCTCCCTTTATCTTCACCAGATTGTTTTTCTGGTCTTCTCAAGATTTCAAGGGCAGAAGGGAGAAAGAAGGATGGGGAACTTCTTCTTTTTAAGCCCTCATCATTTTTATATACTGCATAAAAAATAGCTGCTTTTCACATAAAAATCTGGTGCTCAGCATCTAAAAGAGAAAGCACATCCTCAAAGGAAAAAGCAAACAGAAAAAACAAATTCCAAGAAGTTTACAGACAGAAGCAAAGTACCCTGTAGGTATCCAGTGGAAAGAAGGAAATAAGTAGAAAAGGCTAACAGACAGGCCTGAACATTTTACATACGTTGTTTTATTGTGTTTGGGAGGCATTTCTGTTAAAAATAAAAGGAAGAGGCATTTCGCAAAGTGGAAAAACGGTAATGGTTTGCAGCGGAAATAGAACACAAAAGTCTGGCTCACATCACCAGGCTTCAGTGAGCCTGTTCCCATCATATCTCAGGGAACAGCTTCCAGCCTTGTGTTGAAAAAGGTACAGCCAAGACTTTGCTTACAGGTTTCCTATTAGTGGAAGGAAAAGACTGTTTTAAAATTCAGCGTTACCTGTGCGCTAAGAAATGGAAGTCTGCTTTAGAGTGATCCGCATGTCTAAAAAGACTATATATTACATGTGATCTGAGTGGGGAGCTGACATAACACCAAGCCCTAGGAAAGCTGTACTTGGTAGCAGAGCAGCTGCTACGGAGCTCACGGCGGGGGACATGGCTTACACCACCTGAGCAGCGTTGCCTTCATGTGGGCTTTGTTGCTCTACAGGACTCGTGACATTACTCCAGAGCCTGGCTATCTTCACCTGTACGTAAGTCCTACTCAGGAGAGAAGAAAAATCTATCTGGCCTTGCAGGCATCTCCTCAGGAAAAAAAGAGGAGGACTGTAAAATAGCTACTGGTGTTTCAGCCATTAAGTACCTAATATTACCCCAACTTGTTGTTGGGCTTACTTTCCCTTTAAGAAACTATTTTAATAATATTTTGATAATTTCTCTGTTTTTTTCTTTTTCTCTCCCCCTCCCCTCCCAGTGGAGAAAATGACCTTCTTGAACATCTGAAAAGTTTGTTCAAACTTTACCAGGAAAGGGAAAGTGCATACTTGAGGCACTCACTTTGTGAGTGATCCGTTGTGAATTCGAACTGAGCCATTATAGTTCCTGATTAAGCCCTGGAAAAGGGCTAGCATACAGAGCGAGAGAGAGTGCATGTCCTTGGTAAGAAAAGGAGAAGATTACTGAGTTTCTTAGAGGAAAAAGACTTTTTAATCATTAAAAAGGGAACATGTCCATATCCTTCACCCCCCTTGGTTTATCTTAGGCAGCCTTGTACAGAGATAAGGCTATCCACCCTGACACACAAAACAAAGTCTGTTTTAACCTTCTGGCCATGGATTGTACCGCAGAGCTTTCCAACAGCACCGTGGCGGGATCAGAACGAACGTCACGGGTATTACCACAGGAGGAAGTTTTCAAAAGCAGCTATCAGATGTACTCTATCGGTCAACAGACCTACGATCCCAATGTCTTAAGAAACTCTTTTCTCTCAAAACTCTACCACTTAAGTGCTTGGGAAACTCTCTTCTGCTGTGTGGCAGACATTCCTGAAGTAGGTCAGCCATGTGGTGGGGAGAACTTACTGATGCTCTCTTTACTTACAGGAATAAAAATGAGTTGCTTGAGTCTCTCGCTTTACAGAGGCATTATGTTTTGCTTAATATGAATAATGGAAGCCTTAGTTAAATGGAACCAATTTTCTCTATTTCAGAATGAAGTAACTCTGGTAAGGGCAAGTTTCCTCATGCTGATCGGTCCAGATGACTCCCTTCAGCGGTGCAAAGCTAGTCCATCCTCTTCTCTTTCAGTTTTGAGCACAATGCAACTGTCATAATGTTTTTTCAAGAGGCACTTCTGACAGCAGCTGACCTCACAGAATGAGCTATTTTCACACGACTGCGTAAATCATAATGGTTGTAAACTTCCAGTAAACAGTAGGAAGCATGTATATCAGAGCCAAAGAGGGGAACATCTCTAATGTTCGCCACAGCCTGGCTTGAGGAGGAAGTTCTTGGGTGCATA
Source organism: Phoenicopterus ruber ruber (assembly GCA_009819775.1). Lineage (NCBI taxonomy): Eukaryota > Metazoa > Chordata > Aves > Phoenicopteriformes > Phoenicopteridae > Phoenicopterus > Phoenicopterus ruber. The sequence continues at coordinate 53,187,442 of CM020246.1, forward strand.
CCTATCTTTTAACATGCCTGGACTTGGGTAGAAATTAAATGCAATATTTACATACAGAACTGACATCTGAGAGGCAAGGTGAACCTCCAGGACGTGAGGGGAATGGCAGACTGCGCTGAAGCTCTTGTAGTGGCCACACTCTGTGTGAGAAGAGCGGCCATCTTCACAGATTTCATGAAGCTGAGGAAGATCATAAAGTCTTCTCTTTTCTTTTTTACCCCTTTGTGAAGAAATGCTCAGAAGGAAGTGTGGTGAGGCACTCATAAAATGTGCAATGATATACGCAACCTTACGAGATTTTGATCTTAAAATCATCACAAATTTACTGTCCAGCATAAAGCTCAGATACAGCTTTTGGTCTTTTCGCATATTCCTTGAAATCCTTTCATGATTGTACAAGCCCTTATATTACTAGCAATTATTTTTATAAAGTCAATTTGCAGAATTCTTATTTTATGAACAGTCAGATCTAAAGAATTTAAAATATTCCCGTGATGGTCTGTGTAACTCTGTTGTATTCAAAATACAGCTGATAAATCACCATTTTTTGCTGAATACGGACATTGTAAACTACTAAACATGAATGCTAGTTTGTATTACTAGGAAAAAAAGTAGAATACCTACGCTACAAATGCACAATGGAGATAACATGTATAAGCTCCACTTTTTTCCCCCTGACCGTATGTACTGCTTCACAATGCCTGAAAATGGAAAGAAAAAAATGTCAGGAGCAGTAGGCATAGATTTAAGAGCACAGTTTGGAAGAAAGAAAAGGTATTTGATCAAAATAGCAATATCTGGAGGTAAAGCCAAACAAAAGCAATGAAATGAAAGCTGGCAAACCCAACAGAACTGAGGCAGATAAAGAGCTGGCAGAGATTAACTCAGCTGCTGGTTCATGCTGATGGCGTGCAGTGTTCAGCCTAGTTTTCAGCAATTTTGCAGGTGCTGTCTTTGCTTCCCGCAAGAGCCTAAGATCCCTGTCCCTGCTTGTCACAGACTAGTTTACTCCAGAGCTATTAAGTCTGCACATCTGCAGAGGGGAAGCCGCGTGCAATTCATGCAGGTCGTGGGAATACTTTTCTCAGCAGAGCACACTGGCCTCTCATGTATGAGCAGTAGAGTTTGTCTTGATTTGGCCTCTACTTTCAAAGCATTTCAATGGCCTGCTTTGCCATAATCGCCATAAAATAATGCAGGCCAAGGTAGAGCAATTAATTTTAATTGGTAACACAGCCTATTGACTTCAAAGGGAATTCAGAGATTGAACTCAAATTTGAAAAATACGAGTGAAAATATCACTGCTTCTCAAATAAAGGCGGTGCAAAGAACTAAGTAGAAGCACTCCCGGCGGATGACCTCCACAAAGTCATTTGTGCCTTAGTTTCTCTAATCAGTAATGAGGGAATAATGCTACCGAATCCCTTACCAGCACTGAAAGATTCACAAAGAAAGGTTTATCAGTGTCAAATATATCAAACTGTTTTCATGTAACATTTTTTTCATTCACAATGTCAGGCAGTAGTGTTCAGCACTGTGATGGGGGACTGGTTTTAAGTATCTCAAATATCATCCTTTGCAACTTGGCAAACAAACATAAGATTTTAGCTTCTTCCAGAACCCTCTTCTAAATCAGATTATGGTTTATTCCCAGCAGGCATAAAGTACTAAATGGCATTGCATTTCTATTCTTTCCCAAGCAGAATGTATGCATTTGATAACAGGAATCTGTGCAAAAGGGGGAAAGTTCTAAGCAGAGAAAACATGATTGGTTTTGGAAATATTAGTACTGAGGACTTTTTGTGAAGAAACTCCTCCAGCTTTTGTAAATCACAGTCAGAGAATAGTTTAGATTTGCTTGTACCAAAGTAGTTTAGATAACTACTTTGGTACAAGCAAATCTAAACTATTCTCTGCTAGGTACATTTGCTGCCTATTAAGGATTTTCTAGGCACTAACTAGAGCAATGTTTCAATCTTCTCCTGGTTGTCATTTCCCAGATCTTTATGCTGTGTTTACAGAGCAACGTGGCATTTTTGTGTTCGACCTTGGCTCTGTAGAAGAACAGAATCAGGTGATTGATAAACTATTTAGAGTAAATGTTTTAATGCTTTTCGATATCAGCTGCATAACAGGTATTCCTACTGCTTCCCACCTTGCACCTCCTTCCCCAAGACAGAGATCTGGAGAAAGACATCTATTAAAAACAAACAAAAATACCCCCAAAACTGAAACAAAAAGCCCCTAAGAGAACCCCACCACTCTGCTTGAATTTCCCCTTTCTTAATATCATGCCCTGATTCCTAGAAACAAACTAACTTCCATTGCAGACTAGTATGTAGTGTGCATGTTAATTAATTGCATACCTGGATTTTAAAAGCACAAATCTTAAACAGAGTTTAAATTCTGCACAGTGCCAGGTCCTTTGGCCTGGTTGGGCAATGAATACTTACGCTTATGCTTCACTGTTTCACTTCAAAGCCTGAACGCAACCTGAACAGGTTACACAGAGGTGACCAAGGGAAAATCAAGTAGAAATTCAGAGACAAAGTGGTAGGTCCATGGTCATAAGATATGCCTGTGGTACGAAAAAAATCAGAAGCCAAAGCTCCTGTGATCACCGATCACCAGTCCTATGTGCCACCTCGGTTATTAATCTTTTTCTTGGCTGCTAGGATCTGGTCTCAAGATGAAGACATGTGGGATCACAACTTTTGAGCAGTTGGTTACAATCTGAAGTGAGGAAATGTTGCTCCTCCAGGGCCTGATTGACAAATAAGCACAGAACCTTGAAACACAATGATCAGTCAATGAACACCAGCAAGTAAATCATACCAGATAAGGCATTGTGATGCCTTTTTGTGATATGATTTGGGATTATTCCTCATGTAAACTTAATGGTAAATTTAATTGCAAAAGATTTATTGCTATGAAAAAGAAATATTAGATTGCTTCTTTTATATGAAAGAGAAATAGCTTTCCATTTAAATAGTTACCTGCTACCCACAACCTCTCCTTTTGCCTTTGTTTCCACAGCTGTGAATCAGTGATTTTGCATACTTCCCTTCATTCAAGCACGGAGCCTTACATAACAGTAAATTGTTTTGCTAGGTTAATACTCTGTCTGGTCTATTTGATATTATTTGAGTGTTGAAGTTCTTTATGTTATGGCTTACTTAGCATTAAGAAACTGTCATAAAATAAAGCTTAGAGATACGAGATTCAGAGGTGCTAAAATCAAGGTCTCTTGTTTTAGGTTGTCCCCATACTTACTAATTTCTACAGAGCTAAATGTACTTTTTTACGCAATATTTATTCCTGACATTAGGAGTTCCCTTGAGTAACATCTAATAAATGTGTGTGAAAATAAACTTTTTGACAAAAGAATGTATTCATATGGCTAAGGATGTATTCATATGGCTAACGGTCACATTAAGTTAAAGCTTAAGACTTGTATAATTGCTTTGCACTGCTACTCTACAATTAGTCTCTCAAGAAGAAAATTGTGTAGAGAAGAAACACAAAACCAGTCTGGTGTAATCCCGACCAAAAATTATTTATGATCATTTTGAAAATAAGCCAACTGGTTACCAACTCCTGATACACCCTCTCTCTCTCTCTCCCCCCACTAAACCCAAACATATGCAATGTGAGAGTGTGCAAAAGTAAAAGAAAAATATTATCATGTATCCCTGACCGCTTACTTTTTCCTGGAGCATCTTAAAAGAAGGATGCAGAAGAAAATGCCCAGGCAGATGACTGTTGGCTCTGACATGACCTGGAGTGAGGAGCAGCATGTAGTTGCACTGCCCTGAAAAGAGAAATTATCTCTGCGGTCATTTCCTTCTCTGTAGCTGCTCAGCTGAGTTTTGCCAGCAGGCAGGGATGGGAAGGGTGAGGGCTAAAGCTCCCTTCCCTGTCTCCTCCGTCTAGTTTGCTCCCCTGTCAGGGGAAACCGTGTTACCTGTGGAGAGGAAGAAATCTCTGCCACTCACAATGCAGAGAGCTCATACTTCATGTAGTGCCTGCTAATTAACTCCAATGAAATGGCTTCACTAGCTATTATTACATCAGTGTTTCAGTTAAATAAAGACACTTGTTATATTGTCATGGTTTTCTACTGCTCTGGATCTTTCAGATCACAGGGTTGAAACTCAAAGTCCCTTCTTACCCGTTGGTTTTCATTCTTTAAATTTCAGCCTCTGGAGACAAGTGAATATGTGAGAGTTATGTTTTTTATTTAAAGTTAAAAAAAAAAAAAAATTCTTACTTGCCAGATTATGCAGAAAAGCAAGAACACATAACATGACTGCACCTTACAGCTTCAGAAATCAAGGCAAACACAAAGAATTCAAGCCATACTTCAAAACCATGTTTGTTTCTAGGTATCTCGGGAAACAGCCAGCCTGATACACAATATCTGAGCATTTGGTGGGTTGTAATGGAGGTGGCACACCACTATTTCCAATTACTCCAGGCCACTTTGCATCAGAAGGATTTCAGGACAGAAGAAAGGTGAGGCACTTAGTAGCTTGAGACTAAATGTGGTTTTTTTTTAGATGAAGATGCAAAATAATGAAGTGTTGAATGAAACCTCAGTAAACTCAGAAGAATGCTCATCTGGAATTTACGGACATTAACCAAACACACCTTACCATTATCTATTTGGACGATACCAGGCAGTAGTGAAAGTTTTCGAATTTCCATGTAGCTCCTGGCATTCACATGAAGATTGCCACAAGCCCACAATAGGTCTTTATCAAAGTTGAAAAGGTTGCTTTTCTCTCCAGGAATGTGGTTATAAACAGTTGCCAGGGGAGAGGGAGAGATTCAGCTGTCATGCCTCTTTGAGTTTTTGTGTGTCCAAATCCAGAGTCACAAGCACATCACAGGAGGCTGCTGAGCTCCCCCTGAGCTGGGAACTGAAGGGGAATCTCTGCTATGTGTCGTCTGCGGTCCTGCAATAAACCCATTTGTACCTGAGTTGGGGCCTGAGCTCAGAGCACCAGAAAAGCAGTCAATCTACCACAACCAATTTCCTTCATTCTTAATTTTTTTTTTTGTTGGTATCCAACTTTCTTTTCCGTGTAATCTCTTCTTTATTAGGTGATTCAGAGCCTTAGCTGGCATAGTTGATATCGTGGCATGTTAATGTATGTATTTTGGATTTCTCTTTAAGCAAGATAGAGTTTATTTTGCTTTAAGCACCTTCCTAACATAACTACATTATGATTCCTATAGCTTTTCAATGCTCTGAAAGCTTTGTTTCTTGCCTCAGAGCATAAGGTAAATGGCTTCAATAAACCCATTGTCACTCATGAACATCATCTTCCTGCTCTGAAGCCACAACTTGCCCAACAGTTCTCACTCAGATCACAAACACACAAATTGTTCAGCAGCAGTCAATTAAATACCATGGTAACCTGCTGCTTTTAATTATCCTTCTCTGTGCCGTAACAGCTGCGAAACACAGAGTGACAAGCCAAACGTAATTTAAATACTGTGCCGTGCGCCAGATGTGGCAGTGCTTTGCCAGGTGTTTATTTTTAATGTATAACTTGACATTTTACCCCATTAACTCATCTTTTGCTCTAGAAAAACTCACTAAAAATGTAGGTTTCCTGCCACAAATGCTTTAATATAGTTACAATTGTGACTATGATTCTTTCAATTTTGGTAACGGGGGACAGCTTTTTTACTTCCCCTCCAGGGCTAAATATTAATTATGGACATTATTGCTACTATTTTGAACCAAGGCCACACCACACATAACCTGATCCAAAAGCAACTGAAGTGCAGGGAAGACTTTATGGTGTTGCTGTCGTTGATGTCTGTGGGGTGCAGATCTAGCCTTAAGCTAGCTACTCATCACATTATACCTATGTAGCACACTTACACACGCTTTCCTCACAATTCACTGAAGCCAACAGTGTTGGGCTTTGTCTTTCTGTCTTTTTGGTTTTTTTATAATTGGTCCACAGCCACTAAGAAAAATTCAACAGTTATTATTTTTTCTTAACTGGAGTTTCAAGACCTGCTTTCTGAAGGCAGTAAAAACAAATTGTCAAGGTTTGCTATGTTATAAGGTACTTTCTTACGCCTGAACTTGGAACTCCTAATGCATATTAAGATCTGGTGGTCAAGTATGTAAAAAAACCACCAAAACCTCAACATCTGTCCTTTAAAATATTCCGTAAAAAAAGGAAATACGTTAGCTTAGATCTCAGAACAATAAAGAATAAGGGGCAATCATCCTCTTGCATTATGTTGATCTTTGCCTTTCTTGCATGAAATAATAGACTTTTCATGATATTGGCAGAAAATGGCCTTCTCATGAATACATGGTTAAAATGGGGAGAGTGATCATTCATAGCAATTATTAATAGGGCCAAACAGCCTATGTGAAGATTACTAGCAAGCTGTATTCCAACATGGCTAAAAGAGTCTTTATTGCAGTGCATGCATCTATAAAACAAAGTGATTGCTGTCTTTTTTTTTTTCTTTAATATTTTGCATGCAAGTGTAAAGCTTCTTTGCCTTGCTGCCATTTAATCTTCTAAAGAAATGAAATGCTGACCTTAAGGGCCTTCTGAACACCAAAGAGCTGCTGCAGCCACATGGGTTCCTGACAATAATGGAAGGAAATCAAAATGGGGCTTAGAGCTATGTTTTCTATAGAGCAGGATGGATCCTGGACACTTCTCATAAGGCAGTTCCTGTGAAGCCAGCTATTCCCAAAGAAAAGGTACTCCATGTCTTAGAACAGGTGGCTCAGGTCCAGAGCTCATTATTCCAATCAAATGGGAACAAAGCACCAAATCCGCCTTTTGGAGCTGAGCTTGAGGTGGTCTTCACTTTCCCGTCTTTGCTTTTGGTCTTCCAGATGGAATGCATCAGGATTTAAATGTTTTTCTTTCAGGCTTGGAAAAACATAACTGTTGGGACTTCAGTTTGTCAAGTTTTTGCTTCATGACTCATCACGGCAACCCTGCATACACAGCACAGAGAAATGAGCACTTTTGGCTCCGTAACATGGCTGAGAGAATAACCCAGAAGAACCTGTGCTCACAGCTGTCACTGGAGAGCAAATAGGAGGAGGAGTTTGGCAGAAATTGAGATCAAACAAGCTCCAAGATAAGCAAGCTCTGTGGTATTACCCAGGAGTCACAAGGCTTCCTAGCATTGCACTCAAGAGATAATTTCTAAAAGGGCAAAGCAGATCCTTTCCCGACTCTTCCATAGAGTAAATGACCATGCTGGATTCTGGGAATAGCAAACAAATTCCAAAGTTGCTGAAGCTTTTCAGCTTGGGACAGAAGCAAATTGGGGATAATGTATTTCCTGGGAAACGGTCTGCACTTCTCAACGTGTCTTCAATACAAAAGTCATTCCCACTTGACAGTGAACCTACTTCCCCTCAAAATTTGCTTTGACAGTATTTAGTCCCATTTTGAACCTCATATTGTTTCCATTACTTTGTTATTTTAAGCTGGAGATCTAAGCTTAGACAATTTAACTCTTAAGTTTTAAAATCAGAGGCATCATATACTCCAGTTTCCTGCACAGACCAAAGACAGATAATTTTTTCTCTTAGGTGGTATGATAAACACTGAGCAGCTCACACTGGTTTTCATACTGACAGTAAGAAATGATGAGTCTTTTTTTTAAAAAACGTGCTTTGGACCTTCAGTCTAATCTATTGCTTTAAAACCTGAAGTTAATTCTAGAAAAAGGAGTAATATGATTGTCTTCAACACCTGCCAGATTACTCATGTCATTTTAAAATATATTTATTTTGGAAGTAAAAATGAAAAAGAGCAACCCAAAAACCTCTTCATTTAACTATCAGCACTCCAGGAAAGAGAAAATTCAGAGGCCACTGCTCTACATGCAGATATAACAACAAAACTTTATAGATTAAATTTCTGATTTAAAAATAATAGAATCTGCATGAGCTGTGCTAAAGGTGTAAATGTTCTGATCATCTATGCTTTGTGTATTTTAATTGGGGAATTTAATTCATGGGATTCTTCACATCTTTCTGTAGTGTTTCTGTGATTGACACAGGATAAAAAAGGTTTATTTCCTGAATGGTTGTACTATTAGTGCAATTCTGGCACATGAGGAAATTGATTATGTCCTCTGAGGAACTGGCGCTACTTATTTACATGAATTATCTGAAGGTCTTTCACTACTGCTCATCATTGTACAAGTAAAGTGATTTTAGCCACGCTTGCCATCACGCAGTAGAGCGCAATGGTACAGATGATTTGTAAGGACTTATTAGTCAGGGTTGAACCAGCAATATTGCTTCTTGACCTGAACTGGATCATATGCAACGTGCACAGGTATTTCTGTACTGTAGTCTCCAGGACTTTTGCTTCCAGGGTGACTATGGGCAAAGCTAACGAGGGTATCTCTGAGCCCATTTATATCAGGTCAATTAGCAGTAAAACTCAGCTCCATTCACTTAATAGGAGTTACTTCTGAAAGACACTGCTGAAGAGGCTTGCTGGCCCTTTTCTATCATATACTTAACCTTAGACTTCCCTTTCACAGGCCTAGACAGACAAATGTGTGGTTAAATATTTGAAGGTATGGCTGATTCAGCATCATCCCAACAGATGACATTCTGTCATGGGTTACTGCTACGACTCAAAAAATGAATGGAATGGAATAGAATAGGACTCTTTCAGTTGGAAGGGACCTACAATGACCATCTAGTCCAACTGCCTGACCAATTCAGGGCTGAGCAAGTTAAAGTATGTTATTAAGGGCATGGCCCAAATGCCTCTTAAACACTGACGGGTGTGGGGCATTGACCACCTCTCTAAGAAGCCTGTTCCAGTGTTTGACCACCCTCTTGGTAAAGAAATCCTTCCTAATGTCCAGTCTAAACCTCCCCTGGTGCAGCTTTGAACTATTCCGACACGTCCTATCACTGGATACCAGGGAGAAGAGCTCAGCACCTCCCTCTCCACTTCCCCTCCTCAGGAAGCTGTGGAGAGTCATGAGGTCACCCCTCAGCCTCCTTCTCTCCAAACCAGGCACACCCGAAGTCCTTAGCTGTTCCTCATAGGACATTCCTTGCAGCCTTTAAATGGCTAACACTCTGATTATAGCATATTAAACTGGATCTAGTTATGAAAAAACATTGCAGACACCATAATAAACTACAGCCTAGAAGACATACTAAGAAGACTAGGAAGACAAAGAAGTAATGGAAATTACATCTGGTTCATAGCAATGTTCTTACCAAGCTTCTAACTTCAAGGAATATTGAATTATTTTAGGATTAAAATTACTGAATGAAAAAGCACTGAATCATTATATTTCCTTGATATTTTTAATACACAGTTTACCTGCAGTCATCACAGGAGAGAATAATGGACATGTATCTCAAAATCTTTGTGTCTAGAACAACATGGAAATTGTCACACACAGTGAAAATACAAGGAAAATCAAGGATTTGCAGCAGATGGCTAGTTTTATCTCTGTTGGGATTTAATAACTGCATTCATCCGTAGAAACAGCTGGCATAACTGACTAATGTCAAAGGCACTAAAGACCCTCAGCTTTAGAGTATGCATACAGGGTAGATTCCCTGCCTCGCAGGCTCGAGCTGTTCATGTTCCTGGTTTGGTCGACTTGTAAAAACAGTAGCTATGCTAAGTGATAGTGTGTGAGTTCGTATATTCGCTCTGATACGGGCACCCAGTATGTGCTTGCGTGACTTCCAGGAGTGCACCTCGGCACTGCCATTACTTGTACTGCTTTGCCAGGACTTTCCGAAGAAGTTGTGGGAGGACTGGGTCTTTCCAGAGTATCCATGGATACAGTGCAAAGGCATTTGTGGAAAAGCACCACTAAAACGATCACTTGGCCCATGACCAAAACCATCATGTTAGCAGCTTATGAATAAAGGCCAGCCAAGTTTTGATGGGTGGTCCCTCTCATGCCAGAGCTTGAGTGTATGGCTGAGAGATAACACCGGTTAGCTGCAGCTATAAAAAGTCCCTGTGCACAAAAAGGTTGTACATCAGGCCCGTCAGGCCATCCTCTGCTCTAGAGGTAATCCCTAGAGCGTGTGCACGAGCACGCTGATACAAGGAAAGTGAGGTCTTCTGCTTGCCATTTTACAGAATATTTCCAGTGCAAAAGCTTGTTAATTTAGCATTACCATCCTAACTGACCAAAAGTCCAGAGTCACGCCCCAGAGTGGCTGAAGAATACTGTTAAAAGGGAGAATGCCTTGAAATGAAAAAAACACTTTTTCGGTTTCAAATTCCTTCTTCAGACACATGAGAGCTAGAAACATTTCTGAAAAATAATGGACGCAGAAGTTTCTGTTTCATCCACGGACTCCAGTAGGTGAAGTTCTCTTGTTGGACATGGAAAGACTCAGCTTAAAATCCTAACCCAAAAATACTAATTCAAACTAGCCAAGGAAATAGACAGCCATTTAAGAAAATTATCTTAAGGATTACGTCATTATTCTTCTATTTTTGCGTCGAGACAGCTTTTGAGTATTTGCAGTTTCCCCACCTGGAAAACACACTGACATAAGATCGCCCTTTTCTGGAGTAAGGGCAGTAATCCCCCTCAGCTAAGTGAGGATTAATATGGTACTTTGTTATATTAAAAAAAAAAAAAAAAAATGGGTATGCAGAAAAAGTAATCTTGTAGAAAAGAAAATCTCTAAGAAGATTACACTTAAGACACACCTTATTTTAAAGTTCTGTAAAAATGCAAAAGGAACTGAATTCCAGTAACATTTCACAAATGGAGAGAACAGTATGTGAGGTGTTATCCGGCTGTTCTCATTTATTGCATCTTAGTCATTATTATTTTTTTGTGAGCAAACATAAAATATTCAAATCTAGTGGCTGTCAATACTATTTCCTGCACTTCTGCAGCCAAAGGCCGTCTTCCTTCCTATTCAAAACCTTACTCAAGGAGAGGAATTACGAAAGCACAGTGTAATAAAAAATGTCTAATTATATTGGTTTTTCTGGGTAGGGCTTCCCCCATCTTCAGTCAGTGAATTGTTTTACAAGCTACCTGTTTGTAGTTTTAATGCCAATAGAGTCACAAGTCCTTTCTTACAGTACTGCTGAGTACAGTTTACTGATGAGTTTATATACTTTAAATGATTTATTAGTAGTGTTAGGAATGAGGTGGAAAACTACAAACAGTATCCTGTAATAGCTATGACTTGATACTAAATGACAACACATGAAGATTTCTGCAGGTTTTACACGCTCCTCCCTTGTAGTAGGCTTTGCTTCATCACCAGAGCTTCTTTCAGAAATCTTTGTGACCCAGCAGGTGCTTCAGGGGTTGCACCTACCAAAGCCAAGCCCAGTTTTGTTTAGACGATTATTTAGAAGAAGATTATTTAGAAGAGATCCTGCTAAAGTCACCCACAGATGCACTTACTGAAACAAGATATGATTCAGCCCAGTTGACTTCCAGTCTTAGTGAAACTTCTACTGAAGTCAACAGGGTCTGCAGTTTGTCCCCAGTATTCAGAGCAGAGAATTGTTGTGTATGTTCTTCCCTCAGCCAGAAGACAACTGTAAGAACAAGCGCAAACCTGAGGAAGGAGAGTGAAAGAAAGGAGATTTGCCAGAAGTGGTATTTTGTTTGCTACTCTCTTACCAAGAGAAAGCACTCATGAACTAAGAAGTATCTTTTAGTGGTAGCTGATACTTGGTGTTTCTGCTGGCTTACAGAACCAAATGGCCGACCCTCAAATTTGCTAGTCAGAGAGGAACATACAGCAGGGCACTGATCTTAATGCTGCCACTATCGGGAGCAGTGCACTGTGGTCATTTCCAAAGGAGGCAACTTTCCAAGACATAAACAGCTGTTTTTTATTGCACCATCATGCCAAACACACCAGAGTTTTTCAGATTGGATTCTGCAGTGGGCTCTGCTCCCTTTTGGGCCCCAGAGCCGCATGGTCAGAATTTCAACACAGCTTAGAGGCTAAGCTGTTTTAGAAATCTGGCCAAAAATGTGTTACAAAGCTGGAGTTGGAACCAAGGGCAGAAAAAGAAATGAGAAACCAGTGCCCCTTTCTAGAAGCTTAAGTCACACCTGAGCTTGCTAAAGAACCAGGTGGGTGCACAGTGCTCTAAGGTCTGCCCACAGGGATTACTTTAGATAATAATCAAAAGTAACAAACACATATGTGGAACTAATGCAGTCATCTATTTGAGATTTTGACCAAGCCACCGTCATTGAAAAACATTAATATTAGCTGGAGAATAGGAGACCAAGGAAATCTTGGCAAGAAAGGCACAGAAAGAACTTCAGGTTTGCCATGTCGAGGTATTATTTGTTTAATTTTAGAACAGTGAATACATTTCAGCTTGGACTTTCTCGTTGTTTCATCAAAAATTGAATCAGTTTGTATGCATCTGACTATCCCAGGAGTGTTTGTGCTTAGATTTACAATGTAGTATGCAGAAAGACCCTAGATGTGATCAAAGGAAAAGAAGAGAAATAAATCTACAAGCTCTGCTGAACAGAATTTTTCCTTTTAGCTCTACCATGGAATTAACGTAGAAATGACTGAAATCTATGCAATGAATGTTTGTTTGGACATGTAAATTAGTAGAGAGGAGTATATTCCATCATTAGAGATTTGTTTTAAAGAGCTTCAGAGATTTAGTTTCTATGTTATGTAGTAAATATTTATCCACTATTCTGCTAAGCTACAAAAGGAAAAAAAAAAATCTACCTTTTTATTGCAGTAACCATAGTGATATACAGAATAATGATACAACAAGGGACATAGCAAGCATATATTCCATGAACAGCTTCCATATATTTTCCAGATTCTATTACCATATTAAACTATCAAATGTTTAAGTGGCCAGCAGAGGGGAGGAAAAAACCCCCGAAATCTGTTCCTTATTCAGGCTACAGTCCACATTAGGTCACCTTACGTGATAGGTTCTTCTTGAGGAAATATCCAACTGTCAGAAGAATCTGCAACCAGAATGGCCTTTCTCATAGCATATGTTTCCTTTCCTTCTTTACATTCAGGAGTTCAATAATAATGGAGATAACGGAAAAGGCATCTTTCCTTACCGTATCCTTATGCGATAAGGCGGTGCTATCACTACCATTTAACAGGGAAGCAGAAACCCCGGATGTAATTTTGACATATTAGTGCAGAACACATTTCGCCATCTAGTGTCTTACCTTCTGTGACAAAGGCCAGGATCCCTCTGCAGTGTGGATCCCTAGAATGTGATCATCTGTGTCAGAAGTTTCTTAAGGTGGCTGAGAAGAAACAGTGAAGACAAGGATGCTTCCTGAGTCCTTATCAGCCACCCTTACATCCCCATTACTCTAGCTTTACAGAGGAAGCTTTTCCCTTCCGTGGAGAATCTAAAGATTTTCTTGAGGTAAGCACATATTTTTTTCCCTTCAGGTCAAGAGCTCAGTCTCATTTTTCTTCTTTTTTTTTTTTTTTTTTTTTTTTTTTTTTTTTAACATATTGTGACATGTTAGTGACTTTTAACTATGGTAAGAAAGACTCGGGTTCAGTGCCATCCTGTTCCTGGTGGTACTGGATCCCAATGCTTCCACCTCCTAAGCGATGGCCAACCACCATCACAGTCTAGTCTCCTCCACTTTCCATATCCATCCTCACTGCAATAAATGCTGAAAAAGACAAGCCATGAGATGAGACAGGGATGAGAAACCTAATTTCCATATGAACGCTGCATCTTTAATCACAGAATCACAGAATGGTAGGGGTTGGAAGGGACCTCTGGAGATCATCTAATCCAACCCCCCTGCCAGAGCAGGGTCACCTAGAGCAGGTTGCACAGGACGGCGTCCAGGTGGGTTTTGAATATCTCCAGAGAAGGAGACTCCACACCTGCCCTGGGCAGCCTGTGCCAGGGCTCTGTCACCCTCACAGTGAAGAAGTTTTTCCGCATGTTCGGCGGAACTTCCTGTGTTCCAGTTTGTGCCCGTTGCCCCTTGTGCTGTCGCTGGGCACCACTGAAAAGAGTCTGGCCCCATCCTCTTGACACCCTCCCTTAAGATATTTATAAACACTAATAAGGTCCCCTCTCAGTCTTCTCTTCCTCAGGCTGAACAGCCCCAGCTCCCTCAGCCTTTCCCAGTAGGAGAGATGCTCCAGTCCCCTCATCATCTTCGTAGCCTTCTGCTGGACTCTCTCCAGTAGTTCCTCATCTTTCTTGAACTGGGGAGCCCAGAACTGGACGCAGTACTCCAGATGGGGCCTCACTAGGGCAGAGTAGAGAGGGAGGAGAACCTCCCTCGACCTGCTGGCCACACTCTTCTTAAGGCACCCCAGGATGCCATTGGCCTTCCTGGCCGCAAGGACACATTGCTGGCTCATGGTGAATTTGTTGTCTAGCAGGACTCCCAGGTCCTCCTCCACAGAGCTGCTTTCCAGGAGGTCAACCCCTAACCTGTACCGGTGCATGGGGTTGTTCCTCCCCAGGTGCAGGACCCTGCACTTGCCCGCATTGAACCTCAGGAGGTTCCTCTCCAACCAATGCTCCAGCCTGTCCAGGCCTCGCTGAATGGCAGCACAGCCTTCCGGTGTATCAGCCAGTCCTCCCAGTTTCATGTCATCAGCAAACTTGCTGAGGGTGCACTCTGTCCCTTCATCCAGGTCATTGATGAATAAATTGAACAAGACTGGCCCCAGTACCAACGCCTGGGGAACACCATTAGCTACAGGCCTCCAACTAGACTCTGTGCTGCTGATCACCACCCTCTGAGCTCTGCCATTCAGCCAGTTCTCAGTCCACCTTACCATGCACTTGTCTAACCCACACTTCCTGAGCTTCCCTATGCGGATGTTGTGGGAGACAGTGTCAAAAGCCTTGCTGAAGTCAAGGTAGACAACATCCACCGCTCTCCTCTCATCCACCCAGCCGGTCATGCCGTTGTAGAAGGCTATCAGATTGGTCAAGCATGATTTCCCCTTGGTGAATCCATGTTGACTAGTCCTGATGACCTTCTTTTCCTCTACATGCTTGGAGATGGCCTCCAGAATGAGCTGTTCCATCATTTTACCAGGGACGGAGGTGAGGCTGACTGGCCTGTAATTTCCCAGGTCCTCCTTCTTGCCCTTCTTGAAGACTGGAATGACATTGTCTTTCCTCCTGTCCTCAGGCACTTCTCCTGTCCTCCATGACTTTTCAAAGATGATGGAGAGCGGCTTGGCAATGACCTCTGCCACCTCCCTCAGCACTCGTGGGTGCATCCCATTGGGGCCCATGGATTTGTGGGTGTCCAGTTTGCCTAACTGTTCTCTAACCTGATCCTCCTCAACCAAAGGAAGGCCATCTTGTTCTCCAGACTTTCTCTCTTACCTCCAGGGTCTGGGATTCCTGGGGGCCAGCCTTGTCAGTAAAGACCGAAGCAAAGAAGACATTCAGTAACTCTGCCTTCCCTATATCCTTTGTCACCAGGGCACCCACCTCATTCAGCAGAGGGCCCACGTTTTCCCTAGTCTTCCATTTGCTGCTGATGTATTTGAATAAGCCCTTCTTGTTGTCCTTGACATCCCTTGCTAGATTAAATTCCAGGTGGACCTTAGCCTTCATTGTTGCATCCCTGCATACCCTGACAGCATTCCTCTACTCCTCCCATATGGCCTGTCCCTTTTTCCACATTCCATGTACTTCTGTCTTCCGCTTGAGTTTTGCTGATAGTCCCTTGCTCATCCATGCAAGTCTCCTGCCTCCCTTACCTGATTTCTTACTCCTGGGGATGCACCGCTCTTGAGCTTGGAGGAAGTGATGCTTGAATATTGCCCAGCTTTCTTGGGCCCCACTACCTTCTAGAGCCCTAACCCTTGGGATTCCTCCAAGCAGGTCCTTGAAGAGGCCAAAGTTAGCTCTTCCTGAACAGGTGACCTGTAGCACACACCCACAACAGTGTCCCCTATGTTAGCCCGTCCCTTAATCCTTACCCATAAGCTCTTGACTCGTTCTTCATCGTCCCCTAGATAGAGCTTGATACACTCCAGTTGCTTTCTCACATAGGGAGCAACTCCACCACCTTGCCTCGCTGGCCTGTCCTTCCTAAAAAGTACATACCCATCCATGACAGCATTCCAGTCATGCGAGCTGTCCCACCATGTCTCTGTAATTGCTATGAGATCATGGCCCTGCGACTGCACACAGATCTCTAGTTCTTCCTCTTTATTCTCCATGCTGCAAGCATTGGTGTACAGGCATTTCAGAGAGGTAATTGAGCGCGCAGGTTTCTCTGGAGGGGTGCAAGTGGATCCACCATAGCCATACACACCCTTAGGGTGGTTGGCCTTCTAGTTCTCATCTCGGGAGGCAGCTAAGGAACATTTGTCGCTGCTCAGGCTGGGCTGGCTTACTCCCCAGTTGATTGTACTGGCATGAGCATCACCACTTTGGACCCCTCCCTCTGAGTCCTTCAGTTTAAAGCCTGCCTCACCAAGTTGTCCAGCCTGCTGCCAAAAATTCCCTTGCCCATTTTAGGCGGGTGGATCCCATCCGTCCCTAACAGGTTATAGTCACCAAAGAACGTCCCATTGTCATAAAAGCTAAAACTCTGATGACGGCACCAGCCACGAAGTCAGGAGTTGATATGCATTATACACCTATTTCTGGCTGCCCCCTTTCCTCCCACTGGTAAAATGGAGGAAAAGATAATGTGGGCACCAATATTTTTCACTTGCACTCCCAGGGCAATCCTCCATATAGACTGATGTACGGAGACAGTCTATACGTCTAACCAGTACATGAACCAGTGAGGTTCTGGATGAAAAGGACCATCTTCCTCTGCTCCAGACAATGCCTTGAGCAGAGGCTGTTTGGGTAAGAATGTGCTGAACACACCCATTGGTCCAGCTTTACAGGTTAGATGGAAAGGGAAATTCCTAACTCAGTGTTTTCAAGTCTGAGGCAGTACTGGGCACACCAAGCAGACCTTTAGGAGCCAGAAGAACATTTGTGGATATTAATCAAATCCAGGTTGAGACCACAGCTGAACAAGGGCTTTAAGAAACTCAGGTTTGGATTTGTGGCACTAAATGGGTCAATTATAGATCTGAAACATAGATGTTCACCATGAGCACCTAGTCCAGAAAAAGCAAGGTCTTGCTAACACAGACATGTGTGGACAGACCCAAGCTCCTCTGAGCCATATTGGACAGATGCCATACAGCTGTGTTGGTATGACTTTATTTTCAAGATAATAAACCCAGCCTGTAAGTACAAGGCTTCTTAGGTCAAGCACAGCACACTGTTAGCACAGCCCTCTAACTTCCAAGTAACATCCAGCCTCCTCCAAGCATAAACTGAGTTAGCTTGGATCCGCTTGTTCATGTCCATGGACACATGTCTGAATGACTTCCCAGAAACCACACAGGAATTGTTGGCAGAGCAGGGATTTATTCTCATTCTTCAGACTAAGAAAGAATTCTGCGTAAGGCAAATGGAAGAGATTGCTAAAACCAACTTCTAAGTCTTAATCCAATACCTTAATCACATTAACAATTCTTTTCCCCTTTACTTTCCTAGGTTAGGTTTCCCTAATCTATGTAAGTTACAGGGGGCAGAAGAAAATACAGTTTCTGCAAATTTCAGTTTAAGCCTTATTTCTTTTTCAGAAAGATAATCAGGTGCTTAGAAGTCAACAAAAACACACTTTATATTAAAATGATATTATGTTGAAATGGTGTTGGTACTCCAGCCAACTCTTCAGCAAGATTCTCTAATCCACACTTAAGATCAGACAAGGGCCCGCAGCGTCAGGTGAGAACAATATTCAGCCACATCAAAAGGCTTCAGTCACAGTGAATTTTGTTCACAAAAATAACTGCACCAGTGTGTATCTTGTACCTTAGAAAACTTACTGTCATGCCTATTTGCTCTGTCTTAACCATATTCAGGCCAGATAAGTTCATGTAGCACTTTTTCATCTGTATTATGTTTCCAAGTACGAATAATCTATTTGTATCATGAATTTCTCAGAGGTCAATGATTTATTAAGCATTTACCTCATGGCATTTTCCCAGTTTGACATCAGTACCCCATAATAATGATGTGCAAACACACTTTTACAAGGCTTTCATGGGATACCACATATTATATCATGGAATGAATGAAACAAGTGATGACAATTAGTTAAGTAATGCAGGAATATCTGTTGTAACTTGCACTTCAAGCAAAATCAGAGGTGGAAAAGGCCAGCAGTATTAGGTCATCTCATAGGACAAGAATGTCGGATATATGCTAATTGTGAAGTATTTCCTATAGATGCAACACAAATTCATCTGAACAGCATCTGATTGCATGGCAAACTTTGCTGCCTTTGGAAGTTCTCACAACTTTGCCTCACATTGAACCATCTCTCCACACGTGATGTAATAGTCTATTCTCAGGACTTAGATACATATTCTTTCCTTGAGGTAGGGAGATGAGTAACTTTCCGTGAATCAAGCTGATGAGAACATTCCCCTGAGGGAAAACATTGTCCATATACTGCAGATTTATTAAAAAAAAAAAAAACAAAACAGGTTACATTTACCCATTGCAATTCAACAGACAATGCTCCTTCTTCCAAGTTGATAGTGGTCCAAAATGTCAAAATGGGCAGGGAAATGCACTGGATTTAATCGTAAGCTCACGAATAGTTCTTATCACTGAAGATGTAATTGTTGGTAGTTGCAAAAGCCTCAAAGCAGACAGATATTGGGCAGGGACTTTTTATGAAGTCTGGAGGGCAGTACACCTTTCTATAATATCATAGAACCATAGAATCATTTTGGTTGGAAGAGACCTCCAAGATCACCAAGTCCAATCGTTAACCTATCATTACCAAGTCCACCACTAAATCATATCCCTTAGCGCCACATCTACACGTCTTTTGAATACCTCCAGGGATGGTGCCTCAACCACTTCCCTGGGCAGCCTGTTCCAGTGCCTGATAACCCTTTTGGTGAAGAAATTTTTCCAAATATCCAATTTAAACCTCCCCTGGTGCAACTTGAGGCCATTTCCTCTTGTACTGTCGTCTGTTACTAGAGAGAAGAGACCGACCCCCATCTCTCTACAACCTCCTTTCAGGTAGTTGTAGAGAGCAATAAGGTCTCCCCTCAGCCTTCTTTTCTCCAGACTAAACACCCCCAGTTCCCTCAGCTGCTCCTCATAGGACTTGTGTTCTAGACCCTTCACCAGCTTCATTGCCCTTCTCTGGACACGCTCCAGCACCTCCATGTCTTTCTTGTAGCGAGGGGCCCAAAACTGAACACAGTACTCGAGGTGTGGCCTCACCAGGGCCGAGTACAGGGGGACAATCACCTCCCTACTCCTGCTGGCCACACTATTGCTGATACAGGCCAGGATGCTGTTGGCCTTCTTGGCCACCTGGGCACACTGCTGGCTCATATTCAGCCGGCCGTCAACCAACACCCCCAGGTCCTTTTCCGCCAGACAGCTTTCCAGCCACTCCTCCCCAAGCCTGTAGCGTTGCCTGGGGTTGCTGTGACCCAAGTGCAGGACCCGGCACTTGGCCTTGTTGAATCTCATACCATTGGCCTCGGCCCATTGATCCAGCCTGTCCAGATCCCGCTGTAGCGCCTGCCTGCCCTCCAGCAGATCAACGCTCCTTCCCAGCTTGGTGTCATCTGCAAACTTACTGAGGGTGCACTCGATCCCCTCGTCCAGATAGTTGATAAAGATGTTAAACAGAACTGGCCCCAATACTGACCCCTGGGGAACACCACTTGTGACTGGTCGCCAACTGGATTTAACTCCATTCACCACCACTCTTTGGGCCCGGCCATCCAGCCAGTTTCTTACCCAGTGCAGAGTATGCCCATCCAAGCTATGGGTAGTCAGTTTCTCCAGGAGGATGCTGTGGGAGACGGTGTCAAAGGCTTTACTAAAGTCCAGGTAGACAACGTCCACAGCCTTTCCCTCATCCACTAAGCACGTCACCATGTCGTAGAAGGAGATCAGGCTTGTCAAGCAGGACCTGCCTTTCATAAACCCATGCTGACTGGGCCTGATTGCCTGGTTGTCCTGTATGTGCCGCATGATGGCACTCAAGATGATGCTCCATAACCTTCCCGGGCACCGAGGTCAGGCTGACAGGCCTGTAGTTGCCCGGATCCTCCTTCGGGCCCTTCTTGTAGATGGGCGTCACATTTGCCAGCCTCAGTCAACTGGGACCTCCCCAGTTAGCCAGGACTGCTGGTAAATGATGGAGAGTGGCTTGGTGAGCACTTCTGCCAGCTCTTTCAGCACCCTCGGGTGGATCCCATCCGGTCCCATAGACTTGTGTGTGTCTAGGTGGCATAGCAGGTCACTGACCATTTCCCCTTGGATTATGGGGTCTTCATTCTGCTCCCTGTCCCCGTCTTCCATCTCAGGGGGCTGGGTGCCCAGAGAGCACCTTCCCTTGCTGTTAAAGACTGAGGCAAAGAAGGCATTTAGCACCTCGGCCTTCTCCTCGTCCCTTGATGCTATGTTTCCCCCTCATCCAATAAAGGAGGGAGAGTCTCCTTAGCCCCCTTTTTATTGCTAATGTATTTGTAGAAACACTTTTTGTTGTATTCTACGGCAGTAGCCAGACTAAGTTTTAGTTGGGCCTTGGCCCTTCTAATTTTCTCCCTACATAACCTCACAACATCCTTGTAGTCCTCCTGAGTTGCCTTCCCCTTCCTCCAAAGGTGGTAGACTCTCCTTTTTTTCCTAAGTTCCAGCCGGAGCTCTCTGCTCAGCCAGGCCGGTCTTCTTCCCCGCTGGCTCATCTTTTGGCTCATGGGGACAGCCTGCTCCTGCGCCTTTAAGATTTCCCTTTTGAAGAATGTTCAGCCTTCCTGGACTCCTCTGCCCCTCAGGACTGCCTCCCAAGGGACTCTGCCAACCAGTCTCCTAAAGTCTGCCCTCCGGAAGTCCAAGGTGGCAGTTCTGGTGACCTTCCTCCTTACTTCTCTGAGAATCGAAAACTCTATCCATTTCATGGTTGCTATGCCCAAGACAGCCTCCAACTGTCACATCACCCACAAGACCTTCTCTGTTCACAAACAACAGGTCTGACGGGGCGTCTTCTCTCGTTGCCTCCTTCATCAGCTGTGTGAGGAAGTTACCTTCCACACACTCCAGGAACCTCCTGGACTGTTTCCTCTCTGCTGCATTGTATTTCCAGCAGACATCTGGCAAGTTGAAGTCCCCCACAAGAAGAAAGGCTAGCGATCGTGAGGCTTTTCCTAGCTGCCTGTAGAATACTTCATCTGCCTCCTCATCCTGGGTGGGTGGTCTATAACAGACTCCCACCATGATATCTGCCCTGTTGTCCTTCCCCCTGATTCTTACCCATAGACATTCAACCCTCTCGTCACCGTCCTTGAGCTCAAGGCAGTCAAGACTCTCCCTAACCTACAGGGCTACCCCACCACCTCTCCTTCCTTGCCTATCCCTTCTGAAGAGTTTATAGCCATCCATTGCAGCACTCCAGTTGTGCATGTCATCCCACCATATACATCATTCCTAAAACTGAAAAACGTTACCTTTTGCATTTTTGTCTGTTACCACTCATCTGAGCACCCCAGAGAGAAATCACAAGCACAAAATCATATACCTTGTCTCAAAGGAAGAGAAACTATTAGATCGCTTGGCAGTTTAGCTTCCAAGTCCAAACTCTACTGCTTTGATGACAGCCCCACATCATGGTGCTATGTGCTGGGATAATTCAGTGACAAATGCCACATAGAATCCTATGCATAAAAAATATAGCAGATTTTGAGAAATTAGATTATCAGCTCCACACTTGCTGTTTTTAATTCCATTTGAAGAAAAAAAAATCATCAGTAAAATACCAGTTTTTTGGAGGCAACAGTACTGTCATATTATAAACCAAAACATATTAGGTGAAGTTACATACACTAGTTAAAATTGATTGCAGTCCTGTCTGTCCTGCCTGTTTGGTAAATAGACACTACTGTTCAAAGCTTGTAATATAAAAGCTTGGTACTGAATGTTACTTAAACGTACTTTTACATGTATACTTAAGTAGACACATAAGACAAATCAGTGTGTGTACGTCTATATAGGCTGTGGGTTTTTTCCCCTTTATGTTGATTTTTCTGTTACTCGTTTCCAAACAGGAAAAACATTCCAAACAGGTCAAACTTAAGTTTGTAATCAGTATGTACTCCAAAATATGAAAATATGTTATGCTGCAGTTACAATTAAAGAGGTATCAGTAGCTCTGGTGATACGAACAGGGAATGGCAAAAAAAAAAAGTATTTTTTCTCTCAAACAGTCACTGAAAATCACATGTTCAGGGTAAAACTTAAAAATGAATCCTATATGTATTCAGTGTTCACAAAATAAAATGCAGCTGATAGAAGCTGTATGTATACCAGGCACAATTAACACAGAAGTGTTAGTAGGCCCTCCTTAAATTGTTTTAATGTACTTAGCTGGTGTTTTTATGGATGGGGGTTTTTGAAATATTTTTACTCTTCTTCAGTCTGACTAAGCAAATATCCTTGACCTGACTGCTAGTACTACCTCCCTGTGCGTGACACATGCTTATAAGAAGAATGAGAAACCCTAGTTTGTAAGAAAGGCAGCAGTGTACTCGGGTTTTACCTGCGGGTGAGTGACCTCATGGGACAGGAAGGCAGTGGTGACTCAGAGGCTTTGCCCAAGTGCAGAAGAGAGCGGGAACCTGGAGGTGCCAGTGCTCCCGCACGAGCATCTCGCAGCCAAAACCGCCTGCGGGTCTGCTCCCAGCCACTGGGATTAAGACCTGTCAAAAATGTGCTCCTCTTACCCCCAGATTTCACATGACTTGCTTCAGCCAAAAGCATGCTGTTCATTTGCTGGCATAATAAATTGACTTAACATGATTAAGTTAACTTAACTTGGCTGGTTAACTTGGGAGTGGGGAGTTTTCCATCACAGACTCCGTCCCCTGGGTGGAGAGAGCCCACAGCTGTGTGTGCCACTGGTGGGTTTCCACTGGTGTGAAGGCCACGAGCTCTTGCACGCCCGCGAGGACGCGTGCACTAGCACACTCTCCTCCCATCACACAGGGGAGAGGTCCCTTGGCAACGGGGCACAAACAGGGCTCCTCCAGGAGAGCCCGGCCAGCAGCGTTTTGGGTGGCTGTTTGCAGGTTGTGGCTGGCAGTTGTTATGGTGCCTGACAGGCAAGTGAGAAAAGCCCTGCTGAGGGACACCGACAGCAGCTGGCTGATCCTCCCCGGCTTGCACGCAAGCTCTTTTCCTTCCCACGCCCTGCCCTGAGCGGCAGGAAGGCTGAACGGGAACAAGTGTGTGTTTGGCTACACGGCAGCAGCATCCTGCAGTGTCCGTTCCCAAATACACCTCTAACGATGGCTCTTCTGTTGACTTAGATTAGGTTACACTCCGCTGTCGTTTGGGCACGCACCCTCTGCCAGGAGGACAATAGCAGCACTGTTCCGCTACGGAGTGGAAATCTTTCTGCACAAATAACAAATAATGCTTTCATTATGTCTCCTACCAGTGCTTCTGAGAAAGCCACAGCATCCCACTTTACTCAGAAACATCACATGGACATCAGGTGTCTCAAAATTAGATCCTCCTGGCATGCTGCTGTTTACATGTACATATTGAAACCATCCCCAGATAAAGAGACAGCTTGCTTGCAAACCTTAGTTTTTGTTTTGTTCCGAGTTTTAAGGATAGATCTGATGCTGAATGCCATCTTATCCTCGTCTGCAAATGAATTCCTTCCAAAGTGAACAAACAATATTGTTACAAATACTAAAAGCAAATTCCATGATGGTGTCTGTCACAGGGGTCTGCATAACCCATTTGCATTATTCCGAAGTGACCACTTTCAATAGCATCCAGCAATCACAAATCTACCAAGATACAGGTTATATTCTCCCTCTGAAGATCCTCTCACCACCTCTCCTTTCTTTTGTGCAGTTGTTCCCAATCTAGACGAGCCTTGAATATTTTTGGGAGAAAGAATCAGCCAGGTCTGGATGCTTCTCTGAATTTTATGAATCAGCCTGGCAAGTTAATGGGAACAGCATTCTCCTTCTGATTGAATTAGAAATAACCATGGCAACCAGATGTCTCAAAATGTTTTTGTTTTTCTCAATTAAAAAAGGAGCAAAACACTTCAGATCAACCCAGATAATTTGCTTGACCTGAGACAAAATGATTCATTTCAGGTTTGGTTTTGTAAAACTTTTCATCCACTTATTCTTCTTTAAAATCTAGAATATGAACAAAAAAACTTTGTAGGAAAGAAAACTTTTCTGCAGAAAAGTGCCTCAAAATGAATTGCATAGATGAAACTTTTTAAACTGAAAAAAAATTGATTCAACCTTAAATACACATTTGGTCTTCTCAGCATTGCTCAGCCTATATAGAAATGAAATTAAATAGTACTTCTACCTCTAAATTCTTTGGATTACTTAGAAAAATGAGCTCAAGAGGCAATGAGAACATTTTTCTGGCTATATTTTAGGGTCTAACCTGGAGCAAACTTTTGCTGAGATGCCAGTGCTCTTGTGTCAACAATGCTCCGTTGAATAAACTTATTCCAGGTTTATACCACTACACTTTGAAGAGAATAAGGCCTTAGAAATCAAAGTCTGTTTTGTGGATTTCTGTGACAATGGTCTACAGTTGCCAAAACCACAATCCTTTTCTACAATATAAATAAAAAATGGATGCTTAGGATTAAAATTAGATGCCGTTCCCTTTGGCTTCTGCGCTTGTAAACAGCAGGCATTTAGAAACTAGGTATCAGGAAGAGAGATCGTGTGTCCTTATTGGGGGAAGAAATACAAAACCTGGATTCACAGCATGACAATAAGCAGCCCTCTGAATCAGTAGTGTCAAAAATCACTCCGTTTCGCAAAGGAAAAAGACATTTGCCAGAAAGTCTTTCCAGAACATCAGGTTTTTCTGTGAAAACGTGCCCCTCAAATCCAAACGCACTCATGATCTTCTGTCTAGTATCACCAGAAACACTGGCGAGGTGCTCTCCCAGCAAGGCCAGAGGAGCTTTTCAATCGTCGCATCCACATTTCCACATACCAGTGAGGCCAGAACACCGCTTCCTCAGCAGGTGATGACACTGGCATGACACCGATTTCACTGCGTGATTGAGGCAGCAAACAGGTGCGTGAATAACCAGATGCTCAGCACACACGTCTAATCAGAGCGAGCGACAGGTTCAAGTCAGCAGCGTTGGCTTGTCAAGGGAAATAAGCGCCTATTAACAGTAGGTTTGCTCATGACATCCAGTTGTAAAATCTGCGTGTAATTGTTCACGTTATGCAACAAGTTTCATCAGAGCAATGAAACCAACCCGTGCTATGTGTCAATTCACTTTTAACCTGCTCATCAAAGCCAGCATGAGTTGTAATCGTTTCCAATGCAGGACAGAGGGGAGAAAAAAATTCACTGTTTATCCTACGCTGTGTGCCTTTGGATAGGCACTAACAAACAGGAAAACACAATTTCCTTTTTTTTTTCTTTTGGGATAGATAGTTACACCACAAAGCACTACAGAAGACTTGCGTTTTTCAGCAAGTAATGTTTTAAGACACGAACCCTACTGATTTTGTGGAAAACACAAGACAAGACAAGACAAGACATAATAGGCTTTTTGAACTGTTTTTCAAAATAAAACCTGACAATTAGCAGTGCCAAGAACATTTAAAGTACTAGAAATGAAAAAAACATTAGTTCGTTGGTTTTTGTTTTTCTAAATCTTTGGGATTCCTGTCATAGTCTTAAAGTCACCATGCCATCAAATTTCCTATCCGTTTAAAATCAAAAATGAAATTTGATTTGAAATTTTAAGATCTTCACTCAGAATTTCAAGCAAGCTATTACCTGCTGACAACGGTTTTAACCTCTGCGTTGCAGGATATTTAAGTAAGTGTGGCCTCCCCGGCTAATTCACTAGGACTTCAGTTTGTAAAAGCATTCCTACTTAACTAGCTTTAATGCCTCTTTCAGCACATTCCTAATTATTTGGTCAAATAGCTGCTGTTATCATTAGATGTTTCCTAAATTTTGACAGAAACTGGAACAACTCATAACATATTCTTCCAGGAACACTGAACATAACTATGAAGGGTTTTTCTGCACTGTGAATTTCCTGGCTTTTGTGGGGTTAGGTTTTTTTAACTACTTTTAATCTGTTGGATTTTTTTATCTTTTCCTTATGATATCTTTATGTTAGTCTTTAAAAGCTGGTGCTAAAACTCCAACAGTTTTCAACAGAAAAAAAGAAAAAAGAAAAAAAAATGAAGAAAGATTGCTCTGGTTCCAGATGACCAGAAGGCAAAAAATGTTGGTGGTCCTTTTCCCTTCAGTTCTACAAGGAAATAAGAAGAGGTTTGGGTTTTTTTTCTATTTAAATGCTTAGGAGGGGGTTTCTTTTATCAAATACACTCTCATTATACATTTTTGGAAGGGGTTGTAAGGACATTTCTACTAGCGTTGGGGGGCTATTTAAGAATCTGGATCATTACAGCAATCTCTAAAATACGTGTTTGAGAACTTTCAAATGTTTATTATTGACCCAAAGTACTGCACCATAATACCAAAAAGAGCCCTTTTCATCATGCTAATTTGCATACCGTGGACTGTGTAGCACAGCAGAAACAGATTTAAGAGCAGACTTCCCAGACTTCGCCTTCCTCAGCATTAGACCTATTTCTTTTCAGGCTTAAATATTTTTGGAAAGGGAGGAAGGAAGGAAGGAAGGAAGGAAGGAAGGAAGGAAGGAAGGAAGGAAGGAAGGAAGGAAGATGCCAGATGTCCATGGTTACTTTCAATATCAAGGAGTTTTATGAAGCTGCCCACTGGGAACAGAGGATGACAAATGCAACTACCTGAAATTCTCCAGAGGCATAGCTATGTTCTTATATGAGGCATCTCCACAGGTATGGGCTGGGAAGAGTTTCCAAAAGAAGCTGTGAATTGACAGTGCCAAATACGTTCTCCCCAGAGAAGATACAGATCAATTTACGTACTTCAGATTCAATTTGTTTCGGATAGCGACTAATTTCTCCTCCTCCCCACAGAAGTCTAATTAACTTCTTTATAGAAATGTGTGAATTCATGGTGAGGGATCCTGTCATCCAAGTCAAACGCTAACAGCTTAACTTCACTGTCCTGATTATTATGGTATTTAGATTGGTTTAGAACCCATCCTTACAACATAAATACTCTCACTCTTATGTTGCAACTACTACTTTTAACTTTAATGTCAGGTTAATTTCTGGTCTGTGAATACATTTGTGGATGTGGATGTGTGCTGTGTATACATATATGCTTAAAAAATTTTTTTTGAAGCATGCTGGGAAGATGAGTGTGAAGATCATTTGGGTCCTGGGTCCTGGGGTCAGGCTGTTCCAGAAAAAAAAAAACTCCCACTAGGAGGATTTGGGTTCTTTGGAAAAAGCCATGAGGAAACAGTTGCATTTGGGCAGGCTGACTCACTGTCTGCACTTCTGTTTATGCTAACAGAATCTAAACTGCAATGAGTTCAGAGACGTTAAGAGGAAAGAGACAAGGGCCGCGCTGGAAAGATTTGAGTCGGTCAGACGCTACGGTCGCTGTGGTTCACCTTGAGCTGATAATAGTTTACAAAAGACAGAGGGAACAAAAAACATAGGGAAGTTATTTTATTCTTTGGTGAGAATGTAGTGCATCTTTTCCATTCTCTGGCTGCTGTCCATATGATAGGCGGGACAGTTGCTAATAAAATGAGTTGATGCTGAAAAGCCTATGCTTCTCCAAAAACATTACATTTGCTTAGGTATAAAAAATGCATTCTTGTAAAACATGTAGACTTATTTATTAGTAGTATTTCTAAAGATGCCAATCAAGTTCACAAGATTAAGTTAATCCAGGCCATGTGCAAATACATCTGGAATGACACATCTTCTCTTGAACCACTTTGTGTGAAATTAGATGTATCAGAGACAGAAAGAAATGAAATGACTATCCCTGGGGCATGAACTTGCCTGCCTCTCTCCCTAGTGCCATGTCTGTTAGGCGGCAGATAAAAGGAGTTTAACCCAACAGTGATGTTGATGCGCCTCTTGATACAGAGGCATTTCTCTGGACACTACACATTCTCCAGAGCCAACAGTCCCTCCACCACCTGAAATAGCCATTCTACTTCTTTAAATTACATTTACAAAGTATTACCTTCACTGCATTGACATGAAGATGGTATCTGTTGTCTCTCCTACTCCCCTTCCACGCCTGTTCCCACTAATAACCAGCATTTCCAGAACAATACCCTTGTAGCTATATCTTCTAGCATAAAGAGACCCCCGGAGAGACTCTGCTGGTCGAAAGCGGTTCTGCGCTCTGCTCAGACACTCATGCAAGTCTGCCAAAAGCAGCCATTAACGGGTTACCCTGAACCCATGTATGTGTTTGTCTCTCTTAATCATGCCCATTAGCAGTTCACTAGTATCCTGGGCTGAATGCTGAAGAAAAAATTCCTGTTCGTGTTTCTTGTTTATCCTATGGGGTCACGTACACATTTACAGCTCATTTCTTAAGGTCTAGCACTTCCCACCCTAGCTAGGCCACAAATAATTTTCAAAATCTACTCAATGCTGAAAGCATCAAATAGATACTTTCTATCTTAAACATGGGATTTTTTTTTCTAGTGCAACCTAGACCCTCTTCATACTTTCACAGAACAAGACTACTCTCTGAATTCCTAAGTAAAATTCTGTTTTTGCTGTGGCAAGCTTCTTTTTTTTTCATGTGCCAAGGGAAACACTGCATTAGGCCAGATGACTCAACGTTGTTTGGGAAAAGATATAACTACTAAGGACACTTGTTATGAAAGTTCATCTCATTAAAGGTGGTTAGGAAGCAGATCTCAGGATGAAAGGAGGATTTTGTGAACCTTTTTCTGAAAGCATATTAATGCCTAATAAGATAAGGTATGGTACAGAGCATGCCACTGGATCGACCTGTGGTAACTCCTGTGAAATGATTAAAGGGATGAATTTGTCAGCCTTGATCTTTAATCTTTTATTTATATGCAGAGTTAGTTAAATCTTTTTATTGAGTTCATCCTCACTTTCCCTTCTCCAAAAGCTCGTGGGACACAAGGTAAGAAAAATCAGCAAACTAGTGTGGTGTTAGTGGAACCTGTCATGAGGAACCAATATAGGGAATAAGACACAGTTTGCAGAAGCAGATGTGTTTGTAGGAAGGCTGATTCACCACCACTAAATCCACCAAGAACCTGCTTTTTAGAGAAAGGGTGAATCAAGGTAGTGAGAGACACAGCCTTTCCCAGGAGGAGTATAGCAAAACAGTAGACATACATACATTTTTGCTAGACATGCATATTTCCACAGCACTCCAGTATTCCTGTTTCTGGCCAATATTTACAGATTTGTCTGATGAGTTCCTGATCCCAATGATGCAAGTATGAATTGTATTCGAACTAGACCTCAGCAAACATCTCGCCTCTGGAGAGTGAGTTATTGAAAATGAATACTCACACATACCCATACAAGGTGAGACTAGCAGAAGAAACATTATCTATGGGGATCCTTAGGGGTCAGGATGAGGAGGCTGATTGGCTGCTCTGAGGTTTTGCACATCTATTGAATGCGCACAGAAGGATATGTCCCCTCTCCTCCTCCTGTGTGGGGGTGAGGTTAATCTCCCAGTGCACTGCCTGTGGAACAGACCTCAGAGCAGTTTGCAGGGTGTAGGCTTTCCTTCTCTCACAGTGCCTTTTTCATCTGTAGCAAAGATCTAACAGCTTCCAGGTTGAAGTGATTTCACCTCCTTTCCAAGTCATACCTCAAAGCAAACTCTGTAGTCTGCCAAGGCTTAATCCTTAGCAAGCTACTGGCAGTACTGCTATAGAAAGAGGAAACACCAATGGTGACGATTTCTAAGTCCAAACAGAAACTTTCCCCATAATAAAGGCAGTAATGATCAGCAATTTCTCTCAGCAATTGACCAGCTGATCTGGATTCTCCCTTTTTAGACCATTTCATCCATGCACATATGGGTAGATGCCTCATCCAACTTCATGAACTCTTTCCTGCCTCTGTGCAAGACACAGAACCATCTGCACTGTTTATTTCTCTTTATTTCCTGTTTTCTCTGTGCTCCATGTTTTTATTTCTCTGTTTTTTTACCTTTACTGGTGGCATAGTTCCAACTAGTGGTTTGAACTGTATCCCTTCATCTATTCAGGAGAGTTTTTCTCTGGGCATAAATTTGATGAGAAGCTCATATAAGGTATTTCCTTCTTTCTTGCATTAGTCCTCTAGCTGACTCAGTCTGAGGTCACCAAGGAGCAAGAACAGAACCAGAACATTGTAGGTTTATATGTGGCTTTTATCATAATTCGCAGACGTAGGGCTTAAGATGTCACCTTCCAGATATAAATTTGAGACACAGAAGATACTATGGACCCAGCTGGCACTGAAAAAGAAGATGCTTTGAGATTTTACATATTAAGTAATCTTTCATATGTTCTCTCATTGGCCCTACCCATGGGCAAAAAGGTGAGAGAAGCTGCAATTGGGTTAATCCTCTGTATTGTGCTAACAGGCATAGGAAAACACATTCTTCTCCAAGATATCTAAATAACCTCCATTTATGATGTTCTGACTCTGCAGTCAGATTTTTCAAAGCTTGACACCTCTTTGGGGATAATATTATCAAGATAGCTCATCCTCCTCTCAAATGGAGAAAATTCCAGCTGGCTTGCTGCTGATCAGTATTGCATGTATCTTTGTATAATTTATTTACTACTGGGACCTGCCCTTTCTGGGTCATCTTCTCTTTACTTCATATTTTCATCCTTTTATCAGTATGTCATATCTTATTGACACATCCTACACCTTGGAATTAACATACTATGACGTCTTCCATCCCTAAAAGTATTGGGATAGCTGACTTTGATCCAGAGCCTGTAGAGATTAACGCCTTCTTTTGCAGCTACCTTGTTTTCTTGCTTCCCCTGCCACCAAATTCTCTTCACTACGAATTTCTTCCAGCTTTGCCTTCTAAGAGAAGGCTTGACCCTTCCTCACCCATGAATCAGCTTCCTTCATTACATCTTTACTTTTTTTCCAAAAACCTATGTAAACACATCCTCCACAGGTTATCCAGCTAACGTTAAACCAACCCTTGCAGAACATTACATATTTCTTCAATAGACAGGTAATAAATTCTTGAACAAATTGAATATTTTTTTTAGAAAAAGCATTCGAACTGCTGTCTAAAGAGTTTCATCATTATGCTTCAGAACTGCAAAATAAGACTGTGTGAATGTGGAAAAAAATGGTATTTTCTCCCAATCTTACATACCAATTACATTATTACACCTAAAGCTCCAATTCTTTATTTCCCACCAGTGAATTGAGAAGTCTCTTGTTCTCTTACTAGGGAATGAAAAGAATCGTGGAGTGAAATATGATAAGCATTAAAGCTCTATACGTAAAGACAGATTGAGGATGCCAAATATGAAATTACACCAGATGGCCTCTATGAACACAACTGGCTTATTACACAAATCCAACGTTCTTTCACTGTAGTTTAAGAATTTATACTAAAGTTTAAATTCCAGCAAAATTCCTTGTGTATATGCAAACTTGTATGCAGAACCTGGCTCTAGGCAATTCCCGGTGTTGCATCCTTCTTAGGCATTTGAGCTTTTCTTTGGAGGTGACGTGATGGAATATGTGCAGTAGCTTGGATTTTGGACGCTTGAATGCAACCTTTCAATATTTTCCTCTGCTTAAGGTCTTTTTTACCACTGTATTTTTACATATATTTTGTGTATAAAACCTATTGCCTTTCCTGAGACTTAGGCTGACAAGTAATGTTTAGCTGTAGATCAATTTAGCCTTCACAGAAGAATTAAGATGAAGATTTGGGTACATATTTGGCAGTGCAGGCTTCTCACAGTCTTACAAGCTCTTGCGAGGACTTACATCCCCAGTTTTAGCACCTTTACATGTCTGGGCACCTTTGTAAGATCTCATCCACCTCCTAGTGGCATCTAAGCCAGAGGAGTGGTAGCCTGGGTTCAAATAACCTCTGGGCAGCTCTGATGACTTCCTGCTTGAGATTCACAAAAAGGCAAATATCAGATTTAAGCTAAGTGGTGCTTATTTCCAAGTATCAATAAGAGTCTATTGACCAGAAAAGTAAAAATCTTTCATCCCATAGTACCGTTAAGAACGTTGTTGTTGTTCATTTGTGGTTGATTTCCTCTTCCTTTAAATATTTTGACTTCCATTGCTGAGCTTACTGGATGCAGACTCTAGCTAGCTGATTCAAAGATGGGATCATTATAGCTTTAAGGGTAGACACTTGATCTGTTTCTTCTTTCTGAGGAAAATGCTTGATGCAATCCCTGTATTTAAGGATAAGACATTTTGGCTGGATTCACAACTCTTGATACTCTAAATTCAGGCTTTCATTGACAACAGGTTAACGTGTTGAAAAGCCGATTATGAAAATCTAACTCTGAAATTCCAGGACATCTAATTTTTACCCACTTCTTTCATGGCTTTTGTTCTGACAGATTTCCTACCTTTTCCCTATGATATATAAGGTCTTATGAATGTTCCAACCTTCCAAGAAATCTGTCAGCTCTATTCCTACAAGCTGAATCTCTAGTTTGAAACTCCCAAAATTGTTTGAATACCATCAGTCTTGTGATTAATATTCATTCTGACATTTATTTTTTTTTTTTACCTCTTGCATCTGTCTTTTTTTAACCCAGCTGTGTGTGTGTGCTTACTTGATGCAACAGTTTCTTGAGCATCTTTCACTATTGCTTACTGTGGTGTCATGTCTTGCCAAGAGGTAGGGAGGGGAAAGGAACATCTTCCTATTGTGTGACCTGTTTCCTCTTCTGCAACAGCCTGCCTTAATTGTACGCTGCATTTGGCCTCTCACATCCTCTGTGATTAACGGGAGTAAGTCCTGGCTTGAGCTTGTGCCTGTAGGGCCCCTTCCAATTATCATCTGGCACCCACTAGTCTTGCCAACTTTACAGAAATGTGCGTTTCACAAAACTTCTCAGGCCCCAAATGAATCTGTTTTGTTTCTTTCCTTCTTTTCCCTTCCATTTTTGGTAGCAATTCAGATACCATTGCCTATTTCTCCAAAGAATCCCAATTTTTGTATCCTACACTGTACTATTCTACAAAGTGAGCATTGTTACGGCAGAAGGCACAAAAAGTCCTACAGCCGACATTGCAGAATGATTTCCAGTCTTCTTTTCTTGATGCTCCCCTTCAAAATAATTTTTTCCGAAGTACTGTATTTTCCCAAAAGCTTCTGGGTTGTTTTGCTTGTTTAGTCTACTACAGCAGATAAAACCTTTTTTCCTCAAGATTTCTCATGCTAGAACATGGAAGCAGAATCTCACTTAAATATTTCACATTCACGGAAAAGAAGTTACATAGGACTTGAAGAAATTTGAGGTGTTGTGGTGAAGTTAGCCACGATTTGACTCGAGTTATGGGTCTCTGAAGCTCTTCCTCTGTACAAGTAAATAAAATATAATTTTATTGCTCAATTCCTCAAGTGCAGCATGCAGTGCAACAACATTTTTCATATGGGTATGACTAGTAGACACAGTGGCTTGATACACAACTGTATGTACATATGCTGGAGAACAAAGTTAAAAATATTTCTGCTAAAAAATTTAATCATCCAAAACTTAGGTGCTAAAGTACCTGATCTTTAGTGTGTTACCTTCATGACAGGAATACAGAAGACTGCGTGAGGTGTCCAGTCTTCCTGTAAACAGTTTGTAAAGAGTTAATGACTTCAAATGGAGTCCAAGACGTGGAGGTACACTAAAGAGGGAGCCACGATCATAGGCAATGAACAAAGCTGAGAGGAACCATGGAAGCTAGGGATCTATCTGAGATCTCACCATTTTCTCAGTCATCAACATTTTACCTAGGGCTGCCTCAGTTTTGCTGATCATTTTCTTTGCAGTATCACTGCACTTTTCAAAAAAATAGGATTAGGTTGCACTCTTGTCACTATACCACTCATCTACACCACAGGAGACCTAAGTTCAGTACAATCTCTTCCCTTCTAGCATACATCTCCTCACTTCCCCCAAACTGTAGTAACTATCTAATGATAGAATCATGGAATCATTTAGGTTGGAAAAGACCTTTAAGATCATCGAGTCCAACCGTAAGCCTAACACTGCCAAGTCCGCCACTAAACCATGTCCCTAAGCGCCTCATCTACACATCTTTTAAATACCTCCAGGGATGGTGCCTCAACCACTTCCCTGGGCAGCCTGTTCCAATGCTTGATAACCCTTTCAGTGAAGAAATTTGTCCTAATATCCAATCTAAACCTCCCCTGGTGCAACTTGAGGCTGTTTCCTCTTGTCCTATTGCTTGCTACTTGGGAACAGAGACCGACCCCCACCTCGCTACAACCTCCTTTCAGGTAGTTCTAGAGAGTGATAAGGTCTCCTGTCAGCCTCCTTTTCTCCAGACTAAACAACCCTAGTTCCCTCAGCCGCTCCTCATAGCACTTGTGTTCCAGACCCTTCACCAGCTTCGTTGCCCTTCTCTGGACACGCTCGTTCACACCAGTTCGTGTGAATATGCTAAAAATAAATTACTAAACATAAATGCATAGGCTAATACGTTTTGCTTACATATTTGCCCAGCGAAATATTACACAGATTTGATTTACTGCCTCCATTCAGGCAGTAAGCATTGCTGCACTAAATGTATATCCTTTTCCATGAGGAGGAGCAGAGTTAAAACCTGCTGTTCATTTACCATCACCATCCTCCTCACCTTGATGCTAGGAGACAGATGAAACCTTGGAACATTCCTCCTGTTTTGGCAAAACAACAGCCTGAAGCCTGCAATGTGCACCAATTGCACATTGGTGCAATGCATTCATTTTTTGACATGCACATACTTCCTAGATGACCTTAAAGAGGAGTTGTTGGCCTGATGCACCTCATGATGCTCTTGCCAGGAATTTTCTTAGTAATTTCAAGGGTAACCAGAACAAGCCCGATATTAACATGTTGAAAGTAAAATAAGGGGAAAGCACTATCTACACTCCAACTCTTAGCAAAATGGTCCTCCGACTTAGACAGAGGTAGTAGTTAAAGTAAACTAAGTATATTTTTAAAGTCTCTCTTGCTCTGGCCATCATTCATCAGTATTTCACAGTATTGCTTTTGTATAATTATCCTTATTCAAATACTCAAAATGTTCCATTAACTGGAACTTCTTGGAAAATCTCTACTAGGCAGTTAGAAGGTTATCCTTGACTGCACAGGCTGTTGTACGACTGTAGGCTAGAATATAAAAGCTGTCCCAAGGAATTCTGTGATTCTGTGAATCCGCTGGCACAGGATTTAATCCACTCTAATCTAATTACACCCAGAACTGAAGGAGATTAGATAATAGTAGAAGTTAATGGGCCAAACTGCGTTATATAGGTCCTGTGCAATTCTGTGGAATTCACCTGGTTGCACAAAGTACAATAAAGGCAAAATTTATTCTGACAGCCCTCTGCTCAAACACAGCCTTCAAAGAAAGTTTCAGAGTCTGATGCCCAGGTCAAGTTTTTTCCTACATTTTAATATTCATCATTCTCTGTTCAATTCTGGGACAAACAGTTTGGGGGAAGGATATTCAGACACAGTTGAAAGGATCTCAACTTTCAGTATACCAAAAGAAAAAATATTAATAAATCAATAGAAAAAGTTAATATTTATTGTAGTTGTGTAGTTTGAAAGAGGTAGATTTTCTAGTCCTGGCATTCTTCCAGCGCAACTTGTCAAACCAGGTTATATTTGAAATGTGCCTGCAGCCAAGAATGTGAGAGCTCAGCGTGATGATGTGCAGAGGCTTGTTTGATTTGGGGTGATTTTCACTTTTCATCAAAGAAACTATCTGATCCTCTTTCATGGGTAATATTTCCAAGGCTCATTATTATTCTTTTGTTTGCTTTGGTTACTGGGGCTCATTGGAGGAAACATCTCATTTAATTCAGAGTTTCTTCATTATGAGACACTTCTTGTAAAGATGTGATGTTCTGCTTTGTTCTTCTGACTTCTAATCCATAAAACCCTCCCTGCCTTTGCCATGTTTATCGACACCCAAGGGAGTCTGCATTGCATAGTATGTCAGGCTTGATTTGTTTGTTTTCCCTTCCCAATTGTCTCTGTTTTTCTAGGGAAAAATTCTCCAAAATTCATCTTTTTTCAGACGCAAGTGACAAGAGCTTACGTTTGAAACATTAGTGATTTCACAGTATGAGGAAATTCATTTCATATGGCAACATCAACACAGAAGATAAATAATCAATTTACTCTGTCTCAGTTGAGAGGTGGTAACATACAGGTCAAGGTTGTAATTTCTTTAAACGTGCTAACTCAACTGGCTGTGATTGTCCAGGCACACTTCTAGTTAATTTTTAAATAGAAGAAACTCTCATTGTTTTTCTATTTGAATAAGCATCTAGTTTCGCAGTCAAAGTAGCCGTAGTAACTTAGGTCTGATTTCAGTGATCCCCATTGATTTTAACGCAGTATACTATTTTTAGCTTGCACTAGTTTGTGGCTATGAAGAGAGAAAGGTGCCAAAGAGACAAAAGAAATCCAGAGGTCCATATCATCACAGCTTGTTGGAGTTTCTGTATGTGAAACAACAACCTGTCTAGATGGGTTTATGTTTTTTGTTTCAGTCCTTGCTTTCCAGTTAATGGAAAGTTGTTATGACTTGTCAGGTGAGAAAGTCATGAATAAATATTGAGTGTTAATTAAATAAATCTTATGGTTTTGTAATATGTCCCTTCTGTCTATTCTCAATTCTTCTTTCTTCCTCCATTGTCCAAACACATTTTCCCTTCCCTATCACACACTACTTTTAGTTCTCTCGGTTTCATTTTTTAGTCCTCATTCACACAAGACTAATTTTTTCGCCTGAAAGTACCTGCAGTCCTGCCCTGCTTTTCAAAGACTATGACCAAAATCTCTTTTGTTTTTGCTTTGGAAGTTGGAATCATGTCTCATTTGCAGTTTAAAACTTTTGTTTTCATAGTCTTCCTTATTCAGTGTCTTGCAGACACTCCTGTTTAAATGACCCTTATGCATCTTCCAGCCCCCGCCCCCTCCCCCCCCTCCCCCTTTTTGTTAATAGAATCAAAATGCAGCTTATTTCCCTTCCTTCACATATCATCAAACCACGTTTCTCCTGCCTAGAATATGTTGCTTGTGGTACTCTCAATGTCAGTTTTGCGTACAGCCTACCTTCCTAACAGTTTCTTTTTTTTTTTTTTTTTTTTCTGGCTAGGTGGGGCTACTGATCTTTTTAAAATAATTTCTGCAAGGTATAGCACTCCCAGTATTTATTGCTTCTTCTTTTATAAACATTCTTCAGTGTAACACCATCACAGTTACTTGACAGCGTCCCTATGATGAATTTACCCTGCAACTTGCAACACCGGTGTGGAGATACAGCTAGACTGACAGATGCCAGAGTATTTATTTTGTAGAATACCTGCGTTTCGTAAGACATGAAAAGCCTAGGATCCTTCAGAAGCACTAGAGGTAACTGAAGGGGAAAGGCAACCATTTCTGAGTGAGAAGAAGGAGCAAGAACAACTTCTTGACAACAGTAAAGTGGGGGAGCAACTTTGCAAAACAGGTTGGAGCTGGTTGCTGTTTTGCACCCAGCAACAGCTGATTATGCTGCGCCGATTGGCTGCAACACTGACAGCGGGTGAAGCAAATTTGTGTCAGACTCCTTGACTCTGAGTGGTTTCCAAACAACATAGATACTGTGGTGATGGACCAAAGAGAGAGAGATAGGATCTGCTCCATTATTTTGCTTGGAGCTGTTTAGACCTAATTTTTTAATTAACAAAACTTCAACTAGACTCCAGGTATCCCTGGCTGTTTGCTATGCAGGGAGCCTATTCAAATTGTCAGCCACTTTTACTCACGCTAAATGAAACTACTGAAATTGCGTGCGTTGCCCCAGGTCAATGCAAATGAAGAAGGGACACTACCAACAAGAGAAGTTAAATCAGGAAGCACTTTCTGTGGGGGAAAAGGAGGGACGAAGCATACAAGGAGAGGAAAATCCTGTTGAAGACAGCTTAGGAACACCATGCTACTTTCAAGAAGAACATTGATCTAAACAGTCAAACTATAAAAATTTGTTTTGAAGTGAATATCTCCTATGATCAAGCTAGATTTGGTCTCATATGGGAACATGGAGGCAGTGCTAGAAAACAAAAGCATGCCTTTCAGCCAGGGGCAGATTGGCTTTCGGAAGCCAGCGAGGCATGGACCACTTTCCACAACGGTGTCCTGGTCCACACTGCAGACTGAGTGGAAACCCTTCCCAATGAAAGGCTCCTGGTCTCCATCCAAGTCCCGCCCATTATCCTCTGCAGAGTGAGTCAGAGCTTCCCAAATGTCCATGATGTTATGCCAACACTTTCTTCTACGATAGGTAAAGTGTCCTCCACCCTGGAGTCTTGTAGCACACATATCTAAATAATTTGAAATACGTGTTGAGCTGGAGTTTCTAAAACACAAATATCCAAGGAAAAATGAGAGTTTGGGAAGCAGGTTCCTAAAGCGATCAGGGAGAAGGTAGAGAAACAGAGCTAGGAAGAACTTTTTAATGGAAGCATGTTCCTGGCTTTCTTGGCTCTGCAGAATTTCTCCTCCCTCCTTCCTCATCCCTCCAGCAACACTGAGCAATGTGTTCCAATATTATTTCAATATATGACTAACATAATCAGTTTAATGTTTCACGCCTTCCTCACATAAACCTGACAGTAAATTATAATTCCACTCTAAGTAAACAAACAATAGCATGTGAGGCCTCTCTTGAGGAATGCTCGTGCAAAAGAAAATGCAGAATATTGTGGAGATAACAAAAGCAGTAACAACTGTTCAACTTAATACGTTTCTTCTACTTGCCTTCAGTTCCAGCAGACACATTGAATTCCTCTGAAGAGATATGTGTTTTTCTAAGTCAAAATGTGCATCTAGTCCTGAAATTCAGAATAGTCATTTGCTTCAGTACACGCATGCTAACCTTTGAGCCCTTCCGTGAGCAGGTGAAATGGTGGATTTGAGAAAAGCTAGATGACAGCAGCATAAATGCACCCAAACATTAACTGTGGAGACAGCTAGTGGCCTATTCAGGAACAGATATTTAGTAAGGGTGCAGACAGGGAGACAGGGAGAGAATTTACCAGAGACAAGCAACCTCCTGGAGGCGTTAGCTAAGTTACACTGCCAGTTGTATCTACCCAGTACTATGCACTACCATGTGGAGAAAGCCACGGCAGCTCTGGACGGCCCTCAGTAAAATGTCAGAAGTCACATATAGCAGAGCATCCCGTACGTCTAACATACTGTGGTCTTCCACAGGGATGGTATCCCAGGCTGCCTGCCATTGTAATGTCTGCAGGCTGCTTCCAGTATCGAGCTGCCCTTTTCCAGACGAGCTTGGCTTTCCACGGTGTGAAGCAGATGCTGTACAGCATCCCTACACGGGTACAGCTGGGAGGAGTGAGCTGGGAGCTCCTGCCTTGTACCGCCGTGGGAAGGCCAGCAAAATGACAGATCTCAAATCTCTCTTTACATACCCCAAGAAGCATGCCAGAAGAAGTGAATATCTTAGTGGCAGATATATGGCTGGAATTTTCAGAGGCAAAAAGCACCAGCTTCTCTTGAAAATTGAGGCACATACATTCAATCTAAAGCTATCCGCTTTCATTTTAAAACCATTGCACCTTGTACTCTAACTACAGGCCCTGGTGAAAAGTCTCTCTCCATCGTTCTTATAAGCCCCCTTTATATATTGAAAGGCTGCAATAGGTTCTTCCCAGAGCCTTTTCTTCTCCAGGCTGAACAACCCCAACTCTCTCAGCCTGTCGTCACAGGAGAGGTGTTCCAGCCCTCCAATCATTTTTGTGGCCCTCCTCTGGACCCACCCCAACAGGTCCATGTCTTTCCTGTGCTGAGGGATCCAGAGCTGGATGCAGTACTCCAGGTGAGGTGTCATGAGAGCGGCGTAGAGGGGGAGAGTCATCTCCCTCGACCTGCTGGCCATGCTTCTTTTGATACAGCCCAGGATACAGTTGACTTTCTGGGCTGCAAGTGCACATTGCTGGCTCATGTCCAATTTTTCACCCATGAGTATCACCAAGTCCTTCTCAGCAGGGCTGCTCTCAATCCATTCGTCCTCCAGTCTGTACTGATATTGGGGATTGCCTTGACCCATGTGCAAGTCTTACTCTTGGCCTTGTTGGACTTCATGTCATTCACATGGGCCCACTCCTCAAGCCTGTCAAGGACCCTCCGGCTGACATCGCTTCCCTGAAGTGAACAAACTACACCACTTGGCTTGGTATCATCTGCAGACTTACTGAGGGTGCACTCAATCCCACTGTCTATGTCACTGATGAAGCTATTGAATAGTATTCATCCCAGTATTGATCCTTGAGGGGCACCACTCATTACTGGTTTCCACCTCGATGTTGAGACATTAACTGCAACTCTTTGGGTGTGGCCATCCAGCCAATTCCTTATTCATCTAACTGTCCATCCATGAAATCCATATCTCTCCAATTTAGAGGCAAGAATGTTGTAGGGGACCATGTCAAAGGCCTTACAGAAGTCCCGACAGATGACATCAGTTGTTCTTCCCTTGTTCACTGATACATTCACTTTATTGTAGAGGGCCACAGATTAGTCAAGTACGATTTGCCCTTGGTGAAGCCATGCTAGCTGTCTCTGATCACTTCCCTGTCTTCCGTGTTTCGATGTATCTTTCAGGAGGATCTGCTCCATGATCTTACCAGGCATGGAGGTGAGGCTGACTGGTTGGTAGATCCCAGGGTCCTCCTTTTTACCCTTTTTAAAAAACGAATGTGATGATATTCCCTTTTCTCCAGACTGACATGACTTTTCAAATATGATGGAGAGTGGGTTGGCAATGACATCAGCCAATTCCCTCAGGACGCTGGGATGCATCTTGTCAGGTCCTATGAACTTGTGTAAATTCAGGTTCCTCAGGTGGTCTCAAACCTGTTTTTCTCAGGATGCTCTCTTCCCTGATGAGACACTCTTTTTCTAGAAAGAATGGTATCAATTAAACCATTATGTTCTAAATATTCCTTAGAAGCCTTTTTTAATATCTCAAATGAAATAAATGTATTTTCTGATGCTAAGTACTACCTCACATCCTCTCTGACAAAGATAAAAAGAGGGGGACTAAGGAGGTTCCTGGAATTACTTTTATAAATCCCTGTAGCTCTAATTTTTAAATTTATATCAATATATTCCTATGTAATTGAATGAACAATTTACTTCTTGTAATACTATAAAGGTGGGCAAAGTACAGTCATGTCTAATCTATTTACAATGAACTGATTCATTCATTACATCTGTATCAGCTTTTAGAGTTCAAGCTCTCTGTATCAGATACTATGGTATTTCATAATTTTACAATTGGTATTTCAGAGATGCAGTCAGTCAAAAAAAAAAATGATAGCGCTTGTGTATATCCGTATACCTGTGTGTAGAATTATAGAATCATAGAATTATTTAGGTTGGAAAAGACCCTTAAGATCACTGAATCCAACTGTAAACCGAGCACTGCGAAGTCCACGACTAAACCATGTGCCTAAGCAACACATCTACACGTCTTTTAAATACCTCCAGGGATGGTGCCTCAACCACTTCCCTGGGCAGCCGGCTCCAGTGCCTGACAACCCTTTCAGTGAAGAAATTTTTCCGAATATCGAATCTAAACCTCCCCTGGTGCAACTTGAGTCTGTTTCCTCTCATCCTGTCCTCTGTTACTTGGGAAAAGAGGATATAAATTTATATACATTTCTCCTAATTTAAACACCATACATTTTACACTTCATCTTTTATAAGACATAAGATTTGCAATAATCATTGTCCAAATATCTTCCCAAGTTTTAGAACTGAAGAACACTTAGACATTTTCCTCCTCATATGCTGAAAGCAGTTTACTATCAGAATTTCCATAAACCATACACCAGTCAGTCTAATGGTACATATCATGTAGGTTTCTTTCCATGCCCATTTTAACCACCTAGACCAGCATTTTCTAGCCTGTCCTGAAAAGATGGGTTCAGTCTTCTTCAGAAGACTGAACAAGT
This sequence comes from Phoenicopterus ruber ruber, assembly GCA_009819775.1. Lineage (NCBI taxonomy): Eukaryota > Metazoa > Chordata > Aves > Phoenicopteriformes > Phoenicopteridae > Phoenicopterus > Phoenicopterus ruber. Next base: position 53,229,696 of record CM020246.1, read on the forward strand.
GCTGCTTCTACTAACTTCAGTGTAATCTGGAGCTGTACAACATCCTCTGAAATCACACCGCTTCTGCTAAGATGGCTCCATTTTCAGTAGCCACACTTGACAAACATTGACTAAACTTATCCGAGAGGAGGTACTCCCAGGGAGATGAACCTATGAAAAATGTCTTTGAGAAGACATGAGTCAGGGTGCTTCATCCCAATGTACATGGAATACAGTGAGATCACCTGGCACCTTCCTACATAAATACATCAAAAGCATGTGTTGAACAGGTTTGATTAGATAGAATCATAGAAACGTAGAATTGTTCGGTTGGAAGAGACCTCCAAGATCATCGGGTCCAACCATTAACCTATCACTACCAAGTCCCCCACTAAATCATATCCCTTAGGGCCTCCTCTAAACATCTTTTGAATACCTCCAGGGATGGGGACTCCACCACCTCCCTGGGCAGCCTGTTCCAATGCCCGACAACCCTTTCGGTGAAGAAATTTTTACGAATATCCAATCTAAACCTCCCCTGGCGCAACTTGAGGCCATTTCCTCTTGTTCTGTCGTCTGTTACTAGGGAGAAGAGTCCGACCCCCATCTCTCTACAACCTCCTTTCAGGTAGTTGTACAGAGAAAAATAAATCCATTGTGTAATGATAATATTTGCTGGAGCCGAAAAAGGCAGAATTGAATGAAAGCTAGGTTTGCAGATGGATTCAAAACATGACAGTTGGGTTTCCATCCTTACTTCAAGAACTGTGTGAGGCATGGTGAAATCTGGAGCGTACAAATGATGCTCACAATTAGCTTCAGCTGAGGCCACTAGCAGAATTCAGATTGTGGTACCAAATTTCCAACAGCCTCAGGATTTTGCTGGATATTTCCAATTTGCCATTACTCCCTGATGTCCCAGCATATGGTTTGATTAATTACTTGAATTCTCTTCAAAGCCTTTATAATTAGCTCCGTTTCTTTTGTCTCTCTAAATCTTGGCAACTTATGTCTTGTGAATCAATCCCTTCATCTCCCCCAGCAAAGCATAAGGCAAGAACTATAGAACATACAAAAATCAGGTGAGAACAAAACATTCCCTTTTCAACACATGGCATAGAAAGCGACTATTGCTATTCATTTTATTCAAGCATGCCCATATGTAGTGGTCACTCTAAATTCCAGCCATCATAACTGATAGCAGCAGTTATTCTCACTGGAATGAACCTTTATTTGCACAACTCTAAACAAGATTGCTTGCAATGGTCAGTGTGTTTTTTCCTTATGACAATATTTTTTCATCTCCCCCTCAAATTTTTATCTCCTGCACTTGACAAGTGAGCCTTGAATGACAGGAAGAGCTTTCTTGTGGTCCATGATTCATTTCACTTATTGCCCAGCCACTCCCTGGGTGTGTTTTTATAGGAGTGGGTTCTTTTGCAATCTGAGGTAGTACAGTTCTGTAACAATGTGGCATCACCTGCCTGCCAAGGGAAGGGACTATTGTGATTAACAGCTTCAGGAGGAAAATGCAACATCCATTCACAGGGCTTCCACAGCTTGCGTCCTGGTGCAACAATTTTGTTAAACAAAAATGCTTTCAAAACATCCATCCAAAGGCCCTGAGAAGTGCCACTGGTACAGACTCAGGATGCCTATGCTCTGCCTAAGGCAGATCCTGTGTTTGATCCTTGTTTATTGTTGGAAAACATTTCCATAAAAAAAAAAAGACTCTGAGATGTCCTTTGCAGAATGTCATGTACACAAGAGTTACTAAGGCTGAAGTTTTTGCCGAGTCAGCTCAATTTGGTGTAGAAGCAGCCATGAGCTACAGCATATCACTCCACATTTTTGTGGAGTGTTTCTGTTTCCCTAGCCTTTACTTTCACAGGTACACTTCTCGGGGCAGTGATTGTCTCTTTCTGATGTTCTTTTGGAGCTCAGCACTTGTGGACTCAGGTCTTGGTTGGTACCTCTAGGCTTTCTCAATGAGAACAACCTAAGAAATAATTACATGATGCTGCATTCTTATAATCCTCAGGATGAGTATTTCTTATTCATTGTACCTGATGTTTGACTTCTGGCTGGAGGAGATGGTTCATAAAGTCCACAGGTAGCAGCTGTGGTTCAAAATGGAACCATGATCTATTTCCACAGGGCTGAAAAGTCCACACACACTTCTGGGGACCCACCTAGTTTCCAAAAAAGGAATACTGTGAGGTGAATGAACTATGTCAGGACAGAAAGGAGGGAAATGCCCATCTCCAGAGTAGCCATACTTGACATATTGTATTTCACTCAACATGAAATCACAGACTTGTCTTCTCTACACTGAGCATTTTCCTCCTCAGAACCAGAGGAAAGCACGTACATAACCTGCAAATTGTCAAGAGAAATGTTATATTATGGTAAGAAACTGAAAAAACTCTGCATGTGAGCACAGAAGAGGCGATAAAGTCAGAATGCATTTGCTATGAGAATTAGTACTTGCATTTGACTGCCTGGAGAAAAAAAAAGTGTTCAGTGCAGTGGTCGCTAGTGGGTTCAGAAAGCAAATTTGCAACATGAAAGGCAGTAAATGACCAGTCAATTGATCAATAAATAAAAAGGAAAAAAACCCCAACCCTCAGGTCAAAATAAATACTGTCTCAAACCAAGAGTTCAGGCACTTTTTTTGCCACTATATTGCCATTAACCTTCAAAGCCTTCTCAAAAAATTAAGAAAGGAAGCATAAGCCAGAAAGAAGATTTTCGTCATAAAAATCTCCATAAATTGGAAGCGATAACTTTTGTATCACTCATGATAATGGTCATTAATACAAGTTTCATCTTCACAGGAATGTATAATAAATAATCAATATTTAGTCCTGGTGGAAGCATTGCAATGTATTCACAATGACTTTCCATTCTTTGATGCTAACAAACAATTCAGCTGAATGGCCCTAACACAAGCACTAGTTGAACATTCTTTGGAGTCACCAGTCAGGCATGGGCAAAAGTTTACCCATCATGTCTGTTAACAGATCATGTCTTAGTCTTAAATGATATTTACACAGCAACAGTCCTAGGTAAACAACTAGAAGACCGACTTGGAAGACGAAAAGATTTTTAATGGATTGTGTATTATTCAATGGCATCTTCAACATCTTAACACAGAGCAATCAAGATGTCTCAATCTTAAACGTACGTCTTTCTTGATACGTCAATTGCCTTGCAGGGTAATTTATTCTTTGCCATATAGCCTTGACTCAGAGAGGTACGTAAGCACAAGTATAATCTTGAGCAAGTGTGCTGTCCCATTGATTTCAATAGGTGATTCATAAATCCATTGAATTACAACCCTAGTCTTACTCTGTTAATTTCTTTGCCTATAAATAATTTCTTAGAGTTTAAATTCCATTACATCCTCTAATAGCTTTCTTTGAGCATTTGATGCTTTTAAAATACTTAACAATGAAGTCTTTGGGGACCACACATTTACAGCTATTGGTCTTTGGGCAAGGGGGAGACTATTATGCTAAAAGTCAGCCACTTCATGCTATTCACTAGGCACTTACTCCAGCAGTTCTTTATTTGGTTTAGTACATCCAACATTACCCCCTTCCTAATCCAACCACTCATCTTCAATTGCTATTTGGTTTTTTTTTCAGGTGAAGGTAGTAATTCATTGTTATTGTTAGTTGTCTGTCTGAAAACACAACTGGGCTGTTGCCTTTGCAGAGTAAGCTCCTTCTCTTTGAAAGCTCCTTTCTAAGCTTACGTGTTTGCAGGATCCCTTTCTGCTCTAAAGCGTCTTCCCATAGGCTTTGGCAGATGAACTAAGCAGAGTGTGCTCATGCATTCAGGTAGGCATTTGGCAGGATCACAACAGCATCAACTATTTCTGCCTAGGATTAGCAGGCTGTTGCCCACTGGCATTTTGCTGCCGCTTCCCTGCAAGCTGTAGCAGGAGGGACCACGAGATGGCAGTACTGCATGAGCAATTCAATCAAATGCCAACTTCTAACAATTGATTTCTTGGGAAACACATTTTCTGCTGGCAGCTTCAGAGCTTTTTGTAAATTCAGTCTGCCCCCAACCTGCTTTGCAACAGCAAGGAGATAATGTGAGTGAAATCTATACCCTCCACATTGCGAAACAGAAAGCCTGTAACTAGGAAATAAGATTTTCACTATATCAAAACTTGCCTTTCGTCTGAGAATGGAAGTGTTCAGAAGAAAATCAGCACTGAAATACCGAATTTCAAGGCAGAGCAGAAAGGAATGAGTTCTTTGCAAACATTTTTACAGAACTGTTGACTTCCTTTGCAAATGAGTGATCTTTAGTGTCAGCACCGCAGAGTTAATTATAGAGGGGAAAGTGACGTGCTAATGTAGCTAAATTGTTCTCACCTTCCAGAGGCTGAAGCACCTGGTCATTTCTGCATAATGGTCAATTCTGCATAACAATATAAGGCTGACACAGACACAAATAAGAATGGTTGAACAATAAATGCTGAGCTTTTAAAGGTCTGAAGAAGTGTATCTTTCCTCTGCTGCTTCATTTCCTAGCGACATGAAGGCAAAATGCCTTCTGTGAGTGAAGTAGTCCCAGTGAATCGCGGAACATTAAATCAGTGCCATAATTCTTTGTCTTGCCTAACCGTGGACCTCCAAACTATTTCCTTCAAGGCTGCAGAGATGGGAGATTGGTTCAGGCCCTGCTTGGGGACTGCTGGTCTCGTTTCTCTGCGGTTGGCTGCACGGAGCCCAGGGAGAAGACTTCTGTTTGGGAAATGCCGGTGCACTGAATCTTCCGGGAGCAGGTGTTAGGCCACCCCTGACACAGCAAGGGACACTGTCAGGAATGTGCCTCTTACTACAGTGGTAACAGCTGTCACTGCCCATTTGTAACTCCTCGCATGAAACTAGCCTTCTTCTTGTGCCCACGGGGAGGAATGCACTGTTTGGGTTTCACGGAGCGTTGCCTCAGGCCTCCTGTAAACTTTCTGAGACAACCATAAAAAACAGTGTGAGCAGGTTCTCTGGTCCTCATTGGTGTCCAACTGCTGGCAGTCGCTTCAGGCAAAATTGGGAAGTACAACTTCTAGGTGGTGTCCATGTGAGACAAAACAGCCCTCAGCTTTGTTGCTCTGAATTATGACAGTGTTCTATGTTGACGTGGCACCTCAAGCAAGCAGGATGGTTCCAGCCAGCCTTGTTAATTTCTAGTACTCAACAGCCTTCTGTCTCTGAAAGCAGGGTAAAAAATAGCTCTTTCCTTCAGATACAAAGAAACAGATGTGCCATGCAACACAGGAAAAAATGTGAAAAGGAAATAAATGAGGAATTATCCAAATGGGCAGGAGCCACTACCTATCCCTGAAGGAAACCCTGCCGTTAAAGCCTTGAGATTAATGCAGTATGACCCAATGCGATACGACCTAGCAAATGAAAGGCTGAAACACTCGATGAAGGCAAGTTTCCTTTGCCCAATAAGAGAAGAGATGGGAGGAGGGGGAAAAAAAATAGATAGTGGTTTCTGGCTGCTTGATATTTAACAAGTAACAGACACCTTTCCTCCACTCTTTTCCTTAGGAGAATGCAAAGCAATCATTTCACTGGCAATGTTTACTCTGGAGTTACTCCAAAACAAGAGGAACAGTCAGCACAAAAGCATGCACAACAGATTCCTGTCAGATCCATCCCTTCATCCACAGCATGGTTAAAGACTAATTGAGAGAAATGCGTTCCTACACAATGGCTAATATGAACAGATTTGTGCATGTGTGTATTTGTTTACAGAAATACATGTACATTCATTTTGTTATCATGTTTTGCCTGGAGAAATAAGCTGAAGTAATCAAACTCGTGCTGAGAACAGTAACGCTAGCTGCTGAAGGACACAGAAGTTTATACCCTGTCACACAAATACTTTGCAATCTTGCTGTAGTTTAAGGAATACCATGAGGGGGAAACCACGCAAGACCGAGAACAAGTTTTACCTTTGCAGATTCCCCTCCACTTGCACTGAGAATCTCTAACATTTGAAGATCTATTTGAGCCCACCTGGATGGTGGTTTTCCATCCTGTGCTGAAAATGTTAGCAGTCAGCCGTTTTCCCTCCAAGGTGGTTGGTACACAAAGAGAAGGGAGGAAGAAGTCCTAACACAGCTGCTTTTGAAATCCCTCTGCTACCAAGGCTTCGTCCATTCTTCATCTGAGGGAATGTGAATCACAAACGGATTTAATTCTTACAGCGGTAGCCACAGAAGTGTGTTACTCTAAGTGTTAGGACTGTAACCCTCTTAACACCACATGGAGGAGAGGGAGATTCAATAGAATTCCCAAATTGCCCGTTTTCTGTTGATTGCTAAATCCTATAGCTTGTCCCTTTTCCCCTTTCAGTGTCTGGCAAAGATGAGTGGTGCTTGCTGTCTCTGCTTGCCCCGCTCATGTGTTGGACTAACACCTCAGAAGATGTGTCCTTTACCAAAGCCAAGGTCCATTTCCAGCTGCACAATAAAGAATTACGTTGTGGCTCAGAAAGACACAGTGCAAACTGCAGAGGACAACATTACCTTGCAGCAGATCATGTATTCAGCAGGTATACAGTCCTCCTCTAGCGCCACAGAGCATTGCTTCTCCAGGGCATTACAATTGGACTTCTGCAAAAGCTGCGATTTCCTTCCTCTGGAAAATGTTACATTTTTGGAAAAGGTTGCCATTGCACTGTTTTCCGATTCTGCATTTTCAAATACCAGATTCTTTAATCTGAAAACACATGGATAGATCTAATCACTATTCCTATATCCTGCTAAGATAGCATGCGGCTGATGTTTAACTAGGCTTCCTCACTGTGGAGAAAAGGCCATCAGCGGGTGATGATAGGCTGAACATAATAAAGTCCTTCTTTGGCTGTTGTCTAGGTCACTTCAATGCTACTAGCACCATAAATAACCAAATAAACACACACCCATACCCCCAAAGTACAAGGAAATACTTGAATATTTGCATTGTGGGTTCACATGAGAAGATTCAAGAGCTCATAACTGCAGTCATCCACTATTTTTATTATTGCTTTTAAACACAAGATGCAATTAGTCAATAGAGGAAAAGGAAGAACCATTTGCAGCCATTTTTTAAATAAATGTATTTGGGACTGGAAATTAATATCTGCCAAATATTGCTTAATAATCCACCATGAAAGTTTTCTTTTCAACATTTTCTCTTCCCTTCTGCCGATACATATTCCCCAACCAAAACTCCTGCATGGGGTTATGCCTTGATTTTCATCAGCCATGTCAAAAGATGACACAACAGATGTATAAATCTTTGCAACGCATTTTGCTTCTAGGAAAAGCTTTCAGGAAAGCACACATGCTCACTCCATGCATATTCAAAACTCAGCAGATGTATCATGATGAGTCGCCTTGATTTGGCTCCAGAATTACAAATTATAGCCATCAGCACACATCCTGCCAAGAACAGAGAATGAAACTGTTTAGTCGGATCATCCTGCTTTAGTTGCAGTCATGATTTTGTGTCCGTTGAAGAAATATTTCGTTCTAAAAGTATCCCACTACCATTTGTTAGTGTAACTGTTTTGAAAATACAAAGTAGTTCTTTTGCTCCCTTGCAGGGCTTCTATCTCTCCCCAAATCTGATCATGCTGGTTATTACAGCCGATTGGAAGTGAACTGGTGAAATAACATTTCACTGTAAAAGGCTGGTTGCTGATCCTGAAGGGTTTCACTGGAAATATTTGGGCCTGAGTAGCCTCTGCCAAATCCAAGAGATGGTTCCAATGTGACTGAGCAGGGATTCCTGGCAAGCCTAACTCCAGAAATGGGGATGCAGGGAACACAACAGTTCGTAGTCCCGGGTGATCCTGCCTCCTGCTTTTTTTCTTTTCTTTTTTTTTTTTTTTTTTTTTTAAATCCTGAGGTCATTTATTTTCGGTCCAATTTATGTTTAAATCAAAGTTTTCTTAAAGGCACAGAATGAGGCAACCCTAATCAGCTGGAAATGTTGATTTTTTTTTTTTTTTTTTTTTTTTTTTTTGTGAGTTCCAGTACTTATTCAGTATTACTGTTGGGAAAGTGTAGTACTAGAACCCTCTTGAGTAGAAAAGGTTCCGAAAGTCATCTCCAGATCACACTCTTTCATTTTCTTCTTTTGTTTTCTTCCTGGAATACAGCTAGGTCAATTTTGGAGAGATGTCATATTGCAGGAGTATATTCTTGTTGTCCTGCTGTGGCAAACGCTTCTGAAAGACACTGGTTTCATAAGATTGTTTTCCATCTGGACTAAAATCTGGAAAAGACATTTACAGGGTAGTCTCAAAATAAAGTTTGACAGACTTTGATGCACCAACTATCAATGGTAATACAAAGATATTGCTCTATTTTGGATCATTGCTCCCTAGTTTTGCTGTCTCAGAGCAGATAAAGTCTTTCAAACATTTACTTTGGTACATTTTGTCAATTTGGGATTTCCCCATTCATATGACCACAGTATGACAGGGACAAATCAGCACGGTTTCCCTTGGAGGAATTTCAGTCCTCTAATGCTCTCCTGCAGCTGAAAGAAAGACTCAGTGGCATCATAATTAAGCCAGCTCTCAGTACAGTTCAAGAGACTAATGAGGAAACTGAGTAGTGGAAAGATGAAACACAAGAAAATGCCATAGCTCAAAAACTGTCCGAGAAGCAGAAAATAGGGCAGGGAGCTGTAATCAGTGTCAGATCACAGACAAAAGCAGTGAGTGTGAAACTGCGCTCTGTCTCATGGACCTGTGAAAAAGCTCATGTCAGAGTCACACCTTGCAGCAAAGCCAAGCTAAGACAATGCAGGCAATGGAAAATATGAAGATGTCCAAACCACGTTGCCTGATGTCAAGACTCTCTGAACACGCAACGGTGCACACCAGCCTCAGCAGAGCTTCCAGATGCTTTAGGATTTGGTAGCATCACATAACAACTGCTGGATCTTACTTTGTCCTATCAGATGCCCAGCAACTCATGCTACCAAGACTTCAGAAAGGCACTTGCCGAGGCATCTGGACACAACAGACTTATTGCACACACACTGCTAACAAACACGTGATCAGACATGGCTCCAAAATTTTTGGCAAGGTCCTGGCTCCTATTGAGCTCACAGTTATTTTAGCCATTTAGTATTTTATGTGCTTTCTGTCTGATGATCTTTCAGAGTGAGTGACATTTTCAATGTATGGGGTTATCAACATTTTTCTTACTTTGAACTGCTTGTTCACGGACAGGTATTAATGTAATATTGTGGCAGATAAAAAAAAAATCCATGGTGACTCCAATGAATAAAACACATTCCCTGGACAGGATATTTTGCATGTTTTCAATAGGCTTTTCAAGAGAAATTACTATATATAAGCAAAGAAGATTCTGCCTATCTTTCATTGGAAAAAGGGGGAGTGAGAAGCAGTCAAAGGGGATAATTTCCTTACGTGCTCCTGTTTTATTATTAGGCAAGCCAATAGATTTAACTCACTATAATATTTTGGAATTTCATGTGCTGGTTGAATGCAAGAAACAGTAGGACAGGCAGGTACTTGTTTAAGGTGGAAATCAGGCTCCTACCATATATCCAATTAGAAATATAATTCTATATGTTTACTACAGCTACAACGTATTTTTCAATGAATTGTCTAGCCAACATCCTACCATTGAGCAAACGACTGCAGTTTCATTTTGTGTGGCAATCGAAACCATTCAGTTTCAAAGAGCGATTGAAGTTTAATAAAGCGTTCCATTGCTAACCACCAAACAGTGTCAGATTTCCACTGGCAGGTTTAGGCAAAGAAACCTCTTGCTTTTTCAAGACCAACTGGATCAGGGATGTGTCATCAAGAATCAGCCTTTTTGTTTTAGCTTTACTGTCACTCTACCACTGACTTGGAATGGCAGGTTGCATGTTAATAAAGCAAATGGATATTCAAGTTCTGCATGCCCTGGAAGTATCAAGTCAGGATTCTCGGAGCGCTGAGAGATACTGAACCTCTGTTTTTGTGAGAGAATGTTGGGACATCGTTGTGCACCATGCCAAAAAAGCAAAAGCTATGGAAGATGACAATATATGCAGAGCCAAATGCCACGTGGCGTGGTGGGTTCAATTCACTGCTGGAGCAGATCCTAGGTACCGCTCTGAGTGACACAATCAACTCTGGTATACCTGACACTGAGACACAGACAGATGGAAGGCACTGGCCACGTAGTACTCGTGGCCAGACAGTCTTTAGGATGGTTTCAGACACTGGAGGTAGGGCAACCCTGCAGCCTAATCTACATCATAAACCCACTCTTTCCTACGCCATGCGTATCTGGCAATGGAGCATGTGCCACAGTTCCTCCGTTTGTGCTCGGTCCGTACAGCATGGGAGTTCATTGCAGCTCGCAGACAGAAGCCTTCTCTCATTAACTCACTTCAACATGGCAATTCATGCTTTCAGAGCTGAGGAGGACAGATCCTCAAACTCAATCCCTAATGGGCTGACATTACACAATAAGAGCTTTATTTCACTTAAGAATATGTGCCCCAACTTCTCAGCAGAGGAACAAAGCTGTGTTTGGTGGATAGAGCTGTTTACATACAATTCAAACGAAGCTTAAGTAGCTGATGACTAACTTAGTTACAAAGCACAAAGATTCCTGTTCTGTATTGCTGAAAAATGTAAAAACAAAACCACTCTTGCCCCTACCAAAATATGTCGCTGCCAGAAGCTAATTCAGAGGTCGGGAAAATTAGGGTCCACTTCAAAGTTAATTCTGGGGTTGCCCAGTGTAAAACTTACGAAACATACTGGAAAAAATCAACATATGAGTCATTCACACCAATCCATCAAGACATTGTGGGAATCTACTGCTATTACCCTTTGGGCTAAATGACTTTCTGGAGAAATTCCGTTGAAAGCAAGTCACAAGAGATTACTTTGGCCCTCAATGCTTAGTTCTTCTTTCCTTTTATTACTTTCCTTCTTGCTTTCTTGAATTTTCCATCTTGCTTTCTTGATTTTACTTTCTTTCTTGCTGTCTTGCTTTTTTGCTTGCTCTTTCTCTCTATCATTCATTCTTTCTCTCTCTTCCTCTACTTCCTTTTCTATTCTTTCCTTCCTTCCTTCCTTGATCCTCAGTCTAATAGGAACAAAGGACTGAATCAAGGCTGGGGCGTTGATCTGAGGGTCTAATGTGCCTGAGAGGGGGGGAGCTGTGGCAAACGTAGTCAGTGCAGAAACACACCGTGAAAGGCAGTGACGGACCCAGGGAGCTTATAACATGCTTTGCACCAGGCTGAGTCTGAACGAGATGGAAAGGAGTGTCACAGGGTAGTGAAGCGACAATTTCAGCATTATTCTCCTACCTTAAAAGACGAGGATCAGACACTGAGAACATATGTATTACTTGAGCCAATTCACACTGAGAGTTTGTTGTCACAGAATCAAGATGTAAATGCAATTAGTAATGTTCCCAGTCTCCTATCTCTGCCACCAGTTCTATGCCACATACTCCCATTCTCTACCCCTCCAATCTTTCCATGGTTTTTCACCCTGAAGAAAAGCATTTTAAGGACATCACAGCAATGAAATCTGATAAAATTGCACTATGATGTGTCTTCAACTTTTATTAGGACTGAAAGAAAAATATTGATGGAAACTGTCTGAGGTGAACATTTGGCTTTCAAATCTTATTTCTGGTCCCCAGACAACATGCTTACTTTCCACAGAAAATCTAATATTTTATTCTTGAGAATCTAATGCTTTTAGAACAAAAGACAATTCCCATGAGAGTCACATAGCAGCCATATTATGTTACTTTCCCCCTACCAAAAAGCATGAAAGCAGTGTTTTCTGGATTTTGTGGCCTAAGAATGGGCTGTAGACTCCGCTGAAAAATGGGAATGCAAGGAGCTCAAATTCTCATGAAGGTTCTCATAGACATATTTCAGAACAAGGTTTTTCATTTATTAATTTTTACAGAAAAAAAAAGAAAACAAATTTTTGGTTAAGATTTCTGTAACAATTTTGAGTTTATGTTATTGGGAATTTTCTGTTACAAAATGAGACAAAGAGCATCAGACATCTCCAGTTTCCCAGTAACCCTTATCCGGGAGATAAAGAAAAACATTGATACGCTTATGGACATATTGTATTTAATATCTGATTTGCTGAGAAGTGGAGGCTGAAATCTCAGTGATTCTTCTCCATACTCTGAAACTCAACAGGATGAAAACTGCAATTAGTTTTCTACTCTCATAAACAAACAAGTCTTGCATCATCAGCTTTGTGTACTCATTTACGCTTGTGCTGTATACAGCTGAAGATTACTAAACACTAGATCTAAATTAATTACTAGCTGTAATTAATTTATCTGGTAGTTAAGGCCCCTCCCCTTTCTGGCGCTAGGAGCAACTCCCCCTCCAGATGAAATCTGTGCTTGAAGACCTAGTACACATGGTAGCAGGAGCTGCTGCAGAGCTCTGCTCTCTCCTCTAACCCCTCATAGCACCTCTAACTCCTCGCGTTCCCCTGCACCTCACAGACACGTCATCTCCTTAGGATGTAGGTGAATTCTACTTGAACACTCTGGTAATGCTACTGAGAATTTTGTTTTCCTTTGCAGACAAGAGGAACCTTCTTTGCTTTCCCTTTTTTTTTTTTTTTCCCCTCACCCATTGCAAGGTTTTAGAGGGAGGATTTTCCAAAGGAGCTTCAGAATATTCTATCATTATTTTTCTGCTGCCTGAAGGGGTTTGCACCTCTTTCTTCAGTAACAGAGACTCTACAAAGGCGTTTTTAAGGCGATCTCTCTCTAGTGCTGCCCTAAGGCTGCGCCTAACTTCAGCCTCCAGTTTAAAGAGAGCCCCACTGCCAGTTTACGGTTGGTCTGCACATACAAAGACAGGTTTTGTGGTCATGGTTTCAGTCACTTACAATGTCTCCACCTCTTCAAAGTAAGTAGGTACTATACTACCAGAATTATTACCAGACTTATACTACCAGACTTGCATATATAAATATAGATAAGTAAGTATGCAAAGTATCATTAGTCTTCAGTTAATACCAGTGTTCTCAAATTGCTGTCAATGAAATACTTTGCCACTGCTGAAGGTAATAATAACAACAATTTGTATTAGAATAAGAAAATAAGGTCTTGGGTTGCAGAACAGATTTTACGTTATTCAGTTCAAAAGAGTCATCTACAAAATTAACAGACCTTCCACTTCTTGAAAAGTCAATTTTCAGAAATTAAATTATGCATTCCAATAGATGGTGGGTTTGAAAATGTAGACCAAAAGATAGTGTCATGCTCCTCTTCAGAAATTAAATCACATGAGAGCTCAGCTGCACATCTACTTGCAAGAGAAAATGGTCATCCTGGGGGGACACTAAAGCTTGGAGATGATTTTCCGTGGTTGCAGAGCTTCTTAGTGGCCACATCTGGAACTGAGTCTGGTACCCTAAACGTCAGGTACAATGCTCTCTGAACTACATTCTCTCTTACCAGCCAAAGAAGAATTAATAAAAATGTTATCACCTAATATTGTTATCAGAGATTTTTGTTACTTTATTATCGCTATGAAAGTTTCTTCACCACTAGAAATCTGGTATCTTTCAATAATTTGCATTCTTATCCACCTACTAGAAAGACAATGTGCTTAATGCTTTTTTAATGTTCCATTAAGTAAATGCACACAAATTTAGGACTTTCTTTGCTACCATCAACTTTCTCTTCTAATAATTGCCTCGGACCAGGTGTATTAGGGCAAGCACATGATGTCAAAACACACTTTCCCCCTCTAAGGCCCATATTTGCAACACAGAACCAACGCTAGTTCTTGTGTCAGGTCACAGTTCAGATTTTTGTTTTCCTTCAACCCTCTTTAGGGCCAAAAGCTTATTTCATTTCTAATCCTCTGAAACAGATATGTGTGATGCTACAAAAATTTATATACTCCTACCCCAAACGAGAGTTATAGACAATATCTGCCCAATTACTTCTCATTTTTATGACAGTTCGTTAAGAACTCATTCTTGTCATGCTCTTCTGTGATTATTGAAAACGAGGTTCATATTTGGAGTGTATCTTTGCTAGTACACTCTGCTTTGCCACAAAGAGTTTAATAGCCCTTCATTTGAGATCCATTTACAAAAAACTTTACTAACACTGATGAGTTTACACTGTTAGGGCAACAGCTGAGTATCACAATTACCATTGCACGGTGGCAAACACTGGCATCTGATGAGACAGATTTCAGGAAGGGACTGGAGAAACTCACAGAAGATAGAGCATGACTGGTTATTAAAAATGTTCTCTGAGATGTGACGTTCATCTCAGGAAGTTCCTAATCCACTGACCCTAATAAACTGGAAGAGCAGAGTGGCTGTTGGATTTTGCAGTGCTTGTCCTGGTTCTGATGTCCTTCGCTCACACATTTACTGGTGGCCAGCGTGGGAGGCAGGGTTTTATCTAGCCCCTTTCAGCTATTCCTCTGTTGTAAGTGGCTTACTGAAGCCGCTTTTGCTTGGGAACAGGGTTTGCACTTCTGATTCTGAAGAAATTAAAGTTATGACTTTGCCATTAAAAAAACATCAACATAGTTGCTTCTTCCTTCTGATTTTCTTTATCAGAGAGCACTTCACCAGAAATTATGTACTGGGAGTGAGATTCTTCTCTGAGTCATACCCATTGAATGTATTTTGAGTTACATGTGTTACACGAGTTTTCGTAAGCGACTGAGAACAGAACATAACCCAATGAGCACAGTAAACCAGATCTCGGCACTTTCTACACAAAGCACAAGGAAAACATTGACTGTAAGATATCATATCACATTATCTTAAGTCAACATAAGATTGTGGTTCATTGTTTTAAGACATTAATTCCACAATATCACAAAGTGGAAGTTTAATGATTCTCATGAGCACAGTGTCTAGTAACAATTTAAAAAACTGGAGGCATGACAGGTGACACACTGTCCTTTGCTGCACTAGGTGTGGAAATATGACTTGCCATGCGGAGGACAAACCAGAAATTGTGCAAGAGCAATTAACTAAATCTTCCCTGCAGAAGAATCTGTAGACACACCTTGCCTTCTGTAATGAGATCAAAGAGCTCTAGAAATACGTTTGCCAAGGCCTTTACAGAGCATTATCCCCAAATCACCTGGAATGTGAGTGACATGGTGAGTGCTGTTGTCCTTGCTGGCATTTCTAAGCTCATATCTGGTATGGCACGCAACTCACATTTGTATCTTTGGAGAAATGATTTAAGTAGCATTAGAAAGAAACATGAACAACCTGTTGTTACTCAATGGATTCAGGACTAAGCAGAACTACAATGCTTTACATTAGCTGAGCAGTCCTGCCTGTTATTCAATTACACTCTTTACTGTCTCAATTTTAGTTTACATTTCTTTATCTGTATTTTTTGTTTTGAATTACAAAAGGCCTTACAAAATCCTTGGCTAGGCAGACATTCTTGTTGTCCCAAGACAGAGCTGCTTTTTCAGAGATTCCTAGCAATCTGACAAACTGATAGATCTATATTGTGTAGTCTTTCCACGTGCCCCACATGTAAAGGAATCAACTTCCTATGTGTAACAGTCACAAAATAAACCACAGATAAACAACACCTCTAGTAGGACAATATGAGTAAAATGCTCATAAAATTATAAAGTTTTAACTTAAATATGTATTTTATTCATCTGCAGATTTTAGTACCAACATTACACTTTGAAAACACTAAGCATATTACCAAAAGACCATGAGGCTATTAGTGGGGTTTTCTAATCATTCTAAAGAAAAATAATTGTAACTGTAATTTTAGACTGTAGGTGTCTATAATCAGCTTTATATGCTACACCTGAACACTGATGACTCAGTTTTATTGTACTGTTTGGTTACATTTAACAGAGAACTCATGGAGGCATAGGTAGGTAGGCAAAACTGTGCTACAAATTCAGTGTTTAATTGGGGGCCAATTGTATGTCCCAGAATAAGAAGAAATTAAAAATGAAAAAGAAATTAAGCCCAATTTTATCAGCACTGGAAGTCAATGAATTTCCATGTAATGAATTTGACTAAGAGGCCTTTAAACTCAGTTACAGATTTCTCCTCCTTTACAGTGCCAGCCACTACTCACTCTAAACACAGTAGCACACCCAGGGCACTCAGTTCCCCATGCATGGGTTGGAACTTCCCCGTCTCAGCAGAAGCACACAGCTCTATTTTCCCTGTTACTGATGTAAATTTAAGCATTTACAGAAAAGTTCATTTCTGACAAAAAAGGAGGTTTTAATGAAGCAAAAATGAAACCCACCCTACACCCCCTAATCTCGTTTCCAAAGCAAGTCATGTTCAGAGGAGCCATCTTTTGAAAGCTCCCTTCATCTCCAACCACAATTGGTCTGCAGCACCCTCTTCTTACCTGTCACTTTTATTGTCTTACTTTTCCTTGCACCTTTGCCCACAGGTGAATTCAGACTGTCCCAGTCGTAGTCTTTTCCCTCTTCTCCTGATGTAGAATAGCCTCATCCTGCTAGCTGCTAGTTCCCTTTCAAAATGGGAATAGATGACACTGTTGGAAACCCCAGTGGAGGGAAAAAAGTTTGACTGGTAAGATGCTTCTCTAAGCTCTCCTTGCTTTGACAAAACTTTATATGGAAAATCCTATCAGGTTTCCTCTTTCCTTCTGTCAGTGCTTCTCTCTAGGAGGGAGATCATTACTCGCTTAAAATATTCTTGCATGGTGTCAGCAAATCAGACATTTATCTACAATTGATCTGCAACTTCCCACTTAATACAAAGCATCTCACTTGCCCACGACGTTCAGAGAATTAGCTATTTAAGGAGTCAAGCATAGGTATTAACATAGGTGATTGTCTAATTAAAGTGTAAACTGACCAACGTCAAATTACAATAGTCATTATTAGCAAAGCAGATCATTCTGCCTTAACATTAGAAAGCCTCCCAGGGAAAATGTCATTGACAGAAACATGTGCTCTTAAAACAATTCAAGTGACTTCTGACCGTGGTCTGAAAAGAAATAGGACTCTGCGTTCTTTAGGCCAGACTTCTAAAGAGAACTGGACATGCAAAGATACCAAATCACTGCAACTTTTGCACAGAAGAGGCACTTTTGAATATGCCTTGTGATTTCAATACAGATTTTTATAATTGTCTTACAGCTATTTCTGAAGAAAATCCAACTGCTGAGTCAGTTATGGCAAAATCCAGAAATGGATGAGCTCCCTCGATATTCCCATTTCCACTACTTTGGACTGTAGTCCAAAATTTAAGCCTGCAAACCACTGATCTAATGATTAGGGACCCACAGGACAGGGATGGGTCTCTGATTCCAGTTCTCTCTATAATGAGTGTTGGCACATTTTGTATGAAACACTTCTTCAACACATCGTCAGTCTTTAAAGCAGGAACAGTATAGCAAAACTTTGCGCTCTCCTAAGTGAAAACCTTCATGCATGCTATTCCCCCTTTCAGTGAAGGCTTTGTCAAGAGGAATTAAGTCATGAGACTTAAACTTACCTACAGTGTCCTAAAAGAGGAGAGTGGTTGTTGTAAGTTGTGGGACGTACAGAACTGAAGGCAACAGTACAGCCATCACTTAAACATAGTTTGCAAAAATGTTTAGTAACTTAGCTTTGAGTAAAATTAGGAAGAGAACTATGATCAAACAGTTATTCTGCCACTCATTTTTTTCCATTCATATTGTTTCCTTCATGGTATTCTGTCCTTTGATGTACACACAAACATTCCAGCAGATTAGGTAAGATCTGGCTCAAAATCAATGCAATTTAACAGGGGGAACAAACTGCATTAAGGTGAATCAACACTAGAAGTCTTTGATGCAGTTTAAATATTAAGTAAGTAGCTCAAACATTGATTAATCAAACCTGTTTTGGGGGAAAAATAATACCCCTTCCCCCCAAACAGGCTGCTTATGAAGCACCATAAAACCCTGAGGTTTCTACGATGTGGTTACAGTGATGGTGGAGAAGGGAAGAGCAACTGCCATCACCTACCTGGAGTTGTGCAAAGCATTTGACACTGTCCCATACGACATCCTTGTCTCTAAATTGGAGAGACATGGATTTGATGGATGGACCACTCGGTCAATAAGGCAATGGCTGGATAGTCACACTCAAAGAGTTGCAGTCAACGGCTTGATGTCCAAGTGAAGACCAGTGACGACTGGTGTTCCTCAGGGGTCGGTATTGGGACAAGTGCTGTTTAACATTTTTGTTGGTGACATGGACAGTGGGGTTGAATGCACCCTCAGCAAGTTTGCTGATGACACCAGGCTGTGTTGTGCGGTCGACATGCTGGAGGGAAGGGATGCCATCCTGTGGGACCTTGATAGGCTTGAGAGGTGGGCCTGTGTGAACCTCATGAAGTTCAACAAGGCCAAATGCAAGGTCCTGCACATGAATCGGGGCAATCCCAAGCAGAAATGCAGGCTGGGCAGAGAATGGGTTGAGAGCAGCCTTGAGAAGGGCTTGGGGGTGTTGGTTGATGAGAAGCTCAACACGACCTGGTAATGTGCGCTTGCAGCCCAGAAAGCCAACTGTATCCTGGGCTGCATCAAAAGAAGAGTGACCAGTAGGTTGAGGGAGGTGATTCTCTCCCTCTACTCCTCTCTGGTGAGATCCCACCTGGAGTACTGCATCCTGCTCTGGTGCCCCCAACACAAGAAAGACATGGACCTGTTGGAGCAAATCCAGAGGAGGGCCACCAAGATGATCAGAGGGCTGGAGCACCTCTCCTGTGAAGACAGGCTGAGAGAGCTGGGGTTGTTCAGCCTGGAGAAGAGAAGGCTCCAGGGAGATCTTCTAGCAGCTCTCCAGTACGTAAAGGGGGCCTACAAGACAACTGGAGAGGGACTTTGACAAGGGCATGCAGTGATAGGACAAGGAGTAATGGCTTTAAACTGAAAGAAGGTAGATTTAGATTAGATATAAGGAAGAAATTCTTCATTATGAGGGTGGTGAGGCACTGGAACAGGTTGCCCAGAGAAGTTGTGGCTTCCCCATCCCTGGAAGTGTTCAAGGCCAGGTTGGATGGGGCTTTGAGCAACCTGGTCTAGTGGAAGGTGTCCCTGGCCACAGCAGGGGGGGTTGG
Source organism: Phoenicopterus ruber ruber (assembly GCA_009819775.1). Classification (NCBI taxonomy): domain Eukaryota; kingdom Metazoa; phylum Chordata; class Aves; order Phoenicopteriformes; family Phoenicopteridae; genus Phoenicopterus; species Phoenicopterus ruber. Next base: position 53,248,824 of record CM020246.1, read on the forward strand.
AACTAGATGATCTTTAAAGGTCCCTTCCAACCCAAACCATTCTATGATTCCATGAAAAGCACAGTGGAAAAGATAAAGAACCTTCCCTGAGACCAAAGCAAATTTGGGTTCACGGGTTCAAATTTTGCAGTCCTTATGCATGAAACATACTGTGCCTAACTTGTGCAAAGCACTTCCTATAGGTGCTACCTGCCCTACAGTTACTTTAATCTTCACCTTAATTAGTCCAGATTACTAGCAAAGGGTATAATTTGCTATTTGGTTTTCAAAAGATTCTCACAGAAGTGTTGAAGAATCAGGCCTTTTTGTAAGCAAAAAAGGCAGATTTCTGCCTCATTTCTTTCCTCTCATTTTCTCCTCAACGTATTAGCTTTTTTCAATTCTATCAAGGTCAAGGAACTCACATAGAGTGGTCAGATGCTTACAGCGCAGCAAAGGACACATATCTGTTAGTGAACAGCAAATTGGGTGTCTGTAAAGAGTGCCAAACAGCTGAGATATGTCCATTCATAAATATTCTGTAATTGAGGACATAGACGGGAAAGATGCTCCAAACTCAGTGATTTGCCTTAGATTTTCTGCTGTCACTAACATTAGGATTTCCAAGCATTCTCGTGGGCAACATGGCCTTCACAGGAGCTCAATTGAACTAAAGACCACTCAGTTTTAGACAAGCAAGAGCTGTGGTCACAGCCATGGAGTTATGATGCAGGACTGTGTCCTTCCCTGTGGAATCATTTGAGCGTGGAACATCCTCTACTCCACAAAAAATTCAGTGGAGCACAAGCAGAGATCCATTTACTCCTCCAAATTTCTCTCTGACCTGTTAATGAGTTCTTAATTTTACTCTAATTTCTCTACATGTTTGGCAGTCTGGTGCAGAAGGGAAGGTCAAAAGCAGAATGGAAATTGAGGTGTAACTTCCTCTCCTTCCTCAGGAACATTCTGGCAGGTTTTGTGTTGCTTTTGGAAAGGTGGATGAATTGTAGTCTGTCCCCCACCCCATTTTTGTTTCAACAATTGCAGCTCTGACATGTTTCTGTCAGTTTGAGATATTTTTGTTTCTCTTATGTACTTGCTGAATGATTAATACCCAAGATATAATATTTTAATTCAGACAGAATAAGACTGTAATCTTTTAATGGTCTTTGTATCTTGCGTACAGAGAATCAACATTTGTACCACAGAAACCAGAGAGAGAAAGAAACAAAACCATAGCAGACAGAAAAAATCTATTGCTAGGTTATTTCTTGAGAGAAGGTGTCCATGTATTCAATGATGATATTCAAGCTACCTCTAGCAGTTTCAATAGAATTTATTGTATTTAGTAATTCCAAGTGTTAAGGAAAACACAACTGACAATACAGTAGCATGGAAATAAAAGATGAATCTTGTTCTGTAGCTTACTCCCCAAGTACTCAAGGATCATCTACCCCAAATATCTACCACATGGTTAATCTTCTAGTGTCTACTAGATACGATGATCCGACTCACTGAACTTCCCCATGAAAGGGCTACTTTTCTTTAATTCAACACATCTTTCATATTTATATATTTACATTTGAAACATAAAAATCCTTGAAGATTTTTCCACTTGTAGAAGGTTGCCTATATTCCATTTACAGTAATAATAGCAGGTTACTATGCTAAAAGTCTTAATTTCTGAAAGTCAAATTTACATGACACTTAGGTAGATAACACCACACATGTTGGTTTGGACAGGGAAAAATTACACTTATGATTAGTTTTAAAATCAAAGAATGTGCCAAAATACCAGCTCACCTCAGCTGTGCTACACTGTTCCAGTAACACATAAGAATATAGCTCAGAGATTTTTTTTTTTCAGGTGCATGGGAAGCATTAAGTCTTCCGGCATGATAGTTACATCAAAGAATTTAATCTTTTTGTTCCTGTCTCAAATCTAACAATTTGCAGTGGAACATCATCCTGAGTTTTGGAAAGTGGTCCATTCTTGAGCTAGCAATTCCAAGTGATGGAGATCACAGCTAATTGGGAAAAAAAAATTCCCTTAGAAGAAATGTCAAATACAATATCTGATTTCAGATTTTTTCAGTTGAGATTGAGAATTGAATGTCTGAAATTGCTATACAAGAAGAAAGCTGTTTCAAACCAGTCTTAAATACAATAGCATGGCATTGAGTGCTAAGCACCAAATCTTTATCTGATAGTGTATTTTATGACAAAATAAGAACAATATTAGACCTATCCTTGAGGAAAGTTCAAATTTGGGGAAAAAGAATGAACATGTTTTCCAAAAGAGGTTTTCCATAAAATTATTGATCTCTGTGTAAAAGAAAGCTCTCTCTGAAAAAAATATGTTCTGTGGTCAAAAAATTCCCTTAGTAAAATGTTTCAGTAGTTATTCTCATTTATAATTTGCATTTTACTTGAACTTGTCTGTCACCAACTACCAAGCAATCTTTACTCTCTTTGCTTCAGAGTCAGGGAAGTTCTTCTGTCAGATCCTGCGTGTACTGTTTCAGATTGTAATCAAGTCATATTTAAGCTTCTCTTGTTTTAGCAACCACAGTTCTAAATCCAGCCTTTTATCACCAAAAAAAAAAAAAAAGGTCAAATACTTTTTAAAGGAGATCAAATGTGGTTTTGAGTATTTTATTCAAGGAATTATCAAACAACTCACTGGGGCTTTCTTTGACACCATATCCCTATTATCTGTAGATAATTATCTTGCACTTTTAAAACCAGTGCTTCTCTATATGTAATAATGCAATTCATAATCTGCACTTAAAATATCTGTTTATGCAGTCGCCAGAATGATGGTACTGTGCTTAGAAGATGAACTAAACCTTTCATTATCCTTGATAAAATAAGAATCAATTTGAAGAAGACCTATTGTGGTCTCTCCCTACCCTTCAGAAGAAAACAAACAAAAAAAATTATTGTAATTTTTTAAAATAAGTTCAACAGGGAAAAACATGTTCAGCAAAGAAACAGTTCTTCTCTTCTTTAAAGAGCTCAAATTCTTATCATACTGCTACTAGTATTCACAGATTTCTTTTTCTGATGTTTCTCCTTATCTTTTAAATATCAAAGGTGTCTCCTTTAAGTGCTATTTCACACTGGGTGTCAGAAAAGCTTTGCTTCTTGTGTCTTATCAGTTAGGGAAAAAAAAGTATTACAATAACATTTAATCAAAGCGCTTCTAGTTTGTTTTTGTTTTTAACTCCTCTTTCAAACTGGAACTACAGAGGAGATAAAAAGTAGAACTCCTCCTAATTTCCATCTTCCCCTTTTCCCACAGTAACAGGATCATGGTTTCTGTTTCAGTTGTTGTCAGATGCAACTGAACCTAATGATTATGAAGGAACTGTGGTCTCATAAGCCCTGGAGAATTTACTAGTGCACAACCAAAGGTAGTATAGCATGGCTTTGGAAAGCAGGGTTTTACACACGTTCTAAATATGACCTTTTAGGTTTGTGGGAATCACCGAAAGCCATCCAGCTGCAGCATCGTTTCTACACTGGCAGTGCCTTACTGAACTCTTTGAGTGCCTGGGATAACAGAAAATTTTTGCTTTGCTTGTGTGTGCAGCTTTGCCTCACTTATTAAACTGTCTTTATTTTAACCCACAAGTTTTCTTGCTTTTACTCCTCTGATTCTCTCCTCCATCTCACTGCAGGGAGAGGGGTGGGTAGGGTCGGAGTAAGAGAACAGCTGGTGAATGATTGGTTACTGATCGAGGCCAACTCACCACAGTGTTGAATGCACACGATGACAGAGTTCATTGAGACAGCTTAACCATCCTCTGACACTGCAAGTGGCCTTACCATGGTCTGTAACCCCACACAAGAAGTGAAGCTCACTAATAACTCAGTTTTAATAGCATAAGCTCTCTCCCTATGGGATGTTGAGATCTGACTGTGCCAGATTCCTGGCACTCTCCGCTCAGCAGTGTAGACATAGCAAATAGCCCCGCACTAAGCCCTAAGCGGGCTCATCTCTGGATCATGCTATTTGCATGAAGCTAGCCAAATCTGCATAACCAAACAATGTGGACTGGTTTAATTTATGACAGGGTAATCACAAATTCAATTTGCCTGAAATCAGAAGGTGAACCTCTGTGGAGGATGCTATGGTGGGGAAGAGACTTTAGCCTGCGACAATGACAAGGAAATTTGTATTGCCAAAGGTGCACAGGAAAGCTGAGGCACATATAAGAGAAATAAATCACCGCAGAGCATAAAAAAGCCCAATAGCAGTGCCATGGATATCAAAGCACACCAAACACACTGCTTTTCTAAGATATTTGCTGCTCCCTTGTGTTACCTCACTGTCTGGTTAAAATTCAGTTTTCCCCTTGAGGCTTAGAAAGCAGAGGCAGTCTGAGTGCTGAGAGCGTAGCCTTTCACTGTAACAGTCCCCAGAGAAACACTAAGGACCAAAATCCTGTTTCCTTCCCTTCAGCCATCTCTGTTACATGCCTTCCCCTCTCCCCCCCTCTCTGGTTGCTGGAAGAGATGACATTGCATATCAACCTACAGTTGCTTTGCTGAATTTGCAAATTCCTGGATTTGTTTTCTTCTTTTCCCTGTCTCATTTGATTTATAGCTTTGGAACGTGATTTGAAGGCTTGCAGCCTGTTTCTGGAGGACTTGGTTTGAACACATCTCTGCTGTCCGTCCCCCACCTCTCTTAAGAACAGTTCATGATAAGACTATTTGCCATAGCTTCTGCCTCTGATAGTCTCTCAAGTCCAGGAAATGCACTTGTCCTTTCCCACAAAATGAATCAGTATGGGTAATACATCAGATTTTGTCCTTTTTTTGCTTTATGCCTAAAAGGCTTGGTCATCTGCTGAGTACTGTATAAAAAATGTTGGTCTATAAATTTTTCCTAGGAGCTAAACTATTTTGATATAGAAAAGATGCGGGCCATGGTGTGAGGGATGTCCAGGCAGACAAGCCATCAACATTGCCTCACCATTTGAGCGTTTTCTTCTCATATTCTTCAGGCCTACAACAAACAGCACGTAGACAGAAGTTCTGTTTCCTCTAGCAGGTAAGAGGAAATCTAACTTATCTGAGTGAAGAAACTCTCATTGTCCTTGCCAACGAAAATGTGACCCAAGTCAGACTGCAGCTGTTTTCTCTAATATTTCATCTTTGAGTGAGCTAGAGGGAAAAAAAAATGCCTCCTACCCATAAGAGGCTGGATCAGCTTTGCAGTGCTGTATGTAGTCATGGCAGAGAGGTGGCCAGTTTCTGAGACAAAACCCCTTTGAATTTCCTCACAACATTTCTTCAGGAGGAAGCTCTGGAACAGACTCTTCTTGTGGTTACAGCACAATAACACAGCATACTGTCCCATAGATAATCTAAGCCATGCTGCCTGCTTGTGAGCCATGGATCTTAATAAGTCCTATGAAAATGCTGTGGTAAATTCCTTGCAAAGCGTTTCTTAACCATCTTCTGCATAAACACACTTTGAACCTTCTGTGGACACTTCTGTGTGAGATGTCTAATTTGATGCTTTATGAGTCACCTGTGCCCTGGAAGACATAGTGCATAGAACAGTAAATAATCATTCGTCAATGGAAACTCCTAACAGAGAAGCAAATAATTAATGCCTTGTATATCCATGGCAGGGCAAAGAAGAAAAATCAGCCAGAGAGTATGACCAAATGACTGGAAGCTGATGGGATCTTTGCAGTTTGTGAAGTCATTTCAGTTTTAGTTTGTTTCTTATTTCTAGCCCTGTGGTTTTGTTTTTTTATTATTATTATTATTATTTATTATTTTTATTAAATCTACAGGAATTTACTCATTATATTTGCCTATCCATCTTTCTGGATCAAGTTCTGGATCAAACATTTCTCCCTTCTTGAATGTGAGACAAGCAAAACTTTCCTCATGAGAAGAGACACACATATACATACGTAACCAAAAAATTCAATTACTGACACAGTTTTCAAGCAGATCTCTAAAAATTAATTCTGTTCCTGCTCAAGCAGGATTTGTCTCTCTCTCCTCTTTCTACTGAAAAAGAAATACAGTAAGCACCACCAACTCCCCTCAAAAGGTGGTGATGGCTTAAAAAAAACCACTGAGGGTATAAGCCAGGCACAATTTGGTGAAGTCAGGGTCATGAAAATTAAACACTGCTCCCCACATAACCATTTTGAGCCAATTTTGCTATGTGTGTTTAAAAATCATGAATGGAAAAAACCCCGTCAGTTTTGTAGAGCAGGAACATGTTACATCGCTGTTAAGCTGAAGGAGAGGGAAGAGAAGGGCTGGTTAGGCTGACTGAGCTTGTTTTGGGATTGCATTCAGTGGTTCTTCATGCACCTGTTTATAGGTAAAGATGCTCTGTGAAATCAGCGCTATCAAATATAGCTCGCTGCCAGAATGGAAACAGGACTTGCCCCTTTGATTTGTTGTGGTTGTGATGGTGGGAGGGAAATCAGTTTTAATTTGTTTTGTTATTTTCCTCCCCATGGCTGGGAATGTTTTGTAACTCAAGCATAGATTTCACAGGAAGGACTGACAGCTAAAAATCCCACATACATCCCACGTACACTCTTACAGCCCATTTGCCTTAGGAAACCTGTGCACTTTGTGTTTCTAAGACACAACAAACACCCATATGCTTCCATTAGCTAATTTCCATGGCCTACCATTTGAAAAACAACTGTGCAGAACACTAATTTCACTGTTTCTACTCTGGTTCTTTATTTCTGCACATCTGTGTGTGAGAAAAACATCAGCTGTATTTAGAAATTCAGCTTTTCAGAACAGCAGTGCCTTGAAGGTAGACCACATTGTCCTCAGTACTAATGCCATGTAAAATGCAATTCTCATGCCTGAAAAGAAGAGAAGAAACTAGTTCTTGTGGTAGAGCAGCAGCTCAAGGGACCACTTCAGAAATACAATGATAAACAAAATATGCTGATCCATTGACATTCACACCTTCCATCCTTGTGTTTCAACTTTTTGTTCAACATTTGGGCAGAACCTTGCACTTCTGGGTTCTCAGTCAGGAACACAGGCCCTACAGGCTACTGGCAAACAAAACAGTGTTTTAGTGTGGGACGGGGCTCTGAGGCTTTGTGACACATATTATTAAAATATGAATAGCTCTTCTGTTTCTGACTGTTTTTTGGTGCTGGAGGATGAAGGCAACACATTGAATGCTTGTGCTGAAGATCAGCCCTCTGGCTGAATATTGCACCTCTTGCTCCCACCCAAATCCATTCACAATACAGCTTCTACCACCAAGCCTTACTCTTGGACACTATCTAGGGTCCACCTGGGTCCTGGTTCCTCACTAAGAAGTGTAATTTATTAAAGAGGTGCACCATCCCGCACCGGTTACTGAAACTGTGAGTCAGCCTCTAACACCAGCACACAGCAGAGGTACAATACACTGAGCAAGGGCTGAAACTGGGCCAGTAACAAGTGGTACTGGTGTGGCAGAGGAAAGTGACTTTCCTGTTGTTAACAGTTTGGTGATAGCGCTCCTGTTAAGTGCAGGTGACAGCAGAAGAGTAAGACAAATACAGTAGGGAATGTCCAGGAATCTCCAGAAATGTAGAAACAACTACTGTTCAGCTTTACAGGAGTTGCAATACCATGAAAATAAATATATGAATTAAATATGTATATTTTAATACTTACACATCACTATAAAACATATACCTCTCTCACATGCCTTTCAATGAGAAAGAAAACAAACACTATCTATGTTTCTTCACTGTGAGGGTGACAGAGCACTGGCACAGGCTGCCCAGGGAGGTTGTGGAGTCTCCTTCTCTGGAGAGATTCAAAAACTGCCTGGACGCAGTCCTGTGCAACCTGCTCTAGGTGACCCTGCTCTAGCAGGGGGGTTGGACTAGATGATCTCCAGAGGTCCCTTCCAACCCCTACCATTCTGTGATTCTGTGTGATTCTGTGATTCTGTGAAATGCAACATGTCCAAACAACAATCCTGCTTTTTCCAAAGGTTTAGTGACAAGCATGGTTATTTTTGTGATCTTTCTTCAGGAAAGACTCTCTTTCTTTCCTCCTATCCCTACCTCCAGTTCAGCTATAAAAAGAATTGTCATGATGGAAGAAAATAACTATTTGCTCACAAAACTCTTTCACAATCTCCAGATTAAACATGTCATCAGAGGCTGGCTGAAAGTACCTGTATCTCCACTGAGAGGTCCTGCAGATTGCAAGGAAGATTATTTTTAATCTGGCTAACAAAAAACAGCTATTCAGGCAAACAGATGCTGACAGTTCTTCTTCCACCCTAAGCATTTACAATCTGACCTTGATTGAATGCATACACTATTTTTGTTTTGTATATTTACATACTGACAGCTAAACATGCATGTCCTTCTGGCAGCTCAGGGAAGGTCAGAATATCTTTGCAACTGCAGAAGAAAAGTCCTTATCTTTTTTTCTTTTTCTCATTCTCTTCTTTTTCTTTCTCTTTTTCTTTCTTCTCTATTTTTTTCTTTGTTTTGTTGGCAATAGACATTCAGAAAGTTTGTAGTATGTTACAATGCCTATTATAAGTGCATATTCCATGTCTGAAACGGAACAAAGGTGATTAGTATTGATTGTAGAGAAACCTACAAACTACTGGTGCTGTTTTCCTGCGTTTACTTACTGTACCTGATATTTAACTCCAAGCAAAAATTAATGGACTGAAGTGGGAATAAGCATGAAGTAAGACACTGTTTCTTCCAATTGCAAACAGATTACTTGTCAATACATTTGAATTCTGTCTGTGCTTGTGCTTCTGAAAGCAGATATAGATTTATTTTTTCTTTTAAAGTCATAAGGATGTGGCCCAAGGCGAATCATGAATGACAGTGGCTACACAGAAAAGGGTTCAAAGCAAGTGGAAAAACGTTAAGGATGTGAATAAGCAAGGGCTTTACACTAGTGAAATTTGTGGAATGGAAGAGCCTTCCAGGAAAAAAGCAACTGTACTATGGCTTGAGCCTTGATGGACTGCATGGCATTTTCAGCATCACATTAGTTCTTCCACTGTCAGTCCACTCCTGCTTTCAGGCCATTACAACTGTGATAGACTTTAAACCTGACAGAAGAAAAGTCAGGAAACAGTGAAATACGAAAAAATGCTCCACAGGTTGGCACGCTGTAACATACTTGCTGACCTGGAACTGCTATCAGAGAATAGTGATCTAACTGGCAATTTTGCAAAATGGAAGGGGGCACACTGAACAAAATGATGTGGGATCCTGGGGGAACTCAGCCCACGAAGAGCAGAATAGAAAGCTTACAGAAAATCTCAGCTGCAGGATAGAAAAGGACTTTGCTCCTCTTGTTGCTTAGGATTTTACAACTTGTAGTCTAAAACGCATTTTAAACTTCATAGATCCTGTGAGGATACTCAAAAGCTGAAGATCCTCATGAGACCTTAACACCTCCCACTCCCAAACATTAGGTTAAAAGACTGGCTTACAGCCTACAGAAATAAAATACTAAGCACTTGACTGAAATTACATGCTGTATCAGTACAGAGTTAAGAAGAAAACATAGTTTATCAAATTCTAACTGCCAAGAAAAACAAATGTCTCCAAATGAGACATAATATATAGGACAGGCCTGCACTGAAGACTGGTGTTCCCCCCAACTAGCTCTGTGATAATGATGTCTGAAAAAAATCTTAAACTATGTATATGAATTATATTGAGGACTGAAAAATCTACATGAGAAGTCAGATTTTTTCACAGAGCACTTGATATTCCCCAAACCAGACTGCTAGCAAGACCCTTGCTTAAAGTTATGAGGATTCCTAAACTACTCTTGATCTGTTTGATGGGCAGGTTTCATTTTAGATGAAGAGAAAAACAAAAACTCCTCAACCATCCTCAGGAATCTTGTTGGAGCTGCTAAGCCTTCTGAATACCTTTCTTTGCTGTGTTAAAAAAAAAGTTCATGCAAAAACTGGCCAAGAGATACAGCTCCGTTGATGGACATCTTTAATATCCTACGAGGAGCAGCACTGGCAAAATTCCTAAGCCTGCAAGGGACCACGTTACTCTATGTCATCCGCTGGATCGTGGCAAATCGGTTTCACTCTGGAGTGCTGGAGAAGCCTCATGTGCCAACTTAGCCTAAGGGCTGTGATGCTTGAAAGAGGGCAAGAAAAAAAATCAACTATATAAAGAGACCTGCTACAGGTTTGGAGCACTTAGAAGCATAATTTTGGTTATAACTAACCCACATTGAAAGATTTTCTCCATCTTAGAAAGTTTTTTGTTTAGGTGTTTGTGTTCTGCAGAAGCCTGTCTCAGATGTGGAAAACTTAGTTAGCTGGGGCAAAAAGTGATTCTGGCTTAAAGACATCGTTCCATCTGCAGAAGACTAGGTACGTACAGCTTGAAAATGATGCAGAAGTTCACATCAACCTGGGTAAATTAGAGTTCACGGTGAAAAAAAGGCATGCTCTAAATTCTGCATTCTCTTTTAATACTACTGATTTATTCTGGGTACAAAGGTTTGGTTGAAGCTATGAGAAAGTTTATAAATAGGCATTACAATTCCCTCAAGGGTTAAATTAAAAAAAAGCATGAGTGTGTATTTATGATATATATGTATATTTAGTGATAGATATATCTATACTTACATTCCTGAGACTTCTTTCATCTTGTTCCTTTGTTTGTTCTTCCATTGTTCAAACCATCCTCTGGAACACTGAAAAGAGATTTTTTGAATGAAAATTGTAGAGACCTTTAACAATACACATGTACCCTCAAAAAATTGCACACTTTCTGAAGTCTCACGAACTAACATTGAAAATTTACATCTTTGTGCTTTAGAGTTGCAGCTATCTTGACTGAATTTTTCACACTGTGTACACAGAAAACATATACATTTTTTATTTAATAAATTTGGTTTTAAAAGTGTTCCAAAGATATTGTTGTCATACCACAATATACTTTAGGAGGATAATAAAGGATCCTACCTTTTTTTTTTTATTATTTATCAAGATCTAACAGCATCACAAAAGCTGTGTATTATAGTATTTCTACATGGAGAGAAATAAGTGGGCCAGCTTGAGCTAAGTCAATGCCAGTTATTTTAATTATATACATTCCAATGTTACTTCTGTTTATATATATATATTTTAAAAAAAAAAGAATAAAATACAGTCCAAAATAACTATTTATTTCTTTATAACTGTTTAGATATTCACCTTGATATGGCTTCACCTGTATGCTGTGATTCTTGTTGGCGAGAAGAAAATTTACCAGAGTTTATCCCCAACCGTGTTGTTGAAAACTTCCTAGATTTGTAAAACTGAATTTGAAATTTCACAAGAAAAGGCTCCCTTGCAGCACTGCGTCATTTTCATTTTGATTATAGCTGAAGAAGCCAAGAATAGCCAACTATGGCCCTGGCAAGAAAATGGCTGCCCAGATCCTCTTATGAGCCAGTAAACTCAGTGCTTGCTATCACTTGAATAGGAAAACTAGGTTGACTTTTCCTTCCTTCACATTGACTATCCCTTGCCCATTCTTGCCACAGGCACAGCAAGACTCCACTGAACTTGGCTTTTGTTCTGCACTGTTGCACTTACCCAACAAAGGCATCGCAGCCATTATACTAGCTGAATCATTGCTTGGCTTGATATTAGCATGGACATGTCTCCTTAAGCAGGTGCTGACAGACCTGAACTCATTCTGCCTGCCTTCCTCGCTGCCTGGGTGAAAGCCAGGTCCAGTCCAGAAACTATATTATATCACTGATTTTTTCTATAGATAATAGACACTACCTGCAGGTTTTGGCAGTAAAAGTTGTTATCACAAGGTCAAAACATTCTCCAAACACTGGACAAAAACAGTTGTCACACAGATGGGTCTTCTTCTGAGCTTAAACTATGAACACAGGACAGAGGTGCTCTCAGCGTCGGGAATTCCTGACAACCAGTCTGATGCTCCACAGCTCCCGCAGTTTCTCTCAGCTTGTGTAATACATAAACTATAGTGAAAAATCTCACTAGGTTAAGCTTTCTTCAAAGCTGTGTGATATCAAAAAGTGTACTGAAAGCTGCTAGGGCTTTGTGGTTTTGAACTCCTAATAGATAGTCTCTCTTTCTTGTTACCTCCTACCCACCCAAAAGAAAGTAGGCATCCTCACAGGGCAGTCTAGTTTTCTCTTAAAAAGACAAAACAAGCCCAATGCAAAATTAATAACAATAACAATAAGAATAACAATAATATGTGGAGAAAACTCTTTCTGTCACTTATTTTGGGTTCCCGCTTCCCACTGAAAACATTTTCCCCTTCTCAATTTGTTTAGTTGGTTTCCCTGCCTCTCTGCCTGTTGCTTTTTTGGCTCATTTCCTTGATTCCCATCATTCTGTCATAACCAGCCATGTTTCATAGCTCTGCCTTGTGGAAATACTCGTGAGAAGTGTATTTTGTTTTGCAGATGGCATGTATGCTATTATAAAAACAAACCCAAATGTTTGTGGTCTGTAGGTGTAAAGAGAAGCAATTAGATGGGGTGGAAAAGGATCATAAGGGAATCCTTGGCTGATGTGCTGACTGTCTCCTGAGCCAGCTGGAGAGGTGGTGAGGGGAGGCAGTGCAAGGGCACACAGCTGCTAAACCCCAGCTCCAGTGACAGTCCTGTCTTCTATTTTGTTTAGTTGTTTTCTCTCTCTGTCCTACTGGAAAATGGTGTAAAATGCAAACCAGAGGGAAAATAGCTTGTTCCCTCATTTAAATAAACACAGCATGCATTCAGTTTTGAATTAAATGAGTATTTTTTGTTATGTCCAAAAGTAAGTGGAAAAGCCAATAGTTTTTAACTAGCTTGAGATGAAGGTGACAGTTATCTCTGACTCCAGGAATTTCACTTTTTGAAAACATTTAAAAATATTATCTACTTATATTGCAATATCTCTAAGATGTCTTGGATTATGCCCCTTCTACAGCTTGTACATTGAGTAGTTCCATGCATGACAGCTATGCAGTAGAAGTTATGCATGTCCAAGTTTATTTAAACTTGCTGGTCTGTTGCTGTCTCACAATGCCTACTCATGCTACAGAGGAAAAAAAACCATGCACATTTGTGTAAAATTCAAGCATTATGGCGAGATGCACGTTGTGTAAAGCAGTATAGCTTAATTTATATATGCATGAGTTGAAATACAGATTTATTATGTCAGCTCTTCATTACCTGAGGTAAGGAAGGAGTGTCGAGACACCAAGCTTTTTCTTAATTGAGAATAAGGCAGGTATTTCACTATTCAGCACAGGATAAAATCTTCCTCTCTTCTTTGACTCTGTTTTGGTCCAGTTCTGTTTATCAGCAGCGGTTCAGCTGGAGATGATTCTGCAATACGCATTTCCCAGAGGAGATTTATGACCTCAGGTGTAGTGCATTATTAGACATGGGCACATGCAAACACTCTGCCCTATACCAAACAAGCGTCATAAGAATTCACAGGCCCTTGAGGCCAAGAATGCACATTGAGTCAGTTAAGGTCTGTGCTGGAGCAAATAGCTCAGCTGGACCTGAGCTGCAGAGTTAGCTTGGAGGTTTTGGCAAACTAGGTGCATGAAAAATTGCTGCCTTCCCTTTTTGTCTGTACTCAGGGCAGTGTCTTCTCTCTGTGGGAGGCAGGAACTCCGGGCCACTGCTGGCTTTCAAAATAGACTCCATTTTCACTCCACAGACCTCTGCTTTGAGGTATCGCAAGATTTGACCCTGGCTGGCCTGTCCTTGTGTTCTGCATTCTGGGTTGTGTGCTGCTGAACTGCCTCCATGAGGAACCGCTGGGGTAGTTTTGCAAGGCTCTCTGGACCACTCCTAGTTCTTTGTGGAGCCAATGTGGTTCCAGCAAGGTTTATTAGTTCTGGCTCCACTCCATGGGAAAGCAGCCACACAACTTCCAAAAATGCAGATAACACTGAAGAGAAGACAGCAGCGCTAGTGTGGTGCTGAACCTTTAGCAAATGTCCCTCCTGGACCCAGCCTTCCTCAATTTCTCTGTCACAAATTCACAGCTTGACAAGCAATCACTTATAGTGAAGGGCTGGCCGAAAGATTCACACTATCCTTCTACATATAGCTGTTTACAGGGTTTCAGAGGAGAGGAAATTAAATCCCAGAATGTCCATCCGGAATACAGCTATCCAATCAAGTACAATTGTACCACTTCAGTATCTCAGGTGACTGGATAAAGCTCTTAAGTATCTGACATTTCACTGCACTTCTGTCTTACAGACAAGTGGTGCGAGTTAAGCTGGTTTAGACTTTTGTCAAAAATCAGGAGGAGGAAGGCAGACTCTATAACTCAGATGGACCAAGGACATACTAGAAGGTAAGCCTAAGTCTCCTGCAATGTGTAAGTGCCCTCCCTACCCCTGCAAATAAAAAATTATCTTGCTTGCTCATTCTCTGGCCTGCTCATTATGCATTTGTAGAAATAGAAGAGCTTCAACAGGAGTGGTGTTGGAGGCTGGGCCTCAAGCAAACCCGTAATGCTAGTAACCATGATCTTTTGCTTGGGCTGCATTAATGACAGGTATTCAAACATTTTTGAGCACAGATTCTCTCAGATGCACACTCGATATGTAGTTACCTGTCTTCTGTTGGCCACTGTGATTGGGAAAGTGACTCTCTCATTTGTCTGCCTTGTTTAAACATCGACAGTTTTAGTTTGAATACACTACAAAACAGAAAAATGTGGTTAAATCTGAAATATTTTTAGAAAGAAGTACTATTTCTATCTCAGCTGTAATTACAGTTTTTTTCTTCTTTCCATGCCTACAATGGAAAGTAAAGAAAGAGAGAGGATTGTCGAAGTCCTTAATTTTAAATCTGGAAGGGACCATCACAAGTGCCCAATATGACCTACAGGACAGTTTCTCCTGCACAAGCTGTCTCCAGCCTTCCATAAAAAAAAAGACTCTAGGTGTTGATGAGTTTCCCTCCTCTGGAAAGTTAGTCCAGTGTTGGTTTAAATAATGTTTAATTGGTTTGTTTCCTTAAAATGTGTTTTCAGTATAAATTTATTTATTACTTCCATGTTTTTAATGATCTCACGTAAAGAGAAATTTCTCATGACTGAGTGATTGTCAGAGATTGAAGAGGCTAGCTACATTTTTATGCTGAAGGAGCACAATAAATCATCCAGGTTTTCTAAGATGTCAGTCAAGAACATGATCCTGTTTTCACTCTAACAGCCTACTTTCATGAAAGGGCTTAGGAAGAATTCTCTGGTGCCAGGTACTTTGTTTGATGTTGCCTGCCCAACGCCCTATGATTTGTACGCTTTGAATGCTTTGATTATGAGTCCCGGGCATGGTGCCAGTGCCACAAGTGATGCTTGGATGGGTCTAGTACATTTCCAGGGCTCTTACATTCACCTCACATTACTGGGGCCATGCAGTGTCACAAAAATAAAGGCCCAAGTCACAGAAATGACACTTCCAAGACGAAGGTAAAGAGCAAGCTGTCTAAATGTGTAAACATTTTTTTGTGTAAACATCCTTTTGCTAAGATATTCTTTAGTTTTGGAGTTGTTGCGACTCACTGGGTTGTTTTTCTCATTGGATAACTTCTTTAAAGCTCAGTGCAAGGCAGTATCATGCTTGTAGTGTGCACTGATGTAATTAAGTAGAGACTTTGTCCGCTGTTTTCACCTATACTTAAGAAAGACCTTGCCCTTCACAGAAACAGCCAGACACATGTAATAAGTGAAGTTCCAGCAATGATATACAGTGATATCACTGAACACTTCGTATTATAATAAAATAGTTTGCATAAACATAATTAAATGATCCCATGTCATATGTTGTCACTGATTAACACACTTAGTGATTTGATTATTGTTAAATTTTTGCTTTTGTTGTTCATTGTTTTAACAGATGTTAACCTATAAGGATAACTGCAGAACTGTGCTTCCCTCCCAGTTATTTCAGGATCCTGCCTTAGTATCTCATTTTAATAAAAGCCTCGTGGTTCATGTTTCAGATACTGCTCACCAAAAACTGCATATTGTATGTTGCGTCTTAGGACCAGCTTTGAAGAAATATCCCTAGAAAAAATCTTCACCTTAAAGTCTTAAGTGAGTATCTCTCATCTCACAATAAACCAGAATTTTTTAAAAACTGTTTTAAGAAATAGTACATGACAAAACAGGGCAGAATCCACGCTCTCAGAGGAGCTCTCCTGCTGTCAGGAAAGCCACACTTAGCAGCAGCTGATAGTCAGGAGTGGCAGCTTGTCAAGGAGGCAAAGTGCTTTTTGGGGAAGGCACTGCACCCTGGGGAGGAAGAAGAATTGCCTCCTAAGTCGCTGCATCCCTGGCCACGTGGCATCCTTGGTTTTGCTGTTCTCTGGGAACCCTTGCCACAGAAGCAAAGCACTATCAGCTGACTGGTCTGCATTTCTGGTGCCAATGCAGGATTGTCCATGGCCATGGGGCTGAAGGGAGCCACTCATTTTCCTGGTGAAGTGGATACAAGTATGCATAGCTTCCCTGTTTGGGCAGCACCATCTTCAGGGGGACAACCCCTGCGAGGACCCTGACTGGAGGAAGGCAAGTGATAATGCATGACAATTCCTCGTGGGGTCCAGCAGAACTTGCCCTCCGAGGAGGTAATGGGGCACGTTGATGAAAAAATACTTCCTCCAGACCTTGTCCTGCCAGCACTCGTCCAGGATGCTCATTCCCAGGCCGGTGCCTGCTCCATGCTGCCACAATACTCCTTGTCTGGATGCAGCCCCACTCTGCTCTGACACTGGGTGCCATGGCCCCTGTTTGCACAGGTTATTCCTCTTCAGATCAAGAATGTGTCAGAGAGAACTGACTTTCCCACCAACAGGTGAAGCTCTTAGTCACCAACCCAAACAAAAGGAAAGGCAGCAAACTGACATTTTAAGAGAAAACAGCAGGGTTGATCTTCAGTTCGAAGAAATTCCCTTTTACCAAGATGTTCATTTTGTTTAGGTTCTATACTCTGATTTGCTGTTGTTGCCTCATCCTCTTTCTTCCTCACTTTTAAGAAGAGATGGTGTGTGCTATTATGTTCAGTTTGATAAATTAAAACAGCACAAGGACTAACACTTGGCTACCTCCACAGTATTAGCCTTAGGAAAGAATGACTAAAGTCTGGCTTTGTTCCAAAAGCTTAAAGTGCTCTTACTGCCTCAGAGATACTGGCTCATACCTGTTACATGCCTACAGAAGTTTGTCTAACTCTGCTGATTTCTGTGCTGTAAAATGCCACACAGTGGGCATTTAACCCATTGTGGATTAAATTAAGAAGTTAGAATCATAGAATCATAGAATCATAGAATTGTTCTGGTTGGAAGAGACCTCCGAGATCATCTGGTCCAACCATTAACCTATCACTACCAAGTCCCCCACTAAATCATATCCCTTAGGGCCTCATCTATATGTCTTTTGAATACCCCCAGAGATGGGGACTCCACCACCTCCCTGGGCAGCCTGTTCCAATGCCCAACAACCCTTTCAGTGAAGAAATTTTTGCGAATGTCCAATCTAAACCTCCCCTGGTGCAACTTGAGGCCATTTCCTCTTGTCTTATCGCTTGTTACTAGGGAGAAGAGTCCGACCCCCATCTCTCTACAACCTCCTTTCAGGTAGTTGTAGAGAGCAATAAGGTCTCCCCTCAGCCTCCTTTTCTCCAGGCTAAACATCCCCAGTTCCCTCAGCTGCTCCTCATAGCACTTGTGTTCCAGACCCTTCACCCACTTCGTTGCCCGTCTCTGGACACGTTCCAGCACCTCCATGTCTTTCTTGTAGTGAGGCACCCAAAACTGAACACAGTACTCGAGGTGCGGCCTCACCAGGGCTGAGTACAGGGGGACAATCACCTCCCTACTCCTGCTGGCCACACTATTTCTGATACAGGCCAGGATGCCGTTGGCCTTCTTGGCCACCTGGGCACACTGCTGGCTCATATTCAGCCGGCCGTCAACCAACACCCCCAGGTCCTTTTCCGCCGGGCAGCTTTCCAGCCACTCCTCCCCAAGCCTGTAGCGTTGCCTGGGGTTGTTGTGACCCAAGTGCAGGACCCGGCACTTGGCCTTGTTGAATCTCATGCCATTGGCCTCGGCCCATCGATCCAGCCTGTCCAGGTCCCGCTGTAGCGCCTGCCTGCCCTCCAGCAGATCAACACTCCCTCCCAATTTGGTGTCATCTGCAAACTTACTGAGGGTGCACTCGATCCCCTCCTCCAGATCATTGATAAAGATATTGAACAGAACTGGCCCCAATACTGACCCCTGGGGAACACCACTTGTGACCAGCCGCCAACTGGATTTAACTCCATTCACCACAACTCTTTGGGCCTGGCCATCCAGCCAGTTTCCTACCCAGCGCAGAGTACACCCATCCAAGCCATGGGTAGTCAGTTTCTCCAGGAGGATGCTGTGGGAGACGGTGTCAAAGGCTTTACTAAAGTCCAGGTAGACAACGTCCACAGCCTTTCCCTCATCCACTAGGCGGGTCACCATGTCATAGAAGGTGATCACGTTGGTCAGGCAGGACCTGCCTTTCATAAACCCGTGCTGACTGGGCCCGATCACCCGGCTGTCCCGTATGTGTCGCATGATGGCACTCAAGATGATCTGCTCCATAACCTTCCCGGGCACCGAGGTCAGGCTGACAGGCCTGTAGTTCCCTGGATCCTCCTTCGGGCCCTTCTTGTAGATGGGCGTCACATTTGCCAGCTTCCAGTCAACTGGGACCTCCCCAGTTAGCCAGGACTGCTGATAAATGATGGAGAGTGGCTTGGTGAGCACTTCTGCCAGCTCTTTCAGCACCCTCAGGTGGATCCCATCCGGTCCCATAGACTTGTGTGTGTCTAGGTGGCATAGCAGGTCACTGACCATTTCCCCTTGGACTACGGGGTCTTCATTCTGCTCCCCATCCCTGTCTTCCTGCTCAGGGGGCTGGGTGCCCAGAGAGCAACTTCCCTTGCTGTTAAAGACTGAGGCAAAGAAGGCATTTAGCACCTCAGCCTTTTCCTCATCCCTTGACACTATGTTACCCTCCGCATCCAATAGAGGATGGAGATTTTCCTTAGCCCTCTTTTTATTGTTAATGTATTTGTAGAAACACTTTTTGTTGTCTTTTACAGCAGTAGCCAGACTAAGTTCTAGCTGGGCCTTGGCCCTTCTAATTTTCTCCCTGCATAACCTCACAACATCCTTGTAGTCCTCCTGAGTTGCCTGCCCCTTCCTCCAAAGGTGGTAGACTCTCTTTTTTTTCCCAAGTTCCAGCCGGAGCTCTCTGCTCAGCCAGGCCGGTCTTCTTCCCCGCTGGCTCATCTTTTGGCTCATGGGGACAGCCTGCTCCTGCGCCTTTAAGATTTCCCTTTTGAAGAATGTCCAGCCTTCCTGGACACCTTTGCCCTCCAGGACTGCCTCCCAAGGGACTCTGCCAACCAGACTCCTAAACAGGCCAAAGTCTGCCCTCCGGAAGTCCAAGGTGGCAGTTCTGGTGACCTTCCTCTTTACTTCTCTGAGAATCGAGAACTCTATCATTTCGTGGTCACTGTGCCCAAGACGGCCTCCGACCGTCACATCACCCACAAGACCTTCTCTGTTCACAAAAAACAGGTCCAGCGGGGCACCTTCCCTCGTGGGCTCACTCACCAGCTGCGTGAGGAAGTTACCTTCCACACACTCCAGGAACCTCCTGGACTGTTTCCTCTCTGCTGCATTGTATTTCCAGCAGACATCTGGCAAGTTGAAGTCCCCCACGAGAACAAGGGCGAGCGATCGTGAGGCTTCTCCCAGCTGCCTGTAGAATACTTCATCTGCCTCCTCGTCCTGATTGGGTGGTCTGTAACAGACTCCCACCACGACATTTGCCTTGGTGGCCTTCCCCCTGATTCTTACCCATAGGCACTCAACCCTCGCGTCACCATCCTCGAGCTCAAGGCAGTCCAGACTCTCCTTGACATAGAGGGCTACCCCACCGCCTCTCCTTCCTTGCCTATCCCTTCTAAAGAGTTTATAGTCATCCATCGCGGCACTCCAGCTATGTGTGTCATCCCACCATGTTTCCATGATGGCAACTATATCATAGTTTTCCCCTTTCACAACAGCCTCAAGCTCCTCCTGTTTGTTGCCCATGCTCCGTGCATTCGTGTAGATGCACTTCAGCTGGGCTAATGGTCCTGTTGCCTTTGTGGTGGGAGAAGCCCTACTCCCTACATGTCCCATCTCAGGTATTGCTGTGGTTCTTAGCTGATCAATGACCCCTGTGTCCCTGCTGCCGCACGGGTCTCTCTGTCCTACCTCATCTGAGACAGCTGACCGAAGGGCCTTGCTGGCACGCCACCCCTCATTCATTGGCATGCCACCCCCAGGCTTCTCTCTGTCAAGCCAAGTTTTATCCCCTTCCCCCTTCAAATCTAGTTTAAAGCCCTCTCAATGAGCCCTGCTAACTCCTGTGCTAGGATCCTCTTCCCCCTTTGGGACAGGTGCGCCCCGTCTGCCGCCAGCAGGCCTGGTGCCATGTAAACCAACCCATGGTCGAAGAACCCAAAGTCCTGCTGGTGACACCAGGCTCAGAGCCAGGTGTTGATCTGCTGGCTCCTCCAGTTTCTTCCCTCATCCTTCCCCAGAACTGGAGGGATAGAGGAGAACACTACCTGTGCTCCTGATCCCTTAACCAGTCGCCCCAAGGCCCTGAAGTCCCTCTTGATTGCCCCGGGACTTCTTTTTGCCACCTCCTCACTGCCTACCTGGAAGATCAACAGGGGATAGTAGTCTGAGGGCCTTACTAGGGTGGGAAGCTTCCTCCTCACATCCTTGACCCGGGCCCCCGGGAGACAGCAGACTTCCCTAAGCAGTGGGTCCGGTCTGCATATGGGCCCTTCTGTTCCTTTCAGAAGGGAGTCACCTATGACAATGACCCGTCTCTTGTTTTCCTTTGTGGGGGCAGTTTTGATGCAGGCCCTCGGCTGACTAGTCCTCGGCGGCACCTCCAGGCTGGCTGAACCATCAGCCTTGTCATTGTTTGGTTCCAGCGGCAGGGCCTCATACCTATTGTGCAAGGGCACCTGCGGAGGTGGGGTAGGCGCTGAGGAAACACGCCTGCAACACAAGTTGCAGGATCTGCCAGAAATGGTAACTTTCAAGTAATACAAAATAAATTAGAAAAAAAAATCCAACCCAAACCCAGAGGGATTAGGATGTTAAAAATTATTCTAGCACCTCAGTTAGTCTGTGTGGAGGGGCTAGACTCTTCTTCAGACAGGGCTGGGCACATATCAGGGTGGCCTGGATCACATTTTGTATCTAACCTCACTGATTTGTTCTGAGCCCTCTCCAGATCAGAGGATGCCATGTGCCCACTTACTGT
Source organism: Phoenicopterus ruber ruber (assembly GCA_009819775.1). NCBI lineage: Eukaryota > Metazoa > Chordata > Aves > Phoenicopteriformes > Phoenicopteridae > Phoenicopterus > Phoenicopterus ruber. The sequence continues at coordinate 53,270,188 of CM020246.1, forward strand.
GATAACATAAACACACCTGATAAGAATTCAGACCATCAACAGGTATTGACTAGCAGAGTTCAAGTGAAGTCACTGATCCTTTAAGGATTCTTTCTTGTAAACCCAGCTGTAGCTGTCCCTTTCTCTCCAATCTGTCCCTAGCCCAAAGAGTCACATCCATGACCTTCCTTCCTTCTTCCCTTCTCCTCTGAATATCCCCTTCCACACAGCCTGCTGCACTTAGAGCATGCCTCTGTTCCTTTCCATGTAAAGTTCAAATCTCTTTTTCAACTGTGATCAAGGGCTGTCATCAAAATACTTTCTCTTTCTTTCATGTTGACTTGCAGGTTATGTTTATGCGCGCTCAATTTAGGCTCAGACAGTGATGTATCAGAGAAAGCTTTGCTAAGTAAGAAATCCAGCCCATGTGGTCAGGACTGCCTACTCACAGAGCAGCAGCAGTGTTCATTTAGATCGTGGAAAAACTGTCCCTCCAAGTTTCTCTCTATGGTGGCAGTCTGGAAACAGGAAAAATCCTTAAACCAAAGAACAGATAAACCAGGTGTTCACAACCAGGCTTACAAACAACCTGAGGTCCTCAGGGGGAGAGTGTAGGGAGGCTTAAGAGGAATGTAAAATATAAGCATGAGTACACAAGGCAGCAGAGAAAAAACATTCATAACTGAGGGCTCCAGTGGTGTTTTTTTTTTAAAAAGTGTCTCCACACAGGAGAGGAAGACACAGAAATCTGCCACAGAAACCATCTTCAGCTATCCTCATCTCCAAAGGTCACCATCTACCCCAAAAGAGAATATGAACAGGAAACAGGTACAGCAAAAAGTGTGTAAATGCTGTGTCAGTTTACCCAACCTCACACTTGGTGAAAGTAATGTGCAACTATATTGAGAAACCTTTTAAAGCCATGTGTCATGACAAATTTGTTCAGTATTACACAGTGAACTCACAAAGCAGAAGCTCTAGAAAAATGATATGCTTATGTTTGTTATGAGGGCACCACTACCAGCCTGGAGCAAGGAGATGGTGTACCTCATGAAGAAGTGATGTGAAGATGGCATTTCCTAGAAAAACGAAGCTAGAGTGTCAGGAAAGTGAGACAACAAAGTGACTTACTGCTTCTTCTTTTTTTTTTTTCCCTCTCTTTTTTTTTTTTTTTTTTTTAAATTAGAAGGTAAAATTACACATCTGTGCCTTCAAGTATGTTATTTGATCCAGAGGAAGTGTCTTCTACAGAGCAGCCTCATAGGTTCTACGCCCAAGCTGAGACTGTGACCCTCAAACCTGACCTGGGGAGTTCACCTGCATTTCCGAGGACCTCAGCAGGGACAGACAGTGCTTGTTCAGAGGGGGCCCCCCCAGCAATCACAGGGTGTACAAGCCTGACTGCAGGGTCCAATGGCAGAAGTGGGGCTGGGGCTTCTCTCCCTAAGAAGCAAATGTCCTGTAACGCATAATGCCTGTTCACACTACCTTGCAAGAGTTTGCTCCCTTTCCCTGCACCATTCTGAACGGGCTTCTGCTGAAAGAAAAATTGCAAGCACTGCTTTTAAGCTCCTCCCTTCTCTACTGCCCTGTACATCCTATCTTATAGCATCTGCTGTTACGTGCCCGTGCTTTCCATGAAAACAATCTCACCCGTTATTCTGGAGACTGGCTTTTACAGCTGAAAAACCCCCCAACCCGCCACATGGCTGCTTTTAGAAGTCACAATCAAAGAACAGATTTAACCCGTGAGAAAAAGAACAGACACGTACATACAGACAATGTAAGACAGCCACTGCTCCTGCTCCAGGAATTTTTCGTAGTCTGATGACTGCTTGGTCAGCACAGCAAGAATAGGATCATCTCACTGCCTGTCTCTTGAGAGCATTAGAGAAGTCCAGGACAGGTTGTTGGTCAATCCTTATGCCCTTGTCAGTCCAGTAAAGGGGAAATCCACACACAAAGGGCTGTACTGGGCAAAACCAGGCCAAAACTGATCAAAGAAGGGCAACAAGTGGGTTCAGGTGCCTAGCAGGCTGGTTATGTCAATGTGGCAGGACACCAAAGGCCCTGTCAGGGACGCCTTTGTGCAGCCTCTCTCCTGAAGTATCTCCCAGGTTATACAAGGCTCTAGCGGGCTGGGATAACAGCCCAGGAGGAGGGTACAGTCCTCTTTTGCTCAGTAAGTCCTCCTCACACTGGCTCTAGCGTTGCATGCCTAACAGTTATTAAACAGCTCTCAGAGCAGAAACGGCTCACATCTGGTGAGCTCAGCCCTCACAGCTGAAAACAGCTGTCTGGGTAGGCAGCCTCCAGGACGGTTACAGCCCAGCCCAAGCAGCAGAGAGTGGCAAGTCTGCCGACCTCACTGCTGTTCTGTGAACAGAGAGAGTGCCTGCTGCACCCTTGCTAAGCTCAGCCGTCAGCTCCAGGACACAAGAAGCTCAGGAGTTTGGTCAAAACTCTTGGCAGCAGCCCCCAAAGGAATGGTTCCTCATGATTTTCAGCATGGTGTGGAGCTTTGATATCATTCAGAGGATGTCAACACATATAAGAAAAGACTGTAGTTGTCATGCGTGCAGTTGTTGTGGGGCCTAAGAAAGGTAAGTATCCCAATCCCATTTTGGAGCAAATAATGATAACACTAAAAAACACTGAGTGAGGTTTGAGCGGGTAACTCACATAGGGTTCCCATGGGAACCTGAGCTGTAGCCTTGTCAGTCCGTAGAAGCTGAAAGGTGTATTTGATGAGCTGCCACATTGCTTGAGGTCTGTGGCCTTTTAAGCTGCTGTGACTCTAATACCGTAGCCCTGGCGGATTCAAGTCTGTTCTTCACCTCCCAACTGACAATTTCCAATCAGGTTGGCGTACAGAAAAAACTGTAGAAGTCAATTAATCAATTTCATGATAAGCTATGAAAAATAAGCTTTTGGCTACAAGCTCATTGCCCATCCTCAAGTCCTTACATTTCATAATTTCCTAAATTTCTTAAAAGCACACCTGCTTTTAAGCAGAGCATGTATCAGCTAAATAAGTGGGAGAGCTCTTCTGCTTGCTTTCAGTGAGGTGCTCTGTAGTGACAAACCTGTCCTTTGGACAGTTAAGACAGGTGCGTGCCAGGAGTGTCTCAAGGAGAAGCGGTAGGAAGAGAGGCAATAAGTTGTGGCCACGTGTTAGAAGGCAAAGTCACCGAAGTGCTCCAGGAAGGGGAATGTCCTCCTGCATTCGTAGTTCACATGAAAAAGCATGCTTCCACTCTCCCTTCCCCTCCCTAACTGAACTTGGGCGCCTTAGAGTCTGACTTTGTCTCAAGTGTCACAAGTAATGAAAACTCATAAAATTTGGGTTGAAATCCTGACCTTATCACAGATTTTTTTTTTTTTTTTCTGTTACGGCCTTGGGCATGTCCCGTATTTTCTCTTTTTCTATCATGTTTGCAAGTTTTTCAGGACACATTTGTACAAGGATATTGCATAGCTTCTACATAATTTGGCCCTAATTTTAGCATGGGCATTAAGCTATACTGTCATAAAAATGTTAACCATTTTCTGCTTTCTCTCCTGACTTACTAATTTTCATAGAATCATAGAATCATAGAATAGTTTGTGTTGGAAGGGACCTTGAAAGGCCATCTAGTCCAACCCCCCTGCAATGACCAGGGACAACCTCACTAGATCAGGTTGCTCAGAGCCCCGTCCAGCCTGACCTTGAATGTTGCCAGGGATGGGGCTTCTACTACCTCTCTGGGCAACCTGTTCCAGTGCTTCACAACCCTCATTGTGAAAAACTTCTTTCTGATTTCCAGCCTATATCTCCCCTCCTTTAGTTTAAAACCATTACCCCTTGTCCTATCACAACAGGCCCTGCTAAAAAGTTTCTCCCCATTTTTCCTATAGGCCCCCTTCAATTTCTAGCTTTCTTTCCTGATTTAGTAATTTTCTAGCTTTCTTTCCTGAGATACACAGAGTATGAAAATTTGGCAAACACTAACTATCTATCAAACGACAGGAATAGCTTAAGCCACTCAACAATCTGAACTGCTTCATAAGACAACAACTGAAAAAGAAAATTAAAAAATGATTGCAGTCAAACACGAGTTGTGCTTAGAACAAACTGTCATACTATATGCCTTATTTTTAATACTAAGAAAATCAGTTCATGGCCAGTAGAGGGCATTTGACTTCAAGACTTGGGCTTATGGCTGTGGTCTCATCATCTTGAATTAAAAAAGCCCAACGTTCTACATTACTAAAAATTCATACCATTAGTGGTTACTTCTGCGCTGTACGGGATGTTTAAACTTTTCTGTCAAAGTTCCCCCTGAAGTCAGTAGAGGCTGAGAACATGACAATGAAACAAGGAGTTACTGGTTCATTCTTTCCCGAATTATCCACTTCCTACTTTCTAACATCAAGATAAGCGGGAGCTTTACTCAACCAACATTCAAGAAAAAGGACCACCTACAAAGGGACTTGTCTGTCCCCGGTTACAGGGAGTTACATGCTTGTCTGAGCTAGTGCAGTTATTCCTTTTTATTTTTATTGTTGTTTGTTAAAACCTTTAAAGTGTTGAGCATACAGGGGGTTTACTGCAATCTCAGAGCTTAAAGAGGGGAAAATTCATGCCCTTGTAGAGGGCTGTTATCATTCTAAATCATTATGCCAATTAATAACAAGCAGAAGACCCCGGCTGTGTGAATGTTGCTTTCCACAGTGTTGACTGTGAGCAGAGGAAAATACACTCTCTGAAACGTGTGTTCTTTTGAGATCTTAATTTAAAGCAATGAGAGGTACTGAGTAGGGGACATGTTATCCTGCAGCTGAAGGATGAAAAGAGTGGGTAAATGGCAGAGTTGGGTAAAATAGCTAATCAAAGGAAACACTGGAGTTGCCAAAACTGCATGTTTCATGATTTCACATTGATTTTCCTGAATGTTTTACTTCTTATTAGAAAACACTGCAATTCTCAGTCTTGATATTTTTAAGGAAAAAAAAAATCCCTACCCTGTTTTTAAATGCCGATATGTATATTGATATTCCAAGAAGTTTGAAACTTGGTTTGGGTCCTATTGATGCTAAAAAAAATTTTTTTCTGATTCCCTCCGAAGTTTTAACACTCTCCTTCCCCATCATGTGTGAACTGGAATTGTCCCAGATAAAATTGCTAACAGTAAAAACAAAGAAAACTGCTGCCACTTCCCTTAGTTACATATTATCAACTTTGAGTTTTTATGAACACTTAGGGCTCAATTGTCATTGACCTCAGCAAAGCCTCCAATTTTATGCCATTCTAAGAAGAAATTCTGGCCCTGAATGCAGCTAGGAGAAAAGAGTCACTGTCCTGCATGACTAGAACAGTCAGGTCATCATCAGCTCAGGCAGTGACAGCAAAAAGTAGCTTAAGCCAAGAGCAGACCTGGGAGACCAGAAGAGGGAATGGGAAGGTGTTTGTAACATAAAAGTTTAGGATCAGGTTTCTTGCCAAAGTTTGTTTTCCAAATGAGTTTAGGACAAGCTGGGTTACCTTGACAGGCGATATCTGAAACAGTGCACAGAAGTTATGTTTTCAGCGTTTTATAACAGATTCATACTTTTCTCTTGAGGTTGTTATAGATACACACATGTGCCTGTGAATGACAATAGAAATTAAATGTTAGCCATATGTTAACATTGGAAACCAGAATAAAAGTGAATACACTAGCCTATTAAAGAGAGAAACACTTTGGTTTCAGCATGACACAGAGAAGTCCCTAAAACTACGAAGCAAGTCTGCCAAGTACAGCTCAGTAGGTGGAACTGGCAACTGACACAGCTCAACCTAAAGCAAGACCTGCAATTTTGCAAATAAGGAAACCCAAACATAGGAGATGATGATGGCAAGATACATTAAGTTCTCCATCATGTGACACTTTTAACTCAAGCTGGCATGCCTTCCCCAGAAGAAAGCACTTGCTCAGTCACCAATGGCCAGAGAATGAGGTGGAGTCACTTAGAGAAACATCTGTGGCTTGCCTTCTGCGAGAAGCCAAAGTCCATTACTATTAATGGCCTGCTTCTGGCCTAGATTCTACTACAGCAACACTTCCTCTAAAAAACTGCATAGTATGAAAACATAATCTGTAAGTTTATGGTGCATCTTTGAATAACAGGGAAGTCTACTCATAAGCAGATAAAGTAACATACTGGTTAGTCAAGATAAACAATATTTGTCAAGTACTTATTAAATAATTATATACTACTACTAATTTTCATGGACGCTGGGTAAACAGATTCCCCTTACGTACCACAGCACTGCTTCAGCCTTTGGCCATCACTTTCATCACCAATAATTTCACTTCTTTTAATGCATGGGTACGCTATGGAAAATCTACCACAAAGAACTACCAGAGGTATCAGCTACATCTTCATGTTCCTTAGTGGTTTTAATACCACAGCAGGGCATTAGAGCAACACTGCCATGCACCTGTGTTATGGTAAGTGCCTAAAAGCCCGAAGTCCAAGATCCTTAGCGCTACATAAAATAATTGTGTAAAGGAGCCCCTGCTCTAAAATGGCCACCATCTACTGTGCAGATGAGCCACACCATGGAAGAACTAGAAAGAACACAAAAATAGAGAAGAGGCTAGTAAATAATTTGAAATAGCTTTCATAAAAACAGCAATATAAGACTTCTTGAAAAAAATGACAAAGGAGAACGGATATGATAGAGATGTGTAAAATCATGAGTGCTATGGAGAAAGATCTCATCACAAAGGGGTAGTATTTTTTCATACATATCATAAAGGTACCCAGAAGTTAGACAAATTCACTGAGACATAAAGGAGGAATTTACTGTTGATTTTTATTTCTACATTTTTGTGCTTTATATACACTAGCAGAATTTTGGGTCAAAAACATCCCCAATATATGTCATCTCTGGTTAGACCTAGAAGCCTCACATTTATTGGATATGGCAATGGACTAAGTCTCTGTACAATACATTGCCTTTGTGTGACAATCCTGTGTCTATCTTCATCAAAATTCCCACCCCATTCTGGAGGAGAAACATTCACTTTTCCTCTGGACAAGGAGCTGAAGTACCACAGGTGTGTGCAACCAGTATGTCAGCAGGTGGTGTAAATGCTGATGATTTAAAAGACACTGACCCTAACAACTAATGGAAGAAACCTGTTATGTGTGGGGAGGGGAAGATGAGAAGACTGTCTTAACAAGACAATCATCTAACAACTCTATTTGGTAAACTGAAGGAGGCTGACCAGGCAGTAGAAATGGGCATACTTCTCATTTTCCTTTCTGCGGCTATCTATATTGTGAAGAAGATAAAGGAGGGAGAAAGCTTACCTTTCTGAAGTGCAGGAAGAGTAGTCCAGGAGAGCTGAGAGAAGGGTGAAAATGGGCTAGGAGGCACTAAAGAAAGGTTTTTGGAGTTTGAGTTTGAAGTTGGAGTTTTCTTTAATCTTCCCTAAACCATTTCCCTTTCTCATGAATAACAGATATGTAGAAAAAATGAGTACTTTCTGCAAAGCCTTTGTGTGTGTGCTTACACACTTCAAACAAGTACCTCATGGACTATGTGATCTGAGGGGTTTCCCTCTCCCAGGTCCATAAGAGAAAATGTACACCGATATGGCTAAAGGCTGAAGAGATGAAATTATGCTCCCTGTACCTGACCACCATGGGGACTTGAACTCCAATGCTAAGGAGAGATTTTCTGTATCCTCAGAGTGAGTTCAGTGACTGACAAAAGGAGGGAGACACTGTAGAAATGTCGTATTCTATTTTGTAAGCTCTGTTCTCCCTGCTGCTTTCTAGGCATTATCTTCCCAAGGTCACCCCCCTCCTCTCACCGTGGTGGTGGGTCCTGTTTATTTTGCATGTATCAGGCTTGCTATTTTACAGAACAAAGCATGCTAAATCCATTTGTTCTTATGGTTTATAACTGGTAGAAACAGCCATCAATGGCCTCTCAAAAGCCCCAAGCAATTCAGAGTAACCTCTTCAGTCATGAAGCCTCCTGCCTCTCACTCTGTGGGTTATTTTTATGAATCAATAATCTTCAGCTGAAGTTATCACCTGTCAAGCTGCCAACAATGCAGTACTGAAGTATCTAGGTGGCTAGAGTGAAAATCCAAGTTGCAGTGAGGTTGAAGAGCATCCAGAGCATTTTAGTAGTTGTGCTCCATCTCTTTTCTCCCAGCAAAACTCTTAGATACATTACTGGGACCAGACAGCTGACTGGAAAGACGGTGGAAGTTACACAGAAAGTGTGGATGTAAATCCTACACTTTCTATTTCCAATGAGGGATGCAATGTCCCCCTCAGCAGATGTGAGATGTGAAATGTGAGACTCTGACTCTGGTGTATAGACCTAATCCAGATTGCTCCTCCAAGGAGGAAGGAGCAAGAAGCAAATAAATTAAAATTCCATGTATATATTGAGTGGTAGGTATATCCACCTCAAAACACATCCCATTATGGTCATTCAATTCAGATAAAACATTTTAAAGAAAAAAAGAAAACAACAACATGTATCCAGGCCTATTTTACATACTTTGATTACACTCATGGCACTTTTAGAGCTTGGCCAAGTCTGTACATGGTTGAGCTAAACAAGCATATAAATATTTATGCTGGTTTTGGCTGGGATAGAGTTAATTTTCTTCATAGTTGCTAGTATAAGGCTATGTTTTGGATTGGTTTTGAAAACAGTGTTGATAATACAGGGATGTTTTTGTTATTGCTGAGCAGTGCTTACACAGAGTCAAGGTCTTTGCTGCTTCTACAAGAAAGCCAGAGAGGGGCTTTTTACAAGGGCATGGACTGACAGGACAAGGGGTAATGGCTTTAATCAGAAAGAGGGTATATTTAGATTAGATAGAAAGAAGAAATTCTTCACTCTGAGGGTGGTGAGGCACTGGAAGAGGCTGCCCAGAGAAGCTGTGGATGTCGCCTCCCTGGAAGTGTTCAAGGCCAGGTTGGATGGGGCTTTGAGCAGCCTGGTCTAGTGGAAGGTGTCCCTGCCCATGGCAGAGAGTTTGGAACTAGATGATCTTCAAGGTGCCTTCCAACCCAAACCATTCTATGATTCTATGATTCTCACATCACACCCCCAGCGAGTAGGCTGGGGGTGCACAAGGAGTTGGGAGGGGACACAGCCAGGACAGCTGACCCCAGCTGACCAAAAGGATATTCCTTACCATACGACGTCATGCTCAGCATATAAAGCTGAAGGAAGAAGGAAGGGGGGGACATTCAGGGTGATGGCATTTGTCTTCCCAAGTAACTGTTACGCATGATGGAGCCCTGCTTTCCTGGAGATGGCTCAACACCTGCCTGCCGATGGGAAGTAATGAATTAATTCTTTGTTTTGCTTTGCTTGTGCGTGCGGCTTTTGCTTTACCTATTAAATTGTCTTTATCTCAACCCATGAGTTTTCTCATTTTTACTCTTCCATCCCACCAAGGGGGAATGAGCAAGCAGCTGTGTGGTGCTTAGTTGCTGGCTGGGATTAAACCATGACAGCTCTTTTGCAAGTAATTTAACCGAAATCAAGAGCTTTGTAAATGTGAAAGGTCAGGGACTATTTTGAAGGCGTCATTCATTATTTCCAGAACAAACTGCTATTTTCAGCTTTGCTTAGTGTATTTGATTCCATTGACGGGTCCTTTTTATTCCCTCCTTAAACATTCAATTAGGCTTTACACAGACAGAATGTATATGTGTGTGTGTGTGTATTAATTCTTAATATTTATCATAAATTCTCATGAGTTATTACTCAATGAAGGCAGTGTACCTTGCAGTATAATTCATTTAGCATAGAGTGGATGCATAGTTCTTTCAAAAAGGTGCATCAATGATCAGTCTGGTGTTCTCCACTTTCTGCTGCTGTTCCAAGATTTCTAAAAGACAAGCACCTATGAACCACACAACTGAAAATTTTGTCTAGGCAATAAACTGTAAGACCAATGAGTAAAAACACTTGCTGTTGTACAGCCAGATTGCAGAGTCATGAACATTATCAATATCAAATAAGATAAATGCCAAATACACAATATTGCCCATTAGTTAACACTTAAAAAGTATCCTAGATGCTAATAAGGGGAAAGATTTTAGCAGAGTTTTCTCAGAATCCTTCACAAGGTGGCGAAGCAGGGTAGGAACCTCCAACACCCTATAAACAAAGACTGTTATTGTTTATACATGAGCTATAAGATTCAGTGAGTTGACTCACCATTCAGTTCCTGTGTCTACAAACCTAGCTGCACAAGTTGGTGAAAACTGAATGGATTGGCAAGAGTCTTGCAAAAAGTCTTTTTTTTGCCTCTTGGCTGCAGCTACAAAATTTGTCCAACTTTGCCATCAGCTGTCATTCTGGCACACCCATTTATTACCTAGAAATTTTGCAGCAAAACCTGCTTCCATCACAAACCAAACTAACCAAACTGAATCACTTGCTGAAAGTATGTTTCCTAGAGGCTTTCCAGAGGCCATAAATTACTTTTACTCCTCAAACTTAACAAAGCCAGTTGCCTAAGCTTCTCAGAAAAGACTCATATGCAAGAAGCCTGGCAAGAGATTTTTCTATCACAAGTTTAGCAAATTCAAAACTTATTTGTATCTCTATTTATAAAATGAAGTAACAAAAATGTGTGTTCACTTTTGTAGTCCAAACACTCCTCTGCCTTCCTCCCTGTCCTCTAAGCTTCCACAAAAGTATTAAAAAAAAAAAAAATAAAAAGGAAAATCTCCCAAGATGTGTTTCTAGCACCCAGTGGGCCATGGTATAGCAGTATCTGTGTTAGTGAGAATCACTTTAGCTTTACAACCCCAAGCAAGATGATGCTGCATGAAAGCAGGGCTGGGGAGCTGAAGTTGCTAACCAGTGGCTAACATCACCCTGCTGCAGGGTGCACGAGTAATATTCCTTTAGGCAGATCTAGCTTCCAGTGTTACACTCTTCTGCCAGGCTGCTGAAGATAGATAGCCATTTCAGAAGTTACATGTCAATTACTAATTTCTACCCAACAAATATCAAAAGCAAAGCATTCATTAGGGACATATTATAGCACTTACCAGACTTGATAAAGGATTTTGAATTTTGGATTACAAAAGCCAAAAGTCCTTAGAAAAGAAAATGGCTTCCACCCCCCACAGCCACTGTGACCTTATTACTTTCTTCTCAAAGACTAGAAAAACCTTATTTTCAGACTGTGTCTTTGTTTTTCTATTATACACTTCTCTAGATTTTCAGCTTTAGAAACAACCTGAAAGCTTGCACATGCCTGTCAGAGTTGATTCTTAATAGAAACAAACGAAGTTTCTACCAAATAATATACCCTGTGCCTTGTTTCACTATCTTTTTGGCATTAGCTCTCTAAGATCCAGCCCGTAGAAATTTAAGACAATGATGATTTACCCCAGCTGAAGTTCTGGCTCGCTATCTCTTTCTTTGGTTCCAAACCATTTGTTAACTTTGTACATATTTAAAAGAACAGTTCAAACCCTGGCACATCCAGCATTCATGGATAATGCAAAGCCTATTTTATTTGACACTGCTGGAATTTCAGAAAAACCTACTAACCACTTTTCTCCTTGCAGTCTCTCCAGGAAATAACACGTGCAGGGCACTTTAGAAATTCTAATACATTTTTAGGTAATCCTGTTGTACAATTTGGCTGAGTATCAGAAGTATTTTTAATCTTACGGAATCTCCCTTGGGCATTGGAGTCAAAGAAATACAGGGTTGGGGGTTTTTTTCTTTTTTTTCTTTTTTTGTCTTACTTTCTTTTTTATCAACTGCTGGACTTTTGCCCTCGTCCTTTTCCAAGGAAGCAGCATGTTTAAAGGAACTTTATAGACTTGTTTCTGGCCATGACAGAGACATTAAGTTTTTCTCATATCCAGTAGGAATGTGTCACATGAATAAAGGAAAAAAAATCAACCCACCAAACAAACAGGACAAAACCGTGTTACAATCAATAATAATTCATTTAACACAAATTTAAATTCCCACCTAAAAACTTAATCAAGCTTCAGATCCCATTGTGTCAGGGCTGTTCAGACACATGATGCAAGAAACAGGCTTTGACCCATAGAATATTCTTCAGGGATTACACATGGACACATGGACAAATAGGTGGGATGGCTTTTCAAGGATGAAAAACAAATGGAAAATTTTCAAATGAAAAACACTGACCACAGCCAAAAATCAAGAACAATCTCGGCTCAATGTTTGCCCAAGCGATGTCAGAGAGGGGAAGAGCCATGATCAGTTTGGCACAGCTCATGCAGCTGTAGTGCTCTTACGGACACTGCCGCTGCATCATCTGAAAACCTTTCAGTCTTTTGTGTCTGTCTTCAAAGGTAGGAAAGTGCTGTTTCCCCAATTTAGTTACTGAGACAGAACAGCGACACGAATTGCCTAGGGTGCACAAATCTTCCTTTTTGTTCTTTTCTATTAGTTGGCTTTTCCCCAGTGTTTTTCTGTACTTTGTTATGTTCCTGCGCCACTCTTCCAACAGAGAATGTCTGCGTCGGAAGATGTGCTCCTACCAGCTCAATTAGTATAAACAGATTTACTTGAATTGCCTGTTCTACTACTGAAATGCATAAAACTCCACCCGTTCTCATCTCTTCTTTTCTGTGCCTGGCAGAAGACATCATACTAAGAAAAAAATTCTTTGGCTCTTTGTATACCCCACCATTTTATTCTGCAGAAGGTCATATTCAGTCTTCACATTTTTCAACTCTAAATCTGGTCTAGATCTCAGTAAGAACAGCACTGACACTTGCTAAAATTAAGCACATGCTTAAATGTTTGGTACCACTATCATGCATTTTTCACATTATGATTTTACTCTATGAAAGAATTTTTATTTCTTGAGACAGAGATAGAAATGGCAGACGGTGAAGATGGGGGTGAATGAAAGCACAGTCAATAAAGGATTGAGCTGAAATGGGGGAAATAAACACAGCAAGAGTTTCTGTAGCAGAGGAGACTCTAGAAGCATTACTGTTGCTAGTATACGCATCTCCCGATGCTGGCAATTCTTGGACAAGTTATACACGAGAATCCATTTTTCAGCCACTAATAATTTTGTGATGAATAAAATACCTTACACTAAATGACAAAGAAACAAAAGCTGAATCCCCAGTCAAGCAATACTAAGCAAGAGACCAGATTTTGGCAGGGTTGTTCTTCCTGGACTTGGAACACGTCCTTGAGACTACTGAGTGTAAAGTGACAACGAAAAACTTCAGCGGACTTTCAGTTAGGATATTAAGACCTGATCACTGCCAAAAAAGTTAACCTGTATTATATATTGGCTGGTCCAGAGGTTCTTCCCACTTTTTTGCAGTGAATAACAAGATATAGAAAACCTGGTACTTTGCTTGCCATGTCAGTCTGAGTTTTAGTTGCTCAGTTCCCTGCGGTCACAATCGATATCATACCTATTTCCTGAAAGATGGCAAGATGAGGATCACTGCTCCTTCTAGTTTTATAACTGTAGTGTATGAGAACACAGTTTGGCACAAAGGTTTAGATGTACAACAAGAAAACTGTGATCCCACACGGGTGTGTTCAGGGCAGGTATGGAATGTGCAGGGTGTGTGCTTCTGCTCTGACAGCTACATCTATTTTTAATGAAAGCAAAATGTAAATTACGGAGCCAGTAAGGAGAGTGTGAAACAAAAATACATCTAATTATAAATTTGTCCTTTCCTTAACCTATTATTTAGATAGAACTGATGAGACCACACTGATTGTTTTCCTTACTTTCTCCCATCCTAATTTAGTCTTCGAACAGGGAGGCATGTTCGCAGCTCAGTTAATTATGTTGGACATTATATTTACTTGTTCAGTTAAAAGCATAAGAGCCTAAATTGCCCTCCTATATTCAAAAAAGAAAGAACATCAGTGGAGGAATTAAAGTTAACAGCCAGATGACAGGGCCAAAAAGAAAGAGCAATGGAGGTTGATTAGGGTCCAGAACTTCAGTGGAAATTCTGATTTTTTTTTTTTTTTAATTAGGGTTTTGAAAAATAAATGCTACAATTTTGGAGCTTCCTTGAGAAACAATGAAGGCAACATTTCACTTCCAGTTCTTGGAATGGAAACTGGTACAACTTCCTGAGCTGTCCGGGACCACTGCCCCCAGCCCGCGTGAGGAAGGAGCACACAGTAGCCCTGCCACCACTCTGGAGACAAGTCTCCCACTTCAATGCCTCGACTCACTAGGGCAGAGGACTCCTCCAAGCAGAAGCTGAAGTGACCTAAAAGCACTGGAGGCAAATTTCTGCACTCTGCTGACAGGCCATGCGGCTCCAGGGCCGCCTGAGGGGCGAGGGACTTGGAGTGACCTGTCCTTACCTAACTTTTCCCTGGCACAACTACTGGTGTGACACCAAGAGCGTGCACTGCAGCCTGCACCAAGCGCTGGGAGAGAGCATCACGGCACGTCCCAGAGCCCTGTCCTGCCTCACCGGGCTTTTGCCCCACGCCAGGGAGGACAGGCAGGTGCTGAGCCCCCAGCTTTGGCTGCAGACCCCCTGGGCACAATCACATCCTCTCCCCACAACACAGAAATTGCCCCCAGAGTGCTGAGGCTGTGAGTTTAAAGCCTGTGTTTACAGCAGAGACTTCCAAACCCATGTTGCAGGGGAACACAGTGTCTGTCTTTTGCCCTGGGGCTGCCTGAGGAATTTCTGAGCAGCTACCTCTTAATCTTACTTTGTAATACGAGCCTGTGCTGCAAGAACTGAGCACAAGTTTTCCTGTAGCGAAGAAATTACAGGGTTAGTAACACATCTGGGAGCTATGGTGACTTACACCAGCTGGAATCGGCAGTATTTTCCATATGTAAGTTGTAGTTCAAATGTAAATTGCCAAAACACAATGTGAGGTAAATAACTTACCTCTATTCAACAGATACAAACACACAGACTGAAAGAGACTACATAATTTTATAAAATCTCCCCATCAAGGCAGTGCCACAGAAATGGAATATCACAAAACCTTTCTCTACTTACATAATTGCTTTTACAATAACTGACTGTTGTTGAATTGAAGGGATCAGAACTAGAGTTGATCAAACAAGAAAAACAAATTAATTCAATTTTTCTTTTTATTATTTTGGCTAAAAGAACCAGTTTGAAACAAAGTGGCCATTTTCATTGAATTTAAAATTCTTCCTTGGGAAAAATAAATATGGCTGAAGCTGAACTGTTATTGTGAAACATTTGGATTTCAACTAATACATTCCAGCTGATTAAGAGAGTGAGCCAAAAAGAAGATTGACTGTAAAACCAGGAGATTGGAATCAATGACTTCAAAAGTTTTCGCAGTTAAAATGGTAAGAAAATGAAAAGAAACAAGCACAAGAAAGCTCTGGCTTGGTATCGTCTTGACTTCTCCCATACTTTGTCCCTCTTGATTTTTTTCATGAGTATGAAAAAAATAAACAAGTTTGCTGTGCATAGGGGGCTTAGTTTAGGTTTCGGGCTTTTTTTTTGGTCTCAGTTTGTCTTATACTTGTTTCCTGAACTTACCATGTGGCTTACTGTTTTTTAGATTTCTGGCAGTGAAATTTCTCTCAAAACTAAAAAAAATTCTCCCTATCACTCTCAAGAGAAAAACAAATAAAAAGTAGAGATAACTTTCTATGGGCCAAATGTAGAAATTAATATCTTTGACTACTGAATTCCTTGAAATCATTAACATAGTAATACAAAGTATGTTTCTTATTTCTAATGGTCTAGTACACTGCATTAAGTTAGGAGCCTTTACAATAATTGCAGTGAATATTTTGTTGTGAGAAATTGAATGTTAGCTTCTCAAACGTATTTTGGCAGAAGTAAGCCACTTCGATACTCATTGAATTTGAGTTTTTTCTTGACTTTCCTCAAAGACTTTTGTCTTTCCTGTCTCTAATGCTCTAGAGTTACTGTCCTCAGATATTGCAGCTCTCCTACTGTAGCAGACGCTTAACCGTGGTTAACAGTGTGGGTAACTCCTCAGTTAAAAAATAAGAAAGGCTGCATTATCAATCCTGGGAAGGAACAGAAACTAAGAAGGTTGTAAGACCTGGTAGAAAAACTGTATTTCAGAGACCTGTGAATCCTGTTTATCTTTGTAAAAATACATTTTTTTTTCCGAATCTAAGGCCTTCTTTCAATATTATAAGTCTTCCACAGGGACAAATATCTATTTAAAACAGTGAAGATGGCAATTTGGATGGCCCGCAGCACTAAATAAACCCATCTTCTGGACTGTCTCTGCGGTTGTATTTAAAGAAAATAGGGAAAAAAAATGTAAGATTAGGTCAGAATGAGCAATAAACCCAAAAGAACTATGACGAGATCAGATGACCCTGTTTTTACAGGTTAAATTTAAAGTCCAACAGGGACATAAGAACTTGAATCTCATCAAAAGAGATTTCCAGTTAAGCTTCTAGGTCACGTCCACATTTAAAAGCTGTCTTACATTTGAATAAGGATTTTCCCATCTTTGTGAAAAAAAGATTAATTCACTGTTTAACATTACAAACAGCAAGTGTAATTTAGTACAAGGTTTATGAGTGTAATTTATAATCCAGCACTTCACTCCCACCAGGTCCCACATCACCTTTGCCTATGACAGATTACTGTTTATATTCCAACTCCAGTGGCTTCAGAGATGTCACTATGTTTGCTGCAGTGAAGAAGCTGCCTGTTTTCTGAATCATTTATTTCATTTCACAGTTAATGATTATTACCGCCTCAGAAGGGTTGCCTTAATTTTAGTATGCAAATTCAAATTATCTATAGATTAACTAATTTACCATAATATCTAATTGCAAAACCATCAACTAGCGCTTAATTTCCCATGGGTACAAAACACTACACGTCACTAGATGGTGCTGTTTCTGGGTAGGAACTAAATTGCTATCTATTGGGTGAAGCAGCAGCAAAACTGTTCCAAATGTTTCGTTGCAATCTCAGGATAAAAGAAAAAAAAAAAAAAAACAAACACAAAACTTAAAGCCCTATAACCACATTAATCTTTATGTAGTTGTTTCTGATATAGCTGCACTCTGGTTAATAAGTAATGACAATTTAAAAGATCTGCAAATTCCCCACCTATAGCCGGGGCCACTTAGATTTGCATTCTTGACTCATCATGAGTCGATTGTTTCTAGACCTACTTCCATTACTTATTCATTTCAAGGTAAATATGAACGCTAGAAGGTGTTCATATTTAGACAGGTGAATGCATACAGACACTTATAACTCTGGCAACAGAAATCTAGCAGTGGGAAAATAACAAGAATAAGATATTTATGCACAAAAATGGGGAGAAGTCTCATATTCAGGGTCTCCCATCCCTTTCTTCCTCCTGGGGAGAGCAGAGTTTGATGAAATTTCCCTTTTCTGCCCATATCTAACCTAAAGCTTTATATACACATATGTCAGGGACTGTTCCTGGGCCTGGGTGAACCCAGGTTGAATGAGGTTCAACAAAGACAAATGCAAGGTCCTGCACCTGCGGCAGAGCAACCCCCGGTATCAATACCAGCTGGGGGATGTAGGGATTGAGAGCAGACCTGCTGAGCAGGACTTGAGGGTATTGGTGGATGAAAAGCTGGACAGGAGCCAGCAACATGCACTCGCAGCCCAGAAGGCCAAGTGTATCCTGGGCTGCATCAAAAGAAGCATGGCCAGCAGGTCGAGGGAGGTGATTCTGCCCCTCTACTCCACTCTGGTGAGACCCCACCTGGAGTACTGCATCCAGTTCTGGAGCCCTCAGCACAAGAAAGATGGACCTGTTGGAGCGGGTTGAGAGGAGGGCCACAAAAATGATCAGAGGGCTGGAGCACCTCTCCTATGAAGACAGGCTGAGAGAGTTGGGGTTGTTCAGCCTGGAGAAGAGAAGGCTTCGGGTAGACCTTATTGCGGCCTTTCAATACTTAAAGGGGGCCTATAAGAAAAATGGGGAAAAACTTTTTAGCAGGGCCTGCTGTGACAGGACAAGGAGTAATGGTTTTAAACTAAAGGAGGGGAGATGAGAGATAGGCTAGACATAAGGAAGAAGTTTTTTACAGTGAGGGTGGTGGGCGCTGGAACAGGTTGCCCAGAGAGGTGGTAGAAGCCCCATCCCTGGAAACATTCAAGGTCAGACTGGACGGGGCTCTTGGCAACATGATCTAGTTGAGAATGTCCCTGCTCTGGCAGGGGGGTTGGACTAGATGACCTTTACAGGTCCATTCCAACCCAAACTATGCTATGATTCTATGACTCTGTTCCATAAGCCTGTACATTTATAACCAGGAAGGGGCACGGCTGTTATCTGAGTGGGGGCATGCCACTGTGAGCATACTGAATGGCATGGGAGCACAGAAACCTGCAGCTGGGGGTAGAGCAAAAGATAATTTAGCATCCCACCATAAGCAGATCCACCTTGGCCACATATTGACTTGAAATTGACAGTTACTTGGACACCTGGGTTTGAAAAAACAGAAGTGAGGCAAGGCCTGGAGAGAATTGTACCTACAGATTTATGCAGAAGGGAGCAAACCATCATTGGGGGTAAGATTGTATAATTTCCACAATTTCAGTTTATATGTTCTAGTCTTCCACATGCTGTCTGTAAAATTGGAGCCTTATTTGTTAATGCTTCTTTTTAATAACAACTCCCCTCCATCCCCTGCAGTATAAAACCCCCATACTTGGTAATTTGAAAGAAGTTCCAGCTTCCAGGCCGTGAAGCTGCAGCTGCTTAGCCCCAGCGTAATTTTAAAGCAGCTTAGTGAAAGTGGTGTGAGTTGCTCAGATTGAACTCCCCTTTCCACCGTTTTGGTTGAGTACGGCAAGGAACTAGGTTAAGCTGAAACTGCTGTTTCAAGCTCCAGTCTGTCTTCATCCCAAAAAATCGCGATGGTACACAGGCCCAGTTTGGTAAATCCCAGTGGTACCAGAGTTATTAGCAGGGCCACAATGTTGTGTAAGAGCTGCGTTCCTTTTAGATCCCAGCTAGGTCAGGACACGGTGCTTCACAGGCACAGCATGTCAGATGGTGGCATTACCATGTGTAGAGTCAGCTCACATCTCTGCATGCTGCTGAAGAGAAATGTGCTTCAAGATGCTCAGTTAGACTCTGCTCTCATCAATCCCCTTTGGCAAAACTTGTCTTTCCATATTTCTTTGTGCTTTCTAGTTAACCTGTGGCCTCAAGAAATGTCACAGCACTTCATGTTTCTCACCCTTTCCAAAGTTTCATCAAAGTTATAGGAGACGAACATGACCAAAAGCAAATATAAAGCTGTCATTTTTCCTGAGATTTGCTCTGATACAAGCAGCCCAATTCTCATGACAGCATGCAGGTACCAGAAATACAGCCCAGTTTTACACCTCAGTGACTGAAGACTTCCTAATTCTCATGCTAATCTGGTTTTAAAATGTGCTCCCCTGCACTTTTGCCAGATTCTATGAACCTTTCTTGTGACTCAGGAAACCTGGCTGTGCTTTGATTGTGAGCTGTGCAAAAGACTATTTAGTTCATTATCTTTCTCAAATAGTTTTGTAAATGAGAACATATTTTATTCTGATGAAGTATTTAGGATGATACAATAAGGTGTGAAACAATATGCTATATCTCAGGACTAACAGTAAAATCAAATATATAATCAGAAGGAAAATTTTTTACAAAACCAATACAGCTTTACCACAATGTGGGAAAGCCAGCAGTTAGCAGGGCACTATAATTGAATTCTTATGATCTAAGGCTAATTTTCCATTGAAAAACTAGTTATACCTTTTTTCTGTGTGTGCTGGATTTTTTTTTTTTTTTGTGGCACACCTTTCTTCAATGGTAATTAGAGATTTTTTTTTTTTTTTTTTTTTGGTACAGTTTTATTCTGGAGACAAATACAGACACTTTCTTCCCTGAAGAGTAACATTGATTGTGCTTTAATATAGTAGACATAAGGATGTAATTCTTGCATGTTTTACTTCCTCAAAGTGCAGAAAGTGTGTATCTACCTACCTCTGTTCATTTCATAGGCTAAGACCAATAGGATTAAGGATTTAAGGTGGCCTAGTCTGGCTTCCTATTGACCAGAATTTACCAGACTTCACACATACCTCCCTACTGGTGCGCATTATTTACAGCCAGGACAGTAAACACCAGTCCTCAGGAGGCCTCTGGACAAGCAAAGTGGGTACCAGCTCTTCAGGCTAGAAGCTGGCATGACAAGATGAACCAAATCCTTAAGGTCCCTGTCAAGTTATGAAGAAAGAGCCTCTCCAAACGAGAAGCTAGCAAACAGTTTAGTTTTGAGCAAGGCATTTTTTTACCACCTATGAGAAAGGACACTTCCTAACAGCTAAAAGCAATAATCTCATCAGCTGGTGCCCCATCGCTGTTCATGGACATGAGAAAAGAAATAAAGAGAGCCAGACATAATACATTTGACTAGCACAGCTATGATTATGCATAAAAATCCTCCACAAGCTGATCAATTTGTCAGTTTGTCCTGAAGCAAAACTGTTGTTGTACTGAGCATGTAAAGGGTAATGCTGAGCTAAGTGGCCTCCCTTGGGCCCATGAAGGAAAAGAATGAATGGAAAGGCTTCATGTGAGTATGAATTCAACAGCAGAGGAAGCCTCCATGGGAACCCCAACCCAGAATTTCTACCTAAATAAATAGGAAGTAGAAACTAGATGAAAGCTTGCCTCGTTGGGAGATATTAAGCGTGGTTTTCAATACCCTCTGAGACTTCAAGCCCATGACCTTTTCTAAATACTGAACCAGTGACAACATCAAGTCTTTGTTGCCAAGTATTTGAACTCCTTACTATATTTATTTTGCTTCATAGCACTCAGCAGTGGTGGGGAAGTGCCCTTATTTTATAGGCTGAGGCACAAAGACTTCAAATACCTTAGAATCACTGTACTGCAGAGCAATTTAAGTTGGAAGGGACCTCAAGTGGCTCTAGTCTAACTTCTGCGTAAAGCAGTGCCAACCAGCTCAGGTTGCTCCAGGCCCAGAGAAGTTTTGAAAAACTCCAAGGGTGGACACCTCATAGCTTCTCTGGTCTCCTACTCCAGGGTTTGACCACATCTTGGTGAAAAAAATGTTCTTTTTATCTAGTCAAAATTCCTATTTTTGAAACCTGTGCCTTTTGTCCCTCCCTGCTTTTGCTCTAAACCTTTAAGAAGAACGTTGCTCCGTTTTGTCTACATCCACTCATCTGATGGCTGAAGACTCTCATAAGATCCCCCGTTCTCAATTTAGACTGAACAAACCCACCCAAGGCTGTACAGAAAATTTGTGGAATCATAGGAAATCCAACCCACGTTTCTTCTGTCTCAAGCACTGTGCCACACATCCCTTTTTTAAAGCTTCTTCAGTATAGTAGAAAACCTATAGAGTGTGAAATGGAACTAGAAGATGAGAGTTTCAGAGCAAACAGATGACAGCATGAAGGGCCACCATATGCGATCATGCTGTATAGCTCTGCATTGGAGGATGTTGAAGACGCTAAAAGTCTGCATGGATTCAAGGAGAGAGGTAGGACAAGTTTGCAGAAGGCAAATCTATTGAGCGTTACAGAAAAGACATAATGCACGTCCAGTCTAGGAATACCCTGAATTGCAAACTGTTGGAGACCAGAAAGATTATAGGAAAACACCAATCCTCTAGGAACTATCTTTGGGTCTTTGCCAGAGGTAAGTTACTGGGCTGGATGGACTTTTGTTGTGATTCAGTACAGTCATCCTTTTAAAACTTTGGGAGAAGAAGGAATGTCCAGGATTGAAAATGCAATACAATGTAGCCACAGCAACAAGTGGGGGGGGGGCAAAGGAGGTGTAATTTCCTACACTGATGTGATTTCACCGACATTCAGATTTTAAGTTCTGGGAAAGCTCACAATTTCAGGTTCATTTGCATTATTCTTTTCTTCCTTTCTTTTACATGCTGCTGCTATGTATTTGCACAGTACTAACCTACCTTGGCAGGACACAGTAGTGACATATCGCTACATAAACATTTCCATCATGCTTAATTCAAAGACAGGTCTTAACTCGGCAGTTTTCGCAGTTGTTTAGCCCTGATGCTTCCTTTGAATGAACCATGTAAAATGTTGTCAAAGATGAAAACAAAGTTGTTCAGCTCACTGATATGAGAAACATCCAGCAGCATCAGGTGTTCAAAGAGAAACCATCTTAGGCCATAAATTTTGGTGAGTAGCAACCAAGAAATTCTGCATAACACAGCGAATAACTCATCTTCAGACACAATCCTGGTTTAATATCTGATACTCCAGTTACTTCCAAATGGGTAGTAAGAAAAATTCCAACTTTTAATATATTTTATACATTCTAACATATTTCAGGGAAGTTATTCTTGGTGAGTAAAGCTGCAAAAAGTGGGGAGCTGGCACAACCAATACCCTCTATCATGACATCATAGTACAAAGCTTATGAGGAGGCGTCATATCTTAAACTGATGGATACTGCTGCCATAAAATCAGAGGCTTTTAGCATTATAAGCCCTTCTTTCTTGTCTGCCCAAAAGTTCTCACTTTTTTTTCTCAGCATCTCACTTATGTCCATATATCATCACAGCTAGGACAAAGCTTTGTTACTTTCTGATGTATTATGATCATTCAATTTCAAAGGGTTGATTAAAAAGGACAGAAGAAATATTTTTATAGTGCCCCCACTCCCCCAGCTGAAATGTTTTTTTCCCCATCCTCAGTTAGGATAAAAGGAGAACTTTTATCATTTCTTTTGAAAAGGTTTCAAAACTTTTCAATTCCATACAAGTATTACACTAGCAGAATTTTGGTTTAATCACTTGTAAAAGAATACAGTTCTTAGCAAAAAGTTAGTAGGTGTCTTCAGAAGATCTACTCTTTTTTTTTTATTTTTCAGGTGAAACATAAATTTGAATCAGTTTTGTGAAAAAAAACCCCTATGGTTCTAATGAAACGTAAGTTTCTTATAGACAGATGTTTCCCAGAAAATTTCATGACCTCTCACATTTGTAACCAAACACTGTCTTTCTGCCAGAGCACAGAATTCCATTTCTGTAATAGAATCTGGTCAGGCAGCAAAAACTTTGAAACAGGAAACATCCTTTACCTACCAAAGCCAACATCAGGCTTCTAGGTACTATAGTAACACACACATATGGGTTTTTTTCTTCTGTGATTCAAAAAAGGTAGGGAGAAGGAGGAAGCAAACAATCTAATAACTTGAGAACATTCCAATGAGTACTAGAATAATTGCAGCAAATGTTCTGAAAGCCATATGAAATTTCTTCCCCCCCGCCTTGCAGTTTCTCCTTGCCCATTTCCAACCTGGTGCATCTGAATCTTGCCTAAGCAAACACTTTAACCACTTCACCGTAGGAGTTTTGTTAAGCTGATGCAACCTTCTTTCTCACAGTTCTAGTCAGCCTCAGTTCTGAAGAAGGGAAGAACATACAGTGAAACAGTCCAGATAAATTAAAGCCAAAGTAAAATTAAATCTGGTGACTTGAAGGCCAGTGTAAGCTGGAGCAATGCTATTCGGTACACCCATGCAGCATTATTTCTGCTGAAATAGCAGGAGATACTGCTTCGAAAGGAGCCAAACAAAATCAGTGGACATCTTGATGCTATATTATTTAGCGTAAGTTACACAGCATGGCTTCCATTCTCGGTCACCAGCGCAGGGGCAGCAACATTCTCTTTGTAAAGAGCATCGTACAACGGAGC
Organism: Phoenicopterus ruber ruber; assembly: GCA_009819775.1. Lineage (NCBI taxonomy): Eukaryota > Metazoa > Chordata > Aves > Phoenicopteriformes > Phoenicopteridae > Phoenicopterus > Phoenicopterus ruber. Next base: position 53,293,909 of record CM020246.1, read on the forward strand.
CTGTACTGGAGGTGAACATAGATGTGTTTTCTGGCATAAAAAGCCTGTATTCTTGGTATCATTTCTCCCCTACATGAAAGAAAAGACTTAAAATCAAAGGATATATTTGGAACTTGTTTCAGAACTCAGTTACAGGCTCAAAATGAAAGTAAGGTTCTTCACCTAAAAGGGTCATACATTGATAAAATCTTTAACACAGCACCTGAAAGATCCATTTATGGATCAGATTAAATTGCCCAAGATACTATAGAATTCCAGGACAAAAAACGATCTTGTCTTTTTTTGCTGCTTCCCTGGACAACCTATTTAGTCCCAGAAAATGGAGGGAAACTTCTCTGGACCAAGTGATACATCCTGTTTTCCCCAGGGGAAGAGCTGGCTCAGACAGATTTAGCATCTCTCATCAACCTTTCTGTTGCATCTGTGTTTCCTTTGCTTTCTGTTTTATGCTATACTTTTGAAAGTGGTTAGAAGTTTAACTAGCAATGATATGCAACCAGAAAATGTACATTGAGCCTCTAGAGACAGATCAGCTGGTGGAAATCAGCCTAATTACACTAATTTAATTGAAATGCTCCCAAATTCACCTCTATGGAGCATCTAGCCACATGGATTTAGACCAACAACATTCAGACACTGACTGACCCTGATACTGATTTTGTAAAACTGACAGTCCAGACAGAATGGCTTTGGTTTGAGCTTTCACAAATTACCCTATCTGGGTCCCCCTGTTCTTCATATTAATGATTTGCCTGGCTTCTTACCAAATCAGTGTTTATTTGCAGTAATCTAATATAATGTTAATTGCTTATTCATTGAAATCTAGTTGGCATTTTCCCCCCTGTAGGGATTTGGCAAGGCAGCACCCGCGTGTCATTCCATCTTCAGTTGTCTGTATTTAACATGCCAGCTGCTTTTCTATCAGCCAATTCCCACCCACTCTGCATTCTTGCTTTTCTTTGCTCTCCCTCTCTCTTTTTTAATTTAGGGATAATTGTGTGGTTGGTTAAGCTCACAGGGCGATATATTGCCACATCCAAAGACAAGACAACAAGGGTGGTAGTTTCCATTTATTGCCTGTTCTAGAAGTGGCATAAAGCAGCATATTGCATAAAATAGCATGTTGTGGGGGAGGAAAGGGAGAGTTTTAAGACAAAATATTCATCATTTCAACGGAAGATTTTTGCCAAAAAGCCTAGTGGAACTATCTGGGCCCCACAGCTGGGGGGCTGATGAAGGATCCCAATTTACCAATAGCTGCCTTAATTACAGCAGGACAAATCTTACAGGAGATATGCCAGCAAGTATTGCAAAACTTTAATTAATTTCTGAACACTTTGATTTCTTTGGATGAAAGGCAGTGTATAGAAATGCTACTATTTAGCACAGTTTGCTGATACCCGACGGAACTGTGAGGCCTAGAACTGGGATAAAGCCCAGTCTTAGTAAAACTCGATGAACGGTCATATGTTCCTAAAGATACCAACAGTTAGTGGAATGACCCCTTGTCCTCAGCACACACTTCAGTGGGAGGTCAGTGACAATCAAACAATTATTTGATTTGCCCCAGGTGCTCTGTCAAGGCAGCGAAAGAATCTGGGAGAGTCTTTGCCCTAAACAGTCTTGGGTCCCATTGTAGCCTCTTGACAACTGGAGGTCAGACAGAAAGGTTTGTTGCTTTGCTTTTGAATAATCTTTCTAACTTCCTAAGAATGAGGGACTTCTGATTTGATCAAAAGAAATTGATTAAAAAAAATTATAAAAATTCCTACTTCTTTCAAATTAGTCCATTGTTTTATGAAGCAGAAAAATAGAAATTAGATGAAAATCCACAGGAAGATCTAGTAATTGCAGGTTAGATTCCAAAAAAATTATGATAGTTTGAAGGTTGAAGACAAGGTAGAGTTTCCCTTCACAAAACTCAGCACTTGCTTTTTGAAAATCATGCCCTTAACCAGTCAAAAATGACTACCTACTTCTGAAAATGTTGTCCTGTGTGACTTGTGGTGTATTCAAGTATCCTCAAGTGATGTTTCTCACTTAGCTTTAACTGAGGCAATGTTTTCTCCATATGTGTCTCTATAAAAAGTTTACAAGAAGAGACAGTAATCAAAAGAGAATGGAAAACAGGGGACAGAAATACCTTGTCCACATCCCCCTTCAGTTTGAACACTGACGACAGTTACATTTAACTTCACAACATCAAAGAAACCAAGAACACAAACTTTCAAATGCATAAAATTTGTTCTGAATATCTCAGAAAATTCGGGGATTAAACCCATAAAAATGTAAATTGATTTTAAAATGGAGTTTTAAATTGGACTTTCTACTCTGACAATCTTTCTTTTCAAATACTTTTAACAGAACACTACAGATTTCTTACTCCATTGGAAGACAGAGAAGACAGAAATCAAGAGATACAAGCTCTCTCTGCCTTCATCCACAACTTCTGACCAATTAAGAAACCATGTTGCTCACCCAGTCAGACACATATGAAGGATTATTATGTCCTGGTGAACACGAAGGTACTGTGGTCACAAAGGCTCTTGGAGGTTCACATCCGTATTAACTCCCAGGAATATTGTACTGTTCAGGATAAAGTTAAGGTTCTTTGGGTGCCAGGGTATTTGGTTTCACACCTCTCTTACCTACTCAGCTTTGCATAAAATGATAGACTGCTTACCTCTCCAATATTCTCTGGGACAGTAATGTGAATTACTCCTTTTTTTTCCACATTTTTATTATTTCCTTAGAAGTCAGTCCGTAGAGGGTTGGGCTAGCCTTTTGCATTTATACAACACCCAGCACTGTGGGATCCACGTGTACAACTATATGAAAAGTACTTGTAATTGGCCATCAGTGCTTTTAGAGCAAGCTTATTTTTCAGAAAAGATGACTTCATATAACTCATTAATGCCGTACTTTTCCATTACTTTACTTACTGTGCTGCAGCTTAGCAATTAGTTTACAGTCGTTTATCTTTGTTCTCAGAAAGAAACAATTCCCTTCAAAGTGTCGTTCTTGCCTGTGGCATATGACAACAAGAAAACAGTACATGTAATAACCCTCTGGTAACCATCTTTCTCATGATAATTCCAAGATTACATTGGAAAAAAAGGGGAAGATAAATTACCATTAATATTGCACCTTCAAACATCTGGACTAATTAAATTCACAATGCTTTTGATTTTAAATGTTAATTTAGACATAGAGTCTTGGAGAACTGAATGTTTTCCAGCCTTATAAGCTCCTAACTTCACCTCATCACTTACGGTTTCAACATGTCAGAGCTCTCTATCAGTGTGATATGAAGGGACAGTGCATAACATGTCTCAGGACAGGCTAGCCTGAAGGAGAACCTAAACCTATATCCTGCAATGCAATGGGTTGGACTGTAGCTTCAAAGGCAAAATGCTTCCCCTGGAGGAATAAAGCGAAATTGGAGTTGGGTGAGCCTCAAAGGAATCGCAAGCTCACAACCCATTGCTTATGTTTGGATTTGGAATTGAAATTGGCTCTGGTGGCTCAGATCCTCACCACAGACTGTGAACGGCACCAGCTACAGAGAGAAGAGGCTTGAGGGAAGAAGCTTGAAACAGAGAATCAAATTTTTGCAGAAATTAATGTGCATGATAATATGATTGTAAACCTATTTACATTTAATTTGTTATTTATTTTTCTAATTTAATAAAATCTCTCTCCTGCCTTTTCATATGTCCTCCTGAATTATCCATTTTAGCTTTTACTTTCACCCTGTCATTCCCACACATCCCACTTCCTTCTTTTTTTTTAAATTTCACTTTAAACCATAGCCTACTTGGGAGGTCCCAGATCTCTGGAGGAAGTGAGGGCTGCCCCAAGTATTGAGCACTCTTTCCCCCTTCCAGGGACAGATTAGTGAGAACAAAAGTTGAAAAGCATGTTTTCCATCATTGTTACGTATTCCCCTAAAGATATTACCCAAGCAGTGCAAGGCAGAAACAACAGGGGACAAGTCGTCTGCTGGCAAGAAAGTCTGTCTCACTTCTTTGACCCAATCTGGAAATCCTTTGTGGGTGGTAATGCTCAATGGAAGCTCCAGGCATGAGAAGCTTGTGATCCTGGGCCCCGTGCACCTGTCAGGGTTACTTCTCTGAGACTTAGTTATTCATCACTTCACACACACACACAAAAAAAGCGAAAAGTCTCATACAAAGCTCTTCAAAGAGATTTTTTTCCCAATTGGACAATTTCCCCCATTTTTTCCTAAATAATTTGTTTGCTCTATGAAATTTTGGAAAATCAGTTCTTTCACTGCTGACTGAGTGGTAACAGGGACATCATGCTACTAACTAGACATATTTATCATAGAGACTGAATTAAACCTCACAAAAATCTTTAAGAAAACTGGCAGTACAAATAGACCTAACTGGAAGAGCATGTCTATCCCATGACTCCTACAAGATCAACAGAACCAGAGTTAGAAAAAACTGGAAATTTTTTGTCAATTATTCTGAAATTCAATCACCCCTTCGGAACAAACTCTGCAGTCATAACAATGCAAACAACAACAGTATCTTTGAAGGGATAAAAGAGCATAAGCTGCACCCAAGTAGTAAGTACATTCAGAACTTGCTAGCATGAAAGTGCCAGCAATGAGTAGACATTTAGTCTGGACAGAAGTAAAAGGAAGGTAATACAAAGCAGCAAAAAATTTAGGTTAGGTCATGGAGAAAGAACTATGGGACCTCATACCCATGAATCCAACAAATGAACTGCAACCGAATATTGCCTTACCCCTGTATGAACAGCTCATTTACACACTAAAACTACAGATGAAAGAAAGAAATGTTTTGTAGCTCAGTCTATTGCCAGCCTTGTTGCATGTTTCACTTACAGTCGCCTCATGATGCCACCAAATGCACGTTGCTAAGTGGAGGTAAATGGCATAGTCACATAGTCATCTCAGGATAGCAGCTCCAATGCAAGCCCTCAGTCCACCTCAGTGCAGGCAAGAGAGTTATTTTCAACTGGTGAAAACACTGTCTGTGTAATCTCAAGATAAGCCATTGAGCAGGGGAGGCATAGCCTCTAGCTCTCAGGTGGTTACTTTTCGCATCACTACAATGCCCTCCAAAGCTTTCACCCTATCACTGGGTCAGTCAGCAATTTTTCCTCTCAGACTGCTTCTGTTGCTACACCCTTGTTGTGCTTGGTGAAGGCAGCAGTGGAAACTGTAAAGCATTGCCATGAGAGAGGCTGATTCTTCTTTGTGGGTGCATTCCCACCTGAAGGAAGGGTAGCTCTCTTCTACTGGACTCTCATGCACTTTTCTTTCTACACTAGGCAATGCAACTACAGCTTTCTCTGACTATGCATTTTGTAATGCAAAGATGGCCCTGAACAGCATTCTCATCTCACTCCTCACCAAGTACATAGAAAATATTGCCTAAACGGTCTCCTTTCTTGAGATTTACTTGCATTAACTCTAGTACTGTTACATACTTCAGCTTTGGATTTCCACTTGATTTAGTGGATCCTAGAGTTTCCACCAAAATCTCTTTCAAGCTCCCCTTGCCCTTCCAGTCATATGCCACTGCCATTTTATATTTTGGGATAAATAGGGCTTCATTTATTCTATAAAGATCAAAAAGAGTAGACAAACCCCTAATGAGAATCATGTACCAGGTCACGTACCTATAATCAGAATTGTAGAACTGAAAAACCATAGACCCTCTGCATTTAAATAATCTTTGCAGTATGAGCAGCCACATTACAAGTATATGATTTCTCCATGTCATTCATATTACCTGTGGAACGGGGAGCTGGTGTCATGTCTTTCAGCAATGTTTGTAAAGCTAGGGCAGTTTCAGCTTCCTGAAATCCCCAGGAAACAAGTGAGGAAGGATTTAATATATTCTCTGAAGGCCACAAGAGAACTGTTAGATGAATTGAATTGGATTGAACCAAGGGCCTGCTTGTTCCAATACCACTGGAAGACAGCGGCCACTGAAGATGGCCGAGAGCAGAGGCTGAGGAGAGGGTGTAAGAGGGTGCAAGAACAGGGCATACCACAGGGATACTTCCTGTGCCAGGAACACTGCCTGTGCTTAAAAGGTACATCCATCGCTTGTACGCAGTATAACTGCCGTCTAAACATTTTGCAACACCTGCACATAGTGATAGTTCATTTTTAACTTATTATGGGACAAGAAAACCGAAGGCAAACAAAATAAGGAATTTGATCGATGTGTGCTCACGCCTTTTTACAGAGGCACCCCTCCCCTCCCCCTTAATGTGTTCAGACTTAAATTTAATTTAATTGAAAAGTTTAATTTTCCTCATGAAAAGAAAACAGTGAGCCACTAGGCCAAGATACTTAGAAGTTAACAAACTAACTGCTTAATTAGAAGGAAGCAAAAATCATGCCTTTCTTCAAAGAAATATGTCTCCTGTGGGGTTGATATTGGAAGATGAGGTATTCAATAACTCTATCATGATCCAGGAAAAGGGATGCAGGAAAGGACCTTTCCTCCCCGCCCTGCCAGGCCCAGCACCTCCCTTCCCTCAGACCCCTCCAGCCCCGCCGGGCGCCACAGGGGGACGGGGGTCGGGCAGCGCTGACCGGTTTCTCTCGGCCACTCCGTCCCTCTCACACCTTCCCTTGCTCCCACACAGGCTCCCCATGGCCGTGGTTCCTGTCAGGAAGACGCTGCTCCGGCGCAGGCTCCTCAGGGCTCAGCGGGGGAGGCTATTAGAAGTGGCCGGGACTGGTTCCGACCAGCCCAGGGCTGCCGCTGGCCTCCCCTCCCAGCCCTGCGGCCCCGCTGCCAGTGCCTCCGCGCCGCAGGGAGCTCGCCCCCGGCCAGCAGCCTCGTTCGTCTCACTGAGTGGGGAAGGAGGAAACAGATTTGCTGCTACTTGTTGGTGAAAGAAGCTGAAACGTGGCCTTGAAGCACAGATTGGGAAGGATAATCCAGAATTTTACATTCTGACAATAAAAAGTGCAAAAATTGTGATCAATATGCAAATAAAATGTCATATTCCTCAAGCAGGGAACTGGGTCACATTGTATTTAAACACCAGGAATGAGATGGCCTTGACAGCAGATGAACCTTCCTAATTAATCAATAAAGCAACATGCACCGCAGCACAAATGACCGAAAACATGTTTCCTTGCTCTGTTTTTGGGGCCCATTTTCCAATAAAACCTGAACAGCCTGACTAATTCCAACCGTTTTGATGCAGGCAAAAGCAGAGCTGGAGGACATGATGACAGAGGGGCTGGCAGAGCAGCAGTCTTATAAATAACATGTGTGCGGTCATGTAGACACAACCAGTCTCTTAGGAGCAGTGGTGTTTTCCGACTTATTTTTAAGCCTTTGAGACTGCTGCGCCCTTGAGAACCCAGGAGCTTTTCCAGCCTCCAGCGGGACGTGGGGCTGATGGCTGGCTCTGCTGAGCACGCGTACTGTCTTTCCTACAGTTTCTAAGGGAAAACCAGGCTCATTTTGTTCGCCATCAAAACGCAGCCACTTTGGGAAGTTTATTTTGGAAGGAAATAAAATCAAAATCACAAACCAGTCACTGTAGCATTTCTAAAAAGAAACGGTTTTGTGTTCTGGGTGAATGATGGTGTCCTGCATTTTAAGTATCCAAGTACCAAATCAGACAATATATTTCAAAGAACTAAGGAAATGCCAGTCTAGTTTGCATGTCTTGCCTCTCTGGGAAGCTTTGCTCGGAAGGACGCTTTGATAGGGAGAACAGGATAAGCACAAGGGAGAAAATAGCGAGGACCCTGGGAACGGGGAGACGTGTTGGACACCACCCAGTGCAGACGCACCGTATGCCTGGGTACCGCTGTCCTCCAGGCTCTCTCCCAGTACCCTGGAGATGTGAGCTCCAGCCACAGGCACTGTCTCCATCCCAGAATCTCTTCCAAACCCATCCCACTTTCTAGCACAAGGTTATTTCCAGAGATTTTAAACTTTTATTGCCACCTAGAAAATTCCCCTCTCTGCCAGGAGAATTCCTGGACAAGGGGAAACAACTGCTTACCAGCCCCACTAAAATTCACTCAGCTGAGCTGGGAATAGTCCCTCAAGGTTTAAGAAATTATGTCATTTCCAAAGATGGATTTCATCAGCTCCCGTGGAGAGGAGTCAAGGTGAGCCAGCTCTGCTGCATGTCTGAGCCATTGCACCCCTGTGCGGTCCTGGGTGTGCGACTGCTCCCATAGCACTAGGTGCGCAAGCCACACACTTACACACATGAAGCTCCCCAGCTCCCAGTTTGTACAGTGTAACATTGGTGGCAATGGAGTTGGGGCAAAATTATGCAATGTGTAAAATTCCTTCCCCATGTTCTTACTCTGTTAGTAGCATGAAGAGACAGAAACCACACCTGTAAGCAAAACTGTGAGCAAATCTGTAAGCCAGCCTTATAAACATTTATAATCTTTTGGGGATCACCTATTTGCAGATTTAATCGCACTACTGAAGCTCAGCTAGCATACTAGCTTTGGCTAATTAAGGATTTTCAGTTACTTAATTTAGCTTGGGTTAAATTTAAGATTTAAAGAATAAAGGGAGTGTACAATACAGACAAACCATAATTAAATGCTGCCATAGCTTCAGATGGGATTAATCTTTAATTTGCATTAGTAATACTGAATTAATAGACCTATGAGCACTCTCAAAACTTTAGTGGTGTGTTCTTCCTGTTGAAGGTCCTCCTTCTGCTTCCAAATGCCTCCCCAAACACACTACATGAATTCAAACTTGCACAAAAATCAGGGGATCAAAATCAACCCAAGGTATGTGCTATGTCCTCTTCCCCGGTAAGGTTTTAATGCCCAGAAAAGAAAACAGCTGCTGGAAACTGGTGTCACATCCAACCACTGCAGCACGGTTAGAACATCCCAGCACAGAGGGGACATAGAGGGGAAATGGACTCAGAAACCTGAAAATTGGGCTATGAGCAGCTTGGGGAGCAACAGTTTCTTTGTGTGGCTTTGTCCTATGTAACTGGGAGTAGAGCTGTAAGTACCCCTATGAAGACTTAATATTTTTAAAACGGTAATAGAAAAGTAGAGGCTTAATCATCCCTAAAATGACACTCTTTTTCCTCAAGCAGGCAAGTCTTGCAATAAATCTGAAGGTGGACAGCAGATATATTGCAGTACTATCAAGTGTTCTCGATATTTTGTATGTCAAAAGATACCTCCACAGCCTCCATCCATAGCTAAAAGGTGTCTTTCCCAGAGGGACCAGACATCTCTACTTGTAATCAATTCCTCTTTGCAGCACATCATTCTTCGGGAAATTTGATGAGAAATAAATTCTCTGTCCCACAATTTCTATAGATCAGAGTAATGACATGTTAGAAAGTTCTGCCTCAATTTCAGAGGATGGCAAAACTGTCTGTTGCATGGAAGTGAATTGATTAGGTCCCAAATCAGTGTTAAACAATACAGCTTGTGAACAAGAGTATTTCAGTCTATTTCAGGAAATACTACTCTTTTGCAAACCCCTGAGATTGTATTGTAAGGTCTTGACGCACAGTGACCTTTGCCTGGTAAGGTATTTCTAGGACTTTTCTAATTATCTTGAAACTGAAATTACTTCTCAAAGCAGAGTCAACAGAAGTAAGTAAATAATTACGAAGCTGTAGTGATGTCAGAAGTAGCCTATTTCTTCTCTCTACAATATTTTGTTTCCCTTCCTTGCAATAACATTGCAAGTTTCAGACTCTTTAATACCTCTGGAGCCTCCATTTGCCTAATCCAGTTATGAGGAAATAATATTGAAAACCTCAGCTTTGTTTGAATAAAAATAGCTTCTGCCAAAAATTCCAACATGAGGACTAATGAGCTAAGAACTTAGCTGAGGTACCTCCCTGCTAGCTTGTAGAGCTGGTGCTGTCCTAGATACAGCAGGAAGGTAAATTTGCTCACACTGAGCTCCCTCCTGCCTGCAAGTAGGCAGAATGCAGATTTAGGTAATCCTATACTCTTGTGCTATGGAAATACATATGTCTGACAGACCTGAAATCAACCTCAGTGGAAAGTCAGAAAGAAGAAATAAAGGCTTTGTGTCACACGAGCAGTATAGCAATGAATAGTGACCAAGACTGAAATGAAGCGGTTCCTTTACAGCTGTCTTGAAGAAAGGCAGACCTAGAAATGCTAAGGAACTGTCTGGGAAAGTCCAAAGTCAGCTTGCCAGTAATGTCAAAATGCACTGAGTTGGGCCAAACATCTTCCAACGAGTTATTTTACCGCATCCTGCCTGTCTCTCAAAGTATTTCTGTACTGCCACGGCTGTGTTTTCACACGGGTATAGCTGAATGAACTTTCAACATATTAACTCATCTCAAATCGGCAGCCTAAAGGCAAGAACATAAAGCTAGTAATGGATAACTTACCCAGCATCTTGGGATATCTTAGTTGCATGGTTCATTTTATTTGTACAGAGAATGGATTTCCTAAGTCTTACTAAGAACCAGGCTTTTAAAGAGGCAGTTTCAACTTTTGTGATTTTATCACAGGTCTCTGCAGATTTGTTTATTCTCCCTCAGGCCTCAGCTGTTGGTTTAAAACAGGAAAATCTCCAAGTCCATTTTGAAGCAGATGTAGTCCTCAGAGTTGACAGGAAGAGCCACGGCCACAAAGGCTCTGTGGGTAGCATCGAGGAGAAGGGCTAAGCCCCATGAGGAGCCCAGGTCCCTGCCCTCCTTTCCAGTCTCTCCAGTGCCACCTACATTTAAAATGACAAGGCCTGCATTAACTTCTGCAGCTACGTTTTTTGTTATTATGGATTCCCACACGTCTTCTGCCTGGGAATTCATAGGCTTGCCAAGCAATGCTGAAAGTGAAAATTCGGCTCTAGCTGTTCGAGAGCTGTGACCTCAGGCTATATGATTTAACGCTGCTCTTTCTTTATTTCTTCGCAACAGCTTATTCCTTCAGCCCTTATCCACCAGTTTGCTAAGCTGCAAAGAAAGCACTGAAAACCCAAAGAAAATGCAAATGTTACATCAGCACAGCATTAAGTTTCATTAAGTTCTTAATTACATCAAATAATTAAAGTTCTCTTGCTCTTCTCCTGTACTTTTCATCAGTAAATCTCAAAGTACTTTATAAAGGAGGTCAGTTTCATTATCTTCTCTTTGAAGGAGGGAAAATGAAGGCTTAGGGAGGGGGAATTGCTCATCACAAGGCCGGTCGCAGGGGCTGGATTTGAAATGCAACATTACGACATTGCAGTCTCTGTTAAAAGATACCATCTTCACCACAACAAAATCACCTCCACAACATATTGTTCCAAAATTGTATAATATGCACAAAAACAAAGGCACACACACATATATATGTATATAATATATCAGGACATTGTGAAATTTGATCAATTCCTTTATTTCTTTTGCATTTTTTATTAAAGCAAACTGGCTGGATCTTCATCGCACTGAACTGGCATATAGGAAAAATGGGTTCAAATCCCATTTTGTTCACTGGTTTCTGGTTAAACTTGAAAAGATTATTTTTCTATATTTGGAAGCATGATTTCCCCTACTGCTAAATTGGGTCTGAATTAATCTTCACTTCTGTATAAAAAATTTAGGGATCTTCTGAAAAAAAAAAGCCAAATGACAGCTAGGATACGCTCCTTAATGCTTGTTCCAGTTGAAAGTTTAACACTATCTATTTATAACTCTTAAGACTTCAAGGAAAGTAAAGCTGTAAAACATTAAATAAACTACTTTAAATGAGCCAAGAAATGGCTGCTACATCATGTTTGTACTTTTGCTTTGTAAATTCCTTTCCGGTAGATGTGTCTGCATCCAGAATTACCACTGAAGCTGATATCACAGCTCCCGGTATGCAAAAGTCGTAAGATATTTCTTAGTTGAGAAAATATGTTTTATGAATCCATTCACAGAATCCTGAGACATTGCTTGGACACTTTGCTAAGAGGAGCAATACTTTTCCTCCTGTAAAATCACATTTCTATAAGGGAATCTTAAGAAAAAATTACCACTTTAGACACCACACGTAAAAGATTACATTGCACTGAATCAGATACTGTTCTGGGAACTGCACATGGGCTCCTATCTTAGATTAACCATGCACTACCTGTGTGGCCCTCAGAGATTGCTTTGGTGTCCTCTGCCTCTCACTTCCATTCATCCTGTCTCCTGCTTATGTGCAGAAGTTCTTGACGATCAGGCCTGTCTCACTTAGCTTTGTAGAGGAGATGTCTCAAGTGGGACTTCGTACTCCTAAAACAAAGTCTCTTGCATTGTAGATAAGCACAGACGAGACATCTAGAGAATACACGGTATGCATTGTCATGTACAGCAGTGCATGATAAAAAAACAAGGCAGAGCAGGACAGCAAAAGTTGGTATTTTCCCACAGATACTGACACATGTTAATGCATATACTGCTTTTAGCTTTCAGAGATATTTCTATATGCAAAATTCCCCTCCCTTATAGATAAACAAATGAGAAGGGGTGAAGAGTATTCAGAAACATTCTTGCAGCGCACAGTTTCAGCTACAGCAGCATAATCTCATTCTGAAGTCCTGGGGGTCCAATAAAGCCTGCGGTATAATAGAAGAGTATTCCTGGCTGGTCAGTTCTCAGCATTTCAGGGGAAATGCTAGAGGCTAGATGTGGCTTTCCCTGTGACATTTTTTATGTTGGTTGTACCCACTAGCAGAAGGATGCAGCTACAGGGGCTGCTTTCTCTTCTTAACCATTCTCACAAGACTCCTGTAGAGAGGGTGAAGCCTGCAGTTCCTTCCAGCAGCAGCTGCTGCTGACAACAGGTAAAGGAAAAACTGCTTTTTCAGAATTCATTCTTGCTTTTAATCAAAGACAGAGATGTTCACAATGCCAAGGTCAAAGCTATAGCAGGACTTCCTGATAGAGCTAAGAATAAATACTCCTGAGCCGTAAATATAAACAAACATTGGACTATCACAAGTCAGCTTTTCCCTTGCCGGAAAGTGAATGAGCCAATTTCTGCAAGGTGCTATGGGAGCATGTGGCTCTTCGCTGAACCTCATGAAAACATCCATGCTTAGTTGAAAAATATAGAGCCTGCAACAGATGTAACTGAAAACTCACCAGCAACAGCATTTTAAATTTCTCTTAGATCCTTCACAAAAATTTTGCAATTAATATGGCAGTCTCTTTTGCACACCAGCCTCAAGGAATGAAAAGGGAATTCTGCTGATTGTCTTGATCTCATTGAAATGGATTGCTTTGCCAGTAGATAAAGTGAAGATTCTTTGTGCCAAGTACTTAAATCAAGTACCTGGCTTAAGTTGCCTCCAGAATGGGCAAGGCACCGTGCAGTAAAACCTGAATTACATTTCCAGTTGCAGAGATGCAGCACAAAGGGTGACTGGAAGATACAGTTGTCCAAGTGAGAAAAAAATTTTGGTTCAATGACATGTGATAACATACTGATGCATAGTAATTTCTGGAAAGCTGTTGCAATTCAGCAGCAAAGCCGTGCTTCAGAGCTGTATCTTTCTTTGAAGAATTTTTTACTGTTTGAAAGACAGAGACAATGTGTATTTCCTTTAGAGAACCTCACAATTAGGTATTGACTAGTGGTTTTGATCCAGACCTAAGTCCAGACATAAAAAAAGAAGTTTTTTGATCTAAGGGAAGTTTCTTTTTAAAGCAATATTTCAATCAGAGTTTTGATTTTTATCTGAAGAAAAGTGAAAGCTACAAGAAGATTAATTCTATTATTTTTTGTTTTAAAGGGACAGAAAGAATAAAGAGGAGACTGAATGCTAAGTCCTGTTAATTTCTAGTAACATTTAATTTTTTCATTATAATTTAAACTGTTCGCCTGGTTTGATAAGGTTTTTTAGGCAGAGGGAGAAAATCACTGCCTAACTCACTCTGCCTCTCATAGTTTTTGAGTACTGGTTCTTGCAATGTGCTTAATTATTATAGCATTCAGATGTGTCCTGTTGTTTTCCTAATTGAATATGTGGTATATATCCAGATTGTACCTTACCCAGTCAGTGAATCATGAATCATAAATCACATACATAGGCAGTATTTTGTATTTTCCTTTAACTTACTTTATTTAAAAAAACCCCCATATGATAAGTAGTCCATTTTCCCAGAAAGTCAGGTAGTCATGCCTAGGAAACTGAGAATGTGCCTTAAGAACATATCCTGGAACCCATACTGCAAGTATTAGGAATATATGGAAAAAGTAACAGATATTTGTAACACTTCTATCAGCACACACATACAGAATACTCCTTCTACACTGAGACCTCCGCTGGCTTGCAAAGACACATATTCTTTTCACCATTTTGTGGAAATATGGTAGCATTAGCTTTTTTTTTAAGGTGTTGATGGCCAAAAAGGACATAATTTAGCTCTGAACTACCTATCTCCTGTTCATGGTACTTTTCTGCATGACAAAACACTTAGAAGTAGGCTCTCACATTTATTTTTTTCCTAATCAATCATTATTACACTTGAAAGAAACTCTAAATGCAATGCAAAAAAAAAAAAAAAAAAAAGAAGATAGTACATGGGTGATGCAAAGGAAGAAAACGTGGTCTGAAAATGTGTCACCTTCAGGAATTGTCTATGGTTGACAAAATACAAAAACACAGAAGAGAATGGAGAATGCCTGAATTCCTACAGTAAAAGTACAGGAGATCAATTTTGTGTATCTATATGGATAGTAATCATATTGCCATAGTGATGTCCACGTTTCAGTTACTCAGGATCAGAAACACGAGAAAACATTGACAACATCAGATGATGCTGATGAGATATAAATATTCTTACATGTTTTTAAAATTCATCTTTAGATAAACCTCCTTCTGATCTTTTTTTTTCATTGTATGTATTGGATAAGGAGGAGCAAAACATTGGCAACAAAAAGAGGAAAGATCTAAACTGTGGCATACATGATATATTTATTCCTGCCACTCTGTAATTGAAAAGCATACTGAAACCATTTGCGGATTTAAACAAAAAACAGCTCTGAAAGTCAGTATGCAAAATCCATCCACAGCCCATGCTACCAGTGGCATTACATTTAGATATATACCTTGGTAAAATGAACTTTTCAAGACTTTCTGGATATATGTGTAAATAAAAGATCTTGCACAGTGAGCAGGATTTGGTATTTAAACGAACGTGCTCTTAAAAAAGCCTGAAAAGTCCAGGCTTTAATTCCAGATATGTACTGTGATATAAGGGAAACATTTAACAAAGCAGCCCTGGGTTTCAGCTAATTGCTTGCCTTAGTATTTCTATTACCCTGAGCTCTGTTTCATGTGTGCTTGGGAAGATGTTTTGATTTTGTTCTTGGCTGTGTCCTTCAATGCTGTCTCATTCAGGGCTAAGTCTGAACCACATCCCTGTTTTGATGACTGTGAAGCAGGACACACACAGCCCTTAAGAGTCAACCCACAACCAAAGACCCAATAAACGCAGTGTGGAGAAAATGGCAGTATTGAGATTCCTATACTGGGATTTGAAAGCATGTGTTACTCACAGATTTTTGAAAAAAAAACCCAAACAACTCTATTTTTTGAAAGAAACCCCTAAATACAAATGCTTAGAAACAAGCCTTTTGATCAAAAAAATCAACTCTGGTGCATCCTATTGTTTTATTCTCTGCTTGGGTAGTCTAAGCAGAAACACAGGCAGATCCCTTCAAGGCTGCGTACACCACAGGAGTGCATAGCAGCCACGGAGATGGCCAGGTCCTACGGCACTGGGCATCGAGCACATGGGCTGTGAGACAGTCAAACAAGGGAGAAAGAAGGGGGCAAGAAGCAAATGAAATTCTTCATTCTAAGGCACATACCTAGTTAGAAATACATGCTTGCTAAACTGAAGTTCGACACCTTGTCTTTTGGATCACACTGCACCCACACAACATCGAATCAAGGGGTTGGCAAAGGAAATGCTCCTCAACCCGACTGGAGACAGAAGAATTGTAAAACTAGAATTAGGCAAGATTGCAAGAAAGTTGCTCACAACACAAAGGCTATGTTTGTTGCAAATATTACTTAAAATGAATAATTAAACTAACTTCAGATCTGAACTTCCTCCTGCTGAAGTCAAAGACAAGATTTCCATCAGCTGACGTGGAACAAAAGTAAAGTCTGCAGGCCAAATTCAGCATACCTGTGAAGTACATGGTAATATAGCTTAAACACAGAACGTAGTTTACATGATCAAGGTGTCATTGTGCTTTCCTTGTGTGAGTCAGGGGGACACCTACAGTCATTCAAAGGATAGTCCTAGCACAGAAAGCAGGCAAGTGTAATAGAAGTCTAATTTTATTTATGGAAAAAAGTTTCTGAAATGTTTGTTTGTTTGTTTGTTTCCCCACAACGCCCTTATCTGATGATACCAGAGAAGGCTAACACCTAATTGTTACTTAATTTTATCGTTTTTTAGTACCTTCCATGTTTTCCTGTATAGACATCATAATCTCTGGTTTTAATGAGCAGGGGCTTTCCAGTGATTTTTCAGTCATAACAATTTAATACCATATTCATTCTCTAAACATTGTAAAGATATGGAAGTATACACATGGAAGTAAGAATGCTAAAAACTCAGAGAGTTTTTAAGAAATAAAATCCCATCTGATTCTTAAGGAAAACACCCCTAATGCACACTTGAACGTGAATACAGTTAAGCAGAAGTTGTGAGTCTCTGAAAGCAGCTAATTTTCTTTCTTACTTTTACACAGTAAACTGTGAAGAGTTTACAAGGGATGTTTTTTCCCCTTACTTTAAGAGAACATAAAAAATAAGATAAGCATTTTAGCAAGTGGCCATCCAGTTGTGGACTCTGCCATCTCATCTGAGACAGCATTTTCCTACATGTCTTGCATACCCTGCAAAAACCTGGCACCAATGCCTAGGGAACCTCCCCTGCAGATAGTGGAAACTGAAAGAGCTATGCTTTTCATGATCTTATTCAAGTCCTCTTTTTCTGAACAAATGGTGGGTGCTCTTTAGGAGAGACAACTGAAAAGTCAAATAGCTTCTAAATGAGTAAGAATTATTTTATTACTGTAAAAATCAAGAAAAGATGATCTTTCATTAAAGAACAAGCACAGAAATTTACAACGATCATCTGAAACTGCTTGCAAATATTCAGAAAGTAAACACAGAAGCTGAGTGTTCACAAGGAAAAATAAATAAATCAACATCTATTCAATAAAAAAACCCCAAAGACTTTCTTTCCCTCTGCCTCTCTCCTTAATCTCCTCTCATAGTAGGAAGGACATATTCTCAAATTTTCAATTATGCCAAAAAATGAGGGACAATTTAACTGATTTATTATTATTTTTATTATTATTATTATTACTACTACTACTACTATTATTATTACTATTAGTAATAGTAGTATTTTGACAGCTTTCAAACAACTCCAAACCAGTGATAGTCCTGGGATGAGTGGACATTATATTGTTGCTACTCTCCCACAGGTTGTGTGCTCCCACTCCAAAAAGCTTTCAAGAGACAGACATTGTTTTTTTGCGGGAAAAGAAAAAGAATCCATTACTGAAGCTTAATAATATATGTTTGGGGGTGGGGGTGGTGGTGTTTTTTTTTTTTTAATATGGCAACATGAGTTAAAAACTCCTGAAAGCTGACCTGTTAACGTTAAGTTCACTACTGAGAACTGACATATTAGAAGAACATAAATATGCCTAAGAAAAAAGCCAAGGTGACCATTTGCTTCACCGCTTGGACCTCAGACATTCCCTCAGCTACTTAATGAAGGCAATTACCTCTCTGGCCAAGGCCAGTTGAGGTCTCTGAAAGCACTCTCTGAAACCCAGTATTTTGGGTGGCTCTGAAGCCAACCTGCATTTGATACAGATGCGCATTTTTAGATACTTTGGCTGTGTTATGCAAAGGCTTTTTCTCTCTGGCTTTCAATCAAGGTTGCAAGAAGCCGTCTGGCACTGCCTGCCAGCTTTGAACAACTCCTGCAAACAGCAGCATGCTTCAGATGACCCCAAACCAGCAGCCTGATTGGAGACCCTGAACTCTGGTATCATTACAGGCTCCAGATAAGCCAGCTGAGCAGGTGCCTCTAGGCAGGCTGGATCAACAGCTGCCTGCACTCTGAGAAAGCACTTTAAATGAGCTGTGGAAGGTTTAAAAAAACGTTGTGTTTCCTGTGTGGCTGCTGATGACATGCATGAAGGAGAAAGGGATGTGTCCACAGTGGCATGAGTTTGCCCATGCTGGCCTGTAACTCACGATAATGTGGTCGTTGCATGCATGGTGTATATTTACTGCTGACGGTCTGCAGGCTTTGTTGCCACTGCCTTCAAGTATTTCTGGAGATTCTCAGATCGTCTCACTCCATTAAGATGTCATGAAAAACCGGTATTTTAAATAAGTGTATTGTAAATGTCATATACTCCTTAACCCACTTACTTTCGTAAAACACAAGACAAGGGAGTCCAGAGCTCGACGCTCCATTCCCAGGTCTGCCAATACACTGGTGTGGTGAGCTTGGACAGCTGTCCTCGCTGTGCGGCCTCTGCTCCACATCACATCACCGCTCCTTTTCCTCTTTGAACTGCAAGTGTTTTGAAGTGAGTCACTGCCTGACATGAAAGGGTCTGGTTGCACTTGGGGTCAGTTTCTGCAGCCTCCAACTAGAGTTCTAAGAAAACCCTATTTTTAAGATCTAGCCATTACAATGCTCTTACTTAAATAATAAAACAAAAAATATAACAGCAGCCACTCACACAATGGGAGCTCCACGCTAACTAGTAACAAATCTATTCAGTTTCAGGCTATGAGTGGTCACAACCTATGTTTCTCTTCAGAGGCCTCAACCCCTGGATCCTATCTTGCCATTTCTAGTATAAAAGTTACACAAGTGAAGATAACACGTGACAACTGTTTGAGAATAGGACTGGTTTGTTGGTTTTTTTTTTCCTGAAAAATAATTCAATTTCTCTCAATGCTTGCTTCTTAAATTAAACGATGCCTCCCAAATTTTTCTAAGTAGTTCAGGGGGATACCATGAGGTTTTGTTAAAACCAATATAAGCACTATGTTGGTCACAAAATGTTCAAAGAAAGTGCAAGTACTGCTCTCTTTGGACTCAGAAAGGATGCAAAGCATAAAACAAGAATAATTAGGTTTATATAATGAAGACATTTATTGTTGAAGTTTGGAATGGGAAAATCCATTTCTCTGCAGGGACCAGGTCTACAATGAATAACAACAGTGAAAACAACAGTGTTTTGCTTGCTAGCCCACTCTGTGGTCTATGCTACCACCTTTCCGGGGCTTCAGAAGATATGCTAGCTGCAACTAGCAAAGGTGGGCTTCTTTCCATAACAGCTGTACATTCACTGATAGCTGACATCACCATAGTGGGTCGCATCTGAGACCACCAGGGAGAAAAGGCCCAATAATGCCCAGTAATCGAGTTTTATGGGGAACTGGGGGCATAAAGGACCTCTTAGAAGTCCCTGTACATGATTAGTCCTGAAATCTTGTTAGATACAAAACACAGCAGCAAATTAAAACAGGGGTTTTGACTCAGGATCGGACCTTCATGCATGAGTCACTGCATCAGCCCTGATAAAATCTGAGGAGCACTGCAAAGTGATGTTGCGGAGGCTCAGTGGAAAGGAAGAGTGCAGGGCCGCTGGTGGCAGGAAGTGAAGAAATGAACTTCAGCTAATGAAACTGGAGAGGGGATTTCTTTCAGCAGAATTGCCCAATGGTAGGTTTGGCAAGGAAAGCTGGGAGAATGCCTGGGCGGATGCAGAGAACGTTCTGGGATCTGCAGTGACCACAGGAGGTGAAGAGCATGGTTTTAGTGACTCATCCGAAGCACAGCATCTTCAGCAGCACTGTGTGCCCTGCGCGCCAGGGTACTGATTCAGTCGTGACTCAGAGGGAAGAGAGCCACCTCTCTGAGTCACCACCACCAAATATTTTCCTTCGAGGTTCCCAAACAGGACGTGCCACATGGGTGCCTATTCCTCTCCCAGGAAATCTGATCTCACGCCGCAACTTGATTGGCACATATGTTTAGTGGGAGGACTTTTTCCTCAAGTAACCTTACTCAGTAAAGTATTCTCTCTGGACATACGGCTGGATTAAAATGCCATGTAAGATCTTTCTGTTATGCAGGGGAAATGCCTGTGCCACTTTATTATATGAACAGTCTATTCTCAGCTAAAAGTTTAGAATGAAAAATTGCTTTTCTACAGAAAAAACCAAAGATCTACACTGAACTCCACAAGAAAGACAGTGAGAATATGATTCTTTTGATATTGGCATCCATTTGGATTAATTTTTTAATGAGATCTCTTTTATAAGATTGTTTCTATAGCACTGAAATAGTTGAAAAAGTTCTGCTAGAGGTAACGATGATATTTCTGTCTGTGCTTACAACCAATTGTGTTTCGTCACACCTAAGAAACAATTCTTACCTCTCCAATACAGCACTCCTTGCAGACTGTCCATAAATTTAAACTGACAATTTGCAAAGGAATTTATATACAGGCAATTGTGTCTATATGTACAGAGAGACCTATATAAATATACATATACTCACAATCCCAAATTGCCTATGTATATGTTTCTTTGCAAATGAAAAAGTGAATACAGAAACAAATTTATTGTCATTTCAGAAATGGTTAACCTACAACAAATAACATTTGCATTAAAGAAGGCTAAATATATAAACATAAGAGTACAAAGTTGACAGAGAGAGAGTTTATAGTTACATATATATTAGTATAAAGTTCAAAGGAAAATAAAATAGCCAAATAATATTACCAGAGTATAATTCAAAGTACCTAAACTCATTGATTTAGTTGTGCCAAAGCAAGAGTTACTAGTAAGTGAAGTTATAATTGGAAAGGACTAATCCATGGAAAGTAATAATAATTTATAAATCACTTGAATGAGACTTAGTAGCTTTGTATTAAGTAACTTTACGTTGTATAGGTAACATGGCTAGGAGAAAACAACTTCTTAATTTGAAGACTGAAAAAATGTGGAAGGTATTAATTGGAAAGAATGAAAAAAAAAACCAACAAACACGCTCCATGTAAGTGTGAAAGACAAAAGTAAGGATTCAGCCCTCAAGTAGGTCCCCAGAACATTACACAAAGTCAACAGATATGAGGAAACCCCCAAAACTACACAAAGCTTACTGTGTTTTCACATTGGCAAACAATAGCAAGCTCTTGGCCCAAAGCTCTTCTGAATCATCCCCAGACTTTTTAATTTTTTTTCCTAAATGATCCGGCCAAAGAACATTTGAATAAGTACAAATAAAACCTGAGGAGTAGAAGCTGTAACTTGTGGTGCTGCTCACACGGTGGAGTAGAAAACGCCCAAACAATTGGCATCTGCGGTTTTCTCCACGGAGGAGAGCACCACTCTGAACTGCTGGACAAGTGTTTGACTACGTATTATTTGGGAGCGGGAGGCTCTGTGGGGTGTCACCAACCCTGTTGTAGCTACAGGGCAGTGACGAAGCCTGCTTCATCCGCCATGGCTTCACTGTCCTGTGGCAAATGTCCCGGAGATTGTCAGCTCCTCCTGTTCACAGGGTTGAGCCTGTGGGCTAATGGACCTGGAGAGCGTCTGCAACTCAGCCTTGCCAATGCATGAGCTTGCCACAGGGAGGAGGAAAGCTGTAGGCAGGAAACTCTTGCGGGAGACTGGGAAGGGAAGAGCATGAGCCTTGTGCAGGGCTGGAGAAACCTAGTGGGAAAACACAGGGGTGCTAAGATCAGCACCCGTTACCATGCTGGCTGCTCCCAGGCACCATGAGCCCTCAGTTCAGCAGCCCTCATGGGCCAAAGCCACTTTCCTGGGGCATTTCCAAATGAAACCAGGTGCTGCAGGAAGTGGTGGCAGTGACTCAGCAGCAGTGGGAGGCTCACTTCCCTCTGAATCAGTGCTGGAGCTGTCAGGCATCTCACAGCGGGACCTACCACAGGAGAAGATGTTAAACCATTTGCGGTCAATTAGGAACCATGTGTCTTTTTCAGCCTGGAGCTCTGGCTCAGCTCCAGGAAGAATCGCTTTTACACCTAGTGCCTGCCTCAAGCGCTGATGCATTTTCTGTCTTATTTCTCTGTCCTGAAGCCTTCACTAGCCTGGGACTTTAACCACAGATGTAAATGCAAGGGTGTAGTCATGATTTATGCCAATAACACATACCCTGCTGTAAACAACACTAACACAACTACACCCAAGAGAAACAAAAAGATGCTCCGAAATACAAGCGGCAGTCTCTATTGTTCCACAGTCATTATCAGAGGAATGGAGACAGGGCTGGGTTTTCTTTTCCAGGCATCGCTGAATGAGAAAGAGGATCTTGAAGTTAGTCACCTCCAGTGCTTTGTGGATGGAGAGAAAGGAAGGAATCCCACAATTACAGCACTGGCCCTGAGCTTAGATTTGGAGTCCATCCCAGATCTGCCACAGAAAATGCAAGGGCCTTCAGCAGGTTACTTAATCACTGAGCGCTTCAGAGCCCTGAAGCGGTAAAATATAACAGGTAGAGAAGCAGAAAAGCTTTAAGAGGTCTTTTAAAGAAATATCAGGGTTCTATAAAGAAAGTAGTAGGCAGTGGATGTTTATAGTAATTCTTCACTATTGCGGTATGATGGTTTCCTTGGATTAAGTTAAATTGACGTATATTTAACATTCACCTGTGTATTTTATTTAAGGCAGTTCATATGCAAGGGGCAAGGGCTGTACTTTACCAAAGTTTTCCCATCCAAATAAGGGGTTAAAGCCTTTGAAGGGTATCAGCCATGTGTGATTCACAGTCTTTGCATGAACAAGGTCTGCTTTCTTGGTAATTCATCATATGAAAATGCTGCGGGCAAACTCAGATTAACACTAAACCCCTTGGGACTGTAGTGACTTGGATCAGTACGTATGCTTCTGCTCAGGTTGATAGGCAAGGAAAAGCTAAAGCAACTTGGGGGGTAAGCAGCCAAGAAATAGTTTAAGATAGACTATCATCTGAAGTTTCAGTATAGCATCATAGTGTCTTAAAGAAACAGTGGGACAAAATTGGGGTGAATTTTTACTTGTGCATTGCCTTCGCTTGTACAAATATGGCATGCATTCAAACTCAGTAGGTGATTTTTATCACTGGATTCCACAAGTTGTTTTCAACTTGCCTTAAGAAAGCTGTTTTTTCTAAATGAGAAAATGACAACAAAAGCATAATACTAATGATGATGATGATGAAGAAAAAAAGAATAGTAACAACAATAACAGTAACATAATAATAATTTCCTAAGCAACCTATCTGTGAAAAAATAATTCAGTTCCTGTTCCATAAAAGCACTAAACTACTTCAGTAATTCCCAGATATCAAAAGTATACTTGTTTCTGACTGGAGTCTGCTACACCCTGAAATGTTGCATGTTATTTTGGTCATACCTTGTAGCTTTAAAGTGTGGCTTAGAAAGCCTCACAGCAAACACATTGCAGTTCCCCACAATTGCAGAATCTGTGGATAAATACTCCACCATTTTTATCATCTCATAATCAATGTCATATCAGTCTTAAAAAAGAAAAAAGAAAAAAGAAGAAGTCAGTACTGTAAAGTGCCACAGGAAAAAAGAAAAAAAAAAAGGGGGAGCAAGAGAGAAGGAAGAACCAGGACACCATTCATATCCCAAATATTCTTTATAATACAGCTTCAAGCAATTTAACTCTCTAGTGATCCTTGAAAGCAGTCTCTGCTACTAGTGGAAAACTTCCCTCTGCCTAACAGCCGTTGCCAGTACAGCTGGGACAATACATGCATGTGTCTCTCTATGTATGCTACAACGAATCCATGATCCTCCTAACCTGAGGGAACTGATATCTGATCCTTCCAGAGTTCAAGCCTGTGAGCAGGGCGTAGGAAGCGTACAGCTCCCAAAGACCTATTGCTACTGGGAACAGAAATCAACTTGCCAGTATCCTCCAGCGCCTATGTGGGAGGCAGAGAAAAATGAAAAGAAAAATGATGGGGGGGGGGGGGGGGGGGGGGTGGAGCTAAATTTTGCTTAAAGGAGAAAGAAAGTCCCTGCTGGAATGCACAGATATTCTGTATACAAATATTCTATAAATAAAGAGTGACCCAGTTTCCTTTATACCACCCTAGAAACTCAAGCCTTCATGCTACCAGCTTAATTCCTCCTTCCAAGAATTTTTCTTATCAAGCTCAATCTTAAAACCGCTTGGATTCCTTATGCTATTTTGAAGACCTTTCCAGATCTTCACTATTTGGGTGGTTAAAAAATTTCTCTTAAATTCCAGTCTAAACTGATACATGACCAATTTACAATTATTTGATGTGGTGCCAGTATTAGTTTAAGATAATTTTTGCCCTCTCTTGATGTGTAGCCAACTTGAACATATTTATAAAAAGCTACTATATCGCCCTTGTTTAGCAGACTGAACCAAGCCACACTTCCTAAATTGTTTTCTAACACAGATACTATACTTCTATCATCATCTGAGTAACCTTGCCTGACATTTGCTGCAGTTCAAGTTCATAATCTTTCTCAAAGGACACAAGAACAGAACTTGTCAAGATCCAGGATCTGTGCCTTATATAAGGATATTCATGTTCCACTTTTGTGTTTCACTCCGTGTGTCCTAGCTGGAGTCACGTTAGTTTTGTCTTCAGTGGGATGACTTAAGCAGTTCAAAGTAGTCCAATTATTGGCACATAGTACAGATCTCCTTCCTGCTTTTACATCAAATAACAAGACTCCATTTTATAACAGAAAGCTGAATTATTGATAATTAATTGCTCAGCTTTGCACTTTTTTGCACTATGCAAATTTATTTCTTTTCCACCGCTCCAGGCAAAGATTTTACCTAATTTTTCTTTTATGATGATCTAGTCTTGAATTGGGAAAGCCTGCCAACTCCTTACTTTCACAATCAATATAAAGAAAAACATTTGTAAATGAACAGTCACTTTCATTATGTTTTGTAAGAACAACTCCACCTTATGTCTCAAAATGCAAGATTTTTTGTCTTCAATTAGCAAAATCACCAGCATTTCTGCCAGCTTGGATCTGTTCCATAAATGTCACAGGAAAATATAAAAAACTCACTACCACTTGCAAGGTGGTCGGATGTCATAACACCAGAGGAGGAAGAACAGGGAAAGGAAGAGTTAAAGGACAGGTATTTCTGAAAACTACCCTGTGATTTAAATTCTGAAGAAACTTGGAAGCTTACTCATCTAACGTCCTTTGTGAAATCTTCAGTTCAGTTCACCACAAGCTACCTTTTATGCTCCAATTGGTGGTAAAGTTCAAAGTTTCACCATCCATAGATGTTACTGTCAAGTGTAGGTCTTCTCTTGCATGAATCACATTCCTGCCACAGGTAGCAGTCATCTCTTCACGCTGCAAAGTTTTTTCAGCAAGGTTTGAATATGGGCTTCAGCAATGCAAGTTCTGTGAAATATGAAATGTGCATCAGTAAACAGTAAGAAAAAGGAATGACCTTTGAAATGTTAACAATTTATTTGAGATGGATTTCTCTGAAGTTGACATTATCTTAATCTCCATTCTCCTCATTTCAACCATGTGCTAGTTCTCCTTTTTCTTTAACATCCAACCCTGCTTCAGGTTGAGGTTGAAGCTCAGACTTTTTTTTTTCTTTCTTTTAACCAATTATTGATACTCAATCCTATTCCATGATTTTGCTTGTCAGACAATTTCACAGGTACTCAGAGAAAATTGAACAGGGACCAGAGTGTACTGGATTGAGCAAGTGCATCTCTGGAGGAATAGCTGTGCTTTCTGGAAGGACAATTGTGCCAAAGAATCGTAACGTTTTATTTTTAAAATAAAAATCAGTTCTATTTCTTCTCAAGAAGATCTGGGTGATTAGAAACAACATCAAAAATTTCAGGGTACTACAACAGCATTTCAGAATCAGGAATTGTCAGGTAGCTTTTCCTTTTCACTTGTGCATTTTGTTTTATTTGGGCTTCTTTATCTTTTGGAGGGGAAGAGTTTCTGCAGAGGGAAAGATCTTTTAACAAAAAATTTGCATGGAAAAACACTGTAGGTAAGCTCTAGAATATGTCCTCCGCTCCCTAGTCACTCCCTAGAGATGTGAGATAGCTGTATGCTGCAGATACACAGAGAGAGGCACACAAGTCAATTTTGAGCTCCCTTCTCTCAGTACCCTACTGAGCGATGGCACAGGATCAGCATCAAGTGAAAGAGGCATTTTTCCATGCTGCTTGGTGCTAACAGCAATGCCTAACCTAATAGGTGTGACAGCTAGCTCAAGTATTTGTATGGAGAACCCAGATGATCTGACAGCATATGTACGTCTCAAAGTTGCCAACCCATCTTTTTACCTGACCCTGAGTACACTGAGCAGCTCTACCACATAAAAACTAAACACATACATTATGGTTAAGTAAAATCTGAATACAGTCATCTAGGGACAAATTGACCAAGTTAGCTTTTAAACAAAGTTAGTTCTGCTGTATTCAGTGACACTGCTGACAACCTTGAGACACCAGCGAAGCAACTTTTACAATAAGGAGTCCTCCTTTCTAAGGTGGGAAGGGCAAATGGGACAGTTGGCTCCTCCTGTGATATTTCATCTTTCCTTGAGGCCTCTTATTTTGTTGGTTTTTACTTGTCATTTTTGATAACATAATAAAAGGCAATCCAACATATGAAGCAGGGGTTTATTCCAATTTGTGTCTTTCCAGTTTAAGTTATTACACAAAATACATTTTTGGCCTTTATGTTATTTATAAATTGCCTCTTAGGGTCGGTATGTACTTTAGGCCAGGGTTTGCTCAAGGGAGCTATTAGAATGAAGACCTATGACCCAGTTAGGCAAAGATAAAAAGCAAATTCTGCAGAAACTTCCCCCTTTGGGCATCATTTCAACTCTCTTCTGAGAGTTTTGTGGAGATATGTTTGCTGGCAGGTACACTGTAGCTGTAGGTGTCCGAATAAATAATATTCCTCTCAACTGGGAACTCTGGAATAGCTGACAAATGCGGTTCAGCAGATACGCTGAGACATAAAACAAGAGGAATTTATTGAATTAAATTCTGTCTTTTCCCTGTAGGAAATAAATTGGCTACACCTAGTGAATGAAACAAGAGCCTGCAACAAGATCAGGCAGAAACAGAGTTAGGGTAATAATTTGTTCTTAAGAACAGGCTAAAAAACTGAATACAGGTGAACAGAAGCCACAATAGGGAGACAAGGCTGAAATCAAATAGTTGTATTTCTACTGAAATCAAGACATTGTGAAATAATCCTGATGGCCATTTCCTTGAAGATGCCCAGCTTTTGGGGAACATGTTTGACCTGCAGCAATCAGTCTATCTATGAAGAAGAATGGCAAATGCTAGTCTGTCTGGGGGAGCGTAGCACATCCAACCACAAACCCCAGCACAACAGGGTCTACTGTCCTCAGTGGGACAAAGTTATGAACTATTAAGTCATATATTTTCCAATAAGTCAGCCACAAGAAGCTGTGGGCACCACAGACCTTTGACAGAGCCTGAAGCTTGCAACTACTGTCCCATGGATAACCCTCACTAAGAATTTGCTCTATTCTGCCTTTACTTTTTGTCAGTTTCTACTCAGCCGCAGAAAAGTGTCTTGCTTAATCGTCACCTCAACTCCATGAGGCTGCCACTACTTTCCACCATTTCAATCAAGCTCCATGTGACTTGACATGTATTTTGATCAATAATTTGTATGTTAAGTAATCCTGTAAGTTATGGGGCAGAACAGTAATTGTGAATAAGAGGTGCAATAGTCATTACAGCCTCAACTAACTACAAGATAGATTCTCCAAATGTACATGAATTCTGTGTTCAGTTTCAGTGAGCTTTTACCATTACTTAAATGCACAGGGAAAAAGCTGTTGACTAGAAGAAACTAAAAAAGTAATTTTTTTTTTTTTCCTGAGAAGCTCACTTTCTCTCAATAATATGTACTTTAAAATAGCTTCAGAATACCTGAACTTCACTGATTATACAACTCAAAGTCAAGACAAGTAAACTTTCTTTTTGTCACACAGAAGAAAAGTTGATGGCATAAAAAATGCAGCTTTCATATGCTGGTGCTATTAAGTCTGTAATACTTTGATGCTACACATTGGCTTTCATTATACTGTTATTCTTTTAACAGGGAGAGAACAAAACTCAAAGGGAACAAGTCATTTACTTGGAGTCATATAGAAAATCAGAACTGAGTCAAGGCTACTTTTTGTCCCTCTCTCTTCCCAATACTCATAGCTATCCAGTTCACAGCACTTTCCAAATACTGTCAAACCTAGGAAAGTAAATGAAATGTTCACATGGCCATGAACAAATAGCCAACACCCACAAGGACTAAGACAATTGCACTGAAATCAGAAATTGCATAATTCACTTGAACCTAACAACCACCCACCCCTACCAGTTGTGTCTCTTTCTGCTCCCGCCTGTTTTCATCATCTGTTTTGACAACTGGAGAGGTCAATCATTTTTCTGGAGACTCCAAGCCAAAACACTGGGCCAAACAGGGGGTCCTCTACATGGAGAGTTTGAGCAGTTTCTGCAACCTGGTGCCAGTTGCCTGCTTCTGATTTCAGGGCAACGAGTCTCTCCCACCTCTGTACTGAGTAGCAAGTGAGGAAGTTTCTGTCTCTGCAGAACTGCTTCATTTCTCCCTCAAGCTATTGCATTATCTGAACACCAGAGTAAAGAGTGTCCTGGCAAAGGGTTTGGTCCCAATTCCAGAATTAGATTAGGGACTACAGAAAAAGCATCAGTGCTGTGCAACTAGTGGAAGCCTCTACCTACAGGGAGTGTGTTAGTCCATTCACTTTGGTATTGAATCTTAAATTCTGATGACCTGACAGATTTAGTCACGGTGGAGCATACTCTATGCAATTTTGTTTACAGAAGAGCATAAGACTCTTTTTAGAGAGGTATTTAATGCGTTTTTATGTGGCCAGGAACACTGAATTTAGGCTTTTTTCCCCTTCATGGGCAATACTAATAATGAATGGACATTAATGCTGTAACTTTGTTACACAAGGTCTCCACAAGTAGTTTCTGTGGGTACAGCAACCTCTGAACGCTCTATTACCTTGTGAACAGAGAGAATCTGGTATTCTTCCACTATAACTCATGACTTTTATCTTTCCTTGTCTTTTATACAGTGCTCTAATTTAAAGACTGTAGTACTCAAGATCACTATGTACTGTCAGGAGAGATTCTATTTATACTGTCTGTTAGTCCCTAAATCTGAGTTTGGTTTTTACTGTTGCACAATTCTTCAATTAACGTACCTGACACAGCTGCATCTTTGTTAAAGAATATGTTGCAATCCCTTTTCGGCTCCACTTTAACAGCAACAGGACACTCCTCTGGAAGATCTGAGTTGCTTATACATAGCTGGCTATCTGCCTAAGGCCAGTCTTAAGATTTTTGTTTCAAAATGTTTTGCTTTGCTTTCTTTTCTGGTCAAGGTGGTTTTGAGTGATTGGATTCACATCCTTGCTTCCTCAAATCTTTCTGTCCTTTAGTTTTAGAATACTCTGATGAATCTTCTTGAACTCTCCCTCTTCCCTTCGACTAGCCTTTTGTCAAAGCTAGATAAGAGAAATAGGCCAACTTTTCATTTTTCAGTTGGGAATTGAGGAAGACAGCTCTAAACACCCAGCAAGTCCTTATGTTACACAGTACCGGGTCACATGAACAGTCCGACAGCTCCGGTACCTCGTCTCACATGGTGACTGCTACAATGCTCCCCTGGGCTAAGCAAAAAAGTGTGCAGAGAGTAATGACGGGTAGTCAGATCACAAAGAAAACATCCTCTTCATCTCCAATAGTCAGATATTCCCCGTGTAACCTTCCTGAAATGTAGAATTTTTTGTTCACTGGTCTATTTTAAAGTACGTACTACATGACTTGTGTATATTCTTGTTATTCTTACGATTTTTTTGTCTTAGAAGAGACATTAAGTACTTCTCCTCAATTATATCTCCCCTATATCATATCTTTGATCTCTTCCACCCTTAAATTTGCACCATTTCATTATATACTTTCAAGTGAACATGCTCCTTTATAAAATAGAAGAGGTAATTAATACTCAATAAAATTTTAAATTGCTAACGAGCCATCTGTCACTTCTCTTTTTATGTACCTTGAAATACAGTAGCAATTGAGTTGCTGCTTCAAATTCTGCTCTTCATTTATTCAAAATACCACATTTAAACAGACTCTCTTCTACCCTGCTGTTTGCTTTTTTTAAAGATACGCTGCCCCACGGAAAATGACATTTATTCATCACAACGTCTCAATTATTTTGTTGGCAACTATTTTCTCTTGAGCAATGTATAGATTTAATAAGAAGAGCATGCCTTCAAATTTCCATACATTTCAGAAGTTCATTTGAGCTACCTTTAATGAGAGAGCACACGTCGCAATTCTTTAGAGAGTTGTTCAGCTTTTCTGTAAGAGAAGCCAAAACTTACTGTATAACTAGGGTTTTTCAGAGGAATGAGGAAAGACCACATTGTCTAACAAGCCTGCGAAACATTGAACGAAGCCAAAGCTCGCCCACCAAAATACCTGCCTGTACCAAAAGTGCTGGCCAGTGAGACCACACAGGACCAGAGCTCCCATCTGAAAGTCCATGAGTGGGGAGAGTGGAACCTTGGTGCCAATGAGTAGCAGTCAACTTACTTAAAAGCTTTCTATCAGAACTTCCTCCTCTGATGGAAAATTAGAATTTAACTAAACATAAATTTTCAAGGGAAAGTCTCTCCAATTTAAATTAGGGATGAAAAAATAATCTTGGCTTATTTTCAGCCCAAAATCAAAAGTTTCAATTGTTTTGGGTTTGTTGCTCTTACTTTTTAGTTTTTCACCTTGGAGATTTTAAAGACATAATTTCTGCCAAAATTCTAACACATTGCAACTAAAAAATTTCCCATTGAAAAGCCTCCTTTTCTGGATTGTTCTACTTGTATGTGCTCTTCCCCTCTTCGCCATTCCTTCTGCCTCAGAATTTTTAGTTTCTTAATTCTTGTCAAAATGCCAAGAATTTCTTCTGGAATCACAAGCCCTAGCATGCTGAGCCCTTTTGCACACAAGGTCCCTAATTTGATGGCCCATGGGTGGGAACAGAGCCCTCCTGAAATCTGACCCCTCTCTGATTTCTGATCCACTGCAAATGTGGCCTTGGAGCCCACATCTCTGTTGTCTTACACGCTTGTGGAGCCTTCTCCACCTGTGTGAGGTCTACATGGGACACTTCCACCTCAGAATCATGAAATTGCAGAGATACAGGCTTGTTAACACAGCAGGTTTTTTTCTTTAAATGCTACAAATATTGAAAATATCTCCAGTGTCTCAGATTTTCAATGTTGATATCATATTTCTTCTGAGATAAAGTTGTTTCACGTACAACACCCTGAACAAAACCCCCTTAGCATTGAGTCTGGCCAACTGAAGATGGTGTGGATGCTTCACAGGCACAGAAGCTTCCCAATCCATGTTTCTGTCAGCTGGAAAAGATAAAAACAAAAGAAAACAAAACAAAACAAAAAACCAACTCCCCCCCAAACTGCCAGGATTCTAAATGCAATCCAAAAGCTAAAACAAGGATTAAATTTAATTATCCATTTTAAACAATGGGCAACCTTAAGCCTCTCTCTCAGGAGTCTGCAGTAGCTCTGGATCTTTCACAGATTAATCTCATTAAATCAACTTACTTAATGCCTCATATTTGCTGCAAGAAGTCAGGAAAACAAAAGTGAGCAGGACACTGATTCTCATCTTCTGGTTACAGGGCACACGTGGTTTCCATTTAGGATAATCATCCTTCCCCAGTGAATGAATACTCTGTGCAGCCTTAACAGTGACTTGAAGATTGAGATGAACTGCCAAGAACAAGCACAAACAAGGAAGGCTCAAAACTGCCCAATGGCAATGCTCTTAATGAAGTAATCAGCTCACGTTTGTTCCATAACAGCCTTTCGCTGACCACTAATCAAGTTTTCTGCTTTCTTTTAAGGTCCATCTGTGGATCAAGTAGTAAGGGAATAGGCTTCCTCCATGGTGTACTCAGCTGCTCCTAGCCAGCACCAAGTCCCATGCATTTTCCTCTCCAGAGGGTCTGGGAAGTTTCAGATTGGCAAAACTCTACTTGGATTTCTTTCCCAGCAAAATCTCCTGAGAAGCTTTGGTATGGTCAAGAGGCAGAAGGTTTCCCGTGCCTTATGCCAGCAGTGCCTTTCTCGTTCCCCGCAGTCTGGCTCTCCCTGGCTGCCCACTGGGACTCCAGCGGCACTTGCGCAGTGTTGCAGCCCCAGGCAGCCTGGCACCTCCACAAAGGAAAAGACCAGTGGGTCATCCCAGTGCTGACACTGGTGCACACACCCCTGTCAGACCTGCGTGTCACACGGAGAAACTCAGTTCTCTATTTGCCTTTCCCCAACTCAGATGCTCCCGATTTGCTCTTCGTCCACATACATAAATCGGTCAGCCCACCTGCAGAAGACCTTGTCCATGCTGAGGGTTGGGGACAGAGATGTTGCATTTGTCACCTATGACTTCTTCTGCCCATACAAGTACTGACATTGCCATCTAGTCCACAGAGATAATTTTAAAATTTTTAAAAAGGAAATGAACAAATATTCTGTTGTTAAATATGGGCCACACGTGGGGTGAAACACAGATTCAAAATGCTTACGATTTTTGTTTGTGAACACTCCACATTTGTTTTTTAGGCTTAATATCTTTTCCCAGCCCTAATGCACACAGGAATGTGCAAAGAAGCTTCAGCCCTAATGCACACAAGAATGTGAGAATAAGCTTCTCCCTTTCTCTCAGACAGCCTCTTATGCCAAAGCATTCTGAATTATACGGCTAAAGGAGCTACGGAACAGCCTTTCCTCCTCAGCTAATACAGTTGATTTTTCCACATCATTGCACTATATGCTCAAATTTGTAACACTGAGAGATCGGAAAAGAGGCATGTGCTTGCCCCTTTTATGACAAAATCACCTGTGTCAGTATCATCTCTCTTCACAAATAAATTAAAACCATTAGACAGGAAAAATGACGACATTAACTACTCCTACTGTTTGGAGCCAAGGTATGTAGGTACATCTGCAACAGCAAAAGGATCTGTGAACTATTACAGATTTAATCCCCTTGTTGTGCATGTTGCTGCACTTATTTTTGTTTCTATTATTTGGTTTTTTGGGTAGCTGATAAAATAGATTTTCCCTGGATAGTGTATGGGTCACATCTAGTTCAGGAAACAGAACAGTTCTGCATACTTTTGACATCAAAGCGCGATGACTTCCCAACTCTCTCGTAGATCTTAATTGCACACACTGAACGGGTCAAAGAAGAGAATAATGCTTCTTCAATTAACCACCTCAAGAAAAGGATGATAAATATACGCAAGGCATATACATTTTTCTGGAGCATGTTGCGGATCTCATCTCTGTATTTTTTGTTAGATCTGCTGCCTTGGATATTAACTAAGCTTAAATCTAGACATGGCTATTTAAGAAATGCTGTTGATTGTGGCATTTCCAATCGAATAAATGTATTTAAGTCAAAAGGATTATGTATGCGTCATGTGGGTTATATTGCGTGAGGCTTCTTTATATAGTACCTATTTTACACAGTGGAAATATTTCAGATGAAGAGAAAGACTAATGAATGAGGACCTTGATCCATTCTAATGAGTTACAGTAGGAAAGTAAACTAAAGTTTCTGTAACTTCAGTCTTTGTTTATGCTTTATTCAGTGGGTCCGCTGGCCCTTGTCAAAAAGGCCTCCCTGCTCATTTCCAATGCAAAGAGGCAGGTAATAAGTCACATTGCCAGAGAGAGAGGAGTTAAAAGGAACGACATGTACTCTTCCAGTGAGATTCAGGTTCCGGAGGATGTCAGGAGAACTCCTTTGTGACCTTGAAGAACACAAGTCTGCTCCTGCTCCGATCTCGATAGCGTGGGCAGGTGCTGAGAGAGCACGGTGGAGAACTGTTTTACAAAGGGCTGCCAAGCACGTCAGACATCAGCTCTTCAACATCGCCCATGACTGCAGCTTGGTTTTGGCACAAGCTGCCCCAGTCAAGGCCTAAAAGTTCTCAAATACCATTTTTAAGGGCCAAATGCCTTTGAGACAAGAGTAATTAATACAGAAGAGGCAAAAGTAGAAGTAAAATAAAGCCACAAAAGTTCAGCAGTATCTAACCCAAACCTGTTTCAGTTGCTGCAATAACACAATTGTCTTGCTCTCTTGCAAATTTAAGTGCCTTCAATCAAAATCATAAGCCCAGTGCTGAGAGCAGACGATAAAACGTCACCAAAGAATTCACAGCTGCACTGAGAGAAGATTCCCAAAATAAGTACACTGACTATTTTTGTAGCTGTTACATGTTCCTAAGTGCTTTCAAAAAATCACTCAACTGGCTCAGCCAGCAGACTTCACCAGATGCTCAAGTGATTGCAAGGGAGAGAGAAGAGGAAGATGCCTTTTCTCTCAAGGTGAAGACGGCTGACAACTCTGAACACTTTGGCTTCAACGTGAGGATACTGAAGACTTTATCAACCCATAGCACATTTTATCACAAGTGAAATAAGAGACCGAGACTGACTTGCCAAATGGTCACCGCTAGCAATTTGTTTCAGAACTATTTGGGGGTCGTTAAATTCTAGAAACATTTTTGCAGGCACACAAGTCCCTAGTCTGAATTTCAGAAAGGTCCAGACCAAGATTTCCCTTTAACCCAGGCCACCATATCAATTATGGCAGCGTTCTCTACATGGGACTGCACTTTCAACTAGGCGTTCTCATTGCCACCCTAAACTTTGGCTAAATTGGTTTGTTGCTCTCCCAGTGACAAACCGTAAATCTTGCTGGAAGAGTGTGGTGTGTTAATTTATAAGTTCTGGAACATAGTTTCTGAAGTACTTAAAAAAGTTATTACGTACAAGCATACATAATTATACAGCTAATTTTGCCACTGTGAGCTCCCTTTTCACACACCTAAGTCGATATTGCGATAGAATTTGTTAAAACTGCACGTGATACATTTGCTATTCTTATTGAAACACATATTTTCACCTCTCTTTATAAAGCTGAAGGCAAGAAATGAGGCTGAATTTCAGAACAAACGGCACATTTGGAAATGGCCATTCATCCAGATAGCTTTGTAGAAACTTTAGACGGCTTGTAGCTTTAGTATGTCTTATGTGTGCCTTACACAACACCTGCCTGTAGCCAGCTGTGGTTTGATCACGAATCTTCTTCCGAGATCCTCAAACTGTTCAGTGACTGTCATGGAGGAGAAAATCGAGACTCCACAAGAGCACAGGCCATATTCACAGAGTTGCAATGTGGCTCTGCCATGCCCCTCTCTCTAGCTCAGTCCAGCTTACTACACGTGTTGCCACACAATGTACTTCTCTCTTCTTGGATGTTGCGTAACCCACCAGCCAGATCCTGCACCACCCCCACTATTTGAAGTTCTGGCCCCAAGTCGTTTGGGGCACCTTTTGTTCCCAGGAATGTGAGCTAACTCTGAAAATAGCACGAATGAGTGTGTAATGCTAAAATAACATCTAGTCTGTACCTGTAAGGAGGATTTAGCTATTATCATTGTAACGAGAAGAATGACCATCACTCACGCCAGCTTTACTAGATGCTGCTAAATTCAGCCTGAGCAGTTCAAGGATTCTGGAAAAGGTGTGTTGGGAGGTGGTGAAGGGAAGTGCGGGAGGAAAAGTAAACAAGAGAGAAGAGGCTGCCTGTCTTCTGGTATTGAAAACTTCAGCCCATATTTTTGTCTGTCTCAAAGCAACAGCTTTTCCCCCGCTCTAAGGAAGGATGGTAGGTGCCATCTTTGCTGTGCTACACTGACTGCTGAGGCTTGAATTCTTACAGAATAGCCCAGATGGGTCACTTTTTCAGTGGAGGACATCTAGCTTGCTATTAAAAGGAAATAATTCAGTACACACAGCCGTGGAGTTTGGACTGTTGTGCTCTCTAAATCATGGGAATTTGTTTCCCATTCTCTGTTACTGCAGCACTTGAACTGACCTAAAAGCAGCTATGTCTGGCTACTCATTCACACTCCTGCTGCAAGCAGATCTTTACCTTACTCATTTGCAACATCTGTAGAGGCATCTCTCCACTTGAGGGTTTCATGTGCATCTGTCAGTCAGCCGTGTGATGCCAGGGGAGACACACGGGAGAGAGCAGACCACCTTTAGGTAGAATTAAACTACTGGGAACGCATCTTGGCATACAAGACAGTGAAGAGATTAGACCTATGCACACATACAAAACCTCACATGTCCACGCTCTCGCAGACTCCTCTCAACCTGAATCTACCTGTTTGCCTTGTCCCATAACTCCTTGACTTTAGGGACTGCAAACAGTACGTAGTACTCCCTTCATTTCAGAAGCAAAAAAGAAAGGGTGCTTTTCTCAGAAAGGTGCTTCTCTTCATTGCTATCAGGTCTGGGTAGCATTTGTATAACATTTGGGCACTTGAACTCCTGTGAAGAACCCCTCACACACACGGGGTCAAGCAGGGAGAGTGTAGATGTTTTTCCAATGTGCCGCGATCAGCTGCACTGCCCGCAAGGGAAACCTGGGCTGGATTGGGCTGCTGTCCCTGTCTTACACGGGCACACTCTGCCACCAGTTGAACAGAAGAAATTCAAAGGAAAAAGGCTCCAGCTGATCTGTTTGCAGCTCTGTTCTTCAATAGTGAATTAGTATCATTTGCACAAGAAACCACCTCCAGCTTTGCTGTAAATACATCGCTCAGGAAAATGCTTATGACAAATCCTTCCATTTACCCGAGAGCCCTAAAAGAAGCCAAGAGCTGTCACAAGTTATGGCGAAACACGTCTCATCATGACCCAGATCAGGACGTTTCCAGATTATCCTGTACTTGTACTGGAGAGGAATCAGGCGGTAGGCACTCAGTCAGCATGTTTACTTTGACTCCATAGGAGACTTGTCATGACAAGACAAGTTATTATCAACTGTTGTTAGAGAAAGGACATTACCTTCCATCCTTGGGTGAGTTTCTTTTGTTAACTCCTCCTCATTTGGTATTCTTAGTAACAGCATTTCCTTTACAGCAAACATAATCACACACAACTAGGGCCAGACCCTCCACAGGTATAAACTGGATTAGTGCCACTGAACTCGGTGGAGTTTCTCCAAACTGCACCAGCTGAAATGGCAGAAATAAGCACTTGGGGAGTCGGTGATGGGTTTTCCTGCAGAATGCAAAACAATGTTTTTGTCTTGCTTTGTTTTCTCTCTTGTTCCTCCACTGAAAGTGACGGGAAGCGTCTTCTTACCTTTAGTGGGATCAGCAATGGGCTTTCATTAGGGATGGTAAAGGATTGTAGAAGTGTAATACTTGTATTTTGTATAAGGCCTAACGAAGTCGCTGAAAGCTATCTACAGTCTCCATTTCCAGTTGCTGATATTAACGAAGGTAGTGAAAACTCATTGATCATTTGGTCCTCTGTAAACAACATAAGCATATTTTAGAAGAATTTATGCAGCCTCTTAAAAACCGTCATCTCAACTACCGGGCAATTACCTCTGTGCTTTTATGAGGTGAGGACTCTGAGTTTAGAATGAAATCGGGTGGCTCAGGTGGTTTTCCACTTTGGTGTTAATCTTTGCTTGTGCTGTTCAAAACGAGTAGGTTTCTTTGTGTGAAAAGAAAACTGTACTTCATGTCCTCAGATGTAATTCCTAGTCCATCATTACTGAGAATTCCTGACGGCCCCATGGACTTCAGAAGAACAACAGTATGACAGCTGGTAGCATGGGTTAAGAGAAATTGGAGGCAGCTCTCCTTTCCCTTCTCTAGTATATACAGGCTGTGTGCTTCACAGGCTTGAAAGTATTAACTCAAACTAGATTTGGGTGCAGTTCTTAGGTCTCTGAGAAGACTTCAGTCTTAATTAAATGTGTGCCTGTGTTCTTCAGGAGCTACGGTGAAGGACAGTCAGGCTTACAGCATATGAAGAAGAAGACGCCTGGAGTTTGTGGCACCTACAAGCAATGAGAGAAAGAAATGAGGAAGGAGAACTTGGGGAGGTGAGAACAGGGAAGCACCAGAAAGTAAAGGAACAGGTATTCTTCCTTCCCACAGAGCTACTAGCAAGAAACAGGTGTACTGTTCTTTCCCTAGGGCTCAAGGTCATCATTGTCCTGACTCTAAGGGATATGGACACGACATTTTGCATCAGGAGCCTTTCCTGAGTTATTTTCAACATTTATATTTTAAGATGTTCTGCAGTCCCTCACTGGGACCTTGGAATCTATTGACCTCTCTCATGCAACAAAGGTAAAAGTTGCTATACTCATCATTCACATCACGTGTTTTCTGCCAAGAAAGGAC
The DNA here is from genome assembly GCA_009819775.1 of Phoenicopterus ruber ruber. Taxonomy (NCBI): domain Eukaryota; kingdom Metazoa; phylum Chordata; class Aves; order Phoenicopteriformes; family Phoenicopteridae; genus Phoenicopterus; species Phoenicopterus ruber. Next base: position 53,332,379 of record CM020246.1, read on the forward strand.
CCTCATGTGTGATTCAGGGGACCACACTTATGTATCCCAGCTTTCACACTAATTACAAGAAGTCTCTTGCTGTGATTTACAAGTTCTTTGCTGACCTGTAGGCTAACTCTTCCTTTTGGTTTGTACATCACGTTCCTCCTCTGGACCGGATATACTGCTGTTGTGAAAGACATTCAGCTTTTAATTCCTAGTCACTCCTTGGTAACATACAACCAGGGATTTTCAACTGTGGTTTCTTCACAGTTTCATGCTTACTACAGCAGGTTGGGGGGGGTGGGGGGGGAAGTTCACAGACATTGCTGAAGTGGAAAGCTAAATATTTTTTATTTTATTTTCTCCTTTCTTCATCATATTTTCCTCATTAAAATGAACTAGTAAAAAAGAATTATTACGTAAAAAAATTTACTCTTTTCTTTTTTAAAAAGACATCCCCTTCCTTCTTCCTGCCCTGAAAGGGAACAGATTTCACCAAAGGGATCACATGTTTCAGATGTATGTTTTGATGAAAAAAAGCAATTACAGAAGGAAAAAAACCCCAGCATTCCTCCCTGCTTTCTTGCAGGAGGAAGAAATATCTCAGTATATCCCTCTTCATGACCATCCAATTAGAGTCTCTTCCAGAAATTCAGTGAAAGAAAAAAATAATCTATATTGCCTGTTTTATGAGCAAAGAAAGAAAAGAATATTTTGCAGTCTCTTTAGTGCACAACAAAGGGACAAATATCGTTGGCTGTTCTGCCCATCAAACTAGGAGAGAATTTATCTGCTCCCTGCACAGAAGGAAAAACCTTCCAAGCCTTCCCTTTCTCAGTGTGTGGTACAGGACCTGAGCTTCTTCAAATGCCAGCCCACAAAGAAATGCCTTCTTCACAAAGAAGAAAAAGACAATGTCATCACCGAGGCAAGTGGCAAGGTACAACTCTGCTTAATGTTAGAAAAAACACCTTGTCCCCTTCTGTGGTGGAACAACGCGTACACGTGTATCTAAACAAAAAATGTGGTGTGGGAGGAAAAAAGGAAAGCTCTCTTGGCCTTCATTGTAACCCTTGTAGGGAGGAAGATCACCACCACGCCCTCTTGGCGCATCTAGTTTTTGACAATGTTTGATTCTTTGTGCATCCTGGAAATACATGGTCAGCTTTACTCAGGCTGAGAACTTGGACAGGGACTCAAACACAGAACTCCGCTCACTTGCAGGTAGGAAGCTTCCTAAATCTCCTGTGCTTCTCTGGAGCCAAGAAAGGGCAAAATCCCAGGCCAGAAACAGCAAGACACTTTTGCAGTTGTTGTTTAGAAGAGGCAGGAGTTCACAGTCAAATTCATGATAGCAACACCGATGGCATTTTTAGTAACACCGAGAATCTTTCTGTAGTTTTCATGCATTTATTCTCTTTGATGGATCTTGAGTGCAAGCAGCCTTCACGGACCTTTGCTGGACTGTCTTCAGCGTGTGCATCTCTCTCTGCTGCTGGGGAGCCCAAAAACAGACACAGAGCTCCAGGTGCGACATCACCAGTGCCAAGTAGAGTGGAAGGATCACCGTTCAGGACCTGCTGACCAAACTTCTCCTCATGAAGCCCAGGACACCATTCTGTTCCTTGTGGCAAGGACACATTGTTGGCTTGGCATCAACTTGGTGACCACCAAGACCTCCAGGGCTTTTGCTGCAAAGCTGCTTCCAGCCGGGCAGCCCGCCGCATGTGCTGGTGCCTGGTGTGGTCCCTCCCCAGGTGCAGGACTTTGCGCTTCCCCTTCTTGAACTTCGTGGGGCTCCTGCCTTGGCAGGGTGCGAGCCCAGGCCGATGCAGAGAGCAGCACCAAGTCGTGACTCCGGGCAGGAGGAGGGATTTGGGCGCTGCCCTAGCGAGGCTGCAGCGGGCAGTGCAGGCTGGTGGGAGAGCAGAGCCCCGGGAGGTGGGGGCAGAGGGTGCGGTGAGGAGGAGGCCAGGCCTGGGGTGCTGAGCGGTGGGGCAGGGGCTGGGCCTGGAGCCCCCCCGGCTGGAAACATCTGCCCCGGCAGCAGCTGCAGAGATGCCGGCCTGGAGCTGGGCAGCACTTGCCTTTGGGCCATTTATTCTCTTGGAGGGATCTTGAGTGCTGGCAGCCTTCTGATTTACTTGTGGGCAAGCACATGCCCCAGCTGCTGGCCCGGCCCTGCTTTTGGCAGCTCCTGGGGCCTGGCTCTAGTTGTGCCGATGTGGTGGCCTCTTGGGGGGCTGGGAGGAGTCCTGGGAGCTGCCGGCCCTCCTCTTCGGGGCTCGCCGTGGCCCCCTGGGGGAGCGGTGCCTGCCCCGGCTGGCAGTGGAGGGACCTGCCACAGCCTCCCCCGCATCCTCGTGCCGCTCTTCCTGCTCCCCATGGGTGGGAACGGGGGCATCGTGGGGGCTGCTGGGACCCCCACCAAGAGTAGCGGTTGAGGTGCTGGGGCGCTCCTCTTCGTCAGCTCCAGCAGGGCTGCCGGAGGGGGCTGGGCCAGGGGCAGGAGACCCCCTTTGGGAGGCAGCAGGACGAGCGACAGCCGCGACGCTGCCCTCTGGCTGCTCGGCAGCATGGCCGTCCTCGAGGCCCAGCAGACGGTGGGCCTCCCTGCTGCACCGTTGCACGACGACGTTGATGAGCTGCTGGACGAACGTCACTGTGCGATTCTGGAGGCTGATCTGCAGCAGCTGCACCAAGACCTCTTCGTCCAGCCCAAAGACCCCCAGGACGGTCATAATGAGGTCCTCCATGACGACTGCCATTGAAGGCTCCTCCGCAAAGATCAGCCCCAGCTGCTGTTGCAGCCAGGGCAGAAAGCGTGGGATGAGAGCTGGGTGCTCATCGAAAAGGGACGCCCAGGTGTCGGGCTGGAGGCCGCCCACTGCAGCCCTGGGCCCTGCCTCCACCGCCAGCGGCTGGGGTGTTCCCGGGCGAGGGGGGCTGTGGCGGGCTGGGTGCCTGGGCGCTCCTCCTGCCTGGCGCGTGCCAGCCGGCGCTGATGGCAGCCCAGGTGGTCTGATGACGACCTCTTCAAAGTCATCATCTGCCCGCACCGAGTGCACGATGGATTGCACTCTCCTCTTGCAGAGGGGGCACTCGGGCTTGCTCTCAGCCCACCGCAGGATGCACCCGTAACAGAACTGGTGGAGGCACGGCATCACGTAGGCAGCATCGTCCCAGCTGTCCAGGCAGATGGGACAGCGGTTGCCTAGCTCCGTGGCCATGCCCTCCACTCACTGCGGCGGGCTGGGGGGAGCTGGGGGTGTCGAACTGCTCCCTCTCTTGGGCGCTGCAGCAGCCGGTATCGCACTAGAAAAGGAAGAGAGGTCACGGTGATGGGCTGGCCCGGGGAGGGGGGGAAGAAATGCCCAGGTCCCTCCAGAAGGACACCCTCCCAGCTCCCCAGCCTGAGATGTCCCCGCACAGCTCACCTCTGCTGCTGTGAGCGCACCTCCTGGGTGCCCTGGCTGCCTGAACCTGGCAGGGCTGGGGAAAATCCTCTGATGGCTCTGGGGTCAGGCACGGAGAGCTGCAACCAACAACTCCCCGAGCACGACACCAGCACCAAAGGCCTTTGCTCAGCACTCCAAACCTCACGACCTCGCTCAGCTGGAGTGTGGGCACGAGCCGGCTGAGTGAGACTCGGCGCCCAAACATAAGCAGCGACAGACGCCGGGTCACAATCCATCGCTCAGGGATGTCACAGTCCATCGCTAGGTGACATTACTGTCCATCACTCGGAGACATGACAATGAGCGATCCTCGCCCACGGCGCTTGCCCCAGCAAGATCTGTAGGAAGAAAAAGAAACTGAATGCAAACTGGAAAGGAAAACACAAAAATGTCAACATTAAATTAAATGTTAATTAAGAGGTAAAAGGAAAACTCTTAGCACTATTCACAATCAGCTGGTACGTCTCACTGACCCCAGCTTTCACTGCAGCAAATACTTCAAAAAACAGAGAGATAGTTTCATGAGGAACATAAAATGGCCAGAGGTTTGAAAAAAACCCTTCACCACCCCCTCCCAAGTGCCTTCCAGTGGGCTAGTACATCCTCTTGCTGTAAAGTCTACACCACCTGCCACCATGGGCAAGGAAAAAACTTTTCTTTCACAGTTGTTGAAGATCTTGGGGGCGGGCGAAGGAGAGAGGGAACTCCACCTTCCTCTCAGGCAGAGCTCCTTGGCCTCTGGTAGAAACAGGTGTCTGGAAAAGGTAAGTCGTGGGTCTCACCCGGCAGGACAGTTCTCCCCGTACAGCCTCCCACCGCAGCCATCTCCCAGACACTCCGGGGGCAGATTCCACTGGTGGACACTGTGGTATTGCACACGTCTTCAAAGGTGTAAAGGCCTTTGCCTGAGTTCTCCCTGTTTGCCAGTGTCAAGTTTAGTAGTTCTTCTTCATGTACTTTGGCACAGACCTCTTTTAATTGATGCCGCTGCTTCTGTTGAACTGGACAAGAAAGCTGGGCTGGCTTGACCAAGAAAGCTTGAGCATGGCTGCCTCATGATAGCGCAATTGGTCCCAACTTTAGTCCTTTACATTCTGCCATTTTTCCTACAGGAAAACAGCTTGCTTTCTTTGAGAATTATTCTTCTAATTGTAGCATCACTATTTTAACAAGATAGGCTTTAGCAAAGAAAAAAAACAGCTTAAATTCGTCAGAGTGCTGTGAAAGTGCTACGTTTCCCACGAGAACTTGCAGTTTCCCATACTTAGTACTAATAACACAAGAGTAAGGTCTTGCCTCTGTTTTAGCGACTGCCTTCGTGGCACTAAGACCACGACAGAGACATAGCCGCCTCTCTGTGAACTTGGGAAGCTGGCTAGATGCCCTCGCTGAAGGCACACTGCAAGTGACTGTCTCCCTGGGCTTTCCGTCCTTGACTTTGTAAAGCTTGAATGGCATCTCCTTGCACTGGGAAGGAAAACCGAAAAATCTCAGGCTTGGGGTACTCGTTCCTGAGAGAAAAGAAAAGTAAAATGTCCATTACTTTTCTGGAAACTTTGATTAAAAGCTCCCTCTGATAATCGCCTGCACCACCAAACTAAATTTATCTTTCTAATTTTCAAAAAAGAACGTGACAAGAATGTTATTTGCCATGTCAGCTATCAGATTGTTGCTTAGTCAAAAAGAAGAAACTGAAAGATGCCACCTCCCCAGCCAACTGTTCCCTTGGCTATGCCGTGCCTTAAGACAGCCCTATACCAACCTGTAAGAGTGAGACAGGAAAACAGGGGGTTGCCAGGTTCTTCCTTGAGATCCGGTTTTGCAGTGGAAACACAGAGAGGCCAAGACTGGAGTCAGGAAGAGGGCAGGTCAGGAGAAAATACTTTCCTCTCTGGTTCCTCTCCTCTCTCCCAGGAAGGGCCCACAGCCATGAAAAGTCCCCGCAACCCGCACGCGCCTGGCCCAGCGCGGGGGAGGCTCTTTACACGGAGGTGCCTCCAAACTGCAGCGGGACTCAGAGTTATCCCAGGCCCATCTCTCGCCGACATGACGCCTGGCTCCCGAGCTGCAGCCGCGCCGGAGCCAGGGGGACGGGGGGGGAAAGAAGACCACACGAATTCAGACGTTGTCTTCTGACTTTGAAGAAGGACGCTTGGAGAAACAGGAGAGCGCAGAGGAGGGCACGGTGCCATTTGTTGTTGGGAACTTGCAGGTGAAGGGCCTTCTACGGGGTCCCTCATTTCTGCCACTTCCAGGGAGCAGGGGGAATCTGGAGATCCAGAAACACAAAACGAGTCGAATTCCATCCCTTCGGGATGGCGGGTGGCACTCCTGGCGGCAGCCATGTCACCCCCACGGGCGCCAGAGGCCAGAGGGCCACGCGCTGTGCCCTCTGGGGAAGCAGGGGTCCGCCAGGAGAGCCACAACCACAAAGACAAGGAAAACTGCCAACAAATGCCGTAACCAGCCAGGATACGCTCTCGACCTGACTCAAGGCGCCCTTCAAATCCTACTCGAAAACATAGTGCACTGCTGGTAATAAACACGTCACCATTAGATGATATGAGGTAGTACATATGTGGCAATACATTGCTAAATTTTGCCATTTGTATTGTGAATATTAATATGCATACATGCCTGTACACCTATAGACATATACATTACTTTCAGTCAGATGTCCCTCAGGCCCTCTTAAAACTTGCTGTTTCTGCTAGACGAATTTTTTTGCATCGGTCCTTCTCGTTGCACCAAAAGCACAGGCTATCACCTGCGTTCCCTGGCACAGGGGTCAGAGGGTGGTGATTCACCTCAGCAAGTGTTCAGTCAGTTCTCAAGAAACCCCTACCAGCTGTCCAAGCTGCACCCAAGATAATCCATATCCAAGGTAGCAGAGCTCAGATAATACGCATTTGTTTCCCAAGCTTTTTTTTCATTTCATCTCCTGCCAAATACATCCATTGCAACCAAGAAATTCGAGAAACGTTTTTTCATCCATCACCAATATTGGTTTTAAGGAAAAATCTTTCTTTGGTTTGTTTTTCTGTAGCTAAAAATCTTTTTGTACCTGAGTGCAAATCAGTATCTCTATAAGGAAGGACACAGAAAGACAGAATGAAAAGAATCTTATGGATCAGAACTTACAGAAAACCTCCCAGAAACTGACAAACATTAGGAAGAAACCCAGCTTCAAACACCCCCAGAAATTCACCTTCACTAGAAGTTTACTTGTGCTCTGTATTTAATAGTACCAAGCCTAAGCATTCAAGCTTGAGTCTAAGCTCCCATTGCATGCACAATATCCCATTTGGCATCATCATTTTCTAAATGTCTTTTGGCCATTTTCAAGCTTATTTCTGTAACGGTATGTTGGGGGCGGGGGGGAATCAAAGCCAAACTCATGAGTTGAAGTGAAAGCTGAGAGTTGTCCGTACTCACCGTTAGCCTCCTAGTCTGGAGCTTTCAGAAGGACAAATCCAAAATCCTTATTTTTCCCTCTGTCAATTCAAAACAAATAATTAATGCTGCATGCTTTTCCAATGCTCCCTGCTTTAAAGCTTTGACCTAATTGCTTGCTTCCAAGTTTCACTTAGGCTGCCTTCCACTTCAACTGGGCTATTGCTGCTGGGGTCTCTTGTTGAGCTTGTTACTTCTTTCCTAAGGAAAATCTGGCAAGGAAAAAAAGCAGAAGAGGAGACAGTAAGGACTGGAGCTTGGTGTCAGCGGGGCCTAGCTGCAGGGCTGTGCTTCCGTTTGTGCCCGTGGCTTCTTCTCCTTTCGCTGGGCACCACTGACAAGAGCCTGGCTCTGTCACCGTTAACTGTCCCCAGCAGGTACCTGCTGCTAAGACCCCCTGAGCTCTCCCTCCTCCAGGCTGGAGGGGCCCAGCCCTCCCAGGTTGTCCCCGTGCAGGAGATGCTCCCGCCCCTCAGTCACCTTCATCGCCCTTGGCTGAACTCACTCCACTATGGCCAAAAGTTTGGAAGTGTGACAGCACCGGCACTTTGTTACTGGGCGTGACGGCAGCACAGGGTTTAATGGGAATGACCCCGAGGCCTTTAGCGGGGCAGTGGCTCCAGCAGCCAGGTCTGCCCGAGAGCTGGGCCTCCACTTGCCCAAACTCCTGCTTCGGGGCTGCGTCCCGCCACGGTCGTGCTCCGGCGGATCCCAGCACCAGGAGGTATCGGCTGCGGCCGTGGGGAGCCCACGCCAGAGCAGGGGCAGGTGTGGGGGGGACGGAGAGGCCGAGAGAAACGGGTCAGCGCTGCCCGACCCCCGTCCCCCTGCGGCGCCCGGCGGGGCTGGAGGGGTCTGGGGAAGGGGGGTGCTGGGCCTGGCAGGGCAGGGAGGAAAGGAGCTGCGTGAATGTCCGCCCCGGTTTCTCACCACCCAAACCTATTTGATTTGGCAGTAAATTAGGTTGATTTTTCCCAAGCGCAGCCTGTCTTGCCCACAACAGCAGCTGGTAAGCAACCTCCCTGCCGTCATCTCCACCCATGAGCTTTCTCAGCCTATTTGCTCCCCCCGTCCTGCTGAGGAGGGCCTGGGGGAGAGTTTGGCCCTTCACCACGGCTACCCCTCCACAATCTTAACTTTGCTGTCAGCCATCGACAGAGCATATTTTCCAGAGGACGTTCCCTGAGACCTTCTGCACCACTACTGATTTAGAAGAACTGAGGGGGCTGGGCCAGGGGCAGGAGACCCCCTTTGGGAGGCAGCAGGACAAGGGGCAGCCACGGGGCTGCCGTCCCACTGCTCGGCAGCATGGCCGTCCTCGAGGCCCAGCAGACGGTGGGCCTCCCTGCTGCACCCTTGCACGGTGACGTTGATGAGCTGCTGGACGAACGTAGCTGTGCGATTCTGGAGGCTGACCTGCAGCAGCCGCACCAAGACCTCTTCGTCCAGCCCAGCACCTCTGGATGACCTCTGGATGTCATCTTGTCAAGGCCGCCTGCTCCAGCACAGACAGCTAGAGCCGCCTACCCAGGATCATGTCCAGACTGCTCTTCCAGAGCCCTTCTCCTGCCACTGGGCAACACCAGAAAGACCCTGGCTCCATCTTCTTTGCAGCCTCCCTTCAGGCCTTTTTGTGCATTGATCAGATCCCCTCTGAGCCTGCTCTTCACCAGCCTAAACAGTCCCAGCTCGCTCAGCCTTTCCTCATGAGAGACACGCTCCAGTGCTTTCATCACCTTCATGGGCCTTTGCTGAGCTCTCTCCAGCATGTGCATCTCTCTCCGGTATTGGGGAGCCCAGAACCGGACACAGAGCTCTAGGTGCGGCATCACCAGCGCCAAGTAGAGTGGAAGGATCCCCTTTCCTGCACCTGCTGCCAAACTCCTCCTCATGAAGCCCAGGGCACCATTCTGTTCCTTGTGGCAAGGACACATTGTTGGCTTGGCATCAACTTGGTGCCCACCAGGACCTCCAGGGCTTTTGCTGCAAAGCTGCTTCCCAGCCGGGCAGCCCGCCGCATGTGCTGGTGCCTGGTGTGGTCCCTCCCCAGGTGCAGGACTTTGCGCTTCCCCTTCTTGAACTTCGTGGGGCTCCTGCCTTGGCAGGGTGCGAGCCCAGGCTGATGCAGAGAGCAGCACCAAGTCGTGACTCCGGGCAGGAGGAGGGATTTGGGCGCTGCCCTAGCGAGGCTGCAGCGGGCAGTGCAGGCTGGTGGGAGAGCAGAGCCCCGGGAGGTGGGGGCAGAGGGTGCGGTGAGGGGGAGGCCAGGCCTGGGGTGCTGAGCGGTGGGGCAGGGGCTGGCCCTGGAGCCCCCCCGGCTAGAAACATCTGCCCCGGCAGCAGCTGCAGAGATGCCGGCCTGGAGCTGGGCAGCGCTTGCCTTTGGGCAATTTATTCTCTTGGAGGGATCTTGAGTGCTGGCAGCCTTCTGATTTACTTGTGGGCAAGCACATGCCCCAGCTGCTGGCCCGGCCCTGCTTTTGGCAGCTCCTGGGGCCTGGCTCTAGTTGTGCCGATGTGGTGGCCTCTTGGGGGGCTGGGAGGAGTCCTGGGAGCTGCCGGCCCTCCTCTTCGGGGCTCGCCGTGGCCCCCTGGGGGAGCGGTGCCTGCCCCGGCTGGCAGTGGAGGGACCTGCCACAGCCTCCCCCGCATCCTCGTGCCGCTCTTCCTGCTCCCCATGGGTGGGAACGGGGGCATCAGGGGGGCTGCTGGGACCCCCACCAAGAGCAGCGGTTGAGGTGCTGGGGCGCTCCTCTTCATCAGCTCCAGCAGGGCTGCCGGAGGGGGCTGGGCCAGGGGCAGGAGACCCCCTTTGGGAGGCAGCAGGACGAGCGACAGCCGCGGCGCTGCCCTCCGGCTGCTCGGCAGCATGGCCGTCCTCGAGGCCCAGCAGACGGTGGGCCTCCCGGCTGCACCGTTGCACGACGACGTTGATGAGCTGCTGGACGAACGTCGCCGCGCGATTCTGGAGGCTGGCCTGCAGCAGCCGCACCAGGACCTCTTCGTCCAGCCCAAAGACCCCCAGGACGGTCATGATGAGGTCCTCCATGACAACTGCCATTGAAGGCTCCTCCGCAAAGATCAGCCCCAGCTGCTGTTGCAGCCAGGGCAGAAAGCGTGGGATGAGAGCAGGGTGGTCGTCAAAAAGGGACGCCCAGGTGTCGGGCTGGAGGCCGCCCACTGCAGCCCTGGGCCCTGCCTCCACCGCCAGCGGCTGGGGTGTTCCCGGGCGAGGGGGGCTGTGGCGGGCTGGGTGCCTGGGCGCTCCTCCTGCCTGGCGCGTGCCAGCCGGCGCTGATGGCAGCCCAGGTGGTCTGATGATGACCTCTTCAAAGTCATCATCTGCCCGCACCGAGTGCACGATGGATTGCACTCTCCTCTTGCAGAGGGGGCACTCGGGCTTGCTCTCAGCCCACCGCAGGATGCACCCGTAACAGAACTGGTGGAGGCACGGCATCACGTAGGCAGCATCGTCCCAGCTGTCCAGGCAGATGGGACAGCGGTTGCCTAGCTCCGTGGCCATGCCCTCCACTCACTGCGGCGGGCTGGGGGGAGCTGGGGGTGTCGAGCTGCTCCCTCTCTTGGGCGCTGCAGCAGCCGGTATCGCACTAGAAAAGGAAGAGAGGCCACGGTGATGGGCTGGCCCGGGGACGGGGGGAAGAAATGCCCAGGTCCCTCCAGAAGGACACCCTCCCAGCTCCCCAGCCTGAGATGTCCCCGCACAGCTCACCTCTGCTGCTGCGAGCGCGCCTCCTGGGTGCCCCGGCTGCCTGAACCTGGCAGGGCCGGGGAAAATACTCTGTCGGCTCTGGGGCCGCGCACGGAGAGCTGCGGGGAGCAACTCCCCAGTCAGGACACCAGCACCAAGGTCACCAGCACCAAGGCTTCGCTCAACACTCCAGCCTCGCAAACTGCTCAGCTGGAGTGCAGGCACGAGCCAGCTGAGTGGGACTCGGTGCCCGGCTAGAAGCAGCGAGGGGCGCCTGGTCACATTCCGTTGCTAGGTGACATCACCCCGTCCCTCGGTGACAGCAGGACCCATGGCTCAGGGACTCGGGGACATCAGAACCCATTGCTCAGGGACATCGCTGTCCTTCGTTCAGGGATGTCACGACGGGCCATCCTCGCCCATGGCTCTCGTCCCAGCAGCGCTGCGGCCCCAGCACACACGTCTGGGCTTAGCGCAGCGCCACTGGCCCCTCCATCCCACCGTCTCTTGCCTCGTGCTCGGCATCGGGGTTTCACGCCCGTCACCGAGGCCTCGGCCGTGTCTTCCCAGGGCCCCGTCAGGGCGCTCTGGCCGGGGCAGACGTCTCCAGGCACATGCGCCAAGAGACTTCACTGGATAACAGCTCGTGCCTCCCTGGGAGGCTGCGGGACAAAGTCCCACAGGCTCTCCCCACACCCCAGCACTGCTGGCCAGCCCTCGGGGCTCCCCGGCTTCCTCCCACGGGGGTCACAGGCAGCCCTTGGCTTGCTCTGGCGGGTCTTGTCCTCTCTTTTTCCCCTAGCCAGAGGGCACAAGGGTGATCCCCTCTGCTCAGCACCTATCAGGCCTCATCTGGGCACTACATCCCATTTGGGGTCCTGGGCAGGAGGGAGGCCGACAAACCAGAGGGGGCTCAGGGGAGGCAAAGAGGGTCTGTGGGGCTGGGGCTGGTTCAGCATGGAGCAGAGAAGGCATCAGAGCACCTCGCAGCACACCCCGGTGCCTCTGGGGAAGCCATCAAGGGGATGGGGACAGGCTCTTCTTTTCCAGCACTGCCTGCTGGGAGGGGGAGAGACGGTGGCATCTCCTGAAACTAGAGACGTTCAGGCTGGAGATAAGGAAACAAACCCCCAGTCCTTGTGAGGATCACGAAGCACTGGAGTGGGTTGCCCAGAGAGGAGGTGGGCTCCCTGAGCCTGGAGGTCGGCCTTCAAGACCTCAGTGGCCACAACCCAGAGCATCCAGGTCTATACTCATTGTTGACCCTGCCCCGAGCCAGTGGTTGGGCAAGAGACCTCCTCAGTCCCCTTCTCGTCGGAGCAGTTCTGTGGCTCAGTGATTGGTATGACCAAGTCGGAAGGGGAACATGTTTCTGAGGCGGAAGCTGCAGGACTGGCAGCAAAAGGGATGTGAGAATGGCAGGCGTTGATGGCACTCACACTAGCACTTCCTCAAGATCACATCTACGTGCAGCTTCTCAGGACACCCAGGCAGGGACAATGTAGGAGATGTGAAGAGGCCTCCAAAGGTTGTGTCTCTTGTCCTCTCTCTCACCTCACATAATTCTGTCCAGACTAGCTGGGAATACACATTTAGCTGCTTGTAAACAGCTGGATACGACAGCATGCATGTGAATGGGTGAAATCAATTTTATTTTGAAATAAAACCTCCCTCCCCTCCTTGCTTTGAACTTTGCAACCATATTGGGATTTGTTGATACAGTTTGCAACAGAGGCTTTGGGCCGGAATGCCCGGAATGCCCCGGCAGACCCTCACAAACTCTGCCTAGAGACCAGTGGTTCGATGTGATCTAAACAATTAAAGAATAAGATTACTTACCATATTGCACAGCCCTTCTCCTTGCTTACATGGGGATGGAGGGGCGGGGGGGCGCGGATTGCTGTTCAGGGGTTTAAGTTGTTCCATTTATAAATAAGTACAGTTGTGCTATAGGGAGTCTGAAAGAAAAGCATGACCTCTAATTGTTTATATATCCCCAGGTTCTTTAGTTTCATCAGACATTTCAATATAAGTTGCCTTGTGTCACCAACAAGCATATGGAAAAAAAGACTCTTGGGTGCATTACATTGTCAAAAGCCATCCTCTGATTTGATCGTATCTTTATAACTTGTGCAATATGGCCAGAAAGCAACCAAGAAAGACAAGAAAAACAAACAAGCAAGCAAACAGAAGAGAGGCCAAAGAAGTACCACATAATTTCAATGACCATTCTTTCTTTCTCCCCCTGTACCCAGTAATCGAAGCAGAAAATCCCCAACAGGTAATGCATTCTTGCCAAAATCAAAGGAATGCCTTAGACTGCAGGAAAGAAGAGCAGCTCAGAAAAGGTGATACACAGAAGGGAAGATTTGAGGTCACGGTGGCTTTGGTGCCCCTGTGAGCTGAGAGGAAAAGGTACTCAAGCCTCCATTTGGTGTTTTTCCTTAATTCCCCAAAACTCCCTTAAAGTAGTGTTGCCATTGGAACTGGGCTTACAGTTTCTTCCCAGAGGAGTTAGGAACTCCTTTCCCATTCCTTCATAATCCTTCAATTCCTTGGAAGCACATGTTTCTCTGCGAGGTGTGGGCTTCCATCTTAAATCTCAGCTGCTTGGGCCTGCCTTGTGGCAGGTCCCCCAAAACCAGAGAGGAACAGCACTAAAAACCAGTACTTGGTCTCTTGGCATTTCATCTGACACCATGCTGAGAACAGAATTGCAAGCCAAGACCAGCAGCATTTTGTCATACAACTAAGGAGAAGATGCTGGGGACTTCCACTTGAGGTCAGCTGCTCTCATTCAATTCGGAGCCCATTTGGGCTGTCAGCACAGACAGAGCTAGAAAATGCGTTTCCCCTAGAATGTGTTCTACCGCTAGTCGCAAACTATTTAATGACACCGTTTAGCTCTTATTTTCTGTTGGGCCACTTTGCAGCATTGGCTATCTTCTTTACCAAAAGCACCTCTGCATAATTATAATGCCAAATACATTGTTACATGAATAGACTGTTCATGAGAAGAAATGTATCTCCGCAATATGTGTGCCTGAATTATATGTAAAATAAGCCTTTAGAAAAGCTTTAAAAAGGAAGGTAGGAAGAAAAAGAAACTGAACAGAAACTGGAAAGGAAAACACAAAAATGTCAAAATTAAATTAAATGTTAATTAAGAGGTAAAAGGAAAACTCTTAGCACTATTCGCAATCCATTAGTAGGTCTCATTAACCCCATGTTTCACTGCAGCAAATACTTCAAAACACGGAGAGATAGTTTTATGAGGAACATAAAATGGCCAGAGGTTTGAAAAACACCCTTCACCACCCCCTCCCAAGTGCCTTCCAGTGGGCTAATACATCCTCTTGCTGTAAAGCCTACGCCACCTGCCACCATGGGCAAGGAAAAAACTTTTCTTTCACAGTTGTTGAAGATCTTGGGGGCGGGCGAAGGAGAGAGGGAACTCCACCTTCCTCTCAGGCAGAGCTCCTTGGCCTCTGGTAGAAACAGGTGTCTGGAAAAGGTAAGTCGTGGGTCTCACCCGGCAGGACAGTTCTCCCCGTACAACCTCCCACCGCAGCCATCTCCCAGACACTCCGGGGGCAGATTCCACTGGTGGACACTGTGGTATTGCACACGTCTTCAAAGGTGTAAAGGCCTTTGCCTGAGTTCTCCCTGTTTGCCAGTGTCAAGTTTAGTAGTTCTTCTTCATGTACTTTGGCACAGACCTCTTTTAATTGATGCCGCTGCTTCTGTTGAACTGGACAAGAAAGCTGGGCTGGCTTGACCAAGAAAGCTTGAGCATGGCTGCCTCATGATAGCATAATTGTTCCCAACTTTAATCCTTTAAATTCTGCTATTTTTCCTATAGAAAAACAGCTTACTTTGATAATTATGCTTCTAATTGTTGCATCATTATTTTAATAAAATAAGCTTTAGCAAAGAAAAAAAACAGCTTAAATTCGTCAGAGTGCTGTGAAAGTGCTATTTTTCCCACGAGAACTTGCAGTTTCCCATACTTAGTACTAATAACATAAGAATAAGGTCTTGCCTCTGTTTTAGCGACTGCCTTCGTGGCACTAAGATCATGACGGAGAGATAGCAGCATCTCGATTTGACTGACACCAGAACGTCTGTACAGGAAAGCCAACACACTCCTCTCCATGCGGATGAGCTCACACCAGAGTGCCCAGGCATGCCTTTGGGAGAGGCCACTCCTCAGAAGGACTGTGAATCCGACAGCTACGAAGGCATCCTGCTTATGACAGAAAGTGTAAACCTTGCCAGAAAGTTAAGTCTCTACATGGCAGGCAAGGGGCACTGGCAAGGGACAACATCACAACATGCTGCGTCCACAGTTTCTCGTCTGTGACCTTGGGAAGGTGGCTGGATGCACTCGCTGAAGGCACACTGGAAGTGACTGTCTCCCTGTGCTTTCCGTCCTTGACTTTGTAAAGCTTGAATGGCATCTCCTTGCACTGGGAAGGAAAACCTAAAAATCTCAGGCTTGGGGTACTCGTTCCTGAGAGAAAAGAAAAGTAAAATGTCCATTACTTTTCTGGAAACTTTGATTAAAAGCTCCCTCTGATAATCGCCTGCACCACCAAACTAAATTTATCTTTCTAATTTTCAAAAAAGAACGTGACAAGAATGTTATTTGCCATGTCAGCTATCAGATTGTTGCTTAGTCAAAAAGAAGAAACTGAAAGATGCCACCTCCCCAGCCAACTGTTCCCTTGGCTATGCCGTGCCTTAAGACAGCCCCATACCAACCTGTAAGAGTGAGACAGGAAAACAGGGGGTTGCCAGGTTCTTCCTTGAGATCCGGTTTTGCAGTGGAAACACAGAGAGGCCAAGACTGGAGTCAGGAAGAGGGCAGGTCAGGAGAAAATACTTTCCTCTCTGGTTCCTCTCCTCTCTCCCAGGAAGGGCCAACAGCCATGAAAAGTCCCCGCAACCCGCACGCGCCTGGCCCAGCGCGGGGGAGGCTCTTTACACGGAGGTGCCTCCAAACTGCAGCGGGACTCAGAGTTATCCCAGGCCCATCTCTCGCCGACATGACGCCTGGCTCCCGAGCTGCAGCCGCGCCGGAGCCAGGGGGACGGGGGGGGAAAGAAGACCACACGAATTCAGACGTCGTCTTCTGACTTTGAAGAAGGACGCTTGGAGAAACAGGAGAGCGCAGAGGAGGGCACGGTGCCATTTGTTGTTGGGAACTTGCAGGTGAAGGGCCTTCTACGGGGTCCCTCATTTCTGCCACTTCCAGGGAGCAGGGGGAATCTGGAGATCCAGAAACACAAAACGAGTCGAATTCCATCCCTTCGGGATGGCGGGTGGCACTCCTGGCGGCAGCCATGTCACCCCCACGGGCGCCAGAGGCCAGAGGGCCACGCGCTGTGCCCTCTGGGGAAGCAGGGGTCCGCCAGGAGAGCCACAACCACAAAGACAAGGAAAACTGCCAACAAATGCCGTAACCAGCCAGGATACGCTCTCGACCTGACTCAAGGCGCCCTTCAAATCCTACTCGAAAACATAGTGCACTGCTGGTAATAAACACGTCACCATTAGATGATATGAGGTAGTACATATGTGGCAATACATTGCTAAATTTTGCCATTTGTATTGTGAATATTAATATGCATACGTGCCTGTATACCTATAGTCATATACATTACTTTCAGTCAGATGTCCCTCAGGCCCTCTTAAAACTTGCCGTTTCTGCTAGAGGAATTTTTTTGCATCGGTCCTTCTCGTTGCACCAAAAGCACAGGCTATCACCTGCGTTCCCTGGCACAGGGGTCAGAGGGTGGTGATTCACCTCAGCAAGTGTTCAGTCAGTTCTCAAGAAACCCCTACCAGCTGTCAAAGCTGCATCCAAAAAGCTCTAGCCAATGACAGGACAGGGGATTGGGCCAAGGCAAACAGAGAAAGGGGAGAGGGATGGCTGTCCTCCATCTCTGTTGTACAGAACAAGTATTGGTCACTGCAGAGACTCTCACAGACAGATGTCCTGGAACACACCTGAGTATGTGGGAGCTCAGATAATACTCTTGTTTTTTCCCAAGCATTTTTTTTATTTAGTCTTCTGCCAAATACATTTGTTTTTAACAAATTACATAAATTTTTACACAAATTTTGTTTTTAAGGAACAAACCTTTCTTTGTTTTACCTTTCTGTAGGTAAAAATTGTTTTGTACCTGAGTGCAAATCGGTATTTCCATAATGAAGGAAACACAAAGAGAGAATGAAAATAACCTTGTGAATCAGAACTTATGTAAAATCTCCTAGAAACTGACAAAAATTAGAGGGAAAAGCAACTTCACATACCTGCTTTTTCCTCAGAAATTCATCTTTACTAGAAGTTTAGTTGCGCTCTGTATTTAATAATATCAAGCCCAAGCATTCAAAAATCATGAGTTTAAGCTCCCATTGCATGCAAAATATACCATTTGGCATATTTATTTTCTAAATGTCTTTTGGTCATTTTCAAGCTTATTTCCATAATGGTACGTTGGGGAAAAAAAACCAAAACTCATTAGTTTGCATGAAAGCTGATAGCTGTCTGTACTGACCATTAACCTCCTAGTCTTGAGCTTTCAGAAGGACATTGAATTTTGTAAGCGCTGTGATAAAAATGTTGAGTCTTTTCAAAACTGTCATAATTTTTGCATGGTTGTTCATGGCGTATATAATCTCACATAACATTAACAACTGCAATTTTCTATCTCTTAGTGGCAAACTCTCTTCCAGTGGAAAGAAATATGGGTCTCTGTCAAAACATATTAAAAGAGATATCTGAAGTCACTGGAATCATAGAAAAGAAATTCTATTTCTGCCCACTGATAAGGGGGGGAAGCAGATAATTAACTCAGAGGTTGGGGTTTTCCGTTCACCCATCTAAACAAGGCTTCAGATCACCTCACTGTTTGGTGTAATTGCTCTTCCAAAGAGCAAGAATCATCTGCTAATAAAAAATAAGCATTTATACTAGCGAAGATAGCCTCAGCTGTGCTGAGTTGGCCTTCTTTCAAAACCTGTGCATAATCACAGGGTATACTTTAAAATAAATGAATATAAATATGCTGATAGCAACAATCAATCATTGCTGCATCTTCAGCTGTTTCCAGTGGCTACTGTGTGCCCAGGAGAAGAACAGACAAGAGCTAAGGGTGATACCTCAGCTTTGAATGAATCGTTTGGTTCCAAGTTTCACTTAGGCTGCCTCCCACTTGAAGTGGGCTACTGCTGCTGGGGACTGTTGTAGAACTTGTTATTTATTTCCTAAGGAAATTCTGGTGAGAAGAAATGGCAGAAGAGGAGACAGTAAGAACTGTAGCTTGGTGTCAGTGGGGCCTAGCTGGGGGAGTTCTCAGTCTATTTGGATAAGGTCTGGTCTGAGGTCTCTCATCATAGTGTTTCACGTGAACTAAAACTATTAGTTTTTTCCTTTTTTTTTATCTTTTGTGTATTTTCAGCCAAAATCCCAGCTGAATGTTACAGGCTTCCTAATTCCAAGAGTTTGAAATGTTCTGCAAATGCCTTGGCCAGGAGTGCTGCAGGAAGGCAAACCTTGTCCCCGCACTGGCCCCTACCAAAATGTTGGTCAGCATCGCTTCAAAAGTCCCAGGCTGCATCCACTTTCCTTCATATGCTGAGGCTGTTGGATTTAGGTTTTTTCTCACACACTGCAAATTTTCTTCTTCCCCATTAGGCAGGAGGAAAGAGAATAACTGAGTAACTGAACTGAATAAAGGAATAATTGAATAACTGGTAGAGAAAGGGCTCCCCCCCCCCCCCCAACTGTTCTAATTAAGTAAAGAGGTAAGGAAGTTGCTTGTTTTATTCCTTACAGATCCTACTCTTGTTCTGTGAAGCTCAGCACTGGACACAGCACTCCAGGTGTCTCTCCACAGGCTAAAAGGGAAGGGCCACCTCCCTCGACCTGCTGGCAATGCTCCTCCTAATGCAGCCTGGAGGCTCTTGGCCTTTTTTGCCAGATGGGCACACTGCTGGCTCATGGTCAGCTTGTTGTCCACCAGGACACCAAACTCCTTTTCTGGCAAGATGCTTTCCAGTCAGTTGGCTCCCATTTTGGATGGGTGCATGGGTTTATTTCTCCCCAGGGGCAGGACTGGACATTTCCCTTTGTTGAACATGATGAGGTTCCCCTCTGGCCAGTTTTCCAGCCTGTTGAGGTCCCTCTGAATGGCAGCACACCCAACTGGTGTGTCAGACCCTTCTCCCAGTTTTGCATCATCAGCAAACCTGCTGAGGGTGCATCCTGCCCCATCGTCCAGGTTGTTAACGAAGAGGCTAAGTAACATTGGCCCCAGCACTGACACTCACAGAATTCTTGACATTGGCAGATCCCTCTGGAGACCATCTAGTCCACTCTCCCCACACATAGACCTGCTCAGAGTAGGGTCAGCTAGAGCAGGTTGCACAGGACCATGTCCAGTCGGATTTTGAGTGTCTCTGAGAATGGATACTACAC
Organism: Phoenicopterus ruber ruber; assembly: GCA_009819775.1. NCBI lineage: Eukaryota > Metazoa > Chordata > Aves > Phoenicopteriformes > Phoenicopteridae > Phoenicopterus > Phoenicopterus ruber. The sequence continues at coordinate 53,351,457 of CM020246.1, forward strand.
ATCCTCTCTGGGTAACTTGCTCTAGTGGCTGACCAACCTCACAATTAAAAAAAGGGCTTTTTCATGTTTAAGTCAAATTTCCTGTATTTCAGTTTGTGCCCGTGGCGTCTCGTCCTTTCATTGGGCACCACTGATTAGAGTCAGAGAGGGCAGAAAAAGCCTGGACAAGTAGTGGCAGGGTAAGTAGGAGTGAGAAACAGCAGAGGGAGTGCCTGGGGGAGCTGGAGGAGGAGGAGGTATGCCATGGCGCCGGGGCAAACCCACCACAGAGTATTACCACAGTGCAGTAAAAAATGACAAATTGTATTGCATCCTACATTATTATCCTATGAGGTCATATTCTGTTTTCAGGCATCAGTTCAGAAGAGTGTTTTGACCTAGACTTAAATACCAGTTCTAACCAGCAAAGCACTCAATTAAATTTAAGGAAGTGATTATTTCTCACTGACCTCTATGAGAGAAAGGCCCACTCAAAGACAAGCGCCTTGATTACCAGGGATGTCTATCAGAACTGGAGCCGTATGAACTATGTGTATACTTAATGGCAAACACATGGCCTGCTGAACTCTAAGATCATTGCCCCTCAACTTCTCATGTCAGATGCCTGGGTAAAACAGATAAAGTTTCTTACCAGCCCATGGTTTTTTTGTTCTCTTCCCATGAAAACCAAGGCATAGGGTACACAACGGGGGCAGGTGCTCCCCCATACCCCACCCCACCCCAAGATGTTGCCAAAGCCTACACCCACAGCATCAGCTTAGAAGTGTTTCTGGAGCCATCATCAAGATATAGTCAATGATGGCAATGTAAATCCAGAAGCTTCTTCAGAGTTTCTTCCATCAATAACAGCCTATCTGGCAGCAGTCTAACTCATCACATGTCAATAGTACCATTTTCCTTTGTATAATCTGCATTTCATTCATGCCGCTGAACCCAGAAACTGCATACATGAAACTTCTCCATGTAGGTTAGGGTTTGTACTCTCAGGCAAAAATGTCAGACTCCTAACCTTAAATGCCAGCTACCTTTTCCTTCAAGATGTTAGCTGTCTGAATCAGCACTTGGAGCCCATCTGTGTATTTCCTTCTGAAAAAAACAAAGAAGGGGTACACATGTAGGTCTTGAAAGATAAGTTGGATAATGAGAGAAAACAGTTATTAAAATCAGACCATGCTTTTTAATGGGTTGTAGAAAACCATTCTGTTCAAAACTGAAAGCAGAACACTCCCACAGCTCACAAGGAGTCAACACATATTTTTCATACCATGTCAGATATTAGATGTGAGACAGATGACTTAATTATCTTCTCTAATGCACTCTTAAAATCATAGCCAGCAAGAGCAGCACGACCTCTTAGTTTTACTTGCAAACACATCTTGTTGGTTTCTTTAGAGTGCTGGGGACTGTTGTATACCATTGCTGTAAAACAAGACAACCCACCTGGAAGGAGAGGGACAACAAAGTTGTGGGTGTCGTTCTGATGCGTGAATCTGGCAGGGTGCAATCAGCCCTCACAATGTTTTCTGTGAGCAGTGACAATCCCCCTCACTGATCAGAAAGGGGCTCAGCCAGCTACAAATATCATAATTCCAGTGACTTGAACAGAGGAATCTGTACTCAGATAACTCAGGGGAAGCCACTTCAGATTTTATTTCAACAAGTTGAAATGTAGGCCATGGTGAGTTTTATTGCAAAAGTGCCATCGGATTTAACAGGATCGGAATGGCACTGTAAGGTGTAACTAGGTAGGTCAGTAATTTCAGGAAGCAGTTTGTAAGATTTCAGGTGTGCTGTGGCCCTATCCAGCCACATGGCATTTGGACATCTGCTCTTCTGTCAAGGACAGGCAATAGAAAACTGAGGCAAACAAAATAAAAGCAATGAAATAAATTATTTACTTCTAAAAGCATCAATTATTAGACTCAAAAAATAGTTCATCCTCTTGGGCATCTTGAGTTTGGGGCAAATAGTAGAAATTTCTTCACAGCCTGTTGTAATTCCTAGTGATTTGAGTATCCTGAAAGAACCCCAGCACTTCCATTCCTGTCAGGCATTGCTAAAATATGCAAAACCACACATTTGTTACAGAGTACTTTCCTCCTCAATTACTACATTTTCTTTGCATGAGGATGCTTAACACAGAGAAATATCCTCTACATTAGTATCAACAAGCAGAAACATCCTCTACTTTGGTATCTTCAGCTTCATGTGGAGGCAGCTACTGCCAGGAGGTAAGCTATCACTTTCATACCAAGAACTACTCTACGCCTAACACAGCTGTAGTACCAAAGAGTGCATGGAACAAGACAAAAAAAAGAAATTTTAGGAAGCTAAGCATTAGCAACGATTAAAGCATGTTCTGCATTTTGGTATTTTTTATGGCTTATTGTTACCCCCTTTGAAATGTTACAAGTATGTGGACGTATTCAACAAGTTATTAAGAACTACTGAGTTATTAGCACCTCCTAGAGAATTTATGACTTCATCTACACAGGATTTGTCTCCATGGCAACAAAACTTTAGTGTAACAGTGCTGTTAAAATGTGATGTATTTTGTTTCCTCTATGCCTTAGTGAAAGACATTAACTAGAAAGAGTCATGCTGGAATGGTGACTTCATTGTAAATAATTTCATAACCAATTCCTTTGAATCTCTAGACTCACTCTGCTTTCAATAAACTTTACAAGAAATTTCACATTGCAAAAAGGCGATAATTAAGTGCATGGTATATGTATGAATCATAACAAAAGAGGATTAGAAAATATAAAATGCTTACAAAAGAATACATTTTACAGTTGATATTTGTCTTCTAGAAAAAACCCACAACATTTGAATGAAATAGTATAGCTACAGTCAAGAGGTTCTGGGTTAGGATTTCCACTTATAACTTTTACAGCAACATTGAAATCAGTCAGTTCTGCTGATTTCCACTTGCCAAGCATCTGGTTTTTTGCTTGTAAAACTGCCTTTCTGAAATTTTATCAGATCTTCTCTTACACATGAATATTGGAGAAGCTGATTACTTTCTCTGTATTTGCACAGCACTGTGCACAGAAAGGTGCAGATGTGGCTGACCATTGATTGAAAGGAACGTAGAGGCATTAAGTGTTCGTAATAGCACTATTAAACCCTTTGGAAAACTATGGAGTTATAGAGATATTTCTGTTGTACACAGAATTAAGCTGCCACAAAACCACCATGTGCTATCCACATATAAACCTGCTTATTTAAAAAAGTCAAAGCCTGAGCTGTTAGGAACCTGCAAAGTGCCAGGCATAACTCCAGCTTTCAGGCTTTGCTGTTCACAGCTCACTCCTCTCCCTGCCTGCCTGTCACAGAGACACGCAGCCTTGTTCCTCCTCTCTGATCGGCTGGCTGTCAAATTCACAGCTTGCTTTCAACTAACTGCAAAAGCATGCCATTGATCGGGACCTTGAGCAAATACGCACTTGAAGAAGTGGCACAGTAGTTTGCTTTCCTTGCAGACAAAATTCTGATTGGCATGAGCACGTGTGCAGGAGAAACACAAGGAGACATGGAAGACCTGGGTAAGTTATCTCTACTGTTTATGTGTCTCAGTGAACGACAACAGAAAGAGTCAAGAGAACTGGGAAGATTTTCCCCTGTGCTTTTCAGACAGCTTTAAGCACTGTCCAAGTGGAAATTCTCAATTTGATAGTTTGATTGTTCTTACTGATACTTGATGTATCTTTCTTTCAGTTAGTATTAACACATTCATAAATGTTTGGTTTCAGTGTTCTACAGTTTCCTCTCTACAATGATCTTTTTAGCCTCAGATTTTTTATGTATGTTTTCACCATGTATCTGTTGGTCTCCTTCTGTGTTAATATGAGCATGTGTACTACACAGGTGTGTTTTGGAAGAGTAAAGGTCAACACTTGCCAAAAATCAGATCTTAGGAGTATTGGTTAGTAACTATGCAAATGTATCATTAATGCCAAAAAGCAAAACTGGTGTCCATCTCTAGTTATCACAGCTGGACCTCTATATTTGCCCTCCCCTTCTGTATAACTCTGCCTCAGGCACATGCAAAGTCCTGAAAAGACACATAGGAGGAAAAAATACACCATACACACAATTATAAAGGCAAAACAGCTGTAGTCCATGAATTTGATATTCATGTGTGATCCTTGGGTGTCTAGAAGAGAAACTGATGTTGAATCCTTATCTGCAAAGCAAAAAAGTTTTGGCTTTTTTTAAGAGGTGTAATCATTGTCCCTCTTGCCATCACTATAAAACACATAAGTTTACACTACCTTTATTACTATTCCCTAGAGTATACATTTGACCAGCTTAATAAAACAATTTGCATTGTAAAAAGCTGTACTCTTGAGAGCCCTCTTCATGCATTGTTAAGGCATCATATTTGAAGTTGTGGTAAAGTCAAGGCAAATCAGAAGGCAACACTAAAATAAAGAGTTCCATAAATATTTTTAAGCCTATAGTTATCCAAGCATACACTAAATGTATGGCTTCTGTAGTTAACAGTCAGTCTGTGCATAGGTCCAGCTAGATTTTGCAGTGCTACCTAGACTTCATCGACATTGACTGCTGAAATGAATCTCACTTATCCTGCTTGCAGGATCACACTGTTGTGCTCTCTCAGTGTGTATGTGTTGACCTCTCAGAGCGTCTCCTTTCCCATTTCAGCTGGATTTCAGCCTAGTCTCTAGTTTTTGTGGATATTTTTGGGCACCCGCATCTCCTTACAAAGAGGCTAATGTAGTGCCAGTCTAACTCAGAGCTACAGACTCTAGCTGGGGAGACAGGCATCTAAAGGTTGAGCCTAGCTTTGCAGTCCTTTTGTGAATCTGGTCTTAGAAGAGATTTGTGAATGAACTGTGCCTGCCTTGCCAAATGTCTTTTGTCACCATTGTGGCCCATGCGTATAGCCCTGCTTAATGAAAGTCGCCTTCTCTAGCACAAAATGACAGAGAGAGAACACAGGAGCTTTTGCTGGGAGCTGGTAAGCACCTAGCATACAGCACAGGTATCAGTCAGGTTAAAGGGAAAGGGAGAGAGAAAGGGAAAGGGAATGGAAGGAAAACACATACAAATATCTCTTGATCCTTATGAACAATTTTACTACAATAGGTGTAATGCTGCAATGTGATAAATCAGATTTAATATGAGATAATTACATCACCCACCTAAGGTTCAGTCTTCTCAAATTGATGTCATTAAGTCCTTAGTAGCACAAGACCATCATCATCTTCATGGTCTCCATACAGACTCACTTATATGGACTATATGCAAACCACTCATTTCCAGGACTAAAAAATAGATGCTTCATTGGAAATGTCATGAGATACCCATTTTTTGAAAAACATCATTGCTTTTCTTAAAGCAGCATCATGGTTAACCGGATTAATTTATTGCCTTGAGCAGAATAAATCCATCAAGTGAGAAAAAGCAGATCTTTGATATTGGGTAATATAAACATTAAGATCTGAAAGGATCACTACAATCACTTATTGCAGTTTCTTGTATAATGATGTAGCTCGTAAGATGTTACCCAGTAATTCCTTCCTCAAGCTATAACTTCATATATGGGCAGCTTTCACTGAAAATGACTCGTGGACTGAGGGGAGCAGGTTTATTCCCACTAGCTGAGTAGCAAGGTACATGTTTTAGGCAGAGGTAATCACAAAGGCCTGTAAGCACAAAGCTCTTCAGCTTGGCAGTACAGTATTCCAAGCCACATTTCAAACCAAACACCTATTTCAATTTATAGGTATGTGACACCCACTTATGCCAAGATGCCTTACAGAATCTCTGGCAGTTCAGAGGTAGCCCAGTGGCTGGCCCAGAGTGCCAACAAGACTCAGAGTCTTAAGCTGCTTACTTGAGATTGCTGTCTCCTTCCTTACCGAAGGAAATGTTAATTTTCCCTTTCTGTGTGCTTTCAGTGGGAAACATCACATAAGAGAATGCAACTTCAGCCCACAGGACTCTCAAAATCTAGTCCATTTCCTATTCACATGTTTCCAAGAGCTACTAGGGTGTCTACCAGTTCCTGATTAGCACAAAGCTGCTTACAACAGCTCCTGCAAGGCCCACCTGTGCTTTATTGGCAGGTAATGGAATCTGAAGGGTCAGGCAAAGTTCACTTTTTCAGAAGATATCTTCCATGAACTGCTTCTATTACTGAAGAGATTCTGTGTTAATAAGCATGAAGTGAAGAAAAGAGCAGGAAAGTGGAGATGGAAAGGGGTCTGAGAAACATTGGAGGCAACCTTTCTTGTCATAAAAGCAGCAGGTCTGTACTCTAGAACGCATCAAGCGAAAAAAAAAAAAGATGTTGGAGACCATATGGGATAGGACAGAGGTCTGTAAAATCCATTCAGTGACTCCAGTTTCTTTTTATGCGAAGCTGGAGGACATCAAATGAAACCCATGTACATTAGTCTCAAAAACAGAGAAAATGTGCTTAAAACGAAACACACGGTTAAGCCATGAAACGTCTTGCTGCAATATATTAGTAACGACAATAGATTGCACAGGTTCAAAAGAAGGATCATGAAATCAATAGGAGAAAAATCTTATGAGGACTACTGAACACAGATAAAGTACTTCTGGCTTGGGGGGTCCCTGAATTCCAATTTCACAGTGCAGCTGTTCTGGGATGTACCACCCCATGTTCTTTCTACTTCATGTTCTTCCCTTGGCACCTGCTACTGACCACTGCAAGACAGAAGATATTAGGGCTAAACTGTATGACCCATTTTCATCCTTATGAAACTTTTTAAAACCACATCACTTGGACCAGGTTGGAAATTCTTCAGTCTTTGTGGAGAAAATCTGTCAGCATTCTAGGATCATGAATAATAATACTTGCTGCCTAATTGCTGTGAATGGCTTGGTTGTTTTCCTGCCAAAAACTTGTCAAGGTGAATTATTATGCATGGGGAATACAATCTGCAGTGAGATTTTGAAATCTATCTAGTTTAGATGAACACAGACAAACTAATCACAAAGGATGGATATAGCTGAAGACTACTTTTACCATCAAATAACATATTTTATGCCATCTTCTAAGAAAAAACCCAATATTGCACAATCTTTAATTTCCAGCCAACCTGGCCAAATAATTTTCCTGTCTATAATGTTACATCTACTAGCTTAGATGGATTTTTTTCAGATTATTTGCCTCAATAAATACTTTTTAAAACATGTATAAAATATGTTTCAATATCCATGCCATCAGTCTTAATTATTCAAAAAAGGCTTTGATAAGATCCAGCTTGTTGCTATGGAAATGCCAGAGTTCAGCTGAAAAATATTTGGGTTTCTTTATTTGTGGATGTATTTTTTCTCTTCCTTCATGTTTCTTTATACTGAACTTGAGGAAGTATACTATAAAGAGAAGAACCTGACATAGGCATTGAAAGTTCAGTCAGAGAAGACTGGGTAGTTCTATTTTTCTCCTTTAAATCCTTACTAGTTTAGTCTTTTAGAAATATTTGACACACCTGACATGCATCCATCTGGACTGAAAAAAATCACAGCTGCCGAAAGACATATTGCAGTTCATTTGACCACAAGGACATAACACAAATATTTGGATCTTACTGTTGACTGTGTGACACAGAAATCCACAATTCCAAATCACATTTCCATTTCAGCTGCACTGACTTCAATATAACTGTGTAAACCCATCATTTAATAAATTAAATGGAAACCTTTAAAGCCTTGGATGGAAGCACAGGAGTTTCTTACTTGAATGGATTAGGCTTTAAAAAAAGACATTCCAGCTACATGGCAGGTTTCACAGTCAAAGACAAGAAGTCCCTTCTCAGCTCAGAAGAGGTTGTTTTAACACATGATATCTGTTGAGCTGTATGTAGAAAGCTATTTTTCTCCCAAATCTATTTGTCTAAATGCAGATCTTGGAGAAAGAGCCATCACCAACAGAGGACTGTGTAATGTGTGTGTCTGGGAGGTCATGTCAACTCTGTACAACAGCACGACTGTTTCAGTAGGACAAGAGCATCAACTGCAAGCAGACAGAGGAAGGGGCAGGCTCTTTTTTCTATCTCTTTGCCTGAGGGGTTGGCAGCATAGCTCACTGCTACTCCTTCAGTGGCACTAAGGGGGACTCACAGCCACACAGTACAAAAGGCATCTTCAGGGGGTGCCACGTCTGTGACCCATTACAGGCAGATGGATGTCACTGACTTATTGATGACGCTAATAGAAAGTAGGCTTTCTTTTCAGTATATCACGCTAGAAAAAAAAAGATTTTTCAGAATCCTTCTCATTTTTTGCATAGCAATGATAACAGCAGGTGAAATCCAACAGTAATCACTGGTCATAATGCAAAATTAATCACCTGGCAGTATGGTAACACCTCTGCACCTCAAAGCAGTAACATGCCAAGGTGAGCAGATGCTTATTGTCCCTGGTGTTGACCCACAGCTAGTTTATTCACTGCCATATGTCATGTTGTCTGACCCAGGTGCCTAGGAGGTAGGTACTCATTCCAAAGAGCACCCTTTTCTAGCTATGTGTGCTGTGTACAAGTATGTGCCCTGCCTGGATGGATGGATAGAAATAGGTATTAAAAATAATACATGCTGAAGCTCAAGGAAAGGCTTTGTGAGGAATGAAGGCCAAACTAAGTTGCCCATTTTTTCTTAGTCATTATCTTATTTCCAAAACCTCGTTAAGGTCATCAGAGTGGTTTAGAGATAATGTTTGTTACTAAGAATTGCTATTCAAAAGAGAATAGTATTGGAAACAGGTCACAATCTTATAACGTTCTTCAAGTTTTCCCAAAATGTCATTCCCTGATAAAGTTAAAATCATGCCATTTGGAAACATGAGCAGTTGATTTGTGTTACATCACTGGCAAGGCTTTTTACATCCGATACAGTGAGCTAGTGCAACAGGTAAGAAATAGGTATTTTTTCAGTGACATCTGTGAATGTACCAGGGAGAAGATTTTTGGTTAACTCACATCAATAATCATGTTCTTTGTTAAATTATTTGTTAGGCTCAGCAGATGAAATACTGAAGTATTGGGGAATATGGGTTGTCTTGAGTCAGATTCTGTTCTCCAATAATGGTGGTGGTGGGTTTTTTTAGATAGCTAAAAAACTGTTCCTGACAGGAGCAAGTAACATTACCAGTTTTAAATGGTAACCACAGTGAAACTCTTAAAAAAATTTTAATGGGACTACACATAAAATAAGATTAAGAATGAGAAAGAATAAGATTAAGCAAAACAAACAATCCTGAACCAAATCCCAGCTATTGTTCAAGCTGGGCTGATTATTTATTTCAAAACTTGGAGTTATATTTTTGGAAAACCAGTCAAATGGATTTCTCTGTAAAGGGGAATCTGAGTCCCAAAAGCAACCATATCTGGATTCATGAGACTGACGGATACCTCAGAGCTTTTTACTTTATGGTGCTGGAGCATGCCAGGGCTTCATTGCAAAGCTGGGAAACAAGCGTAACTTCAGCAGAGGTGTTAGGCTTCCTCCTGTGAGAACTAGGCGATTCTGGGGAGCCCCATTAGTGAGAACTCTTAAGACTAAAGCTCTTGTTTTATCCAAAAAAGTCTGAAAGGCTGGAGGATCTTGATTAGGGCCTCCTGGGCACACAGGCTCTGCACCACACACATACACACGTGGCACTGTGAAATGTATGCTCTTGCCTGTCTGCTCCAAAATATGTGTGTAATTCTTTATCCCGAAGCAGTGCTGACAACTGTGATTTTTGCCCACTAGGGACTGGAATAATTAAAAAAAAGTAAACAATCCCTAAATGCTAAATTTTGGCAAGTTCTATTTATAATTTAACCAGACAACATCTGCTCCACTGAATCTTAAAGCCCGAATCACATATGAGCTGCCAGGTTTGGCCAAAACAAACACTACCAAGGAGAATCTGTGCTGTGTTCTTCTTCTAAAGAGTACAAAAATATATCAGTGCTAGAGTGAAAAAATACGGTGAAAAGTTTTTCTGTTAAAATATGTTTTTTGTAGAAGCCCAAATAGTTAATTTAAATACATTAATCTAGTATACCAATCAACAGGAACATTTCTAGATTATGGGTCTGAATTTAATTCATAAATAGAAAACCTGTTAAAATGCACATACAGTGAGGCCTGGAAAGCTTATTCTGTGGTCCAGAACAGAACAGACTATATTTAGTACTTGAAAATTATCATAAAAGTAGAATCATCATCTTCCAGCCACCTCTATCCTTCACATCACAATGGAGAACAGAAATAGTCAACTCAGTTTTCTTTCTTGGCTAGCAGTAACACATAAGTATTCAATTATAACAGGCAAAATTACAATTATTCTTTTTTAATTAACAAAATAATCATAATATCCCATAGAGATTTCAAAAAAAGCTCACTCTAAATACCATCACCTACCAAGCATATTTTATATCGTGCTTCATCTACAATCTCAAAAATTAGACTTAATGTGAGTCCCTATTATACTGCTGACAATTCTGAATCAGCTTTCCTTTAAAAATCTCAGCCATGTTAATACTCTGTTCATTTAAAATTGGCATGAGATGCACATGCCAATATTGTTTCATTTTAAAGGAAAAAGAGTTGAGGTAGCATAACAGTGACGGACAACTTCAACCCAGAAGATTCTATTGTTATAGGACAGGCTGTTACATTGCACAAGAAGATCAGATCTCTGCCTTATTAATCTATTTAAAAAGAGATTTCTGTGAGTGTTGTTTCCCAGGCCAAGTGTCTGATCAATAGATTATGCTGTGTCCTGTCCCTTACCTCAAGAACGCAGGAACAGCACAGAAGATGCTCAAATTCAAGGCTAGTGACCTCTCCTCTTAAGGAAGAAAGACCAGAAGAAGCCTGACTTGTCGTATCTTGGCAGCGGGGAAATAGTATCTCATAAATACATACTTTTCAATGGTGTTTCTAAAAGAATAAGCTGTTGTGGTTTAACCCCAGAAGATAACTGAAATACCACGCAGTCGCTCGCTCACTCCCCGCCCCCCCAGTGGAGTGGGGAGGAGAATGGGGGAGAAAGGAAAACTCACAGGTTGAGATAAAAACAGCTCACCAGGACAGCAAAGGAAAAATATTAAAAAAATATTAATAATGAGAATAATTATAATAGTATATATAAGGATACTAGAATGTATAAAACAAACGATGCACAATTTCTCACCACCTGACGACTGATACAGCCCGTCCCGAGCAGCAGGCGGGGAGCAGGGGAATCCCCCCCCCAGCTATCCCAGAACAGCAAGTTCCAGAGAGAGCAGGCGAGGCAACAAACAGCCAAATGAATGAACAAAAAGGCCTGAACGAACGGAATAAAAAAAGAAAAAAAAAAAAGGGAAACAAAAAGCAACCTGAAGGGAAGCTTGAGGATTAAGGCAAGTTAAGGGAAATGGCCCACTGGCCAACCCTCACTTATACTGGGCATGACATCTATGGTATAGAATACTCTCTTTGGCCAGTTTGGATCAACTATTCTGGCTATACCCCCTCCAAGTTTTTGCACCTGCACATTAGCAAAACCTGGGAAACTGCAAAGTGTCCTTGGTCGTTTAGCAGCAACCAACAACATCAGGGTACTATCACCATTCTCCACATACTAAATCCAAAACACAGTAGCTGCTGAAGACAAAACCAGCTCCGTCCTGGCCAAAACCAGGACATAAGCACACTAACTTGTAGAAACATAATTCTCCATATCTGCATACAGAAATGTTTGCAGCATCACTAAGTAAAATTCAGTTTCTCTGTCTGGCATCTTTTGTATAGGGTTTCTGTGTAGATGACATGGATGTCTCTGTAATGTCTCAGATTTAACATACTTTTTAGTCATAAATTAATTGAGGATGAAAAAATATTTTTTACATTTATTAAGTTTTGCAGAAAAAAAAGTTCAAAATGTTTCCAAATTTGAAACTTCACAAGATTAAAAAAAATCCACCTAATCCACGTTTATCTTTGCTACACTGAAAATTGCCATTTGCAGAAATTAACAGAATACTTAAATCTTTTTAACATTACACTGTATTCTCCCCATTTTGGTCTCCCTGCCTCCATGCTGTTTGGATGCCTGATGCTCCTCCTTCCCCCTCTACCAAGTAATAATGCATCTTCTGTAAAGCCAAGAGCATCATACCTTCTTCACAGCACCTTGCAGCTCAAGGCGAAAGCACAAGATTGCCTTATAGGAAGCAACTTGTTGCATTACAGAAAACAGAATCCTTCAGCAAGCCCACAAAAATGACAAATGGAGACACAAACAATAGCTTCCATATGGCATTACACTGGTACACTAATACAGCATTATGTTTCCACTGAGTGAGAAACCAGAAATATTTAGGTCAGCTCTACATGTGCAAAACTTCTATTTGGGTCAGTCTTACCCCAAGCATAAATAATGGAACTAATTAAAAGCAAACTAACAGGTCAGCAATAGCTATGCATGGTCATTGCTCTTGAAGCAAAAGAAGTTTTGAGCCAAGCAGTATTTCCAACACCATTATGAAACTGTGATTTAAGAAATAACTGTTTCCATATTTGCAGTGAGGTAGAGCATAAACATTACAGCGGGGGGAGAGAAACAGAAATACAGCAACCTTGCCCTAAGGCCTTCTCTGAGCTGCACAGTGTGCCTGGGGGATCCTGGGACACTGCTCTTCCATTCACTTCTCCTACATTTCTCCCTGTCCACCTGTGTTTTCCTTGCACTGATCAGTCCCGGTACACCCAGCTCTTGCAAGAAACTTAACTTTTTGAGTTAAAAGGCTGTTGCAAGGCAGTATCTATTATGTTGTTTTTTGCACAACTGTGGTCTTCTATGCAATGTAAAGAGAAAGCAGCTGGCTGGAAGATCTCCTTCTGTGCATTTGTTTTAACAGCATTATAGGCATGTTCTCATTGCAAAACATATAGTTGGGCACCTCTCTTTCATGCTGCTGGTGTAGGGTTAAAACTAATAGGGACAATTAAGAAAGTAATTTCAAACACAGCATTTCTCTTTCCTCCAAAGTCCACAGTGCAAACACAGTGATATTATACTTCATGACTGAGAAATGGTGACTATTCTCTGTGGAGATTTGCAATGTAATTAAATTATTAGTTAAACTAGAACTATTAGTATTACGATTAAAGGTTAAAAATTCCTGACTACTTTTTATTTGTCTGTCATAGAAGATCAGGAAATGCAAAAGAAAGCCAGTCCCCTTCCTCCCCCTGTGCCTCTTCACCTGAATGGTGGAGGTATTACAATTCAAGTGGACATATTACAATTTAGTCAATTTCTTGGAGTAACAAAAATTACTTAGAAGTTAGCCAGGCATCAGCTGAACAAATAGATTCTTCTAGTAGTGAGTAACATCTTTTTTTAAAAGGAGATGGCACTATACTGAAAAGAGATTTGGCAAAACTTGCTATACTTCAATGTGTGAGAATTCATTTACCTTCGCTAAAGTTCACTTCATTTGCACTTAATATTCCTTTTTTGGTTGTTGTTGAAAACCATTTACTGTAAATACCATCACTAAACAGATGATAGAGAAGACAGTTATTTGATAGACAAGGTGAACCTCAGCACAGTTTTTCTCTGACTTTTTGTGGGACAGTGTTCCCTGTTTAGCCATGGCAGTTTGGGAGGTATTCATAGAATCATAGAATGGTTTGCATTGGAAGGGACCTTAAAGACCATCTAGTTCCAACCCCCCTGCCATGGCCAGGGACACCTTCTACTAGACCAGGTTGCTTAAAGCCCCATCCAACCTGGCCTTGAACACTTCCAGGGATGGGGCATCCACAACTTCCCTGGGCAACCTCTTCCAGTGCCTCACCACCCTCATAATGAAGAATTTCTTCCTTACATCTAATCTAAATCTACCCTCTGTCAGTTTAAAGCCATTACCCCTTGTTCTATCACTGCATGTCCTTGTAAAAAGTCCCTCTCCAGGCTGAACAACCCCAACTCTCTCAGCCTGTCTTCATAGGAGAGGTGCTCCAGCCCTCCGATCATCTTGGTGGTTCTCCTCTGGGCTCACTCCAACAGGTCCGTGTCCTTCTTATGTTGGGGGCCCCAGACCTGAACGTAGCACTCCAGGTGGGGGTCTCACAAGAGAAGAGTAGAGGGGGAGAATCACCTCCCTTGACCTGCTGGTCATGCTTCTTTTGATGCATCCCGGGATACGGTTAGCCTTCTGGGCTGTGAGCACACATAGCTCAGTCACGTCGAGCTTCTCATCAACCAACACCCCCAAATCCTTCTCCTCAGGGCTGCTCTCAATCCATTCTCTGCCCAGCCTGCATTTGTGCTTGGGATTGCCCCAACCCGTGTGCAGGACCCGGCACTTGGCCTTGTTGAACTTCATGAGGTTTACACAGGCCCACCTCTCAAGCCTGTCAAGGTCCCTCTGAACGTCATCCCTTCCCTCCAGCTTGTTGATCGCACCATACAGCTTGGTATCATCAGCAAACTTGCTGAGGGTGCACTCAATCCCACTGCCCATATCATTGATGAAGATGTTAAACAGTACTGGTCCCAATACCGACCCTGAGGAATGCCACTTGTCACTGCTCTCCACTTGGACATCAAGCCGTTGACCTCAACTCTTTGAGTGTGACCATCCAGCCAATTCCTTATCCACCAAGTGGTCCATCCATCAAACACATGTCTCTCCAATTTAGAGACAAGGATGTCGTGCAGGATAGTGTCCAATGCTTTGCCCAAGTCCAGGCAGATGATGGCAGTTGCTCTTCACTTATCCACCAAGGCTGTAACCCTGTCATAGAAGGCCACGAAATTTGTCAGGCACGATTTGCCCTTAGCGAAGCCATGTTGGCTGTCACCAATCACCTCCTTATTTTCCATGTGCCTTAGCATACTTTCCAGGAGGATCTGCTCCATGATCTTGCCGGGCACAGAGGTGGGACTGACTGGCCTGTAGTTCCCTGGGTCTTCCCTTTTTAAAAGTGGGGGTTGTATTTCCCCTTTTCCAGTCAGTGGGAACTTCACTGGACTGCCACGACTTCTCAAATATGGATAGTGGCTTAGCAACTTCATCCACCAGTTCCCTCAAGACCTGCAGATGCATCTCATTAGGTCCCATGGACTTGTGCACCTTCAGATTCCTTAGATGATCTTGAACCTGATCTTCTGAAAATACGAGTTTTCTTGTACTGTACTTGGCTCAAATGATCGTCAAAAAAGATTTAATCAAAGAAAACTGTCAATGTAGATGTGTAAGACAATGTAAAATGAGTAAATATTTGTCCTACGAAAAAGGCATTACAATTCTGTACTATTTACTAATTCCCCATTTATAATTTTTAATGGTGACTTGTAGATTTCAGGAAGCCTGTATTTTGCTTACAAGAGCGCTTCTCCCAGTCCTGCAAGTAGTTTTCATTAACAACATAGGCTTGCCAAAGCTTGATTTGTCCCATTTCCAAGGACTGGAGAATAACTTTATGAGCAGTGTTTGGGTTCCAGTGCTAAACAGGACATATCTGACATTTCACCTTCCTCTCTAACCTCCCCCCGTCAGAATACAATGTTGTGTTCCCCTTGGGGGATGGACAGGGAAGACGAAATCAGTCAGGGAACGTTGGAACGGCAATTCAAGGGAAGAAGGACATCTGGGACTGTCCTTCTTAAAAGCACTGGTAAACAGGGACAATAAGTTGCTTTGCAGCTTTGCATGAGCCTACCCACGCAGAAGGCAAACTGTCTATGGTAGAAATTGGAGAGGGACAGGGGACGAAGAAAGACTGTTTTTCAATTTTGCATTCAAACTGACAGTTTCTGATATTCAATATTTAAACCCTTGGCTTGCTTAGACTGTTGCCTATTGTTCTGTGGCTGTTCTACTTCTAAAAAATTCCCTTCTTTCCAATTAACTGATTTTTGTCCCATAACAAACTTTCATATGCAACTTTGAATACAAACAACTGGTAAGTCGGCACCAAGTTTTCACTTTGGAAAAAATAAACACTTTATACTTATAAAATAGAAATTGCTAAACCAGAAGTTTTCACCTGGAAACTGAAAGCTTTTAGAAAGTGCTGTGGTCAGTTTTTAGGCTTCACAGCCACCCCATTTCCTTCTTCTTATGTTTGCTATATGTGAGCAGAATTTAAAAGTTGCATTTAAAATTCAAAGAAGAACCAAGAAGAAAAATTCAAGAACTCAGGGGCTTTGGAATGGGAAATAGAAATGTTTTGGAGTACGGTGAAAAAGAAGAATTTATTCTATCATTATCAAGACTTATTTTTAATTTCAAATGCCTCCATAATCCAATGTATAAAATGAAAACCTGTGATTCTTAAAAGTAATTTCAAAATTAAAAAAAAAGAAACAAAAAAAGAATTTAGCCTCCGAAGCTCAAAAGATGTAAACTCATGGTGTGGAAATTACAGCTATGACCTGAAGAGAAATTTTTGCAAAACTGTTTTTTCACAGTTTGATTTGAATACAGTTGCACATTTTATTACAATATAAAAATGCTGTATTTTGTTAAGCTTTCTTTAGTCCTCATCTCAGTTCCAATGAGGCAACTCACACAGTAATTTTCTACTGAAAACTAGAGTAGGTCAAAAGTTTACATTAACATATTCTCTTATTTAAATTTGTTTCAAAGGGGAAATGTTGCACATTTAAAGCAAATTCAGTTTTCACTTCACCCTGCTAAACCTGGCAAAATAAAAATCTATTATTATGTATTCTCAATATTTTTTCTTGTAAAGAGTCTGTTTTCAAGGAACATCTATTCAACATGAGTAAGGAGGAGAAACTTTAGTATTGCTACTTTTCTACTGTTCATGAGCACTCAGATACAGAATTAGATATAAATTGCCAGCTCATTAAGCAGTTTTATCTGCCTTTTAGATCTGTCCAATAATCTAGTTGATGGTTATTTCAATGTGTTTTATCTCCTGCTTTCACATGTCTTCTGCAGCCCTATAGATAGGGTAGTATGTGCTTTATATACTGTCACAGTGATCTCTCCACATATATAAAAAATAATTGTTGTATTTGGATTGCAGTTTTCTCTAAATATTTTTCATTATTCTTCCAAGATGCATGATCTTCTGAGTATGAAATAAACCAGATTTTCTGCAGGTTAGCCAAGCTATTTATTAACATCTTTGCATTCACACTAAGTTCGCACCCACTTGTGTTCAATCTAAGTCTCGTCAGTGTACGTAAAGTTTTAAAAGGTACTCTTATTTGATGTTTAGACACACTATGTTCCAGAAGAATCTTCCAAGCTTGCTTTCTAAGGGACGAAAAAGTGTGCTCAGTGTATTTTTACTACACTTCTGCTTTAGACCATTATTTTGAAATGAGGATTCCTTTTCATCTGCAAAAAAAGTTTAATTGCATGCTGCGCCAGAAAAATGTAGCACAAAAAAATGCATATATTTGGAGATCTAACTTGAAACCACTGAAGCCCCAAACCCAATGAGTTAAAGCTGAAGTTAAAAGAAAGACAAACAAACAAATAAACAATCCTTTCCTTATAAAACTTTAATGTAAATTATGACCTTCTAAAAGGTGCCAACCCAGAAATTCTGGAAATTGAGAGCATCTGCTAGATTTTATTCCCACTGAGGTCAAAGAAAAGGCTCACACTAACTTCAGTAAGCTTTATAGTAAGCCATATCTCTCAGAGTATGTAATATCATCATAGCAATATCTGTGGAAAAAGGGAAAGTGGCATTTGAAAATACAGGCAAGCAGCTGGAATGAACACTGATGCTTTTACCTTTGTTTCTAAAAGCAGCTTCTGATATTCCCAGCTTCAAAATGAGAAGGGAGCAGTGGTCTCTGCTCTCCCTGGGCCCAGTAAAATGAAGCATCTGTAAACCCAATAAATATAGATGCTGTCTGTCTACAATTGCTTTATGCAGAAACAGAAAAATCCTTCTCGTAAATCTGACTTCATCGAGTTTTTTGTTTATTTCTTTTGTAAACTTTACTGTTTGTGTAAGTCTTGAAGTCAACCGAAGATGAAACAAAAAAATAAGATAGAGCCTTGTGTATATTATTTCTTCAACACTTCTCAGTAATGTTGCATTCTCAGTAACATGATAGTCACATACCTTAGATTTTTTCTTCTGAGAAATAGAAAAAACTTTCTTGCATATAAACAGTCTTCTTAACTCATTTATTTTTTTAATGTAATATTTTTAGAAAAGATGCACTGTACTGGGTGTACTTAGAGCAATAGTTGTCAAAATGTCTAAAAGTCACATACCTTTAAAAAAACCTTGAAATTTTAGATCATTTCTAGAGTCTTTTTTCCTTCTTCTTTAGTCTGAACATTTGCTTGTAAAGACACACAGGGTGAAATTTTGTGTCTGCTGAAGTAACCCACAGGTTGCAGAAGCTACGCTTGCCTCAGTTGATATTTTTACTTTTCAGCTGTCTTCAGTATCAACGACTTTAGCAGATAGTTGAAAAAGCATGGTCAAATCTATGTTTCATCTCATCAAGTTGTATCTTCACACAACAACATTAGAATTTATACCCATTATTTGCACAGGACACTGTTGATCTTGTGTCAGGTTAATATAACACTGTGTAGATGCTTATCCACTTTTTGTTATGACTGGTAAAATATTTTCATATGAATTTTCCTCTTTTTTCTTCTTTTGTCATTTTTGCCTTTTCCTGTTCCCAAGAAAAAAGTGATCTTTTTCTCAAAATAATTTTTCTTTTTTTCTATCCTTTATTTTCAATTAAAATACATGACTTATTTTCAGAAAAGATATTATGAACATATTACCAAACAATTCTGTGTATTTTTCTCTTCTGTATTCTCCTGAATATCTGATGCATCTTGACAGTTTGAGAAAGTCCTTCTTTTTCTTGAATACTTTGTCCATCTTCCATTGCTTAATTTTTTCAATGCATGTCACACTCTCTTCTCTGTAGCTCCTCACTGCTACCATGACACATTTGAATTTTGTAATGATTTTATTCTTTAAGTTCTCTTTCAGGCTTAAGTCATCTCCTGGAGAATTTAAAGACAATATCCCACCCTGGCAGTGCCTGGGTGCACCTCTGCCTTCTTGGCCCATTGAAGCTGGTTAAAGGAGCAATCATGGAGGGTAGGCTTGACCTTTTTGCAGAATTGAGGTGAATCCCGTTAGCAGACACAAAGATTTCGTAACGGGCTAGAGGTGTAGGCCACCTCTGTGTAGGATCAGTGTGTAGGAGGCCCCAGAAGAGAGGTGACAAGGAGCCACTGCATTGATAAACCCTATGGTACGTGACAGAGGCATCAGATGATAGACTTCTTGAAGACAAAATAATCATAATTATAATCTTCCTATTATAAATATCTGTCTGCCAGACTGCCAAATAAAAGCACACAGTTAGACTGGATGCAAATGTCAGGCATCTGAGGTGGCTAAAGGTGAGACAAGCAGAGCAGTAGCCAAACATCCATACCTTTAACAAACACACGGGAGTGAGCACATTGTGGGTGAAAATGAGATTTTCATCATGTCCAAAAAGCCTCAAGGTCAGCAGGAAAATTATCCACAGGTAGACACTTAGGTGAATGTAAAATCTTTCACTTCAATGACTTTGAACATTTTTTTTTTCACCAAAGGGATTTTCTAATTAAACAGTAACACTGTTTGTTACTTAGAACAGCTTTAATAGGAAAAAAAGGGTTATTAAAGCTTAAAGGCCTTTTGAAGGAATAAAACTTTTGAGGGTTTGGCCAAGAAGTGTGGGTCAGCCTTGAATGAATGAGAAGACACGTTCAAGCTCAGCTGCAGGCTAAACTGGAAACAAAATCCTCATTTAGCTTTATAAAAAGTTTTGGCAATTTTGACTTCTAGAAGAACATGTCCTGCTCTCAACTCTTCTAACATGAAAGCACACAATTCCTGTTCTGGGACAGTGTCTTCCAGCCAAGCTTTGCTGATGGTGGAAAATAAAGAACAAGGAAGACAGGCATTGAATGTATGTCTGCACAGACTTCAGAGATGCCAGATTAACAGCTCTGACTGCTAGAGTGGCAGACAGCTCTTAAGAGCAGAGCCACAAGGCAAAAAGTGATTCCCAGAAGTGTAATTAGAAAAACAAACAAAGAGTATGCAAAGATTTACTACTGACTATTGTGAAAATTTATTTTAGCTTTTTAAATCAGACTTTAAAAAAAATATTAAAACAATCTTAGAATAAGAAAATATTTGATTTCCAACAAAAGTAATAATTTTCCAAAGCCCAAAATTAACCTTTTCAATCAAACTAGAATCGCATCTTTGGAAGTATTTGTGTGGCATGGGGATGCGTGATGTTTCCAAACCAATACAAAATTACTGAAAAAGCTTGCATTTTTCTGCTGATTAAAAAAAAGCCAAAATACCTAACAAAAATAAAAACTGCCTATGGAAAAAAGATTTGATGAGCTCTTCTAGTAATTCAGAGACCTCACACATTGCAGAGACCCAAAGTTAGAATCAAAGTAAAAAAAAAATAGAAAAAAACCGCATTACCTTCTAATCCTGAACACTGATCAAGCCAATATAGCAACATAACAATTAAATCTAAGCTTAAAACACAACAGTTTCCTCTATTTAGAATCATAGAATCATAGAATTGTTCTAGTTGGAAGAGACCTCCAAGATCATCGGGTCCAACCATTAACCTAGCATTACCAAGTCCTCCACTAAATCATATCCCTTAGGGCCTTGTCTAAACGTCTTTTGAATACCCCCAGAGATGGGGACTCCACCACCTCCCTGGGCAGCCTGTTCCAATGCCCGACAACCCTTTCAGTGAAGAAATTTTTACGAATGTCCAATCTAAACCTCCCCTGGCGCAACTTGAGGCCATTTCCTCTTGTTCTGTCGTCTGTTACTAGCGAGAAGAGACCGACCCCCATCTCTCTACAACCTCCTTTCAGGTAGTTGTAGAGAGCAATAAGGTCTCCCCTCAGCCTCCTTTTCTCCAGACTAAACATCCCCAGTTCCCTCAGCCGCTCCTCATAACACTTGTGCTCTAGACCCTTCACCAGCTTCGTTGCCCTTCTCTGGACACACTCCAGCACCTCAATGTCTTTCTTGTGGTGAGGGACCCAAAACTGAACACAGTACTCGAGGTGCGGCCTCACCAGGGCCGAGTACAGGGGGACGATCACTTCCCTGCTCCTGCTGGCCACATTATTTCTGATACAGGCCAGGATGCCGTTGGCCTTCTTGGCCACCTGGGCACACTGCTGGCTCATATTCAGCCGGCCGTCAACCAACACCCCCAGGTCTTTTTCCGCCAGGCAATTTAGAAAGATAATGAGAAAGGACAGGGTGAGTGTCAGAAACTCAGGAACACCAGGTGTGTTCACGATTCCTTCCACTTGCCAGTAGCCTGATCTCCACCCAGAGACCAGGGGTGGGGATCTGCCACCCGATTCGGGACCGCGCTTACAGCACACACGGCATCACCGAGCGAAAGGCATGATGCAGGGCTGTGAGGTGGCCAGGCTGGCATACAGGTCGGAAGCCCTCCCCACCCCACGCATCCAGCCACCGACAGCGGTGTGAGGTGGTTTTGTGACTTCCTAGTGTCTAACCAATTAGATAAGAGCTAATTTGCTTATGTCTGCATGTTTTGCAATCCCGTGTCTGACAGCAAGAAAAATACTCCCTAAAGCTGCTGATGTAGGGCCAGATTGCATCACCTCCCATCAGACAGGTGAAAACCTTGTCATCAAAGGCACTGCACCCTTCTGCAGCAGTAAGGACTCGTCAGAGCGAGCAGGTGGTTCAGAGTAAGAGCCTACAGCGATCAGTCTGAAGATGAATGCCTTTTAGCAAAAGCCCTCACTGACCTCGGCAAGCTTTGGGTTGAGCCTGTGCCCCCTGTTTGAGAGAAAGGCCCTATGCTCAGATATGTGGGAAGGAGGAAAGTTGGGACGTGACAGATGAAATACACTAAGGACCAGATTTCATCAGCTGAAAACAAAGTCTGTGTATTCTCTTCTTCTGAGGCTCTAATACTCTTCCAGGCCATTTTTTCAGTCCCCTACCAAGGTGCACCTCCACCAGACGGGGGTTGAGAGATGAACACATAACAGCAATTTGGGACCTTAATGGTTCAGTCTAGCACTGTCTTGTGTGTTCCCTAGCAGTTGCCAGCTCGAAGGCCATCCTTGTGGAACGATAGTGACAAGTATGAATGAGGCCAAGAGGTCTACCAAAGAACTAGGACCCCAAAAGGAAGACAGCCATAGGCAAATGAAGCAGCCGCCAAATCCATTATTTTATTGGTGGTACCACTAGATGGTATCCATTCTCCAACTTTTCCCCCTTCTTTTCTTTTTTTTGTCAGTTGTTTTGTCAACCTGCACTGGCACAAAAGCGCTTATACTTACACTGAGTAAACTTAAACCAGTACTTAAGGAGTCTAAGCAAGTGAATAATTTACTAATCTTTTTTTAAAATATTTTTTTTTTGCTTCTGTTAGACTTCATATTCATGACAAACAACACAAAAGCAGTCAGATGAGTACATCCATTGCATCTGTCTCAGCTGCTTAGTGCAGAGATCCCTAGCCAGAAACAGAGATGCTGGCTTGATAGCCAGGTCTGCTAGCAGCATGTTTCAGCGTCTGAGCACTTTTCCATGGGCATCTGGTAGGCCTACTACCAGAGGAGGATACAGGACTGTGCTGTGCAAAGCAAGAGGCGTGTGAACAAGCCGGAATTCAACAAGCAAGGAGCCTAAACCCATCTTCCAAACCCAACATTCCCCGGTTAAGTGCAGTGTAAGCAACGACAGGAAAAATCTTTGCTCCTTAGCAGGAGTGTCAGCTAATGGAGTGATTGAGGAGTTATCATTCAGCTGGTTTAGATTACAGTAAGCAGCTTGTGCTTTTTGGCTAATCTAGTAACAGGTGGACTCTGTTTATTTTTCATTCTTTAAGGGGAGATCCTGTTTGGAATTAACTGTAAATTACACTAATGCTTTCAGCTTCTTTGGCTTTAATGATTTTACTTGGAAAGCAGCTCTTTAAAGTCCTTCACCATAAGCAGCATAAGGAAAGACTCTGTCATTCTCAGTTATTGCAAGAGTCTGTTTCCACTCCCAGTGTGTTTCTTCAGAACTGTAACACATAAGAATACTTGCCCGCAAAATGATAGAGTGCACATTTTCTGCAAAATGCTAACTCAAGTTTCAGTAGCTCTTTTATCTTCTTGTAGCTATATTTTTGATCTTTCTTTTTCCCATGCAGCTAGATCTGATTTTAACCTGTGCTTTGCTTTTTCTTGTTAATAGAACCCCACAGTCAGACAATAATTTGCTTTAGAAATGTGTGTTCTTCATAACAGAAGAAATGGCAAGAGTTAATCTGTCAGCTATTCTGGCAATAAAGTAAGGGACTGTTTCATCTCCACTGCTTTCTCAGCTCTGTCACTCTTATTTGAGCCTTAGCAAGGAGCAAGGAAGAGGAATTTTGGTAGAAAGAGTTGGTACAGCACTGCTACGGGTACAGGGAAATCATAGTAAAACACAGCTCTCGGTTCTCAAAACGTAGGTCTCTCCTCTTTTGGACAGGACTGGAAGAAACCAAATCCTTGGGCTGACAATGTAGATCTCAGCAGCTTGCCAGAGAGGCATCTGAGTAAGCAAGAAACTGCAGCTGGCTATAGAAGTCCATGGCAGTATCCCTGACTGTGGCAGGTTAGGAAAAGGAAAGCTTCTCAGAGAAGCAATTATCTGTCAGCACTTAGAGGGAAAGAGTTGTGATTTAGGGACGACAAAGAGAAGACATCCTGCAAGGTGCTTCAGGCTTCTTCATGCTTGGAATCATGACGTAGAGCGCCAGATGATACTAGTGCCTTTTTGTATTGTATGTGCATATATCAATGTGCCTATTGAGCACACACACTGCAGCGGTGCTTACCCAAAAAACCACTCTGCTGGCTAGTACATGTGCTAAACAAGCCTCCCAGTCTCGAAGAGTGTACAGTCAACCAGGGTCAGTTTTATGGAGCACATGGGAGATTTCAGAGCTCACATTTGAAACTGCTTCTTTTTTTGTCTCCAATACAGTTCTTCAGTGGAAGCACTTTTGTAATTCCTGAGGGCCAGTGTCACAGCCTATGCAGTATTTCACTTGATCTCTCTGCTTATGGGTCTCTCCTGAATAATCAGTTTTTCCCAATGGATCTGCAACACAATTTATGAAGCAAAGTTTAATTGTCTCCTTTCAGTGTTCTAGCATAACCAGGCATAGGGGAGGCATGCAAACAGGCACAGAATTTTCCCCCCTGCTGATCAGAGAGAAGATGAGTAGTAAAACCGTTCATTTACTGTCTTGAAAACTAGATGTCAGTTACAAAGAGATTTTGCAAATACCTTCAACCAGGAGCTTGCCTGAGCTATTTTTGACCCATGGAGAGTACTATAAACTATGGGAAACTTTGCTGTGAGATGTTCAGGACACATGGATCCATTTCTAACCAGGAACTTCTGAAAATAGCCTACGTCTTGATGAATGCAAAGAGGAAAATGTCAGCTCGTGTGCTGAGTATGTGAGATCATGTAACAACATCAACTGATTTATTGGTAATTTTACATTATCTGTATATTTGCTTCAGAACAGTTCCGACAACACGCAAAACAGGGAGGAAAGTAGAAGGCCATAAAGAAGAGCAGGCTGACGTGATGTTCAGAAGGCTACACTGCTCTGAAGAATTGTTTGACTTGCGACCATCTGCCTCAAGCTTTCTCTATTACTGTCATAGAACAAAAGTCACTTAGCCACTTACCAGCAATCTTATGTCTTTGTACCACCAAACCACGGTGGAAGTGGGGACAAGGGTGCAACCGGTGCCATGCAAGTGTCTTCATGAAATGCCTTTCAACCTTAGTAGGATTGATTTATGCCAGCTCTGGAGCAAGCTGTGAGAGCATGTGACAATGACAACCAGTGACATATTTCAATTAGGCAAACACTTCCCCCTAATCAAAACCAAACTCATTTAAAGAAAACCTGCTCAACAAAGAAGCTGATTTTTTTTTTCACAGGTTTAGACAAGTATAAGGGATTCTCTGAAAACTGAGGGCTAGCTGGACTCCTTTGGATTCCTTTGTAGAGAAGATACATACCTCGTCTCAGTCTGGGGCCTGGGGTGGGGGAGGGGAGGGAATAAATCAAAAGTAAAACAAAACAAATTAATATAAAGTAACATCTCCTAAACAGGGCTAATGAAATCTTCCTTGCTCCAGATTTGCAAGTCCCAGCTGATTTCCTGGTGTCTAATAACATGCAGGCTCCAGCTAAAGCTTTCCCTGCAGTTGGGTTATATATGGAAACTGTCTTCTGTGATTTTTTTTCTGACACCTAAGAAGTGCAACTACTTACTGAAGCTTTGAAGGTAGCATTTATCATACTTGATTGCTCTCTCCAGCTGCCCAACTTCATAAAATTTTTAAGTACTCTGCATCTGCAAGACTTCCTACTCTCTTTGTCAAGTAGGCTTGAATTGGCCAATGGGTCCTGAAAGTCATAAGAGAAAAGAGCAAACTGACACACAAAAAGACAGAGAGACACACACAGTACATGGCAATTTTTCTGCTGGCTTCAGGCTGAAATGCTGATGCAAGACAGCAATTACAGAGAAAGCTAGAAATAAAACGCGTTTTGATTATTTTGAGCTTAACTAAGACCTCACAGAACAAAGAACTGCACTGCTCCAGTCACAATGGCTTGGAGTGGTATACTGGGAAGCTGTATACATTTTCTTGGCATATGGAGCCAAGCATTGGTGAAAATGTAGCCCAGATAATGCAGAGTCAGATATAATAATCTGCAGTTGGTACAGGGCAATGAACAGTCATACCAAAAATTATTCTTAAAAGGAAGAGAGGAACAAGAAGAAAGGTAGAGCATCTCAAACTGTTCCTTTCCTCCTGGATAAGTCAACTATGCCTACATCTTTGTATTAAGCTACAACTGCTCTCTATTCTTTTTCTTTCTTTAAGTTCTGATTGTTGACATACCTCAGCTTCTATAAAAATCCCATTCAGCTGGACAGGTGAGGCTTTTAGGCTCTGAAATCAACGTAAGCCACTTCAGAATCTGCCTAATCAGCTTCTCCAATAGCTACTGAAATTCCAGGATTTAGGAAAAGACGATATACAAGATACTGCAACTGAGGAGTTATTTTAGGAACCATTAAAAAAAAAAATAGAGAACTCTTCACTACTTAAAAGTGGGTTTTGTGGTTAGCGGTACTTCAAAGTAACCATTTCCTGCATCTGAACAAACTACTATCATTCCTTTGGCATTAGTCTGACCTGTTGATTACATGCTTCCATACATAAAAGTTGCACCAAAACCAGCAGATAGTGCAAGAACTATGATATGTGCTACTGTTTGGAATCCTCTCCTAGTCCTTTTTCCACCAGTAAGCTATGGCAAAAGAAAATGGAATGATACACAAGGAAGTGGAATGGTACAAGAGTCATTTAGGATACTTTAATCCATGTTTGCTTCATTTGAAGACTTCCTGACTTACTCCAGAATCCCAAGTTCTGTTGTCTTATATGGATTTCCAAAAGTCTTTGTTTAAAGCTAAAAGATCAAAGTGCCCAGAGGAAGTGTTTGGCCACTTACCACTTGTATTTCTTGAAGATAAATAATACTGCTGGATGATCCAGGGCTTCCAACAAAGAAACAATTTGTATGCTGTGCTTTACAAGGGAGCTGAGTGCATACCAGAAACAAATAGTCTGTACTTATCTGATGTATTACTCCTCAAAAGGATAACTTGACACAACCCAAGAAGATGAATAACATGGACCACACAGGCTTTAAAAAGTCAATCTGTACTCTCCTTCCCTCTGAACAAAGGTGGAATATCTTACCCCAATATATTTCATCCCTGTGACAGAATGTTTCACTTGGCCATATCTACCCTGCACATCCTGCCTGTGTCAGCCATGGGTCTTAGTACTGTCTCATTGTTCACTCAGGTTGTTCATTATTACCAGGATGGAGTGCCTAAAGATCACAGTCAAGATTAGAGACCAAACAGCTTGAACAATGTACAGTTTGAAAAGCTGTTACTACCAGACTAATATAATCTCTGACCTCCAGTTGTGGTGTACGCATTAGCCTACATGAAAAGCTGGAGGAGCTCTGATACACATAGTTCGATAAAAAGAAGATTGTGAGATGATTTGAACACCAGTTACGTGAAAGAAGACATGACTTCTAATACACGATAGTTCTTTAATCTGGCTGATAAAGGCCTAACAAGATTCAACAGGTGAAGCTAGACAGATTCAGACAAGAAGTATTAATTACATTATTAACCGAAGGTGGTTAACCATTGGAGCAACATATGCTGTGCCTGTGCTAGATAAATCCTTATTTGAAGATGCAGGCTAAAGTCCTGCCTCCAGTTAGAGTCCTCAAGAACTTTGGGAGGCATTCTGGATGTATGTCCAAAGGGCGCGCTCCAACCCCAAAAGAAGGTTGCTGGAGAAATCACGGACATCTATGTGACTCATTTTGCAGGATGTGAGATCAGGTCACCACAATGGTCTTGGGTTGTCTCAAACTCCTGGAATAACAAACAGCCTTTGCTAGCTGTTACAGCTAGCTGTCCAAACAGGGAATACTTGAGGGAAGTACTCAGATGAGACAGAAAGACAAAATAGCTTGTCCATGACCAAAAATATGGCATCACCATGACTAGACCTCTTCTCTCTCTGTTCTTAAAATGGATGTTCACAAGTAGACCAATATCGGCTCCATCTGGTATTGGTTACGCATGTCTATTTGTGGAACATCTGACATATTAGAACTTCTAGCCCTTTTAGTAAATGGACTCCCATAGGATTTTGTTCAGAAACTGGGCAAGATCTGCTGTTAACTGACTTCTGAGCTGTTAACTGTATGTGACTCAGGTCTGTATTTTGTTGCTGAGAGATAACACATTCAAACACACTTCTACACCTATTCATTTAAGTTTTCCTGAAGCTTCAGCAGTGTGGTCCTTTAGACACTTTTAGGAATCCTATCATTAGACTTTAATTTGTATCAGAAGCCATATTTAAAGCTCACTGCAGTGCTTCATGAAGCCTGATGATCTAAGTGGTAAGGTAATATACTGGTACTAAAAAGAACTTAGATTCGGTATTCAATATGCCCCTGGGCCATGGTGGCTTGCCTTGGTCATGTGATATGATCTCTCTTTCTCCTAATGCTCCTTGCATTGCCATGCTAAGGTACGTTTATGAAGGTTGCAGTTGTGCTGCTCTTTGTAGCTGTGACAGTTTAAAATAGAAAAAAACCCAAAACAAATCCTCAAAGACTGCAAGGAGAGGTGGTATCTTTGACTAGCCAGCTCCCATCACTGGAAGAAAACAATTAATTTTCAGGCACATAAGTCTTTTGCCTCGCATCTCTAAGTGATACAGAGGATACCATTTGTCAGCATGGAAAGTGATCTAGATGCAACACCTCACACAAAATCGCTTCTTGAATGCTTTTTCGGAAGACCACAAAACCATTAGGAAAATAATTATGTGTGCAAGCAGTGGACTTGACAGAAAGGATCAGCCCCTCACTGGGATGCTTACCTTCTACTCTAATACCAGTACTGGCTCCAATGTATTTATTCAGACCTATTTCATCAGGCTTTCCTGCGCTGCTGGATGCCTGTGGATGTGTTCACATAACACAGTTCTAGTCTCTCCAAGGGAGTATTTCGAATGAATAGCGTAGACTTGTCCTAACAGACCCCTTTTCTAAAGACTCCAGGAGAGGTTTCCTAAAGGGGCACCATACAGCATGTCAGCCAGTCAGATCTTCATACTATTGTAAGTGCCACTTCTTTGCAAGCTATCTCATTTTCAGACTTCTACTGTTGTTGGAATCAACTCTTTATCTGTCACATTTGTAAGCCCAGCTTTGCCAGAGATGATGGAACTGCTCTGTGGATTAAACTCTTCATTTAAAGAACCACCACACTAGAAGAGAAGACTAAAAACTGAGGTGAACACCCTTATTTGTTACAATGCAAGAACAGCAGTGATAGAAGTTCCATGGGCTATATGCTGGTTCTTTGTGCTTAAGAGGGAAAAGACAGCAAAAGGAAATGCAGGACCGCTTTTTTTTTGTCACAGTCTACCGTATCAGCCCCTGACTAATTCATGGGGATCCATCCCAACCTCTACTGTAGAGAGCTGTAGTCTCTCTGTAGTGTAGAGTAGAGTAGTCTCTCCCCATGGAGAGCTCCCCATGAACTTCTCTTAATGGAATCTGCCTTGCAGCAGCAGGGATGTCCTTCATAGCAACCAAATAGGAACTTGAACGGATGTTTTCCCTCCAAGATTTCACGCAATCACTTGTAGTATTTCATAAATGCAACAATTCTGTGTGGGTGGCATTCTGCACTTGTATCCTATTAAGATGAATCATCACCACAGTAGTAAATGAAGCTCTGGGGGACCACCATAAGTTTCTACCCACTTTATTGTAGCATATAATAGGGCTTCACTGAAGAACTGGGTTGATGTGTATAGTGTGTGCAGACCCTGAGCAACAGAGTTCAGTAAAGCTGAGTGCTCAACCTGGTTACAGCTGTGTCCATAAAAGAATGACTTGCAGTTGACTGTATTCTCTCATTTTTGCCATGACACCAGCTATTCAGATTCATCTGGCACCATTCTTGACTGTTATTCCAGCAATTGTGGCAGTCTGTCTGCTGCAAATTAGTCTTTGAGTCTGGTCAATCCATGTCCCACCCTCCCTGGAGTTCCCATGTCCTTAAAACCCCTAATGAAACTCCCTACTACTACAGATCTTGAATTCCATTCCAACTCTACTTTCTTCCTCCTGATTGAAGGGCCCACTGCTTTTCCTTAAAAATCTATGGGCAGCAATAAAAGAGAAAACTCCAGTAAATCAAACTTAAATAATTTTTATTTGAGCATTTCAGTGCTTCAATTCTTATTCACCTCTGGAACTCTTTAATTCTTTGTTCCTCTTTCAAATGCCAACCCCTTGCTACTACCCTCAACAGCAGCGGTGAAGGTTCCTGTTCTTATCTTCATGCTACACTACTTACTCTCTCAACTCTGGATGTTTCAAGCAACTCAGTTACATCCCAGCTTCCAAGCACTGCCACAAGAACCAACAGGGCCTTATGACTTCTGCAAAGACCAGGGTTAGGTTTATACTCTTCTTCCCAGAACTGTAAATGCTTTTGATAACATTATTGCTGTAACTCTTTCAAAAGAAGGCATGGAATTGGGAGTAGCTGAGGCTGTAGTTCTCAATCTGAATCTAGTCCTCTGTTAGAAATCTGAAAGATGATTCCCTTCAGATTTTGGATATTTCTTCCGTCTTCCCATCCTATTCAAACACATGTTTTCTAGGAATGTAGACAGTCTTGGTGGCACCCAGGAGGGCTGTATTTTCATGTGTGTTTCTGCAACCAATTTAATCTAGTTCAAAACACCCTGCATGGATATGTGCTTCATATACACAACCTAAATGTCCTTAGAACCTGCTAAGTACTTACCATTGCTTCAGAAAATAAAATTGTTTCATTTAAAGCACTGAAGAAAGAACATTTTCCATATGGCTTTTTCTTCCACACCAGAGGGACCTCTGTCATCTTCCAAGTATGCATCCATTCCTTTGTGTCTGCACTGCAAAACGAAGCCAGAATATACTCATCAGCTCTCCAATAAAGAGAGCTTGCTTTTTGTTGTTTGTTTTGGTTTTGTTTTTTTAATTTGTTTTTTAACATGAAATGTGTTCCTTATGGAACTAAACCAGTTAGTCACTAAGTAATGACAAATATTTCCAAGATATGCCACCATTCTGTTTTTTCAGCACAGGTGTGAGCCCCTTCACAAACTCAGAGTATTCTTTCACCTGTCTGGCAGGCATGCATATACGAATTAAGGCCAACTCCAGTGCTTTGTGGAGAGGAGAAGTCAGGCATCTAGATATCTTAGTGGAAGCCTGAACTTTTGTTTTTGCAGATGGGTAGAGTGGATAGAGCCTAGCCCACCCACAGATAGCTTTTCAGCTTTTCTGAAGTAGAACGTGAATTCTTTGTGTCAGACCAATAGGCAGAAATGTGGACTGAAATACACGGGTTGAAGGGCTTCTCTGGGGCCCGCTTGCCACACATGAGCTTGTATGTGTTTCTATCCACTTTCCTCACTCCCATGTGTTAAGTACAAGGAAACAGGTTTGCCACCTGAGGCAACACTCACGGAGCCTTACAGCAGCTGCACTGGCCCCAGACTGCTTTTGCTGTTGTCTTCTCTTTTCACATAGGATTTCTGTCACGAGTAAAAAGTGGGGAAAAAAGGGCAATACGGGTGCCAGGAGTAAGCGTGACCAGAACGTATTGATCTCAGACTATCCATTCATTCCTACTGCTGGTGGGGTGTATGGAGTTAGTTAGCTCTAAGACACAGCAGCGGCTGCTCTGGTTCTTGAAAGAAGAAAAGAAAACTAATATGGAGCTACACTTCTCATTTCTCTAATGTTGACACTCCTCAAATCACAAGGATGAACTTACTGAGAAGGATTAACTCCTCTGCTGGCTAGATCCACTACTTAAAGCTCACATGAGAGTCCAGTGAGAATAGTCACACCCTTAAGGGAACCCTCAGCATAACAAACTTTATTTCATTCACAAAGTTCACAACATTCAGAGTCTAACACTGTGCATTCGTGGAACTAGATCAATAGGTTGGGACTGTGCCGTATAGGAAAGTAGGAGACAGTAAAATGTCAGCTCTGCTCAGAAGGAAAGACACAGCCCTGCCAATGGAAGAGAGAGGTCAGGGCTTGTTTTGTAATAGTGTACAAAATAGAGAGGTATGGGATCGGTAGTGTAAAACCTGAGTTACCCAGAAGAGCAGGCTGTCAAATCTCCACACTGAATCAGATTCTCAATCAAAAAGAGGGCTTTGACTAATTTTCAAAGGTATTTAAGAGCCTAGACTCATTTCTAC
The DNA here is from genome assembly GCA_009819775.1 of Phoenicopterus ruber ruber. Lineage (NCBI taxonomy): Eukaryota > Metazoa > Chordata > Aves > Phoenicopteriformes > Phoenicopteridae > Phoenicopterus > Phoenicopterus ruber. The sequence goes on from CM020246.1 coordinate 53,383,475, forward strand.
TTCCCTCACTTCCAAACAAATCAATGATTGACTGAGACACTAAATCCTAACTCCAGCACAGACAAGGAGCATGGGAAGCATGGTTTGTTCTTTCATCTGTTATTCAAAGCAGGCTGCCTATAGCTCATCAGCTATAGCTCATCCTAGAGAGCTCTGAAAAAGTCAGTCTTGCACAAAACAGAGCTTCAAGTGTTATTTCATACAATGGTAAAATTCAACTTCTAGGCCTTTTTTTTTAGTCTTGTTTATTTTTATAGCATTCCACTGTTTCAGAAATACTCATAAATTGTCATACCCCAAAACCATGCCTGTGGCTGATTCCAACCACAGAACATAAAAGCCCACTTCTCCAAGTGCTAGTACAGCAATAATGCAGATGGGATTTCTCAGGAATGCTGCTGCTTTTCATGCGCTCTTGCACTGGTCAATGATGGCTAGAGGAAAAAAAAAAAAATGACAAATCATAAGCCAGAAGGACCCAAGTCTGGAAAAACTAAGTCCCTCATTCTTTGAAGCAAACAAATGATTTGCTTCCATGATGTTGCCTTGTGTTTTTTGCAACAGTCATCCAGAACATCCCTAAATATTTTTAAACAAATTATACTTGGTAATGACGAAACAGATGTAAAAAAGTAGTGATATAATAAACAGAAATAAATTAAATTCTAGCATTTACCCCCTTGGGATACACTGCTAATTATTCTTGATGATGTGGATACTGTAAAAGTATGTTTAATGTTAACAATACACTTTGGATAAAGGACATGCTTATTGCAAAAAGGCAGATCTAGCAGGAAGGAAACAGCTATGGAATATATGCAGTGGTACAGGCCACATGAGTGTATTGGCTAGTATAAGAACATCATCTATCATAGGAGTTAGAGCTTGCATGTTTAGCCAAGATACTTGTGCCAGCTATTCTGTTGCTTTATAATTAACAAAGGAAGAACTAGATTGAGGGTTTGGCTCAGGGTTGTTATCTTTCATATGTTAACAATTTCAGAGGTTCTCTGTTTTTTTCTTTTCTTTTTCTCTTCTTTTCTTTAGGGGATGGAGAGGGAAGGGGTGCTAGAGCATATAGCAGAAGGCACTGTTTTCTGGCCAGCTCAGGCCCCTGGAATCCATCCCAGCAATGTGAGTTTGAATCAGAAGATAGCTCTTCAAAAATCACAGCCTTGACTGAATTAAGCAAGAACAAAAGGCATTCAGTGGAGAATTTAATTTGGGCCAGGTATGTTTCTGGAAGATCTTGCTATCTATCTTTGATGCCTAGGCCCCATCATTACATTAGCAATGAAATGCCAGATAATGCCAAGGTGTTTGTGATCACTAAGACTGGTTTATGCCGTTTGGGAATATCACGGAGAAGAGCACAGCTTTGCATCCTCACAGTCACTGAAGGAACTTCACATTAAGCTATTTGTTTTCTTTGGTATTTTTGTTTTGTGAACACAAAAGGAAGGTACATATCAGTCCCTTAGGGGCCAGTAAAGTGTTTGAGCGTACACTTGTCTTTAAGCACAAGTCGCTTAACTAATTTTAAAATGACCACTTGATGACAATGATTTCCTGAGGAGGAGCCTGTATTTTCTGAAAGTAAATTTCAGATCTCTAGGCAAAGCAAAATTTTCATTAAGTTTGTTAGGAAAGGTGATTTATGAAATAAAAATCTCCGCATCAAGTAAGAGAAAAAATACTGTCTGGCTTGTCTCAAATGTAACATCCAAAAAAGCACCTAACCAACAGAATATAATGAATAATAAGCTTCAATCCAAGTTACTATTATCCTAACAAACAAATTATTGAAGTCTTCCCAATAAAGACCAAAGAAATATTAGAATTAGATTGTGGACAGTTAACACACTCATACACTCTTTTGTACATACATTGAGTGATAATTTTTTCACTGATATGAGTTATCCATTCTACAAACAACAAGATTATTGGAAGTATTTCTTCTTGTCATGGTTTAACTCCAGATGGTAACCGAATACTACGCAGCTGCTCGCTCACTCCCCTCCCTCCCTGGTGGGGTGGGGAGGAAAATTGGAGAGAAAGGAGAACTCATGGGTTGAGATAAAAACAGTTCACCAGGACAGCAAAGAAAAATATAATAATAATTATATTGTATATTAATAATAATAATAATAAAATATAATGATAATAGAATATATTTAAAACAAACAATGCACAATTTCTCACCACCCAATGACCGATACAGCCCGTCCCAAGCAGCAGTCACGAAAAAGGAATATTCCCCAGCAGCTATCTCAGAACAGCGCATTCCAGAGACAGCAAGCGAGGGAACAAACAGCCGAATGAACAAATGAAAAGGCCCGAATGAACAAAAAAAGGGGAAAAGAAAAGGGACTGGCCCACCAGCTGACTGCCACTTACGCTGGGCATGACGTCTATGGTACGGAATACTCTGTTTGGCCAGTTTGGGTCAACTACACCAGCTATACCTCTCCTAAGTCTTTTGCACCTGAGCATTAGCAAAACCTGGGAAGCTGGAAGATGTCCTTGATCGCTTATCAGCAACTAACATCAAAGCAAACAACAGCAGTGTATTATCAACATTCTTCACATACTAAATCCAAAACACAGTAGCTACTGGAAAAAAAATTAGCTCCATCTCGGCTGAAACCAGGACATCCGATGATCTTGGAGGTCTCTTCCAACCAGAACAATTCTATGATTCTATGATTCTCCTTTTACCTCCATATAGCAGAGTAGTCTCAAAATTAAAATCTTGTGCACCTCCCCACCCTCTGCTGCCTTCCAGATTCATGTGTTCATTGCCACAAAATTAGCTGTGTATCAAAATAAAGAATTTCATAGTTTCCAGTGCAAAGGGGATATCTGATTGAGGGTTTTGTAGATAAAAGCATGTGTGCTCACATACCAACAAAGACATGGAGCTGTAGGTCAATAGGGCCTGCTTCCTTGGGCTGTCTAACCCATACAATAGAAATGTTAAGGAATAAAATGCCATGTGAAATTGACAGATCATTCTTTGCTGCACATTACATGTGCTTTGGAAACACCCATAAAATTGTTCATGGAAAAAACCCCCACAAGCCAAAAAAAAGCAGTGAAAAAAAAGCAGTAGATTGAATTTAGCTTTTTAAATAAACAGCCTGCTAGTTAAGTCTTTCACTCTCTTGATACCTAGCATAGAAACTTTTCTATTATCTTCACTTCCTATTATGTCCTGAGACTGATTTGCTTCTTTAAGTCCCTATGGTAAGAGTGAAAAAAACTTGTGTTATTAATTTTTCAGGTTTTATTCATCTGATTTCACCAGTTGTTGGGGCTTTTTTTTTTTGGGGGGGGGGGGGGGGATTATGGTTAGCGTGTTTTCACAAATTAACAGCAGCTTCATTAAAACTATTAAGAAAATGTCATACAACTGAGGAAATAAGTATGTTTCTTTGCAAGCCTGGCATGAAAAAGACTCTGGTTTTCCTTACTAGAGAATGAACACCTCTGTCCAATTCTCAAAATGCTGTCTCTCTGCAAAGTGCTGAAAGTTTCATGTTTCAGAAAGCTGATAGTCGGATGCCCTTCAGCAGCCTTCTTGGCGTGCTCATGCTGCCTCTCCTCTTTGTTTCTAACAGCAAGATACTTGAAGATCCTTACTCTTTAAACCAGTACAATCTGGATCAAACTGCTAGCTGTTACGTATTTCATGGTTATTTTTCCTTTTCCTTTTCCTTTTCCTGCCTAAGTGGGAGTGAAAACACAATAATATTCAGACCAGCATATCAGGAGCAGGCAGTGCTTTTTTATCCTCTCTTCACTGACAGGTCACTCCACCCCTTCAAAGACATCTGGGATGCAGACCATCAAATAAAGAACCCTTTTCAGGAGATCTAGGTAATTAAGAAATATATGTATTTAGGTGAAATCCAACCAATTTCCATGAACAAGGCATACAGTTAGAATGCTGGAAGATGTCAGGAGGTCAAGAGAGGTAAAATGAAAAGACTAGAGGACACCTCCATGTGAATTACCAGCATTGGGAAAAATATGCACTGGACTAAGATACATCCCAAACAATGAGTTGGACTTATAGATCAAGGGAGTAAATTTGTATGCTTTCACCTGGGAGTAGGATAGTTTAAAATTAAGATCATTTTGTTTAGATGCAGCTATGCTATCACTTAGAAGCAAGTGCAAAAAAGGTTTTTGTTGTTATCCACCTAGGTCGTGGTGGCCTATCGGTGAAGTAATATTTGATCTGGTTCAGCTTTGCCTTTCAAACACACCCAGACTTTGTTTCCTTATATTTTCGTATTTGAAAAATAATGCAAAAATTCCTGAAATAGATTGGCAAGTGTTTAAAGATAGAAGTAATGCTGCCCCAACTTTTGTACCTGTTTTTACACAGTACGAAAAAGATAACACTTGGAAAGAACATTCAGCTTTTTTTTTCCTGTGACCCGTGACTGCATGTATTTCTCTGGTCCTTTCTGCCCTTCTGCACAATGATAAAATGCAGCACCATGCTCATAGTTGGCAATGCTCTCATCGTGTTTGGGTGGCTACAGAAACACAGACAGAGAAGCCCTGTATAATGTTATCCTCTCTGCTAATAAGGTTATTAGCTCAAGACATGTCATAGCTTCCACATTGTCTTAGCAATATTAACATGTTTTGTCCATTGCCTATGCAAACACATGGAGGAATGTGATTAAATACTGTGTTGGAAAGAGAAAGTAAAGCAAGATAGCCATGGTATTCTGCTCTGAAAGAGCCATATGCCTGTTCTTTGGTTCTCAGTTGTTATATTTTTCAATGTACGTATTTTCTGAATTAAAGAGCATGGGCATCAGCATAACCACAAACCCCACATGAACTATTCTGGGCTTCCATAAAGACCTTTAATTTAATACTACATTTAAGAAAAATTGATAAACTTACACTACTTCAGTGCTGCAAACAAGTCCACTGAAGCTGCCCTCTAGAAAACACTTTCTTGTTAAACAATGGAGACAAAATTTTTCTAGCTTTCGCATAGGCTTGTTCGATTATATATGTGCATATATGCAATTTTGTTTCCTATTGCAGTTTTTCCTGGTAAGAAGTCAAAAAAGTCTGTGTTGTTTTCTGCCTGCTGTGCATAATTTTCTGTGGTGTTGAAAACATGGGATTTGCAGTCTTTTTTGAACATGGCTGTGTTTACATCTCTCTCCACTGTTAAAGGATTTTTGAACACACATGAGTTTTGTTTCAAGTGCTTCATTATTCTCTGTAAATATTTTTATTAGCTAAATAGTTCTGAAAGTCAATTATATTAAACAACAATAAAAGAGGAGACAGATAAATCAAAATAATAAGGAAAAGTAAAAAGTGACCAAACTTTACAAGTTTTACAAAACGTTACTTAAAGTCCTGCTTTCACTATATGCTAACATTATATCAGATTTACTCCTCTGATTTGCTTCACAAACTTTGGCTTCAGCTATGACACAGGATTAGTGGTGGGGAATCTAAGAAAAAAGAGGAAATCAGGTGAATTTGAAAACCTCGGTGCCCTGAGCACACAGAAATTTCAGTATGATGGATGAAAACCATACATTTTCATATGTCTTGTTTGTCTTTTCTATTCAAGAGCACGTTGTGGCTCTGTGTTCCTGGTTTTGCTGTACAGATTTTGGAACAGATTGCAGTTATGGCAATTGTCCCGATTTGTGCTAATGGCCTTACTTGGAAGTAACCTCGTTTGTATCAGTGATTGTTCCAATAATCATTTGAATTATTGCAGGGAGATAAAGATATCCCTGAAGATATCCTCCTTCCAGCTGGATCTGCGAGGAGGAACTCAGGTCTCGGCAATTGTATGAGGAGAAATAAAGTAATTCATATGTGCCTTCCACTGATTAACAGCCTGACTTTTGGATTTTAAATGAATTTGGCCTGTTTTATTAGCTTACATAATATAACAATTATAGGTTTATACCAATAAGGATTACAAAAATGCCTGCATTTAGACTTTTTTTTTTTTTTTAATTATTAGAGAACTAGGGACAAATCACAGCTGCTCATGAAAATAAAAACATTCCCTGAGCTAAAGGGGAAGATCCATCTTCTTAACTATGGAGCCAGGAATAATCCCTCCGTAGTTCAAATTTTGGGAGGGGCAAGCATAGAAACCTTGTTAAAAATGGCCACTGCCAACGTGGTAGACAAACAGGTATCTAGAAGACAGGCCCACACGGGAAGTTCAGAATTATCCTGTAATATGTTTCCATACAGTACTTCATCGTCGGTTCCAGAGCTGTGTCACCAATCCATCCCTCCTGCATACAAAACTTCTTTTGATAGTGCAAAGTTGCACTGAATGCAAAGGATAGTTTGATGTCCCTGTTGATGGTATGATGGGTATGCTGTCCCTGTGGGAAGCGGCCGGCAGAAGAAAGGCAAACTTCCATCAGAGAATCGGAGTCTGATCCTCAGAGGCAAGGGAAGGGCTTCATTTAATTTATTTCCCTTTTTGTAGTATCAGAGGGGCTGGAAGGTGGGTGCTTCATACAACCAAAAGACAGGAGATTTGGGGAATCCAACAGTAGTTTAAATTGGACCTCTGTCCACCTGTGTGCTCTGCCACAGTTGTTAGCTCTGGTTCTTCGGCAGTAGCCCCTCAGCACAGCCAGGGGCTGTATACACCTGGAATTAACTAGGAATGATGTGTGCACAAATTGCAAACTTAAAATTTCTCCAGAAAAACACCAGGTAGGTTGAGTTGCAGTCAAGATTACAGCAGGTTTACTTGGTTTGCCCACCCCTGCCAAATTTAAAAGACAGTTTTCCCAAAAAAAGCTTGGTCAGTTTTAATGGCCCTGTACGCTTACTGAAATTTATAACAGTCAGAAACATGAGAGATATCTGTCATTCATGTTGAGTTACTTCCAGAAATGACCTGAGCTGTTGTGTGAGGTAACGGTGAAGATAACGCAGTGAAAACCTTCCTTTTATACAAACCTAGTGCCTGAGACTGGTCAGCAATGATGCTCCTCTGGGTTCCAGAGGAAGCATACCTTGTTTTAAATCAGTTCCATTTCTCAATTAAACACTCATGTTTTTCCAAAGAGTGATGTAACACGTGTCTAATGCCCTGTTTTTGAAAACCCAAACCTCTGAATTAAGTGCATGTGTGTATATCTAATGTGTGTGAATACCTAGCGTGTGTGTGTGTATATATATGTATGTATATAAATATATATATATCAATTTTTATTATAAAATTTTGACCGGAGATATATTGCTGTTAACCTTTATCAGCTTTACTTGCCAGTTGTGTTTCTGGCATATTCGGGCTCCCTGTCCTGCAGACCTTGGCTTCATTCTGGGTTGAAAATGAGGCTTGTGATTAATATGGTTAAATTAAAAAACTTGAAAACCTAATTTATTTCCTAGCGTCAACATGCGTTGCCTTGGCAGGTCTCTGAGTCCCTCTGAACTCATTTATCTGATGGTGTAGATGATAGGGGATTCTTTTTCTTCACCTGACAAAGCAGGGCTGTATTTTGTCCCCAAGCTCACTGTCTTTCTTCCCCAAACTCATTGCAATTTCCTTTCCACCTTCCTCGCATGGTTTTACTAGCCCGAGAATAGTATATTAACATGTGCCCTTGCACACCAATGAGTGTTTCAGAGGCTCACCCTTCTCCTGACCTACGGAAAGCGGGAGTCTGTGACAGTCCTGCAAAGGGTTCTTCTTGCTCACAAGCAATAGCCCATTAGGTTTTTAATTCTGAGGTCCCCAGTCCAGTTCTTAGTGTAGGCTGGGAATGACAGCTATTTCACGTTTATGTTCTAGCTATTTTATCTGTGCACATCTTTTTCCTCCTGCCATCTCTTCATTCCTGGGGATATTTTAGGTTTCTCACCTTGGGAACAAACACAACACTTCTTTTACACATCCTCTAAAATTTTTAAGAAAATTGATTTTATTTTTTAAAAGCATTGATAAAGTCACGTCAGGTTGCTATCTTGAACTTGTTATTTCATGAAATAAAATCTCTGGGCCATACAAGAGAGTCTAAAAGCTTTCTGGTAGCTGGAATATGGGAACTTTCTGAGCAGGTCTTTTATACCATTCAACTAATGGCACTATTAGGTCTAGGAAACAATATCCATTTCTCTTTGCAAGTAATCTGTGCTTACATAAAAGCTGCCTTCTCTGTTTTTTGTTCTTTTTTTTTTTTTTTTTTTCCCTTCCTCTGGTTGATCCCAAAGGAAAGCCATAGCATCTGTGTGTTTTACACTAAGACCTCTTTGTACTGCTTGAAAAATGTAGCAGAGATTTTATGATGAATGTGAACATGAAGTACTTACCAGAAGATATCTCAGGTTCATAATAAACAACCTATTACCTTCAGATTTTAATGACATAAAATTGCTTTTCTTTTGAGATTATTGTAAAATGTTGAAAAAAATTAACATTAGGAAAGAAGGGAGTGGTGAAACCTTTTGCTACATATATGTCAATTTTTGTAGGAGTTATTTAACGTCTTCCTCCCCTCCTCCCTTCAAAGGTAAAATAAACAACTGTGAATGAGAATTACCTCATCATTTGACATTTGAAGTTGAACACTCTTTCACAACAAGAGCAGACATCCCCTGTGCCAGACTGTGAGCTCAGTCCCTGTTGTATGAAACAGGAGCTCAGGGACCGGACTGGTCACCGAGTCAGGAGAGCTGTTCTGGGTTGACTGGGATAGCCACGGGATGGGGCTCCAAGTGCAGCAGTGCCGTGCTGTGCTTCCTTTCTGGAGCTTTGGGCACCTCTGCTCTAGCAACTTGCATTTGTCTCCATCACCCCGACGATTCAACCACGCTTCCTCTTCTCTTTTTCCCACCCATCTCCCCCTCTCTGAACATACAGATCATGTCATTTGGCTACTGTTTCCTTTAAACCCGGGCTTCACTGAAGCCGACACTACGTGCTCTTTGAATTAAAGGAGCTCAGAATCAGTCCTCCCTTGCTCACCTCCACAGATGCCTGAGCGGGGCAAAAGTGTTTGGGGTTTTGGTTTTGTCTTCTTTTTTTTCTTCTGTGTTTAACCTACCAGCTTGGGTCTGTAAGAGCTAACGTCACAGCTACTATGGACAAACATGCCTACAGTAAGAGAAAGGGAAAGAAAGAAACATGGCTCACTGGTTGCTTCACAGGCTTGGATGGTGGAGGGGAGGGGAAAGAAAGCAAATATGTACGCTACTGTGTTCACAAAAAAGAAACAAATGGCATAAGAAATTCCTCCATTCTGTGCAGGCAGGGCGAGGCCAGAATCAATATTGGCATTAGGTAACCCAACCAGATGTTTCTCATGAAGTTATGTTAGTTGAGGATTAGTAATGTCAAAAGGTATATGAACTCGTGAACACACCAGTATGCTGGAACCTGATTTAACGTGACACACTCCTGCATACCTGGAGATAATATCTGTGTGTTTCCAACATCAAGAAAAGGAGCTGGGCTACATTTTCGCCCTCCTCCCCTGTGGTATTCAGAGTCTTCCCTTCATTCTGATTTATTCTGTCATAAAAGCTCCCTAGCAAGCCTATGTAGCTTCTGTTATTTGATGGTAATAAAACTATAAGGAAAGCAAAGAGCACCATCAGACGTCAGGAGGTGTCAGGAAGGAAATGAGAACCAGATATGTTGCAGAGCTATTTGAATACCTCGGTGCTACCGAGGCCACCTGGCCTCATTCACTATCACATTGCTATTATTTTAACACCACTCTGGAACTGCAGCCTACCTACAGGTACTTCTGCTCCCAGGCACTCCTGACATGTGCAGAGCCAAAAGAGCTGTACTTCATGCAACAGGGACTCGCGCTGATTGACATTTAGAAGAGAATAGGAAATGGCTTCATAAGGCATTTATGAAGTATTTAGCCCTCCACATAAAGAGAAAAAAAGGTATACTATTTTTGTAGGAGAGGATGCAAACCTCATAGTAATAATTCTTACTCTCTTACAGCAGTTTAGGTCTGGGTAACCCCACAAACTTCGTTCGAATTTACTCTCCTTGTTATGCCTTAGAGTAAGTTTTCTTTCACACAATGAAAGCTTTAGCTGGGTGTTGCAATTCTTCCAGTCCCTTTCCAGCAGGATTAAGTGTTCTCTTCATGCAAAACTCAAACTAGGGCCAAAAAAAAATGAGAGGAACACCACTCCTATGAGCTGCTCATGATGCAGCATTTCTACATGCTTTGTTGTGCTCTCAGAAATCCCTTTCTTTCAGATATAGTACATTCCTCAATGGTGATCTTCCTCCACCAGAAGGATGCAACACCAACCTCATCCACTAGCCTTGTCAGAGGTGGAGACAGTGCCTCTGAGGCTAAAACTCATAGCTGAGCTTGAGTTAAGTTAATGAGCAAAGATTTGGCTGCAGATTGGTCGATGATTTTAATTTGTTGCGGTCAACAATTCGGCTGTAGTTTGAAAAACACTCTCTAGAATTTCCCATGTTCTTGTTCTACAAACCCTCTCCAATAGCCTGACTTAAACCCCAGTAAAACCCACAGAAGTCTTCCTTCAGCAGAGAGGAGATCGCACTCTGAGTGCAAGTGCAAACCGGTTTCTGCGCAGGACAGTGCGATTTCTAGGACCGCTCTGTTCACCTAGGATCTGTGCAGTGGGTTTAAAGATGAGATAAGCCAAGAGGGCAGTTCCACACCAGCGCTGTCCCATGCAGCATACCTGATCCCAGTTTTGGGAAGAAGTATCTATAATGCTGTGGCGCTTGCCCACACATCACACACTGTCAGCCTGCTAAACTGGCACTTCATCCTTGCTCAGCTGTGTATGTTGCAACTGGGTCTCTCACTTGTCGTTTCAAGTAATAAGCAATAGGTAACTTCAGGTCTAACAGCCTGTCCCAAACGGTTGCGATGAGCGATGAAAAACTCATTAAAACTATTTCCGCCCCCCTACACACCCACACACACATATATATCCACACACGCGCTGGTGTGCCTTCATGCAATATAGCTTTCCGTTGCTATTTGAATTAATTAATCCTTTTGTTTTTCTTTAACTATCAGGTGGAATGATAGGTTATCTTCACTCTGATTTAATTCAACACATGATTAAAACATGAATCTAAAGGCAGAATAATCCCTGCTGGCAACAGAAAGCCATGTTTGGCTTCCCTTCTTACAAAAATGGAGTAATGGTTTCAGGTAACTCTCAACGAATGTCATGTTTTGGAGGGAAAAACTTTTCCATCAAAATATTTCATTTTTGAAACCGAAATATATTAAGGAAAAAGACAGTAATTTCAGCAAAACCCTGGTTTAAAGTGTTTCTTTCATTAAGGCAAATGAAAACAGCTTTTCTTCAACAACATGAAAACCCCCTTTGTTTCTGTTGTTTTTTGTTTAATTTTACAAATATATATGTATCTTGATTTTTACAGTGTAATATTTTGAACAGAATGCAGAAATTAAATAAATGAATCCATGAAGAAAACTAAAAATTTTTGGTAAGATTTCAGAAAAAAAAATTGTAAGCAGAACAAATGGACATTTCCCAGAAATTTTATTTCAAAAAAATCATACTGACTTTCTTGAAAAGGCTTAGACTGCTTTCTGATCAGTTTCCTCTTCAGATTTCAGAAAAGGGATAGTGTTCTAGATAAGACTAAAATAACAAGAAAAAACTCCAATAAATTGAAAAGAAATCAATGCCCCAAATCCCCATATGACCATTGAAAACAGAGTAATGCAAATAAAAAAAACCACAAAACTTTGCTAGCCTTCAGTTTCTGTAATCCACAGCTGTTGGTGCTGCGCAATCCAGTGGGTGAAGATTTGGCTTCTTACTGTCTTAGTGCCTGGGCTTTGCTGGAGTATCTTACTGGGACCTACCCTGGGGACCAGACCTAATAAATTTGCCTCAGCACAAAGCCTCAGTTGGGATACTTCGTTCTCTTTCCCAGCATGTGTGCAGGCTCTTTCTGGTGCCTCTGCATGCTTGGTTAGCGTCACATCTTCACACAGCTTTTGGAAGTCTCCCCACAAGGAGCTACAGCAAAGGTCTGATTACCATTTTAATCCTTCTGCATGGTGTTGAAACCTCACCATCTCACTGTGTTTGGCAGGAGGGATGGCACGGATCTTCCACCCTGGGAATTTCATTCCCTGGAAGCTGGCTTGCAAACATGCAGGGCACTGTTGATTCTGCCCAGGATGGGCGCACACTAATGAGCATTGGATGCCTCTTTTGGCTCCCTAGAGGGTCAATGGAGCCCACCGCTCTCCCCAGTTAACTACAGAAATGACCAGACCTAGCCTGAATATCCCTCAATGGATGATGTTCTTCCATGTCTTGCCCGTATCCAGTTCCTTCTGTGCCACACAAGTAGAACATCTTGGGGCTTCAAAGTCAGAGTAGTCATCCCAAGTTGAAACCCAAAACCAAAATGAGAGCCAGCAAAAGAAATAATTCAAAAAAAATAAAACCTCAACCCAGATGCATCTGCTCAGATTCTTCATTTGAAGAAACATGCTGTGCCTTAAAAACATACAACCACTCAGAGTCAGGTCCTGGAGAGCTTCCAGTGACACTGGAAGCTATTTTTAAACCAGTTTCTTCCCTCTACACCTCAATGCTGTGTCACAGGACACTTACACATTGAGCTCAGTCCTGTGAATATTTGATGAGAGATCACACAACTTTTAAGAAAACCGCACCCCTGGAGAAAAGCTGTTTCCTGAATGTTCATTATCCTTGTGTTCAAGTAAAACGTTGAACAGTTTTAAGACTTACTTTATCGTCTCCCCCCTGCAACACAGCAAAGGAATCGTTATAGTATGGGGTTGCAAAATAGATTTGTTTTTTTCCTGCTTCAACTCTGAATAATTCTACCAATCAAGGGAGTCATAGCCTTCTGAATGCACTTGTATTGTTTAGAGGGATTACGGTATAAATGTCCCAAAAGTTCAAACAAAGGTACACGTCAAGCTCCGCAGCTCTAGGAAAATAGGTTATATTATATATGCCACCAAATATTTAAGCAGGAAGGCAATACAAACACATACCTTATTTTCACAAATTTACACTGCAGCATTGGTCCTCTCTTTAGAGAACTGTAAGCAGAAACCATTTGCTACAGTACCTTACCACAGTGTCATCTTTTATGGGAGAAACCATTTAGAGCAACTCCTAAAAGTACATGAGGCAACCACCTACAACCCACATGCACAAGGTCTGATTTTCTCCCTCTGGCAGAAGTGTTCACCTGCTGAACCCTGTTTGATTCAGATCTGAAGCCAGAGGGATTGTCTGGGAGGTGATTCAGGGAAATCTCTCAAAATTTCCTTTAGTCTCCTCTGCCCTGAAAATGGAGTCATCTCAGTGCAGAAAATGCAATTGTTTCCCAGGTTTCAAGACCTTAGGAACATGAAAGCTGCTATACAGGGGCTTCACTTTCATCAGAGACACCAAAACCTGCAAGGAAGCCTCAGTAGCTCTTTTCAAGAAGTACAATGTAACTTGGAGGGTGGAAGGGCTACTGAAAATGCAGCTGAGCCTGTCCCAGGCTTAGTCTCTACCTCCACTGAATATGCTACTCACCTCCATGGCACCATCCCACATGCATTTTTAGGCACCTCCTCACCAAAAGCATACCCAAAGGTGAAACACTTTTATGACGTTCAAAGGATGAAGGAGAAAAAAACCACAGGATTTTTTCAAAAGGGTTAAGTGTTCAGTTGGGACTTAACTAGTTACTTCTTTTCCAAGGCATGACACAGGTGAGAAAGCTAAAGAAACACCCTCTAGTGAGCTTTGCATATGACCTTAGCTCTTTCATGTGAAAATCTTCTCCTATTTCTGCGTGTTGGGATTCCCTGGGTGCAGCAGACCACCTACCCCCTTCCATGACAAAGTGAAAACAAGCCTGTCCCCCAAACAGCTGCTACATAGCACACAGGCTGCTTGTGTCTAGTTACAGAGCTGTCAGCTTCAGTCTTGAACATTATGATTTATTTATCACTGTTGCAGAGGACTCTTTCATGTGCTCAGTTTAGCAGCACAGCCAGTTAGAGAGCAGTGACTTTTATACTTGTAAGTCATGTATGTTAATAAACAGAACTAGGTTTATTAACAAAGGAACCCTAGGACTTAGGGCATACTGCTTTTATTTTAAAAAAATTTAGATCTCCTACCCATTTTTTTTTAATATTGGTTTAAACATTAAGCTACTATTATTTCCTGGTAAGGAAAAAAAAATAATAAAAGAAGAAACATACTGTAACTTTAAACCGTTCTTGATTGTAAGCCAAAGAGAGCCCTGTTGAAACGGATCATTCAATCTCTGCAGAGAAAACATTTAGGAGGTGGAAAACTGGAGCTGTTCGCTGGGGACTGGTGTCTGTAACAGGCTGATGATCATCTGTGTCAACTCTAAATCCCAGCAGGTGGATACACACAGTTACGGCACCTTCCAGTAGACAGCTGGCACCTCTGTTAAATGTTTTGTGGCAATACGTGAATGCAGAGATGACCACAAGAATGCACTACACATGCTGTGCTGAGATCTGATTTAACTGTCTGAAGCCAAGAGAAGCTCCACAGAGACTGCCGAGGACACGTGCTGCATAAAGCGGCTTTTGACTGCTCCGTGACTCAGAGGAAAACCCGGGACGCTCATTATAAACTGTGGTAAGGTCACTTCTAAAAATGGATTTCCACGTTCCCTCTTTCACTTTTCTTTCTTGGTCAGCTCAGTGCAAGCTCTTCTTTTAAGCTCAGTGAAGCTGCTGCCTCCACCCCAGGCACCACGCGATGCTGTCACCCTTGTGCCTTCTCGGGCCCCTTGGCAGGAATATCCCCTGACAGGCTGCCCTCGGCAGATCAGGGCTCTGAGAGGAAGGTGCTGCACTAGCAGCAACCGTACAGCGACCTGAAATGCCTGGGGCTCATTAGCAGCTCGGCTGTGGTTTCCATGATAAGGCCATCTCCACGGCAGGGCTGGGCTAGGGCAGAAGCTCCTTGGTAATCCAAACTGCAGCTGCGAGGGAAAGTGCTAAATGTGTATAAACCAGGATCCAGCAGCATGCCCATGCCTTTTCCAATTGCCTGTTCACTTATTTTACACAGGGTCTGTGGGATCCCTGGAAAACACACTAAGGTATACATTTTGGGACCGAGGTTCTTGCCCTGTGAAGGTTTGGGTATACAGCTCAATGAAGCAGGCTACACTTTTGCCTAATCCCCCACTACCTTCTTCCAGCTTGTGCAAGTAAAAGGAAGAAGCAACAAGATCCAGCCTAATCTTATCGCTCTCCTCTGATTTTTTCCTCTTCTCACTAAATCTACAGGTTGCAAGGGGCATCACGAGAGGCTCTGCACAGTTTTCAAGGATGCTATCTAGCATAGTCCAGCTCAAGCCATTCAGGGTAGTTTGTGTTACAGCAACTACGTGCCAAGGAATTTCCTCCGGGAGGAACTGAGACAGTCAACAGCCAACAAGGAGCTCTATGAGGGAGGGATTATAACCTGGACCAAAAATTTGCTTTCGACAGAGCCCTCTTCTCATGCTGACACTATAACAGAAGCTACAGCTGTGCTTCAGCTACTCTCTCTAAGTGCAATTGGTCCATGCTCTCTTCTCACCCTGAGGTAAGCACAGGCTTTTGCTACAGAGCTGCACAGGTCTCTTCATGGTAGCTAAATAAGGGCTTCAGATGCTCATGGATGAGTACAGAAACAGCAACAGGGCAATAGGGGCATCACCGGTAGATTGAAACACGCGCTCAAGCCTGGGTGCTGATCTCCTAATCAACTCCTTAGTGTAACATAGCTGAAGTAGCTTCAGCCCCATTTCTTTCTTTCCTGCTTGATCCCCCTCTTGTTCTTATATCCGAGCTGTTGTTGGCTCTGCTGTTGTTGAATTCTGTATTCAAACTACTGAATGCCCAGCAGAAGAGGGAGTGAAGGAAGAAACTGATATGACCCTTAATACCTAGATATGCTTGTGCCGTGCATGCGACAGAAGAAAGTGAAGTTGCAAGAATCAGTGAATATAAGCCAATGATGTGCATCACTTTGTTCCCCATATACAGACCTTGAATAAAACATTCCCAGATGTCTCTCATCATTAAAGATACTGTCCTTGAAGAAATCAGCTTACTATTTAAGGCCGAGGAATAAAACATCCCAACTGCAGGGAACTTTGTTCAGTCCAAGGGACTGTGCATATATTTTTCTTTGGGAAGCAAACTTTCTGCGATCTGTAACTTGAAGTAAGGATTCCTCTCTGTCTAGTAACATACTGCATGCAGTAAAAGCAGTACATGCATAAAGCACCATACATGAATAGGTTTTTAACTACATCTCAGACATTGTTTGCTCTTTCCAAAAAAGGTTGTCAGACTACAGCAACAATATATTTTAGAAGTCTATTTTGCTTAACATACTTACAGCATGCCTCAAACTTCATTTTTAATGAAAGAAAGGGAGGAGACTGCTATGTACCAGTGATATGTGGACTGTTTTTTTCCTCAGCATCACCAGAATAATTTTTAGACCACAACCACCTTGCAAGTCTAGCACACCATTTTAAAGAGACACTCCAAAAACATAAAAAATGGTAGAAGGCCAGATTGTGAATTCCATGGAGTTTCACCAGCTGAGGATGTCAGCCAAATTCAATATGTATTGCAGTCTGTTTATCTATCTAAGATAGGTTACAGCTTGACATAACCTTGCCAAGACTGTCAAGTGGTGGAATCTAAATATTTTGACTATGATGATTAGACCACTAACATATCCTCACTTTCTAATAGTTTCTTAAATTTCATTTTATTAAATATATACTGCAGGGAATAATCCTGCATTGGCAATGGAAGTGACATGAAGAACTATTACTTTAAGATCCTCTTCATCTCACATTTCCATGATTCCAAATGGATATTGTTTTAATCTTTTGGAGAGTGCATACTGCAGCTGATAATAGTAAACCTCGTGTTATTTTTTACTAGGGCCAAAAATCAATCAACCAAAATTCTTCCCAAATTGATTTTATAACTTAGTTATAAATACTTGGGGAAAAATGAAGAATAAAAAGAGAAAGAAAAAGGTTTATGAAGTAAACACTAGAAGCCTCCATCTGGGAGCAATGATTCTGCAAATGGACATTGTTTTACCTAATCAATCAAACCTGTTAAACACAACAGAAATGTTTGGTTTGTGTAATGGAGGAAAACTAGCAGTTGCTTAGGTCATCACTGGAGATTTTCCTACAATCCAATAAATGTAGTACTTTGCCCTTCCAAGTTTCTAGATGTGTACTAATGTGTGCAGAAGAAAGAGAGAGGAACCGTGCATTCAGTGCCTGTTTTACCTGATCAACACGCGGTTGGAAAATCAATCTGTTAGAAGCACAGTCTTTCCTAAATATTTATACACCGCTATATTTAAGTTTTAGAAGCAGGACTTTTCAATTTCGTGACTTAATTCAGCTATTGCAAATCAGATACTCATTTTGACCCAGAGAACATGGGACGTTCTAGATACAGCCTCACTTAAGTCAGCTCAGTGTTTACCATCTCATGGTAAACCATCACCATCAATGAACATTCCCCCAGGACTAACACTCATCTCAAGTTGTGAATTTACCTCCTGTGAGCAACCCTTTCCTACCCAGAAATGTAATTATAGTTGCAGAATTCAAAACTCTCCTCCTTTCATCTTCTCTGACCAAGCGGAGGAAGAATTTGGTGAAAGCTTGCAATTACTGGCTAATTATTATTTCAGTTTTTATTTCTTTAATCTTGCCATTACACAGAATGTCTTCCTGACCTTCACAGAAGATAATAACAGTTAGCTTCTCAACTTCAAGCTTCAAAAGACTGTGACCTGATTTCAAAAGTGTGCTGATAAGCAACACGTTATCCCTGCTGACCTCTAGTCGTTACCATTGATTACTTGACAGTATTGGGAAAATTGTCTGTTTATTTGGGTATTTTAGTAAGGATTTAGATGCCAAAATTTATATCTTTCTTAGCCAAAAATCTTACAATCAATGAACTACAGCAATATTTCTGCCAATTCTCCTTTGGAGGCACAGATGAAAAAAATAAGTTGTTTTTATAAAGCAGCTGCTTGGAGATTTGGGGGGGGGGGGGGGGGTGTGAGGGGTTTGTTTTGTTTTGTTGTGTTTTACATATGTACAAGCAAATAAGACTAGTGCACTAGTGTCTGCTGGAAGAAACCAGGATCATTCCTGTTGGTGCAGTGCCAAGCCATTCAAGACGTCTGCAGTGAGAGCACTTTGTACACCACATAACTGCTCCTTCAGAAGGAAACAAGCATGTGCGTCTTCCTACAAGTTACCTCTGCCAAAGGCAATGTTTCCAGAGAAAGACTAGGCCCTCCCTGTGGCCTCCGTGCGATGTACAGCAGCTTCTTGGAGCCATACGTGATAACATCATCTCCCCTTGTGGCACCTGGCTCTCTGCAGAGCTCTCTGCTGGAGACCTGCCACGCTGGCAGATCAGAGTTCCCAGTGCCTCCCTCTCCAGCATGACTGTGCAGGATTACAGCCCGAGACTTCCTTCAAAGATGACTACGTTAATGCTGAAGCTAATTTCCCACCTTACAGCAGAGATAATTGTTAATAATATCCTGCTATGGTTATACGTGGAGTTGATTTGGGGTAGGGGGGGTGGGGGTGTTTCTTTTTTTTCCCCATTCTTTTTTTTCCCCTTTTTTCATTTCCTACACTGATTTTCTTTTGGATTTCCGTCCTGAAGGTTCAGATATAAATATATGCAGAAAGACAAGACAAAGCAATTTTATGTCAGACGAAAGAGACTGGAAAAAATGCTTTCTCTTGCTGCTTATGACACGCCAAAAAGAAATAAAATGTCATAAAAAGAAAAACAGAAGAGTACTTTATCCTCTGAATCACTGAAACCCTTTTTGCTCATTTCCACAGCACGAATGGGGGAGAGCTGCCTGTCTGCAGGCACCCTGAGCTGTTCTCCACGTTTCCAGGGAATTTAATGAGCCAGGTATGTACCTTTTGGGAACGTGCAGGAAAGATTAAAAAGCAGAGAGCACTGAGCATCCGTCCAGCTCACCGAGTTCACGACAGAACTTCCAGTTTAGTAACCGGCCAGAGTGAAACCCTGCCCCTCTCTCCCGGAGCCGGCACCTGCCTAAGCGGCGAGACGTGGGCCAGGCTGCGCAGGTGCACCCTGTGCCAGGACGTGCTGTTCCCCACCAGGAGCTGCCCGACCTCTCTGCTCGTCTCCGCGTGTTTGCTGGAGACCGCGACCACTCTTTTTGCCAGGGAAGGAAAGCTCCTTGGCTCTGCTGATCTGCAAGCCACCTCGTGTTTAATACCTCGATAACCTGAGGGTTCTTGGTAGAGACAGCGGAAAGCAGAGACCAGTTTTCACCTTGGCCCATTTTGAAGGCTCCCTCGCAAAGCCTAGAGCTCTGATTATTTTTGTTTATATTTGCCTTCTCCTCTGTAAACAGCTGATTTACTGCCGTTTGCAATAACGGTTTAGATCGAATCACGAGCACCTAGTAGCAGCTGGCTACATTTGCATAAAAAAATTGTACACATTCAGAGAAAATGAGTCAGTTCACCGTGACACTGTATCAGTGAACATATTTTTTAAAAAAACCAGATTAATTTCAATGAAAAATCTCTGTTTTTCAGCTTGACTAATCTTGTATAATTTTATATTCTGTATGTCTTAATTTAAAAGAAGGTATCATGTATTAAAAGTGCTCCCATCACAATTTCAAGTAAAGTTTTAAAATAGCGTAAAAATGTGTAAAAAAGATTTTGATTTTTCAACCAAGGCCTTTCTTTTCTGAGGCAATAAAGATCTAAAATAGAATTATAACATTTTGTATTTTGGAGGCAGATAGTAACAAGTAGTAAAGAGCACAGTAAAGTTTTAACTACATTTTGCCTCAAATATTAAAAAGCTAAAAGTGTGGTTTATTGTTTTGGGGTTTATTCCATATATTTCTCCTTCAACTTTTGAGTTATATTTTTGTCAGATGAACTTAGTCAGGAAAAGAAAAAAGATTTTAAAGATGAGGTCATACTCTATAATCTGAAATGGAAACACAGTCAACACCTAAATAACCTGATGTTTTCAGATAGAAGACCCTTTGTCTATAATCTCGCAGCAGTAAGGCTACCATAAAAATCCTTCACAAATGTGCTCTAACGTCTCAAAACTCCACACAGCACAAGAGTTTTGGCTTCCACTAAAAAACGTGAATGTTTTCAAGCTTTTTCCATAGAGTACATTACATCACCTTCAAGAGGTTGCAGTTGCTGGTGACAGGATACTCATGAGTTGAATGCTTTTCACTCCATAAATGATCAGGTTACATCTTTGTGCCAACCACAATCACCGATTTGAAAGGACGTCAAAGAAGCAGCTTTATTAATAGAGTGAAATGTAGGATGATTCTTTCGGTTATTTACTCCCCCCCCCCGGCTTTGGTTGTTTACAGCTAATTCTTTTGTTTATAGACTTTCATGAAAACAATTTTACATTGAAAGTAGTTAGCTTTTTATAAAGGGAAAAAAAAAAAAAAAAAGGAGAAAAAAGCCTCAAACACAAGTATTGGTTAAAAATTTTAGGTCTTAAAAAATCTGACAATTTCACCAAAACAGACATTACTCATGCCATGTCTTGTTATAAAGGTAGTGCTTCTATCAGATAACAGTTTTGCGGGGGATGTGGGGAGAAAGGCAAAGTTTCACAAGCTCTGCTAGGAGTCTCTCGCACTGTCACGGGTGGAGGCAGGAAATAGGGCTGGAAACGTTTGTACACCCGGCTCCCGACAAGGTCCCAACAACTGTGTCCTCGACTCTTGCAAATAATCCCGGCCTGCTGAACATGTGTACACCAGTAAAATAGGTGACTCAGAGCTGATTCAATTCGAAGAAGCATTCAAAAAGCTGAGTTGCATAGCTGAACCATACTCTTCTTTAAGTTGCAAATCTCATACAAGCTTGTCCTTCTTTTTCATGAAACGTGCAGTCTGCAAATAGTCTCTGTCTCCCAAGAAACGCTTTGAAGAAAGTTCTGTTTATACCTTCTTTCCCACCTGACCACTTTGCCCATACGTAAAATGAGTTGTTGATATGTGTTTCCATGCCGAAAGAACAAACATTACCAAACTGGTCTGGAAAGACTTACTTTAGAGGAAGGCAAGAGACAAACAAAGAACAGAAGAGAGATTCCTGTTGGAGAGCACAGAAGAGACAGATTTGTGTGCACAGTGGTTGTCTGGTCTCTAACCAAAGGGGCAGCTGCCACCCTGAGGCACCATGAGCTGCCACAGACAAAATCCCAGAATCGCAGCAAAAACATAGCTGCAGACACCATGGCTGCAGGTCCCACAGGACAAACCCATTTGCATGCTTTTGAACAGGATGGAGCAGAAATAGAAGCAAAGTAGCACTTGCTTGTAGAGACATGCTTTTTTTATAATGAGCATACAGATCAGGAATAATTAGAAAAGATAAGTGGCTTAGCATGTTAACTGCCTCCCCAGTAGAGTGCAATTAGTGTCTCCTTTAGGCTTCTAAGGGCATCAGTCTCCAGTTAGTTGCCGTTGTAAGCTCAGTTGCTGCTCTGTACATCTGCAAGGTGCTCGGCAATCTGCAGTGCCCTCAGCTTATTTCTACTGGCTTTGCACCTGACTATAAACAGCATCATGGAACAAGCTCCATCTGCATGGCAGGCAATGTAAACTGACACAAAAATGAAACAGTTCAAAACTGTCTAATTTTACCTTCAGAACCTACCAAACAGAGCATTTTTTAAAGCACACCAAATTCTGAACACTGAACATGTACGATCCCCAAGTTATTCCTGAGTGACAAAGAAAAGCAAAGGCACTTAACAGGATTTCGTAATGGTGCTCTACAATGGCCACAGCTTGTTCGTTTTTTCAGGCCATGGTGTCAAGGGCCCAGAGCTACATACGTGGGTGGTTAAGTACACAGACAGGCCAGCCAGAGAGCTTCTCTGGTGTAGGGTGGTGGAAAATGTCTGACCAGTAATCAGGGCTCAGAAGACCCGGAGAAGACAAGAAAACTTGGAGCAGCTCCAAAGTTACGGGGAATATACCTGCATTGTTACTGACTTGAGCAAATGGAGGAAAAGAAAAAATGTCATCTCTCTCGCTTTTCCCTCCAGTTCTTTCAAGTAAAAAGCCTGCACCAGGGCTTTGTCTATCGCTTTCCCATCTGGCTCCTTTCCTTCCCCTCCCTCCTTCTCCACTTAGTCCTTCCGCTCCCAGACCTGTATTCCCTTCGTACACTCCTCCCATAGCTGACCCTGTCTTTTGTCTGCTGTATTTCTCCTCATTTATACTTTTAGGGAAACTTTTACTGATACTCCCCATTCCAGTCAACTCCTCCTTTCTTTCCTCAACTCCCCTCCATAATTTACATGGTATTTGCGACCCACATCCTGTTCCCTTGATCCTTGCTTCTCTGTTGTGTATGTCCTGGTGATGGCTTGTGAGCTAGTAAAGGACTTCATGCCATTCAGACCTCCCATTCACAATAACATGAGAAAAATGATTATAAGTAAGCACTCATGTCTCAACTTTCCACAGATGTGTCTATTATTTTACCAGAAAAAATGCATCTTGGCTATATGTTAAAGATGCTCCTTTCCCCCTCATCAGCTTCCATTTTAAACTCTCCAAAGAACACCCCTTTTTTTTGGTGGGTGCTCCCCAGCACATCGGGTTCTTCAGCAAGATGTGTGAGACACCTGGTTCAGTCCCTCACTGCCCTTTTCAAGTGCAGAGAAGTCCTGAGTGTATTGCAGCATCACATACTACCTTTCCAGAGGTGCTGGTACTCCTATGGGCATCAAGCCTTTCTTGCCACTGGCTTTGAGCATGGGGAAGGCAGGTAGACCTCTAGCTTGCTGTGTATACATGCTAGGGGCATAGCAAACTCCATGTGAGGAAAGTATTTCTTTCATGACCTTCAGGTAAGTGCTTACACAGGAGATACTAGTGGATGCTATGCTTGTGGGAGGCCCCCAGGCCCACAAAAGAGCATTTGAAGACAGGGAGTACTGAAGGGCAGCTGCATCTCCAGGGGTCACCCCAGTGCTCTCAGCCTGCCTCTGGCTGCAGAGCTCGAGTGCCCCACGCCCGCGTGCTGCAGCTGTAGGATGATGGGGAGGGAGGAAGGCACAAACCCTGCAGCCAGCGCACTGCTCGTGCGGTTCGGCAGCACGACTGTGTGACAGTGGTTAACGAGGCTCCCGATTTCCAGTTAATGATTTAATTCCACAGCATATCAATCTATTACCTAACCTCCACCTGTCTTGCTGTGCATACACAAAATCTCCACGTAGTCTTTCGTTTTCTATTGGCAGGATTATAACACGTCTTAGGATAATGTTCCTAGGAATAAGCACGGAAAATTTGCCAGCTCAGTTCCCACAGAGATATGAGCCTGATTTGGAACACATCACTTGCTCTACCTGCTCCTATATGTTCCGCGTACTGAACAACAACTTATTTCCTCAACACCGCTTGAAATCCTTTCAACCTTCTTACTTGTAAATTGCACCAGGAAAAATGAAGTGGGAATTTAACAGCTGCATTTTGCAGCAGAAAGCTGAAGGAAGGAGGGAAGCAAACTAGTACGGAAAAAGCAAGTCATAACCCTTTAAAAAAAAAACACCCGTACATTCACATACTTTGGTAACTGAATGACATAGCTAGTAGGCATAGGTATATGTTGGTGATTTTGATGCGTGGCTGGTAAAAAGAGCAAAGACTTTTTGTTACCCCACTGGAGTTCTTTACAGGTCATGAACTCTAAATATGTCATCAGCAGACACCACACATTGGCATTTCCTGAAGGAAGAATGAACACACAGCATTTTCTCAAAGCTGCGATATGTTTCACTTAGAAAACAGTTAAACTTTACTGGAAATGAGAGTCACCCTCTAGCCTTGAGGAATCTCTTGTTCTTATAGAGGAAGTGTTGTTTGGTTGTTTGTTTTTTTTTTACTTACTCAAAGTGTACTTCTTTGTCCCTGAACAATTTTTATTCTGTGTCAGGAGAGTGGAAATACATACTCCCCGTAGGGATTGAAATACACTTGCAAGTTACCAACTAATGGGGATACTTCAAGATTCTGCCCTAACAGATAAAACAGTGGGGAAAAGTAAAGGAATGCATGTTGAGTACTGAGCATGCTGGTCCACAGACATGAAGATAATCTTGATTCATATTTTCATGTAAGAAATTTCTGAAAGTTCTCCATCATGTAACTCCGTACTCTTTCATGACTTATTTCTGGCCAATTTCCCCCTAAAAATGTCAATCAATCCACATTTCCACTGCAAAAAAAAAATAGTTGAACCGGAGAAAAAGCAGAGATGTGAAGTTTTATGTATGACAACATTTGTAAACTAAAAATGCTGACATTTTCACCTTTCAGAAATGGGAATGAGGGAAAAAAGCTGAACTTGTCCTTCCATATCTATCACCACATATGAAACGTGCACTTAATAACTTTTTATTATTTTTTAACTAGTTGTTTTACTAGTGGTTAAGCAGGTGTGGCCCAGAACAAAGTGGAACACAGAAAGTTGTTGGCCTCGGCAAGCAGCCATTTTGTGTTAACAATGACGAGACTAACAGCAAGAGAATCGGAGGTGGAGCTTTTTGAAAGCTTGTCAGATTTTTGTTTCACGTAAGCACAGCAATGTGTGGGTGGTAAAGCACCAACCTTGCTATAGGCAAACTTGAGAAATTCAACTGTAGAGTTAGAGATCAGTTACCTACACAATTTTTGTCATATCTGTATTATTGTGATTGACTAAACAAAAACCTGAGGCAGATAGGTAAGCTGTTTGTGGATAAAGAATTGACTAGTGGCTTTAATTGACAGTGAGAAAATCCCAGGATCTCATGAGCTGGCTTACACTGATGGTCTGAAAGTCCATCAGCTCTTCTACAGCTGAACTCCTCCAGTTTTGTCATAAGATTGGGAAGGTCATGAGATCACTGGTGTTCATGGCATTGCTAGTGCTTGTTTAATCAAGCAGAAGAAATACTACCATTAGACTGTAGTTTGTTCTAATTAATTGTTGTAATTCACAAAGGGAGTGCTAGAGATGTTCACTAATGTTATGTTCCCTCAGCAGACATACTCATGGTCTGATTGTTTCCCAAACTGTTAATAGTGACCCATGAGAGTGACATAGCTAATCATAAACATAAACAGATCTCTCTAATGTCGGAGGCTTATAATTTGTTTGAAACTGGAGGTAAGGATCTGTGGTGATTTTTATTTCTTCTGAAATTAATGATCCAACTTCAGTTCACTTTAGCCAAGCTCTTGTTGTGTTTCTCTACAGCTTTGGTAGAGGTTTCTAAAGAATTGAGCTTTGATATCTTTAGTTCAGTCATAAATGCTGCCAGTTCCTGAGAGCACTTTCAAGTTCCTACACTGCAGTAATTCCCTGGAAGTCAACAGCAATGTTAGTGTGTCTGAATGTTGGCAAGATTTATTCCTGAGACACCTTAATAACCCAAATGATTTTATAAAGAGTCAAGCGATTGGTGGTTATGATACACTTCAGCAAGACGGTGTTAAAAAGAGAGACATTGTCCCTAAAATCTCTTACCTCCCCAGTAAAAAAGAGTAAGTGTCCCCCAAAAAACAAACTAAGTGCAGTGCGGCAGCTGCTCCGTCCAGAGCTGGGACCTAGGGCTTCATCTCTGCTCTCACCACACTCCACTCAATACCCGAATAGTTAATTAAATGGGGATGCACCTATCGGTGTACGCACAGTAGCGGGTGGGTGTAAATGTACAAGTGCAGATGGACAACGCAACTAAGCCAATAGCTGCCTCCAAAATGGCCAGACCTGCTTCTTGTGCCCACTTTGCCCATTGGGCTGATGTGGGCATGTTATCTCACCCAGCTGCAAGGCGTCTTGAAGCACTAGGCTGGCAGAACTAAAGTCCTACAGAAACGATGGGGTCACCTGCTGCTGGTGGCCCTCCTGGCACTAGGGCAGCAGTGGCTGGCAGAACATGGTAGGAGCACATAGGCGGGGGCAGGCCTAGCACAGGAGCACTCCTTTGGGCAATATCAGGCCTCCGGGTAGCTTCAGCTCCATCTTTAAACCACGCAAATATCCACAGGGATAGTTTTAACTCTGCCTGCCAAGACGTGCAAACCAACTTGTGTTGTTTGCTAACGGACAGTTAGAAACCAACTTTTCCTTTCCCTCTGCTGTGGGCTCATTTTCTCTCTTTTTATCTGGCATCCCCATTTCTAGCATGTAGCACATGTGCCAGGAGTAAGCATGCTCATCGGTGTCTGGTTCCTAGGGAGCAGAACCAGCTTATTTAGATCAGAACCACCATAATGCCCATCCACAGCCCCGCATACAACGGACCTGAATTATCTTACACGTGGCCTTTCCGGGTAGGATTTACTCAGGCTGTTCCGTGTTCAATACAGCAAAATGCTAATCAACACATTTAATTAATTAGCGTCTATACGTAGGGCCTGAAGCCTTAATTAACATTCCTCTCTGATTAAATTATCACTGATGATTCCAAGTCTCAGGTGAAACTGAGTGTCGGAAGTTTTTAGTGCTTGATCTTCCACCCCCCTATCTCCCAGGACTTCAAAGTGAACATGAGGTCCGTTTCTCAAATCCAATGGAGCTTTGCCATGCCCCTTTTCTTCCCTGGCCCTATCTTCTGCAGCAAAAATCCCGCACTTAGCAGTTCTGCCTGTTTCACAGTCCCTTGATGTCACCAGGCCTCTGTGAGTTAGTTTTATAAAAGGCTTAAGATACTAGCCCATTATTTTTCAATGTTAAAAAGTCACTGGTTTTATAGTTGTAGTGTTTCACAAAGAAAGATAAGGAAAGACAACCTCTATAGCAACATGTACAAATAACGCTGGTCACTTGAGTGAACAGTGTTTATTGTAACTTTTTGCTAGCCTGTCCCTCAAAGTTAATTCCCCTGCCTTAAAAATCCTTTTATTGTGTCATTGTCATTGTTTGTATCTCCTGTTGTATTTTTGTCACCTATCTCCCAAGCAGTTCAACCTCTGAAAAGGTAACTAGCTGTAAATCTAGCTAAATCCCTATTTGTAACTAACAGACTGTTTCCTCAAAATCAGCATAGTTATATATAGCCAAAAATCAAAAAGCACTCCAAATTATTACAGAAACTCACTTGTTAGTATGTTGCACTCTGCTAAAATCTGGACGTTTCTTTTAAAAAATGAGGGTAGACATAATCCTGCCCAGCCACCTCATGTGATGAACAAATGTGTCCAAGTATTGGGTGAAGTGCTTGGAAGACTACCAGGCTGAGATGATTAATAGTAAGGAAAGAGGTATTCACTCTGAGGTTCTCGGCCAAACTTCTTGCTGCTGAGAAGAGCATAAGGGCTTGATAGCTGACCTCAAGCTCTAACGTCCATGTGATTAATTTATTTTACTAACAACTGTGTTATCAACTCCTTCAAGGGGACGAGCTTAGGGTAAAACTGATCATAATGGGTCCCTAACATCAAATTTTCAGCAATGCTGAAGTAACGAGAACATCCAGAGGTTTCTCACTTTTATAAGGCCATATATGATACAAAAAATCCCATTTCAGCTATGCAAGCTGAAGAGATTTCCAATACTGAAGTTTTCTTTTCTATAAAATAAAGACAATAGCATATCTTTATCTCCTAGATGAAATGCATGTTGAGAAATGTGCTTGGGTACTCATAAAGCATTTGTTACAGATATGAAAAGATTTTTGTACAAAAATGTATGTTGATTTGGGTAATTATTTTAGTAAATTG
The DNA here is from genome assembly GCA_009819775.1 of Phoenicopterus ruber ruber. NCBI lineage: Eukaryota > Metazoa > Chordata > Aves > Phoenicopteriformes > Phoenicopteridae > Phoenicopterus > Phoenicopterus ruber. The sequence continues at coordinate 53,411,357 of CM020246.1, forward strand.
TGTGTCATATCAAGAAAACTGATTCAGTCTAGATAATAACTTCTGCTGATTTGCAACTTGCACACGTTTTTGAGATTTTGATTCTGGTCTTTGGAACTGTGAAAAATAAATGTTTCAAAATCTTGTAAATTTGCATAAGGTGGGGAGACAAATTTCCTTCTCATCTTCTCTGCTTATCTCTATCTCCATGAGAATTGTCATTCACCTTTTAGCTCATCTTTATTCTATATGTATTTCTTTTTCATCTTTTCGTAGTTCTTTACAGCTACCTAAGCTTAAGAAATTTCATTGTAGCTTGCTACTGCAGCTCTGTATCAAAAGGAAAACAAGTGTATAGGTTTAGTAATGAGGAGCTTGCATCAGAGTGAGGGAAAGTAACAACTTATTACAAAACCTGGCTGAAAAACAGGGCCATACCTCCCACTTGATATGGTAACAGTGTAGCTTACAACTGGAAAACAACGTCATAAAGGATTTATTTTCTCTGAAATTGTTTGTTTGTTGTTTGGTTTTTTGGGTTTTTTTGGTTTTTTTTTCTGGGAAAAGAAGGAAAAAACCCAACAACAGATAGTATTTGCTACCTTTGGAAAGATACAAGTTTCTAGGAAAGGCAGGAGACTAAATATGTTTTATCCACTAGCTTATATTTTCCTGAGGTGTAACAACAGCCTTCAAGCAAGCATTCCCCTACACCTTTGGGTCGACCATTTGGGGCACTTTTCATTCCTACCTCCTGATTAGGCTCTAGGACAAGAAACATTGGCTGGCAAGCAGATGTGGCAGAGGGGAGGGGATGTAAAATAGGTTCCCAAGGCAGGAGGGAAAATGTGTGCAACAGATGGACAGTTCCTCATAGCCAGGAAATGCTGATGCTGTTTTGTGGTCTGATTTTGGCAAAGGATTGTGGTGTGAGGAGCAGATGGAGGCATATCCCCTCTCTTTCACCTGTGGCCTACCACACAACCAGAAGCTACTGCTGCCTGTCGTACCTCAGCGAACAAAGACAAGTCTGAATGCTGCTGCCTCCTTAATGCATATCAATGATGTTTGACACCTGATATGCAAAAAGTGCTGGGCTAAAGAGAGTCAAACGGGCTTTTCCCAGTTGGTTGGGGCTGGTTGCTGCCATTAATGTGTTGTTTCCAGGGGCTCTGTAGCTTTACCTCCCTAGTTTGAATAATACCTGTCTTGCAAGTACTTATGCCTGACTTGTGGCAGTGCAGTTAGAGCTATTTTTGATGATTATTCAGCAATTTCTGGAGCAGAATGTAGTGAATCACCTTTTGCAGTAATATTTCTTTAAGAGGCTTGGGGTGTAAAGTGAGACCTGCTTGACATGTTCTGGTTAAGCCTCCCTGTTGCTAAAGTTGATTGATGAGTCCTCAAAGAAGGGCATAGATCCCTGCCCCTCCTTTACAAGCACTTCCTACGTGATTGATAGTTGAGTCAGTGTTATGTTAAAGAGTCACTGTAGCTACAGACCTTAGCTCAGAGTGCTCATCAATCACTGGCCAGGAGCATTTTGCTATCTATCTGTGAGTGCATGAATGTGAAATACTTTTGCTTCATGCCCCACACAAGATTCCTAGTCAATTCTGAGTGCAGCCAAAGACAAGCAGTAACTCTTGTCATCAGAAACTGATTTATGCTTGCTTAACAGACAGCCATAGCTGGGTTAGGGAAGTGTTGGACAAGTTCCTAATGAGAAGGCACCTCAGAAGCAGTGTCAAGAAGATGCATACAGGATCAGTGGTTAAGGTGGGTGACTGGAATCACAATGGTTTTCTCCAGACACTGGTGGGTGAGAAAGAACTTGAAAGCAAGCAAAAAATTACTTAAAGATGGTAAGGATAAACCCTCATATCCTTCACACTCGTGTCTTGCTCTGAGGGATGATCCCTCAGTTCACAGCTGCCAAACATAAGGTAGTCTCATACTATGTCAAAGCCATCATGGGCCAGGTGGTCCCTCAAGGGTAAGGAAAGGCAAAAAAGGTAAGCTCTAGTGCTCTGTTCTGTACCTGCCCTGCTGAGGTCGAGGGTCAAAGGCAACACATTTTCTATGAAATGACCACTGGGGTATGGGGTTTTTTGCAGGGCAGATAAATAGCAGTCGGTCTGAATCACTTGGCTGTCCTGTTGCTGCTCATTGGCAAACGTTTTGATTTGACAGCAGCAGGCCCTGATGAGATGCTGAAAGACATCCATAAATGCCTCCTTTGCTGAGTAAATATTTTTGTTGGACGTTGTGATGCGGCAATATGACGGGTCCCATCTGTGATACCAGCCTTGCCTGTACATGGGTAAGTACGAGTTTAATCCAAGTCATCCAAACCTTTGACACGGACTCAATCATTTCAAATTCACACAGTGTGTGAAAACAAGAAAACCTATGTGTAAGACCAACCTACCCAGAGCTTTCTGGAACTCCCCAGCTTCCAGCCCTGAAAAGTTAATTTCCTTTTGCCCCTTAAATCTCTCTTCCATGTTGGGACATGACCTGCATGCATATTCCCTCTGTTTTACCCTTTTATTTCTCTGTTCCTTTGCCACGTATCTCAGATATTCCCTAATTTATTACCAGGAAACCAACAGGTGCTTGACAGATGGCAATTTGCCTGCTATTAATTGCTGGGAAACTGCTCACTCAGAGATCTTATCCCTTCATTTTCTACTCCTTATACTAATTGGCATTCCTGATTGGTGATAAGGAGGAAGAATAATTAGATCTAGATGGTGCATTTTGACTGATGCAATCTACACAGCAAATACCCGCGCAGCAACAATCGCAACTGCACAGGAGCTGGCAGGAAGCTTTGCACAGAGGTTGGTGCGTGATACCGAGAGAGGCAGAGAGACGGCGAATTACCGTATGTCTTTCCAGAGCTACCTGGGATGTCTGTGAAAGCCAGAAGGTATCACTTTAGAAAGTATTAATTAGCATTGCCAAAGTCCGTTCTCCAACATGCAACGCCTTTGGGAGAGGGAAGCCTCCAAGGCCCTTTAAGCAAATTGAGCAGGCCCGTTATTGGAGGCAAGTAACGAGCTGTTAGCTGCAGCCAATCGCTCCCCAGCGGAGCAGCACGCCCGCACACCTCCCGACGCCCTCCCCCGAGAGGGGCAATCCCTGACATCCCCGCGGATGCCGGTTTTGCACTGACTTTATGCGGACTCTGCAGGTACCAGCCCCCGAAACCCACACGCTCTGGGCTGCGCTCACAGCCTCTGCCTGTCAAGCCTGGGCTCTGCAGGGTGCGTGGCGTTTCGATTCGCAGCAAACAATTTCACAAGCCCTGGTGCACATCTGCTCCGCTAACCCAAGTCAGGGGAGATCCCGACCAGGCAGGACAACAGAAATGAACAACAGATGGGGCTGTTCAGGAAAAGGAATGTTTCTCAACAAGAATCTTCAGAAATATTTATTTTATGAGCAAAGATTAATATCCTTTAATTTGTTATGGAAAAGAAATGAAATGTTATTGCATTGGGTAACTCTCAGACTTGTCTGCTGTGATAAATGTATAATGAATAAAAATCTGGAATTAGGCTAGGCCAGACAAGAAAAGTTTTCTGAATGCTGACCACTGGGATTTTAATGAAAATGGAAGTAGCATGTATTTTGCTGGGGTTTGCATGTTTTCAAATGGAATACAACACTCTTTTAAGGTAACAAAAATGTGAAAGTGGAACTCCTTCCTGGTCTGCAGGCTCAGAAATCTGTGGAAAGACTGCCTCAGGTTTGTTACTACTCATTCACGCTTTCAAATGAGGGTCCTTTCTGTATGTTCACACCCCTTTTGTTTTGACTTTCTGTGACTCTTTCACTGAGCAGCGTTGCTGACAGGAGAATTGACCTCAATGGCGAATTCAAAGCTAGTTGTATGGAGTTTCGGCAAAACACCAGGTTCCAGTCCACATCCTGGAACACTCTCCTGAGAAAGCCGATTCTGGGAGCCTGCCTCAGCTCATTTTGAAACAAAAATACATATTCCCATCAAAGCAGCTCACATGGTACAGGCTAGATATTAAATATCAGGACACATTTACGAATAAATTATAAACCAAAAAAGAAAAGAGGTGTTTGAATGAAATATGTGAGCATTTGAAAGCGAATGAAAGGACAGAGTTCTTCTAGCTACTCTCTCCAGAGAAATATTCACCTGAGGATGATAAGAACTCATCGCCTTCTTTCTTTGGCTCTTTTTTTTTCCTCCCCCCCTTTGCAGCCTTGTATCTGTCAGGAGCCTGTCCCACTGCAGCTCTTAAATGGACAAGAGAATAGCTTCACTTTGAAGTCTGTAGTCACACTCTTTGCCAAAACAAGCAAGCAGTATGTTCACAAGCTGTTATAATCAGCTACAGCAAGCAACTAATTTTTCTCACAGCAATTGGACCTAGCAGAGGATGAGGATTTGGCCTCCTTCATTCCTCCTTATTTCTTTTTAGTGTTCTTTTGTTCCTCCTCTTTCTTTTTTTTTTTTTTTTAATTAAATTATATTCCACACACTGTAAAAAAACCACAGATTGTTCCTTCTTTCTGCAAAATTGATCTAGATATAAGGATGACAATGTAATAAAAAATGCCTCTATTTCTTGAGACAATATGCTACAGAAATCTCTGTTTGGGTCTGTGGCCTGAGCAGAAATCCTTATGAGATGAGAACTTTCCTACTTGATGATAAATCCTAACTTTGGGTCATATTTCACGTGGTAGCCTCTGGAGGACTCATTCCCTCTCAAAAGTGATGGCAGAAGTCACATGGCTGCTACTGCAAAACAAAGCAAAACAAAACTAAACTGTGGTCTATCAGCTAATGAAGTCCTACAGTTGCATATGATCCTGTGCTATGGAAGAACTGAAAGTCTGACCTTTGTTATCTTTATGGATTTAACACTAAAAACCGGTGGAAGAGAAATTTACAGTGATATGCAGTTCCTTTCAGGTGAAACAAATGCATTTGCTTAATTTCTTGGAACATCTCAATTTCCTCCCAGAGTTTTCTTCCTTCTTCTCACATATACTTAGCATTTGTCCTTGCTTCTGCAGAGATGTTTACATTGGAGAGGAACCATTACTAGAGATCCTGAGAGATTCATTCCCTCCGGGGCTGGGAGTCCTGCTGTGTTTGAAGCTTCCCATCTAAGTACTCTTCCGTCCCTTCTCTTGGGATTCTTAACCCCAGCCTTCATAACAGGCTTTGTCTGCGGACTCTCCAACGCTACAGGCAGTACACAGGTATCCTCCAGCCAACCGCTTGTGCTTGGCCTTTCTGAATTTCTTCTTATCTGCGTAAAAAAGAAGGCCACAGGAAGAAACAAGCTTTTAGACTGCCATCCAGAAGGTTTCTGCTGCTCAAGAGCTGCCCGTGGTGCCGGGATGCATGTTACACGGCTTGCTCTCCCGAGAGTGTCAACAGGTCCTCGAGGAAAGCCAGTTTGTTTCCCTCCTGGTCATTCTTTATCAGATTCACTTGTTCTTCAGACAAGAAATGGCTATCAGTCTCTCATGCTCTGTGTGCAATACTATGAGGACTTGATTTTATTCCAGACCTCAAGCCGCAGCAAAATCTAAACACTAACAGTGCCCAAGACCTTACGGAGTGAAAATTGATATATACCCCTATATTTACTATTTCAGACACACAGTGCTTTGGGGTTGGTTTCTTCTCCGACCAGGTTCAGTCTTTAACTAAATCGGAGTTTTCAAAGCGTCTGGCTCCTGGCCTAATGCTAGTCCAGGGGAAATGAGATGATCGCAATGGTAATAATTTGTACTTTGGGCTCTAAGTCAGATGTGGTTGTTCTATTCTCAGTTTATCTGTCCATATGGACTTTCAAAAGAGGAGAAAGCAGTGTGGTAACAATTTGCTTGAAAAGGCCACTGGTTTCTTAGTCAGAAGGTTTAACGGGTTTGTTCAATTTTCATTCAAATGTAAAAAAAAAAAAATTGCCAGCCAGTGTAATAGTAATCATCTCTGGCTGGATGTTGCATCGCTGGGGTAGCAAAGCAGATGCTTGAGTTGTCAGGTTCGGTTTTCTTTCATTTTCCTTTGACTGTATCAGTCGGGACCAGTTCGCATTGCGGCTGTGCTGGCAGCGGCAGGCTTTTCAGGGAAGTCCTCCTCTCTGCGCGACTCAGGGAAGATGAAATGGAAATACCTTTGACAGGCGAAGAGCCAGTCCCCCCTCCCTTGCACAGCCCTCTCCCGTGCTGCCGCCGGTGCCGAGCCCAGCGCGGGGTGCTGCTGCCGGGGAGGATGAGCCCCGCTGTGGGACGCAGTGCCGTGAGCCGCAGATTCGCTCCTCCCTCACAACTCCTGCAGGGGGGAGGTTCAATTCTTTATAGTGATGATGTGACTAAAGTGCGGTGTAACTTACCTGTGTGGAGTTTTCCAGGCTTCTTAGTTGCTGCGCTTGAATCTCTGAAAGACCTTGAAAAAGAATCCAAGAGTAACTCTGACTGCTAAAATACGAGTGCCAAGACACAGTAGTTCACTCCTTTTTACACCAGTCTTTTGATTTTCAGCCATGAAAATACATAAAATTGACAGAAATTACCAAAACTTCTCTTAATTTCCCTGATCAAGAAATTTAATAGGACAATATTTCTGATTTATTTTCTTCCCAACAAATCTGCTTTGTCATTGTTTGCATGCCTTGGATGTTCACTTTCCATATACGTTCATGTAGATCAGCTTTACAGTTGCAAGCAGGCACGGAAGTTTTTGTAAGGTCACATCTAAGCCTGCATGAAGTTTAGTAATACTTAAAAAAGATCCTGATGACACACTGGTTTTCACCTCAAATAGTCTCTTTTTCATGGATAATGTTGGTTTCTAGAAATACTTCACTCTCAGTCTTAGCAATTCTATTTCCTATCCAGAAGGCGTTTCATCATTTTGTAATTATATTTCTGGAGGGAATTTTGTGACCATTCAAATTTGTAATTTTTTTGAAATTGAGTTCTTCCTAAAAATAAAACTCAGGAAGTATTTTTTTAGTACTTTCAACATCCTACTATTTTTTTTCACAACCATAGATCATGGAATAGAAATTGCTGCTTCACAAAGATGTCTTCTAACTACTATTATTATTTGCTAAAATATTGCTGACATAGAAACATAAAGCACATTCAGACTGCATGAAAATAATACTGAAAAGGATTAGTCATGATTTTGCCCCATATTTTGGTTTCGTTGGTACCCGCACAAATGGCTGGACACTGGAAAAATCTGACCCTTACAATTTGAGATGTGCTTTCCTCAGCCAGGCCAGTTAGGTTTGCGCCTTACAGACAGAGACAACGCCATCAGCCACGACTTGTTAATCACAATGGAAGGAAAAAGCCTGCATTTTATCTTGTAAATTAATCCTGCCAGAAAAAAAGAGAAGTATTGGAAACGTTTTCCAAGTCTTTACAACAAGCAATGCGTAAGTAGAAGAGCTAAGTTTTCCTCCAGGATTCTGCAAAGGTGAAAGACAAGGTTGAATTCCCCTGGTGCATTTACGGACTCGCTCGCTTCTGCTGGAGACGCTTTGTGAGCCTCGAACGTGTGAAGCTGTGAACAGAAGAACCAGAGGTCTGAGCCGGCAGAGGCTGGCCCTGGCAGCTGGCTGTCAGGGTCCGGCCCTGGCCGAACGGCTGCACCAGGGTCCTCCTGGGGAGAGTTTCTTCTCCTCGGTTTAGGGAGGCTGAAGGTGCAAGACCGAAGCTCAGCCCCGTGAAGGAAGACACGAAATGACTTTGGGAATCCCTCCCCTTAGCTTCAGGAGTATGGCTCTGACCTAACATGCGCCCAGAGTCAGAAAAGCTCATTTTGGGCAGGCAATCAATGCAAAAGCTTTTTTCCCTTTTATGCATACAGCAAAATCACATCCATGGTTTTAAAGTACTAAAAATAGTAGTACCTTTATTTTTGCTTTACCGTGTATAACATTACGTTCTGATTTACTCAGTGACGAACCTATGCATTAAATGCAAATGCATAGAATATAAAGGAGAGTGGATCAAATCCACTCTGAGTGTGAAGTTTACTATACTTATATACACATACAAATATATATGTTTTATACAGATATTTTATAAATATGTCCTTCCTCCTCTGTTCTGGCAAAGCTTTTCATATCGTTGTCTCCAAGTCTGTTAAGTTTTGCCCAGGTAACAGCAAGTGTGAGACTAAACAGACCTTACACCACAAAGAACCTTGGAAATAAAACATGTGGGATTATTCCTCACAAAATAATCATTAGAAAGCTCAACCCTTGTTCATGTCAACGATCCATTGCAAGATAAACTCATTTTAGTTAATCTAGCTGTTCTCTATGCTTTGCTGATTTTCCATCTCTTTCAGTGAAAAAAATCTGGAAGAATACATTTTCTTCTATATATCAACTGAGAAATAAAATGATTGCACCTGTTTCAACACTCCATGGATATCTTCTTTTTCAGATTGAATGCTATAGTTTAAAGAAATTGATTACTAGTCCCTTGAACAGTCTGTCTTCCAAAACCTTATCTTCCATTGCAGTCATTACTAAACCTGACAGAACAATACAATATATAAGTAGCTAGGTTATTGATGATAACTTATAGGTAGCGAAAACACCGAATTGAAACCCAGTAACAAAAAGCCTTTTCCATCCCCACCCCTCCATATTATCTGTCAAACTCCGATCAAGAAAGCAACTCCCAATCTCTTTAATACTGCCCCAGATTCAGTTTAGTATTTGGACAAATACTTTCAACCTAGGACTAGATTTTGGACCTTGCACCTAATTTAATATCTGTCACTGGTGATATGCAACTGATCACGTGGAGGTGATTCAAATGGGTATTTCCTTAGTGGATCAGATGACTAGCCATTTTCCTTCCCTTTATAAAGTTAAGTGGAAGTTATGAAAGGTATTAACATAGGAGGAACCCTGGGGATTCTTTTAAGGTTGTGAAGAACAGCTGCAGCTTTGCTCTAGCAGCAGGAAAAAGAGGACAGGACAAGGCTGCATGTGGCAGAAGACCAAGTGCTGCCACTTTTTATGGAAATGTGCAAGTGCTTTAATGGGGGGGGGGGGTGTTACATTTCATCATTATTCAGTGCTGCCTACTCATGAAAATCGCAGCTCATTTTGGAGTTAAAGAGGAACTCAAAAAATTTAGTAAACTGCTTTCAACTGGGAACTAAACTCTGGCCCTCTACTTTAAACCAAGTCAACCAGGAGTCTTCCTCACTCCAGAGACACCATTGATTCGGAGTGTTGCTTCGACCCCAAAACACAGGAAACAAAGGTGGGAGGAAGTGTTTTGCTCTTGTACTTCTTGTTTCCTAACCTGGCCAGGACTGGGAAGTATGGAGACAGGCATAGTGACAACCGGTGCTTTAACAGGTCTGCAAAAGCTGCTCTCTCCTTTTAGGAGCTTTTCCCTCCCTCTGTCTCTTGACTCTCTATGTCACCTGGCAAGCTATTCTCTCTCCCCAGGGGCCCATTAGGCTTTACAGTACCTGAAATGCATCAAACTTGGCCAGCTCATGGAATTATCTGATGATATAAATTCTACGTGCTGAAATACATGGAGAAGAGGCCTCCAGTTCGAGGCTAAGTAATATAAGATTATGAAAAAAGAAAACACATTCATTGGCAAGGATTAAGTGGCTGTGACATAGGAAAGGAATGAAGTGTTGTAGCTGTCCAGTTTTGTACTGTTTACCATAATGATGGTCTCTGGACAGACACTTAGCATTATTGAAAGCTCTGGCATGATTTATCAAGTGACCACAATCTGAACAATATCTTTTCTTATTGCTGTAATGACATTGAAAATTCATAGCTAATGTCTGTGATTTGTTATCATATGGGTGGATCTGGAAGTTTCTAAGGCTTCTGCTATCTACAATTCATTTTTCCCATCGCGACAATCTAAATCCTCCCAAACACAAACAGTTTTGCACATAATTAATTTCAAGCCCTGAAGTTTACAGACATGCTGCTGCGCATAAAGCGAAGCACAAATGTAACTGTGGGGCTGGATCTGGGCCACCAGTTCTTTGCCTAGAAAATCCCTGACTCGCTGCAGAGGAACCCGGAGCACGACCGTGTTGGCCAAAGCACAAATATTTTGGCTGGGAATGTGGCTGTGACGTCTCCTGAGAGCTGTCCCCAGCCTCCTCCTGCTCCCCTCTCCCCTCCGTGCTGCAGGCTGCGGTGAGGACTTCCATGGTACGACGTGCTGGCGGTGGTGGTGGTGTCACTCTGTGCTCTTGCCACAGCACAGCTGGAAAGCAAAGGCCGGCTGGGGAGCCCAGCCCTGCGGGAAAGTGGCAGACATGTGGGAAAGCAGGCAACCAGTAAGGCATGGCAGCAGGACCAAGGGCAAAAGCAGTTATTTTTTAATAACTTATTTTATTTATTTCATCAAGCTCTTAATTTTGGCCGAAAAGCTCGAAAACAAGCACAACCAAAAAAAAAAAAAAAACCCTGGAAATAAAATTTCCTTGTCTAGGGGCATGATTTTGATGTTGTTTCTTAAAAGAGAGGGGAAACAATGAAAAAAATCTCTTTTGTTAAAATAGTGCGTTCAGTCTGAAAACTAAAATGAAACCATCTCTCAGAAGACTGCTTCAGCACGATTTCTTTTCTAGGCCTGCTAGTTACTACTGTTTGCACTCCAGTTATTTACCTTGTGTCACAAATCAGATAATCACAATATTTCGTAAGAACAAGAAACGAGTCTAAGGCCCCACCTAATCCAGACAGGTGATGTCACTGGATGTGGTAATCTCAGGCCGTCATCTACCATCCATCTCATAATTCAATTACCATGCCTATTACTTTGTCAACTGCGCTTATGCAACGTGTATCAAAACCTACTTGGAAAACAGAATCTGTATGTGATTCACAGATGGAGTGTAGAAAATGGAGGGGAGGGGGAGGGGAGGGGCGGATAGGGAGGGGTGCAGGAGGAGGAAAGAGGCAGAGGATAGATGGGGGAGAGGAAGGCAGGGTGGTTGGCTGGGTGTTTGGGTTCCAAGAAAGCTTTAGAGGTTTCTCTGTGTCAAGTAAGCCAGGCAAAGATTTCTGCCAAGGGTGCGCAAGCCGGCTGCTGTGATACTGAAAGGCAAGTAGTCACGCTGTTGTCTCATATTTAACAATGATAAGAATCTCATTGGGAGAAACTGAAATTAATCCAGTCTTCTCTCTGATTTGTCATTTCTTAAAAGACAGGTTCTTTACATGTTGAGGGAAGTCCACACTGCATCTGTTTAAATTTAGTTTATGCCTCCCCTCCCTATTTTTTTAGCTAAGGAAAGCAGGCGTTTTATTTTATATACTAACTTCTATAAGAAAGTCTACATGCTAGAGCACAACTTTGTGGCCAATATTGAACCATTCTTTTGCGCATTTGTAGGACACAAGAGGTCCTAGAACAGAGAAGTAGACTGCAAATAAGAAAGCAGTGTGTACACTTCAGCCAGGATTTGTGAGTGAGGTAGAGGGAATAGCCAGAGAAACGCTGGAAATCAGATTGATGAACATAATATTAGTTATTTATAAGTACTAAATTATTTGAAGAATAAGGAATAATAATAATAATTTGCATCAATAGAGTGATTTATATCACCATAGCACTGGGCAGAATGAATAGAACTAGCAATATATCTGGATGTCTTATGTCTCTAATTGATCTGCTCTCCATTGCTATGGAGAAGACTGGAAAATGAGCAGCAGTGACTCCTAAATCCTGAGTTTTGGGCAAGTCCTGCTCCTCACAAAGTTAACATAAACTGTGCATCAGTTAACCCTCCCGCCCACGTGAACCAGACCTCTAGCCTTCCTGCACTGCACAACTCTGAGAAATTTGCACAAAGGTACTAAGTGACTTGCCAGAAAGCAGTGACATCCTAACGTGCTCAGCATTCCAGTCTAGGAGTTGCATATTCCCAGTCCAGTATCAAAACTTTAGCTTCGTTGTTTCTCATGGAAATTCTCAAATGAAGAAAACCTGAACCACTACCCAGCAATAAATCAGTTTATATTTATACATTTTAGAAGAAGATTAGTATCCAAAAAACTTTCAGTCCAGCCAAAATTGTAGGGAATTCTGTTTTACACTCAGTGATAAAGCTGACTTGAATCTTCTAGCAAAGGAAGTTTTCTTAGCTCTGTCCTTACACTGTACTCTATAGGAAACAATACAAAAAAACTAAACATGCAGCTTAATTTCCGGCAGACATAGAAGGGCTAAGTTTTTTCAAACAATGGAATAATCAGCTGTAAACAAATGATTGCTCCCACCGAAGGTCACTGGTGCCAAGGCAAGGATGGGATTAGTCATATCTTCGTCCCGCTTTGCACCGTCTGCGCGGGGGATCCATCCGTCGGCTCGCTCTGTGGCATGCGGGGGTGGTCCGGACCATTCGGAGATGCAAGGCTGCCTTGGCACCGGTACCTCTGTGAGTGGGTCAGGTTATCCTGAAACATTTTTAAACTGGTAGGATGCTATGCTCCCTGGAAAGCTTGACTTTATGTGAAACAGCTTGTGAGAGCCGATGGCTTGAAAACACCAGGTCAGCTTGAGAAATCTAGCATCAAGGTATCTTGCTAAGAAAATCTACTGCTCTGAATCGGAAGGACTTTCTTAGCACATGAAATCCAGTAGATACCTGTTTATGTCGAAATTATTTCACTGTTCCTGAAGCAGGCTTCAGTGCCTGACAAAACACTTCCTTACAGTAGATAGGTGTTGTCTTAACCACAAAAACGTGTGTAGGTTCATCTGAGATAAAAATCCGTCTTTTCAGATGCTTATTCACAGGTTTCAGACAGTTCAAAGCCAGGTTTTCTGCCAGTACCTCTGCAGCTGTGCCTCTCCAAAATCATAAAACTTGGTAGAAATAGAAAGGGAAAAAAAGAAGGAGAAATGTGGTAACAGAACCAGGCTTTTATTTACTCAGACCTAAATCAGGCTTTTATTTGCTCAGACCTAACCTCATGCTGACATTTCTTCACCTTTGGTAAGCTTTTACTGCTCTGAACAGGTAAAATCCACAGAATAACCTAGATCCATGTCCAGATTATTAATACATATTGTAAACTGGTATTTATTGCTTTTCTTATAATAAATGCTTACATGAAAACAGAATACTGTCCACAAAAATTGCAATGGTATACTGACATTTGATTTTTTTCCTCTAACTTAACAAATATGTGTATTTTTGTGGTATTGCTATATAACCCACCTTTAGACAAAAAAAGAAAGGAAGACTACAGAAGAATACTACTGTTCAGCAGTTTGCTGCTAAAATAATAATGGTAATGCATTCCACAGATATGATTATTGTGCCTGCGCTGTTAAGTCTTGACATTTTCAGAAAGGAGAAGGAATGCAAACAAAGTATCTGGTGGGGCAGTGCATGATTCTGGCACTGAAAGCGTCTGGAATAACCTGAAATCTAGAGACAAGTAGTTTAAAAACAGAAAAGAAACTGAACATTACAGCTTAATTTCAGGGATGGTGACTTTGCATCCGGGACCCTCACAACCAGATTTATAACCTAATTGGGAACAGCACAACTTCTGTTGTTTTCAGAGAGGGGTGCAGAGCATTCACAGCCTCTTAAAACGTGATCCTGGGATCCTGCGTACTTCAGAGAAGCAGTGCACGTATGAGACCGGACGGGACCTCTGGAGATCGTCTAGTCCAACCCCCCTGCCCAAGCAGGGCCAGTACAGCAGGCTGCTCAAGGCCATGTTCAGTCGGGTTTTGAATATCTCCATGGACGGAGACTCCACAACCTCTCTGGGCAACCTGTCCCAGCGTCTGACAGGTTTTTTTATATTTAAGTGGAATTTCTTGTATTTCAGTTTGTGCCCGTTGCCTCTGGTCCTTCACCCGGCACCTCTGAGAAGGATCTGTCTCTGTCTTCTCTACACCCTCCCACCAGGTACTTGTAGGCAGTATTACATGTATCAGTTTACATATATCTCCTACCAAGACACAAAATCCCTCATTGCTTCTCCTTCAATAAACCTTCATTAAAAAAAGGAATATTCGAAGCTTTGGGAAGTATGCTCAGTGAAGTAACACTTGCGAAAACAGATGGTTTTTATCATCCTATTTCTGGCAAAGTCTTTCACACTGGGGATTTTATCTCATGCACTATGAACAGTGTCATGCACATATTAGAATACCCCTGCGAATTGGTTTATGTGGGTATAGCCAGCCGCCAATTCAAACAGTGTGTGACAGAAACGGAGAGGTCTTTTTCATAGGAATGACGAGGAATGTCCTGTGGCAGTCCATCTGACTTCACTCCACCAAGATGTTTCCACTCTCAGAGTTAACTGGAAATTAAAAAGTCATGTAATTATATTGGGAAAACAAAGATGGTCCAGGTGCTTTAAAGCACAGTTCTGGCAGAGGTTTTATTTTTAATAAAGAGATTTGGTTATGTCCAATCCTCCTTTTTTTTTTTTTTTTTTACTCTTTTTTTTTTCCTTTTAAATTCACCTTGTTATTTTTCCTCCCCACAAAAAGAAAAAAAAAAAGTGATGGAAAAGTTTTCCCTTCCTTTCCCTGTCTTGCTGGCTTTTGGTTGTTTTTTTTTTTTTCCTAAGAGGTCTTCCACAGAGAAAGCCTGATTCAGACCTAACAAAAACTGAGTCTATAGAGAACAACAGTGAACAGCCCAGCTCTAGCAACACAGGTGACCTCTTTACTTGTCCTGCCCAGAGGCAGGATTAGCTATAGCTAAGCACACCGTTGTTTTCTTACCCTGATCTTCAGGGTCTCCAGTACTGGAGAAACTATAGTTTATTCCTGTATTTAACCAGAAAGTTTTCTGGTAGCAGTAAAGCTGATAACTGGCCTTGTGCACATAACCACACATAACCTTCCTTTCCATGGCATTGTCCCGTGAGCCACCACAATAAAAGACTTTGGGATAGGTCCATAGCTACTGTTTTAAACGCTCGATTTTATCAGCCCCAGGTCTCTCTGGAAGAGGTTGTGTCTATATCCCACAGCTCTTTTCTGGTCCTTCTTTGGTCTACAACTATGAGTAGATCACGTGTGCTACCCCTAAAAATTCTGATGCTCCTATTATTTTTTACTGTTTTGATCTTGCAGTACAAGTTTGTAAAATTACAACTGGAAAACTTCTGGCCTGAGGCTGAGGTTAATGATTGGTACGACAGAGCGAACACAGACCACCGCCCAAACCCAAATTCTCCTCTCCTCTAAATTGTACTGTCATGAATTGTATTTGCCTTCACCATTTTCACATCTCCATATTTCTTTTGCCTGTTGGAAGCCAAAC
Source organism: Phoenicopterus ruber ruber (assembly GCA_009819775.1). Classification (NCBI taxonomy): domain Eukaryota; kingdom Metazoa; phylum Chordata; class Aves; order Phoenicopteriformes; family Phoenicopteridae; genus Phoenicopterus; species Phoenicopterus ruber. Next base: position 53,426,667 of record CM020246.1, read on the forward strand.
TTAGCAACACTAACAACTGTTTTCCTCTCCAGCCTGGATGCCAAAACTCTGCTTAGTCTTTGGCATCGCAAAGATGTGTTGACTCCATTATGAATAAACAGTCAAAAGATACGGATTTAAACCAGCAGTCCTCAAACTTTCGGCACCACAAACCACTGTCACCCAGCAGGATGTTCACTGAACAACCCTCATACTCCCAGTCAAATATTAATTAAAAGCACTAACAAGCCAATATGGTCATGTTGATTATGTCCATGGATACCAATGGTAGTCTGCAGACCACAAGTATATAAATTAAAACTGAGAAGAATCTCGAGCTTAATTGACACTTCTGTGTTTCATCTGATTTTATATCCACATTACGCAAAACACAACCAACACATGGCATTTGCAGCTCCCAGCCAAACTGGGCTCAGTTTAAAACAGACATGTGTTTGCTCAGAACTGACCTGCTTTTAACATACTTGCACAACAGGTTGGGGTTTTTTTTTCCTTTTAGTTAATTGGTTTTATTGAGAACATATTTCCATAGCTTAAAAGAAAAAAAAAAACAAAAAGCCCAAGAGACAATTTTCTTATCCCGGTTTTGCAAAAGATATCATGATGAAAATCATGCGTTTCACAAACAAATTTGAAAAAAACACTCACGGGATTTGTACTCTTTTCAGCAAGGCATCTGCAGTTATACAGAACAAATTACCATATATTAGAGGAGTAACCATTGCTAAACAGATAAGAGCTTCTCTTTGTAAAATCAACTAAGTGGCCCAATACGCTTATTTTATGCTGATGGGTTTATTATAAAAAATAATAGTCATTATTATACTGTAGATAGTGGTGTACATTGTTCCTGGTTCAGGCTTGAGAGCATGTATGTTCCAAGAAGAATGAACACATCTGTTGCTTTAAGATTTGCTATTTTGTTTGCTCCTTCTCCAGTGATGTAGAATTTACATCTTATTAAAGAAAACAGTGCATGAGCTTTTTCAGAAGCATTCGCTTCTGACTTTGCTCTATTCTCAGAGCAGTTAATACATTCCAGAAAAGTATCAGTTGGAGTAGAACTAAGTGATTTCTGATTGCTTTTGAAAATTCACCCCAGAAGGAAACACTGCCTCTTCAGCTCCCCTGGCACATCATAAAACTAGTACCTCCCTATATTGTCCCTATTTCGGGAATGGCCTATTAGTGAGAAACATCGCAGTTTCTCAGGGACTGCTCATCTGACTGTCTCAAAGCAATGCAATTTCACTTGGCAATTTACCTCCTCCGATGCCACTGTGCTTGTCTTGTTCTATGGGAGCTTTCCAGGTGCAAGGATTTGGGCCAAAGTATTCTGAGGTGAGTGGTAGGGAAGGGGAAAGTCTCAGTTTTGGGTTCATAGATTTAGACAGCGCAAAGGGGTGTGTTTTACAGCGGGCAAGAGCTTACTACTTCTAAGAAAACCAGCCTCCTTTGAGGCATGACAAACACTCAGCTATCAAGCGTGCAGAGCTCGAAGTGACCACTACAGCATGGATATGCTCACGTGCGTGCACACAAAATCAGAGTTTGTAATGGAGAAGGCTCTGGCTCCTTCCCCACCACTTTGCTTTCAAGCCCCAGTTTACAGACTTGGTTTCGACTCATCACATCACACAGCAGGAACTGTGTTCCTCGTGTTTCCGACTTCAGAAAGAACACGTAAGCATGATCAATACACTGACAGAAACACAGGACAGTTTGTGAAGGGTTTACATGCAGAGACACAAACATTCTAGCAAACACTCAAAGTTGAGTAGGACTTAAGTTTTCAAGCAAAAACTCTTGTTGCCAGATATAGCAGACTAAGTGACATTAAAACAGTTCATGATAATGTCTGGATGCTGTGTCTAAAATAGCATTTGAAAGTGTCTAAAATTGGGTGTTTGGCTTCTTTCTGTTTTTAAACTTGAGCTTTTTTCCTTTGTAGCTGACACTTAAATACACATAGAATCAATAGAAAAAAAAAAGAAAATGTTTGGATTATAAATAAAAGGTAGATGTGGGTCAAAGATTTATTTTTTAAAAAAATAAATACCAGTTGATGTCTTTTATAATTGAGACAGAATAAATTTTGAGCAGTACAAATCCAGTTATTTAAGAAATTCAAAGTTCTTAATGAAACAGGAAAAAAAAATTCCTTAGCTTTAAGAAAAACAAATACTTTACCCAGTGTAGTCAGCCCTATTACTGTTGGTATAACATAGTTTCCCTTTTGCAGTGCCTCTCCAACACTATGCATTGGTCCATAGAGATTATACAGTCCTGTAATGATGATTATCATCTCAAGAACTGAAATTGGCACTGAAATGAGAGCAGCCAGAAAGTAAGAAGAAACAAATGAAACACCTGCACTCTTTAGCATTCATCAAGTGCTATTGTTTTCCACAGGTCTTTCAAATTAGTTGAAATGACTTTTTGACCATCTGTCTTTCCCTCCTGTCTATCACTATGTAGTGCCCCCGCACAAATGTACCTCTCCTTTACTTTGGCTAAGAAAAAGCACTTTGGTCCCGAGGAAATAGAATTATTTCGTGCTTCTCAGCTGGAAAGCACCTAACACCATCAGCATCTGAAGTCCCTACAGCCCTGTGGATTGATTAGGTAACACATACTGTAACAATATCTTACACGTAAGGGCAAATCCCTGGTTTTTTCCCTGCAAGGTGGTTAATGTATATGTTACAGGATTTTTTTTTTTTTTCACGTGTTTGACAACATAAAGAGAGTTTGGTCCAGATATCTGGCTGTGTCTCTGCAGAGGGCAGAAAACGTGGATGTAAGACTCACTCTGCTTTTCCCCTTCAAAATCAAGCCCATCCAAGCTTTCCTATTGGATTGTTTTACTATTTTCATAGAAAAATTGAAGGAGGTAATAAAAGTAACTTCTCTGTAATGTTTCATATTTGTTACACTACTTTAAAATTTAGTTGATGAGGCGCTATTGAAACTTGCCCAGTCCCTTGGCTTGGACCTCAGATGTATAAAATTTAATTTTTGGTTCTGTGTCTACCACTGAGGTTTTTTCACAGCCAGGCATACTTTGGGTTTAGTATCTTCATAAACAAGATGCATTTCAAATTAGTCTCATCATTTTTTACAGTGCGGGAGAAATGGAGAGGGGAGGGCTTTCATTTCAATTTGATGTAATGTTTTGAGTCAACACAAAACATTTTTTGTTGTTTTGCCAAAAAAAAACCCCAAACATATTCAGCTGTGAGTCAAGGCAAGCCACAACCTCCCAACTATTTTATTCTGGCTGTTACACTGAAAAAAAATCATTAATCACTCAGACGTATGCTGCTGTACACCACAGGATGAGTGGCCATTTGCTTTTGCACTTCTTTGGGTGCAGAGAGAGACAGTGTGTTTCTCCTCCATATACTTTTCTCTCTTTTTTTTTTTTCTTTTTGTGAGCACATTGCTATTGATACCTGTCAAAACCAGTGGCATACTTTGACAGTATCACATGCCACTGGCAAAGGAGTTATTGTACATCCTGCCCTTTGGTTCCCTGTTCAACCTAAATCAACAAAGGAAATGTTCAGTCAAAGTATTTGCAGTGGCAGTTCGGGGTTCCTGCTTCTCTGTGCTTGACGTCGATATGTTTACGTCTTTGGAAAAAACACGAGCTCACCAATGCCAAGATTGTGCTGGGCACCTGACATGCATTGTGTAGCAGTGTCACTCAAGCTACTTAAATATAAAAAGTGTTTTACAAGCCTAAGTTTCAGGGTATTATGTTCAACCCCAGTTCTCAGCCATTTCTGAGAATTTCTGAAGTTTTACTGTGTTGTAGAAATCACATTTTAAAATCTTAAAAGCTTTTCCAAAATGAATTTTCCAGCCTCAGAGTAATCCTTGTCATTTCAACTGGTGTGAAATGATTTCAACTCTGTAGTCCTAGGATTTTATGCCTGCCTTGCGCAGGTGTAACTGACGATACTGAATGTGCGGTAGTGGAAAATCACATCCGATTAAATCTGCATCGTGTCTACAACAGCTGAAGGACAGAAAACTAAGTAATGAATCCCATCTTTTGAATTAGCAAACATGAAAGAACTGAGTCACATTCTGATCTCTGGGATGCCAGTGTGAAGTAAGAGAAATTATACAGCCTTAAAAGCAATACCATGGCATATGTAGCAGATCAAATTCAACGATTCTTTATGATGAAATTAGCAACGAGGGGGAAATTCAGACTTAATTCACCATCTCCCCACAACTTCAAACACCAATGGAAACAAACTTTATATCCCACCACAACTAGAAGTGGAAAACAATGTGTTTAATGAATAACCATGTAATTTCTTAAATTACTATGAAATTAAGTTAAGCTTTACATTCATTTAGATTGCACTCATTTTCTTGCAAATTTTTCCATGCCTTTTCTGATCTAATTTCATTTTCTGGAATCTGATGCAGGAATAAGGCATCCCAGATGAAAAACAATAACCAAACAAAACCTGAGGAAGAAGTAACATTTTGCATTTATTAGTTGCAACTAAGAGCTGTTACGCTGTTCTCTCTCCAGTGAGGACAGCCTTGTGTGGTCAGCTGAGGTACAAGCTCTAACGATTGTAAGATTTTCATGGCTTGCTTTCTTTTATCACCAACCTGGAGGTTAAACAATGTAGTTTCCAAACAATCTTAAAATCACAGAGTGAAAGGCAAAAGATTAAGAGCCTAACAGGATGCAATGTGCTCTGCACTTACTGTGGAAAAAAAAAATCTTTTTAAAAAACAGACATTTAGATTAGGTAAAAACATCCAACCCAGCACACCTACACCATTCCTTTGGATGACCATAAAGTCAGCTTTCTGGGTTTTTTTGTTTTCAACCCCTGTCTTTCCAGAAAAGGGCTCTACATGCATGTTTGGTTTCCACTGGATTCAATGACTTTTCAAGACAACTATTTCCTCAGACTTGTTCTGATTCTTACGTCTACATTTATTGTTCCCTCCATTTCCAAGCTTCAGTTTTCCGCAAGGTGTTTGCTTTGCATTCTATCGAAACGGTGCTGGAGCCCGACGGTGGCACTGTCACTGAAGGGAAACCTGGGCGGGTCACTTGGGACATGGAGGTGGCTTTTCAGTGGGGTGGATCTGCAGCACCCCTCACTTTAGGGGCATGGAAATACCAGTTATGTTCCCTGGAGAGAGCAAAAACACCCAAGAGTCAGAGCTTGAGCCTTTTAGATGACAGGCATTGTTTCCTGTCTCTTTTTAGCTTTTTTACATTCCTGCCTCCTAACATCACTACATTCCTGTGCATCCAAGAGAGCCCGGCGTGTGCAGACATTGCAGTGAGTTTTGCTCACTCTAACAACAAATTTTGTGAGTGAGAGGATACATCTGTGACTGGGGCCTTTTAGGACAACTCTTGCAGCAAGGGAAAATGCTGCCTCTCAATGCTTTCTTCATCTCTTCCTTCATGTGGTATTAGGTGAATGGTGAGAAAGGTGGAGAGATGTGAAAGCTTCAATCTCCATCTCCACCATCAGAACATGAAAAAAGGCTAGGCAACTAATTACAACGTATGTTTCCCAGGAGAGGCTGAAATCCTTGAGACCTTGGCTTTACATGTCACTACTACATGGTTTCCAGCTCCAGACAAAATCTTCTCGTGGAGTTCCTGAGAGGTGGCAATGCTGTTTCTGCTGTTTGTCCAGCGGAGGCAGACTGACATACACCAGCCACAAGTCAGGCTCAGCTGATATAGGGAAGTGAGGATCTGTCTTCTTTTGCCATTTTGTAGCTCCCACTAAAGTCTTCAAATGTAATTCGCCTACCTAAACACATGCCATGGTGCCCACACATCAGATAGATAGACATGGAGATATAAGGCCCTCCAGTCGTCACCAGTCTCTAGATCCCAAAAGGGGCTCAGGAAGAGAAGGTTTTATCATCATACTCTACCAATTCCTTAAATAGCAGGCTTGACTCGACACTGTTTTCAACCTGCCTCTTTTCCAGAGCAATCATTTTTGAGCAAAATAAAACTAAACCCAAAAGAGAGCCCAGAAAAAAGAAGAAACATTATCTCACTTGGTTTTGAGTCAGCCTCTCCAGAGTCCTCAGGGAGCAGAAGAGCAAACAAGACTATGTTCAGAATGTTCCTGTTCCTGAGCTGGGCTAAAACAAATACACTGGAGCAAGTAAAAACACATTCGAAACAAATCCAAAAGCAAACCTATCCCCTGAAAACCAGGACACTGACTGGGGCTATGAGGCAGCCAGCAAAAACAGGGAAAGATACTCTTTTAGACCTACAGGCTGCACCTCTCAGCACAGATAACAGAAACTAATGTCTACAAGTGCTGCTCTGCTTTTGACAGGTACTGTATTAATAAAAGCACCTAGTTAACTCCAGACAGCTGCACCCTGTGTGAATTTGGGTGTAGCAGCTACCTTTAGGGATCTAACTGACTCAGCAAAGAAAGACCACACAACCCAGAGAGCTCGTAAGCTGCGGGCTGCGTCCCACATGGAGGTCAACCAGAGTTACCTTCTCAGATTCAGGGCATCCAAGCACGGAGCATGCAGTGCGATGAGCCTGTACCAGTTGGTATTGTAATTGGGTACCAGATGTTCAGCTGAGAGTAAAGGGAGAGTGTAGACTCGTTACAGCTACAGATATGTGGGACTGGAATGGAGGATACATGTGCTATGAGGTGGAGACCAGTTAAAGAAGAACTTTGTTCTTCACCACTGAACTAATGTGGTGAGTTGTAAGAAGACAACCTAAGTCACTCCCTTGTCAATTCTGGGGCTGCTTCCAAACATATTTTTCTCTATGCAAGGAAAGCTGACCAAGCACATTCACTGTCTGTGTATTTCACAACTTCACATAGTGGGCTTGCAGTTGGCTTGTTCAGTTCTAACTCATCTATACTTAGTGCATCATCTGTGCTTTGAAGAGAATACTAGGTCATATTGGCAGCTAGTGTGAAATGGCAGTGGAGGCTTCAGTGAATCTGAAGGAGCTATTTTTGATTTACATTAGCTGGGGATATTTCCTGGCTAACAAAAGACATGAAGGAAGGAGATGTGGGACTTGGTGGTCACAGTTTAGTCTCTACAGTCACGGCAGTTGCAGTAAATCTTTAAGTAGCTTCCCTTCCATTAGTTAACCTGCTTTTATTTAATTTTATGAAACACCACTAAGTGGTAATTCATTTTAAGAGCTGCTTTGATTTCCTCAGAATCATGGTGTGTATGTAAATTCAGAAAATGGACTGCAACAGCCCTCCTGACCCACCTCCTGAATAAAACATTTTTTGTTACGGAAAAACAATTAACAAGAAGCAATGAAATTTGATTTCTTTAATCTGTGCAGTGATGAAAGCTCCCCTGATGTGTGCTTGTCTTTCTGGAAGCACTCTGTGCTGCCACTAATCCTTTGCATTCTTTAGAGAATGCTCATTGATTTAACTACCATCAAATGTAATTATGTTGTCCGCAGGTATGTTTGTCACGCACTACACTGGCATACCTTTGAGGTCATTGAGTAATTTCTCCAGAACATAGAAGGATAAGAAGGGATCATTTAAAGCTGTGTTTCTACAGCTTTCTAGATGCCTTTGACCTTACTTTCTACTGCTTTTGCACAGGTATTGTACCCACATGGAGGCAGGTCAAAATAAACCACTCTTCAGGGATCCTGCAGTACCCCCATCTAAATTAAAAAACAAACAAACAAACAAACAAAACAAGTGCACTAAAAGGCTGAGGGTTTGAAATTTGAATCTTAATTCTGCTGCTTATATCAAAACTAGCTATTGATAATAAGTATTTGCCATCTACTTTCCACATGGAAGTCCACAGTTACTATCTTCTGCTTTCATCTGTAGCAGCCTGTGTGTGTAATATACCTTGGTTTACATCTCCTGGCAGTAGTAAGGAAAGCCTCTCCCACATCATGTGCACACACACATGCATAGCAAGTAGTATTTATACTTCTAGCTTTATGTAACCAAATAAGGACTAAATCTTGAGAGCCACCTTAATGCAAGAGTGAGAAAAATACATAGTCCATCTTTTTTTCTCTCTAAACAAGGTGGAAAAGATGCCTAGGATTCAGAGAAGGCTAGGAGACAGCTGTAACCCTAACACTATCTATTTGGAAAGGAGGCTAGGAAAGATGTGAAACCTGCACTTAGCATGCTGGAAAACCCTTCTTCAGCAGCTAGCCTTGCTGGCTGTCATGGAGATGGAGCTCACCACAGCCTCCCCACATGTGGTGGTGAAATTACTTCACCATCAACAAATCAGGAACAGTTTGAATTGCATTCCAGTCCCTCTGTAAAAGGAGAGACAGGTCCCACTGACTTCAGGGGAGCACTTGGTTTATGGTGGTGCAACGAAATCAAAACTTGTCTCTGAAGAACTTCTTGGCAACTTGAAGGCAAGATTTTGCTACTATTGCTCACCTTACCCCACAAACAGTGCTATTAGATTTCTTTGGGGCTGTTTTACGCCTACAAAGGACAACTCTGCCTATCTGGGAGACTTGCAGGCAATAATGTCTCCACTCAGACATTGTGCACAGGGAACACCTGTAATGTTGAAACCAAAGCCAGAGGTTTGGGATGTCCTGCAATGAACATCCAAGGAGGAGTTGTGTCTCCTCCTCCTTCTCCTGCTAGCTGCAGAATATTTTTTCTGTGCTTCTTAGGCTGAATCTACTACCGTGTCTGGTCATTGACCCATCAAGCAGGGGAATCCTACTGCACCAGTGGTTATGTGAAAATTTCTTGTTACAGAGGGTTTCCTGCCCAATGCCTTGGACTAAGGATGGCTACCCCAGGAATGACTCTTCCCAGTGCTCCCTGGGAGGTCATGATGGTGTGTATTTTCAAAGCAACTGAAGCATGTTTACTTGTTTGTGGCATGATATACCTGTTGTGCAGGTAAATAAATTATTTTAATAACTGAACTAGCTATTTTCCTCAGCGTTAAAGGAAGGAGAAGACTTATTTCTGTAATAAAGTCTGTAGTCATATGAAGATAGCTATGACCCATTTAGATGTGGACATGACAGCCTGTTTTTTAACATACAGTCATCCTATGCTGGTTTTTCTGCCATAAACACTTCCTTTCCACACTGAAATATCATTTCAGCTTCACAGTGGGGTCACGAGAAAGCGAAATGATCTGTTAAACCCAGGTATCCTGAATGCCCATAGTCTACTAACTTGTCTTCCCTATCAGCATTATAAAAACTAATGAAAAGATGATATAAATTATTTTGATTGGTCCTTCCAACAGCACCTTCTTATTTTAAAACCATCACCCTGTCCAGCTGTACCATTGACATAAATTGTTTAAGTTTTTCAAACTGCTGTTTAGATTTGACATCAATCCCTCCCCCATCTACTCATTTGCAAAATGCTTTAAAGTAAAGTAATATTTTGCAAAAATGGGAACCATATGAGTTTCTCTGTGCAGCCAGTAAAAATTGCAGGAATGGTGTATGCGGTCACTGAAAAAGCAAGCAAGAAGAAGGAGGAATGTGTGTGCATGAAAACAAAGAAATTACAGCAACGACAAGTGATAAGGACTATGCTGGCATTATTGTTTGGCCTTTGCCAAGAGGAACCAGGAGCATGTAGGCACAATTTAAGCAGCAGCAGGACATGCAGCTTGGGAAGGCCCTCTGAAATTCCTAGTCATGTAGTTTTCTGGTGCCATCATAATTATGTTGCAGAACACAGACTACTGGGACATGTACAAGTCACAACAGCTTTGAGCAACCCATAATTTGCAGCATTATAATAGTAATGCAACCATATGATGAAAAACCTTTTTAGATCCACTGGTAAGAACTAATTCGTTACTGAAGTCAGACATTTTCATTAATATGTTTAAATCAGGAAAAAAAAGTGTGGGTAACTGCTCCACGCAAGAAAAGTAAGAAATGAAACTGTTGCTGCAGTGGAACTTCATTGCTAAGTTACTGCCTAAAACCTTCAGTTCAGAAAATAAACAACTGAATTATTTGCTCTTTTCTGTTAAGCTTAGGTTTCTGTTAAAAGTAATTAACTGCCCCCGCAGAACTGAAAAAGTTACAGTAGGGAGCAAGTTGTCGGATAGACCTGCAGTTGTAAGCTGACCTAGCTTCACTGACCCTGCCTGAAAGGTGCCAGTTTACACCTGCTAAAGATCTAAGCTTTGCACAGAAGGAGAGAAAACTAAGACAAAACGTGCCCGTTTTCAGAGATGCAGCTCAAACAGGTAGTCTGGTCCTACTGCAGTTCCTGCGAGGTACCCCAGTAATATTTCCAACTCTGAAGACTTGAGCCAATATCTTACAGAACTGAATTTTCACAAAGATGAAAACAAAAATTAAATTCATCCAGAACAAAACCAGTATAGCATCAACATTATTTTTTTCCTTGTTCAGGAGCCCACAGCATTCAAAAAGAAACACGTCTGTAAGATCTGATCTGTACCTTATTCAGTTTCCATGTTGCCCGAGGAGGCAATGAGAATTATGAACCTTGATGTTTCATTAAAAGATTAGCAGCAGCATCAACTTGTTGCACTACAGAGTAAATGAAAACTGAGATTCCATGATGCTAAGATAAGAGTACAATTTTCTTGAGTGCCACAAGCAGTTATGCTCAATGGCATCTTTCACCAGGAGAGTGCGTGTTATTGCAGTGCACACCGTGGAAAACCCAGCGCTCGGTCAATGCCTGACAGTAGCATCCTTCTGGGGCACCCCGGTGGTGCCACGAGGATTTAGAGTTGCCTGAGTTGGCAGTTGTGGCCATGATGGTGAGCACAGAGCTCTCCCTACCTCAGCGGAAGAGAAGACTCCAAAGCAAGCGGAGTCACGGCAAAATGTGCTGCATGCTGAGAAGCTGGTACCGTACGAGCTGTCCTGCAGGAGCCCTTCCAACTGGCACAAGATAAAGCAGCCCTGTAGCTATTCTAATTTGCATTGAGGGGTGGCTCTGCGCCAGGTGCCGGATCTGAAAAAGCCTGAACTCAACAAGTTGAGTACCGAGCCTATAATGCTGAAGAGTAATATTCAGGCAAAGAACATTCAAAGCAAAGAAAAGGTGGTTATCCAAGTTTAACTCATAATATTAGGCCATAAAATGAGCTCTGTATAACACTTAGTTAAAACAGAATACCTGTGGGATTATAAATCTTTTGCCTTGAAGTGCAGCGTGTTGGCATGGAGAGCAAATGCTATTGTGGAAGAGTTATTTCATTGCATGACAATTGAAATAAATGTTGTAGAAGCATTTACACATGTTTCTTTGGATGTTACCCTTCCCTTTACTTTGATAAGATGCAGGCAAAATAGCTTTCATAACTTTAAAAATCCCTTTTCACTCATATTTTATATAAGCCCTGTAAAATTGAAAGTACAATATGTTTCCTCACTGCAATCAATCTCTCTTACACACAGTTATTGCCAGAAATACGCAGAAACACCTGGTTTACTATTCTGGGATCTCACTTTCAGGCTAAGATCTTGCCACTATTTTCTATCAGCTTAATATTTTGTTTAAAACACTCACACACACACATATGCATACATACACGCACACAAATATATATGTATAGATATACTTACATGTATAAAATTGCCTGAAATCCAACATCAGTTTGAAATAAAAGAACAATACATAACATGCATTTTTTTGTTTACCTATATAAGGGCTAATTACAAAAAACAATATGCTCTACAACTACCTGAAAGGAGGATGTAGAGAGATGGGGGTCGGTCTCTTCTCCCTAGTAACAGACGACAGAACAAGAGGAAATGGCCTCAAGTTGCGCCAGGGGAGGTTTAGATTGGACATTCGTAAAAATTTCTTCACCGAAAGGGTTGTCGGGCATTGGAACAGGCTGCCCAGGGAGGTGGTGGAGTCCCCATCTCTGGAGGTATTCAAAAGACGTATAGATGAGGCCCTAAGGGATATGATTTAGTGGGGGACTTGGTAGTGATAGGTTAATGGTTGAACCCGATGATCTTGGAGGTCTCTTCCAACCAGAACAATTCTATGATTCTATGATTCTATGATAGAAGATTCTTGGGAGTAGAAACTATTACCAGAATGAAATATGTGCATTTGTTTCAGGCTCTCAGGAACTACCTCATATACTACCTCATTTACTAATTAAACAGTGCATTTTATAAATGTAACTGATGAATGGCAAAGTGCTGCTCAGGAATGAGCTGAGACCCTCTCACCTTCTGACTAACTTGCTTTGAAATATTTCTTAAAGGATTCAACCACGCTATAAATAGAACTAGTCAAGCTTCTTCTGGATAGTTTCCCTGATAGGAGACAGCTTTTTTTTAAAGAAAATATTTTCATAAATATATTTACATTTTTTTTAAATGAAGATAGGGAATGATTTGGTTAGCAAAAAATATGTTGGAAGAAAAAATGAAAACATGCTTGCTTTCATCTCCACTCTTCATGCTGAAGAGATGATCCTCTCCCACCTAATTCTAATCACAGTGTGAAACACAGCTAGAGGCTTCAGGCTTCAGTTCATTCCCAAAGCCAGATTAAACCCTCTAAAAATTAAGTACACGAAGAGGACCTTTCCACCTCCTCCTCCTCCTCTCTCAGTCCACACAACTTGGAACAAAAAAGTATTGTAATTTTTGCTTCTATCTAAAAGTCAGCTGATATTTTGCACACAGAGGATTCTTCTGCTGGGAAAATGGTCATCTGAGAGAAGAGAAACCTTCATGGGATACAGCCAAACACAGTTCTTCGGCAATGGTGGTATATGACTTCTCAGGGAACTTCTAGTAAGCCCCTTCTCTGCTTCTCAGAGATACAGTATTCATCCTTCAGTAACACATTTTTCAGCTTTTGGACTCCCAGGAAGCCACAAAAAATACTATTCAGTATTACAGGACTGGTTTTGCTTTTTAATTTTCCTCATAAGAAAAGATGTCATAGTCAGCATTCTTCCTTAATATAAATTATTTAACACTGTTTAGAAATTTTTATTCCCTCTAACACTGAGCTCAAGATGGCAACTTCATACAGGCACAAGCATTTTGAATCATCCAGAAAATTACAGTAAAATGAAACAAAAAAAAAAATACAGCTTCAGAGCTATTCTGAGCATAAAACAGACATCTGTAAATTTAAAGATCAAAGAATTTGACTTATGACTAATTGGATTTTAAAAACAGACTTTTCAGCTAAAAAAATAACCTTGTTCTAAAATTCTTCTGCAATTAAACATGAATAAGTAAATAAAGGGTAATTTTGAGACTGCCAAAACCCAAAAAATTCTCAGCAGGTTATAGATCATCATGCTTCTTTTGTTGCCTTCAACTTTGTGCTGGAAAAACAGATGTTAAAAACATCATAATGCCTCAAGTACTGTTTGTTTGAGAGGAGCAAAATGTGCTATGTTTGACTTCTATTTGGACACCGTAATGTACGAGTCCTCTCTCAGAACTGGCAAACTAAACATCCTTAAGCCATGCCTGCAAAACCCATACGTGTCAAATCTCATGCAATATATAGCAAGAGAGAAAGGTTTCCTTAACCTTTGTGACTTGGTGGCACTTGGAAATAAAATACCAAATCTAGTTTCTGAACTAACCTAACATCTTGTCTGAACACAATGAAGTCGGGGTGGAACGTAGGTAGTTCCTTGCAGCCAGTAATTTATCTAGTAATTAAGCCTTTTGTTGTCTTCTGTGAAAAGGACGTTCAAGCCAACTTCAATTTTAATAAATACATTAATCATTATGAACTGTTTCAAAGATGAGATTCATTTGGTGCCCTATTTGCAAGGAACTCATTTCACCCCTGTTTTCCACTCTTCTTCTTCATTCATTCCTGATGTTAACTGGTCACATGCTATTTCTGTTTCCATACTCGAGAGAGAGAGCAAGACTTTCATAAAAAAGAGTCGGAAGATCAAAAATACTCCTAGAAGATGTGCCCCATACAAAGTGTGAAAGAGGTTGCCTGAGCATTCCCGTGGAAGCAGCCACAAACATAAACAACCACTCTGGAAACAACAGGAGGTTTCCATCAAAACTGTTTTTGATAGAAAGATGAGTCTTTACAAAGGTATTTTTGTTTGTTTTGTCTGTTGAAAAAAATCCAACACAATGCCATAGTCTTGTGAATCTGCTACGGGTCCGTGTTACTTTCCACAAGCTACACTCTGCGGACAGATTTCATCCCCTTTGAGGCAACGTGGTTTTCCTTTTTAAGAGGGAAGATCATGGTGCATGATGGGATATACGGTGCACGATGGGATATACAGTTCAGCCAAGAAGAGAAACTAGGAGGATGGACCAGTCCAGCCATAAATCCCATGAGGCACTCTTATAAACTTCCAAGAACCAATTTACCTGTCTGTCAAAATAATTTGTTCTTAGATTGAAATATTTTGAAAATAATCTTTTATTTTAAAAACTGAAATGTTCATTAAGAACCAGGGTCTCTTTTTATCAGTTCTTTTTAAAAAAAAAAAAAAAAATTTCACTTTTTCCTTTGCTCAAAAAGTATTAAAAAATAGTGCTCCATGAAGAGTTCTTTTTTCCAGTTCAGTGTCCAAAGAAAAAAGAGCATAAAAACAAAGATCAGCTTGATCCAAATTAAAAAAATAAATAAATTCTTTCCTTGAAATGAAAACCTGCCAAAAACATTCTTTACCTAATAAACATTTTGTTAAATTCCAGGAAATAAAAAATTACGTTTGGCAAATCTAACCTCACTCTCTTCGAAGTTAAAAAACCCACAACAAAACCTTCCTGCAAACCTAAAGAGTTTTATCATGGAAGTATCAAAGAAAACATTTTGGTCTTCCTGATTAACCTTACTCCTGCACCAACCCTCCACTCCCAAACACTTCTCTTAGTTTCATCCAATACCATAAATGTTATTACTAGGAAACTGTAGTTTTGGAGAATAAAAAAAAAGGTATGGGAAGAAAAGAGGGATAAGGCAATTAGTAACAGAAAGATTTACTTAGCTCTACAGTATCTTTTGAACCCACCCAGTCTTATTCTGCACTGCCCATGAATGCTACTTAACAGAAAATGAACATTAAGATGTTTCTCCAAAGTCTCTTGAAGTCAACCTAAAGACTCCAAATGACATCACTAAGCACTGCATCAGGCTCTTTGGCATCTGGAGTTGGAAAGACTCATTGCTCTTTTTGCCAGTTCTGACAAAATCTATTTGAATCAAATGTTGTACATCCAAATGGACAGAAAATATCTGATCAGAAAAAAAAAAAAAAGAGTATGTTTTCATTTAAATTGTATTGCTTAGGTCGTCTCTACAGATTTATATCATGCTGCATTTTGCCAAGTTGGCATTTGTATTAGTTCTAATAGTGAGTGCATCCAGTTGAAAGTTCTGAAAGAATTAGAAACAGATTGGGTTTTTTAAATATTTGGAAATTTGCAAATCCAAAGACGTCACCAGCTACCCAATCTCTCTATAGTTTTTCTCTTTATTTCCTGTAACACTGTCATGATGACAAACACGATTCTGCCACGATCCCTGCTAAAGCACAGAACAAGACCATGGAACTGAAACGTAGCAGAGAAAACAGCTCAACATTACCCAATCTCCAACGCATCATTAGCAGTTTTGTTAATATTTGAAGAATGAAAGTGACTGCTTTTGCTTATAAGAAACAAACTAGAGCCTGTGAGAATTATGTAACAGTCATCCACTTTCATTTTGAGGACAATAGTTTTTGCTGTGAAAAAAGACCTCAAAATGGTAGTGAGCTTGGGTGTGAACAGGAAACCAAAACTTGCATTTCACCCAAGTCCATAGGTGTATTGAACTGGACCACTCGTGGTCGCACCAAGGATGCACATGCTGCCAATGAAAGCCAGAAACATTTTGAGAAGTGTCAGTGCAACACTTCAGCATTTTGGGTTTTTGTCCCAGGGTCTCACAGAACTGCTCTGAACTGCCAAGTGGGAGATGTGCAAGTTTTAAGTAAAGATCCAGAAATGAAAAAAAAAAAAAGCAAGCCACCAAACTGAGCACAAGGTTTCACTGGTTGGAATTGGCTGTTCCACCTGTACAACTTTGCTCAGGAACATATATCAGCCCCAGTGTTTGGCAAGGGTTTGGCCTTGACAGGACTGTAAACACTGCATGATCATAAACCCCGAATTTGTAGCGTTAGTCATGAAACAGAGTAGTGTGTTATAAAGCATTAGCAAGATTTTAGGGTAAGAGTCAAACTTGGGATCTTGATCTTTCTGGAATTTGGTGATAAATTTGTCCTGTTTTTTTCACCTTAAATCTTCTCACCTTCAGTCCTACTAATTCAGGCAGCTGTGTCTGGAAAACAGCTGAAGACCTAGGCTACAGCCACGAGTCAGTGCTGTCACTGGTGAAGCGCATCAGGCAGAATGAGGACTTCCCTCTGCTGTTGCACACATCTCAGATAAAGAAAAGGCCAAAAAGAGATGTTTTCAAAACATTTAGTAGTAGTGGCTTGATTTCCCTCACTTGCATTCATTTTGAACGTGATTTAAACAGCAGTAAAATCTATCCAATGCTTTGGAAACATCTGGATGCTGCTCTGAGCCTGAGTATCAGGACCCACCTCCAGAAGAATGCAGAGCTGTTTCCTCACTGGCCTGAGCCCTTTACTGATGGCTTTGCTGATCGTCAGCAGCGAGCCCCCAGTTTTCCTGAGTGCTCTTCTTGTACACGAACACCTATTACGGTACAGTCAGTGAAAGTGGCTCCCACAGGCTGGGTAAACATTTCTCCAAGCCCATCAAGCTAGCCTGCCGTGGTGAAAAGTCTTTGCAGGTGGAGAGCAAGTGCAGAGCTGCCAGCCAACCCACAGCACAAACATGGGGTCAGTTCCTCCCGCAGCAGAAAGCTGCTGAGCAATTTGCCCCAGCTGGCTAGTCTTTGTGTACTCCCCAAATCCAGCCCCTCTGGTCTGCAGATGCTCCTGCCCTCTCCCAAGAGGAAAGAGGCCTGTACTCAATGGGATGTTTGGTTAGCCTCCACACCTTGAAGCATTAAAGGGATGTTCTCCAAGGCACTTGAGCCCCCAGCAGTCTTCTGCAGTGGACTCTCAGCATGGCCGTTTATGGGGCCAGCATAACTCAGCTTCATCACCACTGCCTTCTTCCCACCTCCTGGCAGGCTCTGCGGGCTCTGCAATAGTCAAGCAGGAGTACCTGAACGGGAAACAGAAACTGTGACTGATGGGGTGGCCTGAGTAAGCAGCATAGACTTGGATTCCCACCAGAAGGTGGAGCAGTGCTAGCACCCAAAAGGACAAACCACAGCCAAATTGAATCTATCTGTCAGCAGGAGAGAAAGTGGGAAAGCAGTTGCCTCTCTAGCTTCCAGACTTCCCTGGCTGAATCAGGAGAAGAGGGCTCAGACCCACAGTACCCACAGTTTGGACATTGGCTCCAAAGCGGAGCTGTAGTCCTCTCATGTTGTACTGGAATAGCTGGCCTCGCACCTTTGCCACAGGCGCATAGATTTTCCCTCTTCACCGCACGCTGCTCCAGAGTTTCCCAGGTGGGAACCCATACATCTATGGTGGCACCTGCTACACAGGAACATACTCTTAATCACAGGCTTTAGGGGCTGACACGACATCACCCAAAGAAACAGAAGGAAAGAGCACATCAGAAAACCAGCATGTACTGGGAGAGAAACAGACTTGGACAGGAGTAGGGGACAGGTTTAGCAGCAGGGTTGGTGAATCACTATACTATTTCCATGCCAGAGGACGTTTAAACACTAGATAAATTTTGCTTGTAGCGCATGTACCGGTTGCTGTTCAGTCCAGTGGAGCAGGAATGCAGTGGCTTTCCAACACCACTAAAAATAAAGCCACCAGGGAACAGATCCTGTCTCCCTTCCTCATGCAGAGCAGCACCTCATCATGCATGAAGTCTCACTGCTCGCATGAAGGATGCTTGTTGCTCCTCTGGCACCTGAAGCAGCACTACGGTGCTGAGTTAGTGAAAAACAGCAGAGCAGACACTGCTGGCTAATGTGTCCTGCTGCCACAGCACAGGGATAAGACCTCCCGCTCAGAGATGGTAAAGCTGCAGAACTGTAGCAGAGGAAGGAGCTCTGTTCACTCAGAACTGGCTGCTCAGGCCGGGTTCGTATACCACTTGCTGGCTCCTTTTTTCAGCTTTGTAGGCTGAGGGGGAGGGAAGGTAAAGCAGAGGGGAGGGGAGGTCAAGGAAGATCCCAGCAATCATGAGTCACCAGGGCCTGATACTTATTTAGCAAATAGCATGAATCTGATTACTGCAGAGGGAATAGCTGCTGTGAAACAGCATGAGACAGCATGCTTTTCATCGAGCTCAGCAGGGTGAACAGTAAAAGCTCAATGGGGGAATACGGTTATACATTGACCTGCTTCTACCATGTCGCTTCATGTTGCAGAGGAGGAGAAGCAAAGCATCTCCGCAGCCCCGTGCTGCGCACAGCCTAGCACCCACAGGCAAGTTAGCTGTGTGCATGTCTTTCTGCTCATCTGCTTCCCAAAACCCTGACAGGCTGTGATGGCAAGCCTCAAAAAAGATCACTCATAATCCAGTCCAATTTAATAACCAAGAATTAAGCTACTTCTCTTTTTTATTGACCTGACTTCCTCATAATCCAGTTGTTCTTGTCCTGAAAGCAGATGCCATAGTCGGTGCCGGCACTGTTACAATCTGAATCAGATTCCTGTCCCATTTCCTACTGGGCTTGTTTCTGAGGCAGAGATGAGGGTTTCACGGTGAGCCTGCTGCTCTTGACCATCTCCCAAGGCTGGCAGATCAACACTGCTGGGAGCCACATGGTAACATGAACACCACTGAAACAGATTTTGAGGCCCATAGATATACAAAACACACACATACACAAATCCACAAGAAACAAAAACACTGTGTAAACACTGTTCTATCAGCACTGGTTAACACCGTTGCCTAGAGCCCGGTTTTCAGATAAACATAGTGTTTGTTTTCCTAGCTGGAAGTATAAAGTGAGCCACAAAGGACCAGGCATAAGCCTCTCTCTCTTGCTGGTTCACAAAAAATCTGTGCTCCTTGTGAGCTTGACAGCAGATGCTGACAGTGTGACTATCAACTATAGAGGTCAAAGAAGATAACGGAAACATAGATATGGCCTCCCTTAGAGAAGACATGAAAAACCCCTCATACCTCCCTTCTGCTTCTCTCACATCTGTCTACAAGACCAAATGTGTTCCAGCCCCAGAGAATGCCTGCATCAGCATCCTTCTTTAAATTATGAGCACCACCACCTCTCCAGCAAATGCCAAGACCTGGCAGCTTTACGAATAAAACTGTTCTGCTAAAGAGCTTGCTGTTTTATTACGTCTTTGACTGATGTGACAAGATTTCCCTTCCCATTTACACAGTTTATCATAAACAGGTAGTCAAAGTCAGGCGCTGCCCCACAGTAGTTCCTCTGGTCTCTGCATGTTTTACAGCTGTGGACCTCAAGACACCTCTCGGGCACTAATCAGTGAGAGTATCATTCTATGAAGAGTTATACCATAAGGAAAATGAGGTTTGGGAGGGAAGACTTTGAAACACACGAAATGGATATTATCACTGCTACCTCTTGCACAAGTACACCTTAGCCACTCCTCCTTAATTCTGCCCTATGTCCACAGCAATAAGAACCACAAATATGTCCTTTTGCTCCTTGTCTGGTGTTCACAGGTAACTCAGAGAAGGGAGTCCTGAGGCTCATCCTAGGTTAACTAAGCCTAGGTTAACTAGATTAACTTACCTTTGGTAATTATTTTCAAACTGAAATAACTCAAGATGTTCAAACTAAGCACAGCCTTTATTAAGAATGTGATCCAAGGACCGACGCTTTCAAAATGCTCTGAGATTTGTGTTAGTAGCCTATAAAGAGAAAAGAACAATCATCAGCTTCTTAGAAATTAGTACTATACAGCAGGATATATGCTCACTGCATGCAGCCATTAATATTTTTAGCAAGGTCAGAAGAGATCTCCAAGGCCTTGCCAAGAGCCTCACCCAGCCATTTCTGCATGAGACTAGAACTTCTGTGTGAGCTATACTGTATCTTATTTTAAAAGATACTAATCTTGATTTAAAGATTGGAGAATTCCCCGTGCCCCTAAGGTAAGTTATTCTAATAGTTAATTATCCTCTCCGTAAAAAAAAAAATCAAAAATATTTAAAAAAACCCAAACCCTCATTACTTGTCTAAATCTGGCTAGCTTCAGCTTCCAAGTGTTGGCTTGCATTCTGCCATTTACTGGTTTAAGACCGTTTCATATCGGAAATCTCTTCCCCATGTAGATACTTGCATGTTATAATTACGTCAGCTCTTAATGTTTCTGGATGAAGTAAGTAGATTTAGCTTCTTAAAATTTCTCACTATAAGGCAGATTTTCCCCAGCTTCAAATCATTCCTGAAACTCTTTCCTGCACCCCTCAAATTTTCCAAAATCCATTGTGGATGTGGACTGCAGGATTAGACACAGTACTCTGATTCTACTTTTGGTTTGTAGTTCTAATTCCACCTCCTCATGCCTACTGGGTAGTCAGTAAAGACCATATTTGCTGTCTTGACTACAGCATCACGCTGGGAACACTCGTTCATATGGGTTACCCACCATACCTCAGCCCTTTCTGAGGTCACTCCGTTCCAGGTTTCAGCAGTCCATGCTAAAAATCCCACATACCACTCTTTCTTCAATTTTTTGGCCTTGCATTTGACTGTGTAGAAATATGCGCTGACCATGAGGGTCTGTCAGCCCAAAGAATTCAGGTGGATCTTCATAGCGAGGTTCTCCTCACCAGAATATCTTGTCACCTGAAGGTTTTTGAAGGAGTTATTTTGCTTTTAATTTTTTGTCGTTTTGTATCTAACAACATTAATCAGCAACATCTGTTTTCTTTTAAATACATATTTCCTTGCCATGCTTCTTACTAGCACTTGTAAACAAGGAACAGACCAGAAAGCAAATTTAGGGAAAACTGACATATCTAATACAAAGCTTCTATCCATTTTTCATTTTTCCTTTTTTTTTTTTTTTTTCCATTAATTCTTTGGTTGTTGTTTAAAGACATACCAATATTTTACCGAACATTATCAGATTGTTTGTCCTAGTGGAGTTCAAAATTTTTACTGGACTACTAATAAATGAAATGATTTGGATAAGATCTGAGAAAGAAGCATTGATATTGCTTCTTCCTGTCTTCTGACCACAACTCAGTGGATAAACTGAGTAGGTTTGTGACCATGAGAATGTATGTTTGAAAAACAGTTCTAATTCTAGTTCACAATTTTAATGCCACATATTTAAAACCTCTAAACCTCTTTCTAGCTTATCTCTGTGCTTAATATCTAGATTTACTGACGGTAACAATGAGAGTTCTAGCACACACTGGTTTTATCATTGCTTTTTCTCATATTGCTGATTTTGGAGTTAAGACTGAACTCAACCCCACTAGAGCTTCCACAAGGCACTGTAACCCCTCTGCCACCTTGAATTATCCTCCATAAAACGTAGTAGGAGAACATTTAATACACAAAAATCGGCACTGCTTGTCATCCTAAGATGCCACTGGCCTTCACAGGGACAGCAACTCCAATGGTTTCAGAAGTTTTGTCCCCAAGAACTCCCCTGACTTCAAGACTTTAGTTCCTCCTCTCCCAGATGGCATTGGCAGAAGAGATTTGAAGTCCCAGATTTAGACTGTCTAAGGATGTGGGTCCTCAATGTCCTTCAGGTGAAAATGAAGCAAAGTGGGGTCATTGTGTTTATTGCAGTACTAAGTGACTTGCAAAAACCAGTGTGGCAAGAAGAAAATCAGATCATAGGAAAGCAGTCCCTCACCTTAGCCAAAATTTGTGGTTGCTGTGGTCATAATTTAATACATGCTTATTGTGTCTCATTAAAGTTTTTGCCCATTTTCATTACTGAAACAATCCTTCTGAAGCTAGGCAAGACTTGTTGGGTTGTTGTCTAGGAAACTAGAGGAATTACAAACCCTGTGTAGCTTTATTTGCAAGCTGACCATATGGAAAATGACTGAATAAATGACCAATACAAACCTTTCTTCAGGGAGCTACTTTTTAGAGTGGTCATGGATATCAAAGTAGGAGGAAATTTTTTAACACAGGCCTTCTATACAAAGCTCTAAGAAATCAATTGTATGGCTTCTTTGGAAACACATGTTACACGCTCCACAATGGAATTGGGCAAGAAACCAGAGGGGCGTCCTTCTCCACGCTTGGGACACCACTGCAGTTGGATACTTCGGATACTCTAAGCTTGCAGGAGGCTGACTGCCACCGAGGCCGCACTAGGGAAGGTTGCTTCTCACTCCTGTTGGTCTGTGTGTTTTTTCATATCCCTGCTCTGCTCTGCATTTACCTCTGCCTGTTCCCACAAGCCAAACAGAGAGTACAAACTTGCAACATAGGGCACCATCCTGTTTTGATCTGATTTTTTTGTTGCACACCAAGGTTCTCAAAATGCACTTCAAGATGTTACAGCACATGGTCTGTGTGGGAATTATGAAGCCAGCTACTGAAACTCGTCAATTCATCATATGCCTCTTCTCACATGCAGATATAGCTTGCCACAGGTAAGTGAGCAATAAAGGAGGATATACTTTTAAAACATTATAAATATTCGATTATTTAAACACTAACATGAGTGAAGAGCTCTTTACTCACAAAAAACCCACTAGGTCTATCTCATCTGTAAAATTATGAAGCAAAAGGCTGGGTGGGAAATGAAAATAATAAAGAAACTGCCACTAGAAAACCAAAGATATTTTTTCTTCGCTGTTAGAAAGAAAAGTGAATAGTGGAAAATTAATCACATGAGCATCCTTAAAATTAGAATGGGCAGTGATTTAAAAGAGACTTTGTTGGACATTACTGTGCAAAGCAAACATTAAGCTACATAGGATATAATTTTATCTGTATGTGCATTCATGTATTCATGCATATGTATATATGTGTGTAGATATACATGCACAAACACGTTAATTTTTCATTCAAATATATTTAATAAAATTAAATCAGCTTTAGTGGTTTCTATTTTTGTTGTTTAAAAATGGAATTTTCTTTTCAGATACGCAAAATTTTGAAATATTCCAGACCCTCAAGACTGTATCTTAAGTCTCAATAAGTACACATAATACCTCTGACTCCATTTGTAATATATCAGATAAAGAATATATTTTAAAATAGTGGTCTTTAAGTGTTTGGTGAAAAATTAAAAGTAGGATATAAGATGTCAACCTCTAGTGAGGAAGGAACTGAAACCCAAGCTTATCTCTGTTCAAATATTTATAAAATTGAAAGCAATGAATTCTATCCTCTCTCTTTCTCCCTCTAATAGTGTGAGTAAAGCAAGAAAAATTTCCATAAAATAATGGCTTCAAGGGTGCTTGTAAATACTCATTTGCTTATGAAGAAAGGATATTTTTTCAAAATAAATCTATTTTGAAATTGCATCCTCAAATCACACTGAAGAAGTGAACTGTGATGCTACATGGATGACCCGTTTCCTCATTCTAACTTGAACCAGCAGGACTCTTACAGCTCCATTTGGATTGTGCAGTTGGAGCAGAGGTTTTCACCATTGTTCTCATAAAGACAGGAAGATTTTTGCTGTTGTAATGCCTTCTGGCTCAGTGGGCTATGTCCCCTAAACGAACCGATCCGCCATCCCCTTGAATTTTTTTTAAAAGATATTAAATTTTTGGTTGGTTGGTTGGTTTTTTTGGGGGCAGTAAAATGGAGAATGTCCATGCACTGAGAAGAAAAGGACAAAGTACACCAGGACAAACTCAAATAACCTACCAAAAGTTACGTTCCAAGTCAGAGGCAGAACTAGAAACAGACTCTAGACCTTCCAGTCCACTGATCCACTTTGTCGAATGAACAGAAGACACCACACTTAGTAGCGCACGGTATTTTCCCTTTATCCGTGATTCCGTTGTAGACGTAATCTGGTGGCACACACTTCCCTCTCCTCCTCTAGTGACATCTCTCTGCAGTTCCTCGTGCCCGTTCCAGGAACCGAGCAGCACACCACCACGAAGGGCTGAACAGAGAATCTCGGCTGATGCGTCTCCGTCCGGCACTGTTCGGATAATGCCTTCCAGACCATTTTGACTCAGCCTTTCAGAAATGAAAAGCTTTGCAATACATGAAGAATTTTCTTGGTATAGATTAAATACATTTTGGGCCATTTTTAAAACACCAGACCATCATAAAGTTTCATCTGTCAAATACTAGTTTCTGTAAGGTACAATGAAAAATAATTAGGACTGACAGAGGTATTATAAACATTATACATTTATAACATTACATGTTCTCTCTCTCATGCGCTCTGAGGGAAATAGAATAATATACTAAGATTAAACGCATTTTCATCCTTGTCCAGTACTCTTAATGGATGCATTTTCATTCAGGTTAATTCAATTAGGACTGTACTCACTGTTCACACATCCATCTTGTTTCAGCAATTTCTCTTTATGATTCTTCTTTGTCATAAAAACCAAGATCCTACCACCTCATTTTATTCTGTGGAATAGAAGATGGCCATCCCATCCCAATAATTGAAAACATTACACTGTCCAAATACCTTTCAATTTCTTCAGAAGGTTTGAGATCTTCATTAATGAGTGCTGGTACATCTCTCAAGGCAGAAAATACGAGTTAAATCCAGACTGCATGCAGACATCTCAGCATGGAAGTTACCCATGTAAGATGCTAATAAACACGGTGAATGTTGAAAGATCATTGGCAACCTTTTATGCTGATGCAATATAAGCCAGAAAGCAAGAAGCCAGCCACCACCCAGTTCATACAGAAATACCCTGGTTTCCTTCTATCATTTCTTATCAAAGAAAGGTTGCCTTTAATTTAGGTGGGAGCAAAAGCCGCCCTTTGGCTTGCTCCTGACAAAGTAACCCTAGTCCTAGTGCATCTTTTTGGTGGAACGAGAATGAGCCGAAGTCTTGCATAAAACATTGGCTACTGAGCTCAATTTCATTTTATTTAAAGATGTGGTTTCAGCATGTTTACGTAAACATCCATCTGACTAAAAGCAAGAGGACAGGTCTTATACAGGTGTGAAGATTAGGCATGCCATGAATACCTGAAGGAAGATGGCATCACTTATGTTGGAGGAAGATCTGGTGGGGCACATGATCCTTGAGATAAAATGGTTTCAAGCATCATCTGCTCTTTCTGTCAGAGGATTTGACAACTGTGCTGTGGCCTGTGCCAGACCACAGAAGCCAACAGAGTCCGAAGATGAACGCAGCCCAATGTTTCCCAGGAAACAGACATCAACACGATTTCATTCTAAGGTGAAACGATGTTACAGATAAGCAAAAAGTGTGGCTGGCTCGCAAACAGCAAAAGAAGGAACTAGCATACTTTCTTGCAGCTGTCTACCCGAACAGCTTGCAAAACAACGATTTTAATCCAACATTCATCCATAACTTTACACTCCCATAAATCAATCACCAAGCCCCATCAATAGCAGTGGGAATATGCCAGGTATTTATGCAAGCTGCACCACAAGGCAGTATTTTCTCAATACTGCATTTGAATCCATAGACGTAGCTAGACAAACTTTTCACCTAGCCAAACCTTTGCCTTTAAAATATTTTGAAGACGTGAATAGTCTTTCTAAATTTTAATGATTTCAAAGGGAAAATGACCATGCAAATATAATGAAACAAAGAGCATTTTGGAAAAAAAGAGAGTATGGCATCAGAATTTTGATTTTTTTTCCCAATTTTAATTGTATTTGTTATTTGTTTACACACACAGATAGTAAATATGCACTTATGCACATAAAATAATATTTAAATACATATGTTTATTTGTGTGTGTTTGTGTACATATATAGATGTGTATGGGAGTGGCTCACGGAGATGCCTCCAGATCCAACACGCGGCGGGGACCTGCCTGCCAGGTGCAGCTTACGGGACGAGCGAGCACCTCAACTAGTTCCTGAGGTGAATCAAATGGAGTGGGCACGAAAAGATGTAAATAATTTCGGTCTGGATCCTGCATGAGACCTATGCACATGCTCATCTTCAGGGACTGATTGTGTGAAAGGCTACGTCCATTGACAGGGTAAGCAAGTGCAAATAAAAACATAAGAACTGCAAAGTCCAGTGACGGTCTGGTGAGGAATGCACAAGCAACTAAATCTCATGTTGCTTTTATTGTAGCTCCCATGACAGAGACAGGATTAAGCAGTTATCATTTATATACATCATTTGCAGCCAGTAAAAGTTAGGAATATTTATTATTTCACATACCAATAGCTCTGTGTTGTCTCACAGCCAGCATGTCATCATTCCGCTTTTACTAGAGCTTTTCCTCAAAGTCTACAAACAGTTGAAGTCCATTAACCCTAAAACACACAGAAAGTGTTTAGTTTCAGCTAAAGGAAACACCAAGGA
Source organism: Phoenicopterus ruber ruber (assembly GCA_009819775.1). Taxonomy (NCBI): domain Eukaryota; kingdom Metazoa; phylum Chordata; class Aves; order Phoenicopteriformes; family Phoenicopteridae; genus Phoenicopterus; species Phoenicopterus ruber. The sequence goes on from CM020246.1 coordinate 53,453,158, forward strand.
AGGAAGTCATAGAGCTCAGATGGTAATATTTCCCTGATCCACCCAGCTACATAAACACCCACACACTGAGCAAGAAATGGGAATACCTCCCTAACCACTAGAATGACTTCAAGGGCTTCCCTTCAGCTTAGGCGCTGTTGGGTCAAACTTCAATGTATTTAAAAAAGAGCCGAAGAGGAGAAAAAGAAACATACAAACGAAAAAAGTTATAAAAATAGACCTCACTCCACCCAAGTACTGAAACCTCAGCTTAATTCTAAATATATAAAGCAATACCTTGCTTATAAATGGGACTTTTTTGAGCCTGAATTTAAACATAGGCAGAACTACTTGGTGGGATTAGGGTCATAAACCACAATCATGTAAGTACAAAACTATTTATTTCTCTGTGGATTTAAATAAGGGGATGTATACTTAGGTTTCGTATCATCTTTTGTTTGGTCTCAGATAACTGTTGATCACCTGCACAGACATCAAACAACTGAACTTGGACACTTCTTTTAGGGAATCCAATTTTGCCAGGGATTTTCATGAAAGCCATATCTGTGGTACATGTGTGAGGGATCCGCATGAGAACGTGCACAGAAATTTGCTTTTAGCTAGCATATTTCGTTCAAACTGAGAAAGACAATTCTCTCCACTTGGGCATAAGGTGACTATTTAGTCTACCTCAGAAATGTCATTTCTCAAACACCGAAATAAACTGCTAAGTGTAGAAAGATCTGGCTGGTCCAATGGCATTTACCTTATCCTTTACCTACAAAAGTCTCCATTTGTTATACCAGTGCCTGTAGTAAAGTGTGTGAACTTTATCTTCCTGTGCGTGGCCATTAAGTCAACTCCATCTCTTCCTTCTTTCTTTTCAAGTGGACCAGAAAAGTCTGTTACCACATCTCGAGTCAGGGGAAAATGACTGTTGCAGTGATGCTTTAATTTTATTTTTGCAGTTTGGGACGCTCTCCTTCCCCTCCAAAATAAATGTTTATCCAGGAATGTTTGAATTCATGACATTAACCCTTCCTATTTAATTTCAATAATATTTATTGAATAAAAATAAATGAATATTGAACAAAAAAAATTATTGGAAAAAAATAATTCAGGTTGATCATTTTGAGTTTTCAACAAAGAAAGAGAGACAGAGATAGATACTCTCCACATTCTTTATTATGTCTGTATTTTTTACTTTTCATATTTTTCTTTCAGTGGGTATTTATGTTCTTGATGGTTTGCATTTAGTATTTTGGTTTTATTGCAACACTGTGCTATTAAATTGGTCAGCAGGGAACAACATAACGTCAGTCCAGATGGAACATGATGGAATGACAATCAAAAATATGGTGTTAGTTTGTAAGGATGGGTCATTAAGGCAAGAAATGTTGAAAAGCACTGAACAGGCTATAAAAAGGTTGGAACAAAAATGTGAAGGAAAAAGGCAAGGGTGAGAATGTTAAGATTTCAAGGTACAAATATTGTTGCATGGAACTAGATCATAAAGCAAATGGAGCTTCAGAGCACTTGAAATCTGAGTTGCATCAAATCAGTGCTCTGCAGGGAAAAAAAAAAATCACAAACTGCACTGGAAACGTATTTAGGGTGCATGTTTTCAAAAGTAAAGCTTGCAGCTAGCTTCCTATGTTATTTAGCAAATACTGTGTGCTAAAAGAATATCCTGTTTATCCATCTACAAGTCACCTACTTCCTTACCTAGCACATGTGCACACTTACCACCGAAAATATCCTCTTGCGGCAAAGTAGTCCAACTAAGTCTTCAAAAATTGTTGGTATTTTTGTTTTGGTTTTGATGCATAGAAAGCACCTGGAGGGAAGCTCTTCTAGTTTTGTTTCTACCCAATAAAAAGGAAGTGGTTGCAAATTTTACAGATCAGGGAGAGACTGAAGTGTTTAATTAATGTCTTTATTGCATAATGCTTCATGAAAGATCAGATATGAGCAGCTGCCTAACACCGTATCAGCACCAAGAGTTAAGATCTTTGGTATGGAAAGGCCTCAGACAGACTGAGCTAATAAATTTCATTCCGAGACAGAAGCCTACTTCTATATAAGAAAACTAGGAAGTGCAAGAGCTTATTTTCTGGATTGTCCTATGTCATTTGACCACAAGTACAATATCAAATCTTCCAAAATAGGGCAGCCACCTGGAAGCTGCCGATTGACTTGAGCTAACGCTGTAAGCATGTCTGGAAATGTTTTGGGAGCTGATCCGGACTGAAAATATGGAGGGAATTGCTCACACAGTTAAACTCTACAGATAACATTGTTCCACCACCTAGGTACAACCTCTGGTACTGTTCAGCCTGGGCATAAAAATGTTTGGTTAAAGTAATATCTCAGGCTCTTAAACTGTATATATCTGAAGTGCTTGGTCCATACGGTCTTCTAGGTTCTTTTGACCCCCTCTCTCAGGATGAAAGAGCATCCTAGTCTGCATTCCTTGGTTTCTTCACCATCAAAACAAGAGCAAAAGGACTGGAAGTTGAACTTACAAGTCTCATCTCAAAATACTGGTTGCAGGGCCCACAAGATTTAACTACAATCTCCAAAAAAACCTGGGACAAATAATGAAGTTATGTATAAGTGCCTGGAAGAAACCAAGGAAATCAGTAAATAACAAATACAGGTTTGTCAAGCAGAAATCACTGTAGATAACCAAATTTCTTTTGATGATAAAATAATGGCTTCAGTGCATTGAGAAGAAATAATAGTTACAAAGTATCTTGTACCCAAAGAAGGCTTCTGACACAGTTTCATGTGACATTTTTGACATTCCCCAGCATGGAAACATGAACGGTGAAACGGGGGCAAAACTGCTTGAAAAAAGCACTTAGAAAGCCATTAGGTACAGCTCTTTGCCAGCATGAGAGGAAGGACGAGAAAACTTTCTTTAGGTGTTCACTTTATTCTTGCTCCTGTCCAATGTCTTCAGAAACAGCTGGATGGAAGAATATGAAGCATGCTTACAAAATGTATAGGTGACAAAGCAGGGAGGAACTGAAACAACCCTGAAAAAAACATAGAAAAGGTTCTGAAAATGATCTAACCTGATCTCCTTCTACGACATGGTGACCCGCTTAGTGGATGAGGGAAAGGCTGTGGACGTTGTGTACCTGGACTTTAGTAAAGCCTTTGACACCGTCTCCCACAGCATTCTCTTGGAGAAGTTGGCTACCCATGGCTTGGATGGGCATACTCTGCGCTGGGTAGGAAACTGGCTGGATGGCCGGGCCCAAAGAGTTGTGGTGAATGGAGTTAAATCCGGTTGGAGGCCGGTCACAAGTGGTGTTCCCCAGGGCTCAGTACTGGGTCCAGTTCTGTTCAATATCTTTATCAATGATCTGGACGAGGGGATCGAGTGCACCCTCAGTAAGTTTGCAGATGACACCAAGTTGGGAGGGAGTGTTGATCTGCTGGAGGGCAGGCAGGCGCTACAGCGGGACCTGGACAGGCTGGATCGATGGGCCGAGGCCAATTGTATGAGGTTCAACAAGGCCAAGTGCCGCGTCCTGCACTTGGGTCACAACAACCCCAGGCAACGCTACAGGCTTGGGGGGGAGTGGCTGGAAAGCTGCCCGGCGGAAAAGGACCTGGGGGTGTTGGTTGACGGCCGGCTGAACATGAGCCAGCAGTGTGCCCAGGTGGCCAAGAAGGCCAACGGCATCCTGGCCTGTATCAGAAATAGTGTGGCCAGCAGGAGTAGGGAGGTGATTGTCCCCCTGTACTCGGCCCTGGTGAGGCCGCACCTCGAGTACTGTGTTCAGTTTTGGGCCCCTCACTACAAGAAAGACATTGAGGTGCTGGAGCGTGTCCAGAGACGGGCAACGAGGCTGGTGAAGGGTCTGGAACACAAGTCCTATGAGGAGCGGCTGAGGGAACTGGGGATGTTTAGCCTGGAGAAAAGGAGGCTGAGGGGAGACCTTATTGCTCTCTACAACTACCTGAAAGGAGGTTGTAGAGAAATGGGGGTTGGTCTCTTCTCCCTAGTAACAGACAACAAAACAAGAGGAAATGGCCTCAAGTTGCGCCAGGGGAGGTTTAGATTGGACATTCGTAAAAACTTCTTTACCGAAAGGGTTGTCAGGCATTGGAACAGGCTGCCCAGGGAGGTGGTGGAGTCCCCATCTCTGGGGGTATTCAAAAGGCGTTTAGATGAGGCCCTAAGGGATATGATTTAGTGGGGGACTTGGTAGTGATAGGTTAATGGTTGAACCCGATGATCTTGGAGGTCTCTTCCAACCAGAACAATTCTATGATTCTATGAAAAGGAGTGCGATACTCTTTCCTCAGGCAGGGATAATCAGCGGTACAAGATGGGGAGCAACCGGCACGGCAGCAGTTCTTCAGCTGCGCACCAGGGTTGGGTGGTTTCAAAAGCCGAACACAAACCAGTAATGTCACAGCTTTGGGGAAAAAAAGCACTGAGATGTTTGAACGCAACTTTGTCCCACAAGGCATGGAAAGTAACATGCCCTCTGTTTTCCCCAGCACATACCTAACTGGTATGTTTCAAGAAATATGTCTACTAATTGCTAAAAATGCAGAAGAGGGTGATGGGAATGAAAAACAACCAGAAAACAGAACCTACGGGGAAAGATTCAAAAGCTGGCATTATTTAGGCTGAAGACAGAAATTAGAAGAGGGAGTTATGAGGAAGCATACGTGAGGATCTTCTTTCAGGAAACTAGGAAAATGCATCTCCTAGGTCATGTATGCAATCTCCATCCCTTGAGATCTTAAAAACCAGATTAAACAAATATCTTTCTGAAATGACACAGTTATAGATGATTTTACTTTGGCATAGGGGTTGGACTACTTTACATCTAGAAGTCCTTTCCAGCCCTATTTTTCAATGACTATATGAAGTATTTGAGCACTATCCAAGAGAAATAGTAGATTGTTTACAAAGTCATCATTTTTCTGTAAAAGTTGATGAAACTCTAGAACTGGAAGGACTTCCAAAATTAATGGATTCATAATAACTTTTGTGCGTGAAATCAGTAAGGGTAAAATGTGTGCCTCAAAACAGAGGTGTGTATCCCTTGTCATGCTTCAACACTGAGCCTTTCACTAAATAGTTTTCTGGAAGGATACAAGTTGTCCTGGAAAAACTTTACATAAAATTTACAGACACTAAATCTAATTCAAATTTGTCTTCATTGCCTGAACAAATTCACATATTTTTTACTCCATTCCTCTAACATAATTTAAAACTAAAGATTATACCAATCACCTAAAGCTATTAGTCAGTTCCCAACTGTACCTAAAATCATACAAAAGAAAAACATAGTAATGTACCTACAATAACTGGGAGAATACTATCCCTTCCCTTCCCTTTTCTCCAAAAGACACTAACAATGAAATTAAAGGAGGCTTCTAACTTAAACTCCTTCTCAAACATAACAAAACCTACAGGGAAATCTGTGCAAAACCTTTCTTTATATATTCTTCACATAGAAATAGATCTTTGCATACTACTAAAAAAAATCTTCCAGATATAATAATATATAATAATATAGGTAAGATTTACAGATGCAAAGGAAAGTTTAAAGACAGCACCTACTAACAATTACATTGATAGCAAGGAAGTAAAAGGAATATCAGATAACAAAGACACTGCCAGATATCAAAATGTCCTTAGGAATTTCTTTAGGAATGAGTCTTTGCTTTATACGTACAAAACTTTAGGTCTCTTTTAAAAAAAGTTCAGGTGTCACTTTGAGTTCTGTGAAATGTTAATGAATAATTTTTATGCAGCTCTGAGCAAATTGAAGACAATGTTGAAAGCTCTACATGGCAAAAAGCAACACCTGTACTCAAATACTGGAAAAAATAATGAAGTCCAGTGCAAAGGTTGATCCCATATACTTTGGACAGCTGAATATACTTTACCTCAGTGGAAAGATGGAAAGCAACCTGGAAAACTGCAAAAATAGCAGGCACAGTGGCAGATGTATGTAATCTTGCTCTATCAGAGATAAGGGAAGTTGCAAAACCATGCACCTCCTGCTTTCTTTTGAAGCAGAATTCTCTATGTATGCACAATGCATAGCGAAGGTTTTATTTTCATATCTTTGCCGTCTCTGGAATTGGAACCTGTAAGAAGGCAACTTGCTAAGCACCATGGTACAAGTTGTGAAATTAGTGAAGAATGATAACTTACAATAAATGTTAACCAAAATAAACAGAAACAAAAATGCATTTTAAATATTAATTTTCCTCCAAAAAGGTGCTTACTCTAGCCGAAGCCTACATACAATTCTTACTTTCTTACACAGTTTCTTGAAGAAGTTCCATAAAATGAAGCATAGTATCTTACAATATTATTTTTGCTAGTCACATTTATGGCTAACTTTAACCCATTCCTAATTCTTCATGACATATTTACAGATGGAGACAAATTAATAGCTCCTTTGAACAAATCTACTATAAAGATGGTGTGAAAGGTATCTGAATGACACTGAGTAGTTTTACAGGAAATTAAATTACAAGTTAAAAGGTTGCAAGAGGGTAGAAAAATGTTAAACCCTCTGCCGTACCTTACCTTATACCTCATTTTCCCATCCTTTTATGTGAAATAGTAGATAGACAGACAGATGGGCAGATACAGAGATTACCGTTAGCTGTGAAAAGAATGGCCATTCCCACCATCTCACATCATCGTTTCCTCACCTAAGAACATGAGGGCTTGCACACTAGTTTGCCAGGTGGACGTCGCTCCATTTATGCTTGGAAAAATGCTGCCACACAAGCAATATGATGACATAACAACACAACAGTGTGACCATGTCGCAGGCAGGCACACCTAGCTGAGTTTTCTTTTAGCCACCATTTCTAAACGTGACAGTGACAATCTGTTAACAACATGACTATTAATTTCTCCATGGGCTCCTGTTTGGGACTGGTTGTTGGTTAACACAAAAACATATACTGGCAGTTATTTCACCTGTGCCAGCTTGATTAAAACTAACGTGAGTGTTTTTACTCAGACTTTACTCACATCTCCATTGATGGACAGAGTACTCAAAGTGGCAGAGCTTTTGTTAGCAGAAGATACATGGTTCCTCGTTTTGCACTCAGACTCTGGAATTTGCTGAAAGCTTCATAGGAGTGGAGTGGCTGGACCGGGGCTCTCTGTTGGTTACACATGTGAGAAAGCTAACAAGTATAAATTAATCTATCCAGGATTGTTTGTAATTTGTTTCCTTAACTTGCCAACCATTTCAAAAGGCAACATGTGCCTAATTTATGGGTTCTTTCATTTTCTTTGTCTTTTTCCCTAACAACATCCATTCTTCTTCCAACTGCATACCATAACCCTCCCTGTGGGAGATCTGCCACTGCTAGCTGGGGGCAGTCAGATATGGTGATGTTCATGGTGGTCTGGTGGCACATGCAGAGAAGTAAGCTAGTCAGAGTTCAAGCCTCACTTCAGCTGAAGACTTATTTTCCTCATTTGCAAAGCATTCCTCCAAAACATTTAAAAACATTTCAGAGGCTTCCTCTCCACTGTCACCAGAAGGCAAGATTGGTGTGTGCATAAACACACCTGAGGCAAGTTTTTACCAGACTAGCTCAGATGATAGGTACAAACAGAACACCATGAATGCACAGATTCCAGAACCTGTTCTTTTAAAATCTCTGCTCCAAACTTTTGCTGCTATTTTTATCTGAAGTAGTTTCATGTCTTGGCCTTAGCCCTATCTTCTTGAAGCTGCAGCATGCATACTCTAAATCATTTATTCCACAGTAAGTACTTGTGACTAGAGAATTGTTTGGTGCTCTGGGATCACATTTCCAAATGTACCTTATATCCTAATCAAACAGATGCCCAGCCAAGAGATTCTTAAAATCTTATTTATAGAGTGTTATAAAAATGCATATATGACTGCTATCACCATCAGAAATTCCTGAAGAGTGACAGAATGTCATTTAGCTACTGCAGAATTATGGAGTTTACTGCCAAAGCTTTCAGAATTTTATATCAATACATAATTAAGTGTATATACACAAATAAAGATGTCTATGCATGACTATGTACAGGACTGAGTAGGTGAGAATGTGGGGTATGTGACAACCTTGGAGGCAAGACTGGTCTGAACTGGATCTTGTAGCTCTACTTGGAGCTGTAAATCACAGTACAGAGGTGGATTTATTCCCCAATTCACGTACATGGAACACGGTAATATAGTAAAGAGTGTAAGAGTTGACTTTATACTTACACAGCACCTTCAACTCTAAAGCAGGTTGCTTAATCTTGATTAAGCCTCCCCACCCCCAGCAGGCCAATCATGCCAAATAATGGAAGAGTTGTCCCTCGCAGGGTTTCTGCTGATAGCAGGGCTGGCTCATGTCACGCAATGCCCAGGAGGATTCCGTGGCAGGCAATCCTAGCTTGCGATTTCTTCCACCACCTTTCTTACCCTCCCCTGCCCCCCGACTTTGCCGGGGTGCCAGAGGCCACTCCTCCACCGCAGCCGGTGCCCGTGCACTGCAGCCGCATGGTGCTTACCGGAGTGCGGCGTCCTCCCCGCACGCTCCAGCTGCCTCCGCGGAGCAGCCCCGTCAACGGAGCGGAGACGCCATCCTTTGCACGCTCACAGGGCATCACTCTCTCTTTCCGGCCACTTTCCAAAGTGAAGGAGGTTGCTGCCCTATCCCCAGGTAAAAGCTCAGCAAATCAACAAGTGGCTCAAAGAGTCACTTTAAACGTGAATAAGAGCCTGGTCTCCAGTCTCCTCTATCTTCCCACAGAGTGGGCCAAACTATTCTTCTTTCTTCATTCAATGACTTAATTCCCAAGATGAAATTCTCAGCCCCTCAACGCCAGCAGTACCTTGGACTTGCGCTAGCACAAGGAGGAGTAGCATATACATCTCTCCTGCCTCCCTCCACCCAGACCCACCCTTCATTTGAAGTGGAAAACTAGACTTTCATTCAAATCTTCGTCGTCTTGTTCCTATTGACTAAGGAGAAGGGAGTGCACTGTCTGGTCTTCCAAGCAGCTGTAAGCCTTAATTGGGGTCAGCAAGCAACAATTTACATAGTTTACTTGTTTAAATTGCAAAAAAATTCAGTCGCTCCGTCCAATAGCAAGGGGGGGCAAGGGAGAGGGAACGTCTACCACACAAATCACAATATAGTGTGAGGAGGTTTTTTTGAAACCTGTTTGGAAAGAGTGCTAATAGCCACACATTCAAAAATGTGTTGACATCACTCACAGCGATGGGCAGTGGCCCAAGGATTACCCCAGGGACAGCAGCTTGTTCCAATCAAGAGCAGAAGAGCAGTGCAGAAAACAATGAAAAACATTCCCTCCTGTGGGATACAGATCCAAGCTGGCTTATGAGCCATAACCACTGTGCAAGAATATTCACTGTGAGATGAACCGTCGTGCACTGACCTGCAGGGAAGGTATTTTGTGCAAAGAACAAAACAGAACAAAATACCGTGGTGAATAGGTCTAACAGGCTTTATCTCGCTCACAGCTGTCTGTTTTACAAGCAGTGCTGACTTCAGGCCTGCTGTACGCGCCGTATAAGTAGTCTGTAAAACATTTTTACATAGGGATGGTCTTTTATTTCCCCCGTATTTTACAATACATGGTACAATGGAGATGTAATGACTTGGAGACACCGCTGTGTAAAATGAGTCCTGCAGCGTAAGCATCCACTTAAGTCCTGGTGACTTGGAAAGGCGGTTGTGAGTACACCTCAAGTTCATCTGCTGGGTGAATTTTCTCTGTATTTCAGTGTACTATGAAAATTAACAATCCAGTTTTAGCTGGAAAATCAATTACATTTAAAATCTCAGACAGTAAAAATGGATCAGTGTAAATGTTCATTGGAAGGTTACAAAAATACAGCCTAACCCTAAGAAGCCAAAGGTCAGGAGAAGAGGAAAGACAAAAAGACTTACATTTTTCATTGGTTTTGCTCAACTCTAAGAAACCTGCAATTAAAAAAAGTATGTGTTAAAAATAACAAGGAGGGAAAAAGAGAGACCAAGGTGAGAGGCTCAGGGATGCGTGAGGAGGAAGGGAGTCCCTGAGCCCCTTCCTACAGCCCAGGCGAGCGAGCAAGCGGAGCGGAGGCCCTGGCTGGGAGGCAGCAGCCGCCTCCTGAGTCCCGGCGGACACAGCCCATCCCTGAGGCCAGCTCCGGCGAGGCCCTGGCTGTGCGTTGCAGCCCAGCCTCCAGCCACCTTCAGCGGCAAAGGCAAAGAGGAGGCGGAAGCTTGTGATCGGTGGCATTGACCACAGCGTTGACCAGGTGATGCTTAGCTTGAATTGGATGAGCTGCCTCCTCACGGTGCCTCTTCCTGAGCCTTGCTGCCACAACCCTGCATCTGCCTCTCCCTCTGCTTTCTGACCATTGCTCCATCTCCTCCATAGCCCACTGGGCTCCTTCCCTCTTCTGCTCACCTCCTCTTCCACTGTCTCCCTCCTGATCAAACCAAGCAGAGAAGGAAATTTGGACAGGCAAATAGACTACCACCGCACTCACAACCCTTCCATTTCACCATTGGGTCCATTTTAATGGGGATCAACCCAAAAAAAGTATCAAATGTTTCATTTAGTCTAGTGAGGGTGAGGGACTGGATGCTCAGATAATAAGTAGCTCTGCTCTGCTTGCTCATCCTTGCCCTCTTTCATCTTCCTTCACTACCATGTTTCCTGGCTGGGCTGTTGACACGGGATATGTCACTTCAACTATGAAGTGAAAACAGCTGAAGTTTTCAGCTTTTTGCGTTCATTCCTTTCTTTCAGAAGTTTTCCATTGTGTGATCTCAAAACTCACTAGATTCTGGAAAATCTGCAGAGAGGAAAATGAGAAAATGAATAAATCAGAATAAACTAAAATATGGGGAGAGGAGCCCTTAGAGTTCCTCAGAAGGTATAGAAGAAGAATGGAAAATAAATACAATTGGAGAACATTGCGTAAAACCTGAAACCAAAATGACATTCTGAGTTGTAACAAAGGGATGGGGGGGGGGGAGAATATTCCTACTGACTAGTCACAGCTGTCACTAAGATGCCAACTCACTGTATAAATAACAGGAGACGGAGGAATTCTTGTTGGGGCAATTCAAAGTCGTTGATTTAGTTTCTTGTTCTAAACACCCCACTGAAGAAAATTCGCTCTCCGTTTTTATTTTTCTGCCTCTTCTACATAGTGGGACATAGAAAGCAAGAGCAAGAACACAGATCCTAAATTTTTTTGCAAAATTGCCTCCTGCAAGGTCCAATGAAAATACCATCTCAAACCTGAAAAAAAAAAGCTTTTGGCAGAAACAAACTTCAAGTGATAAATGACAAAGGGCTGTGCTGAAAATTACAAAAAAAAAAAAAAAAAAAGAAAGAAAGAAAGAAGAAAGAAAGAAAAGAAACAGCTGCAGAGATTGCAACAGGCTGTGTTGAGCAGATGTTTTATCTGTGTACCCTGCTTTCATTCCCTTGATTCCTTATATTGTCTATGGACTTTTTGGTCCAATGAAGATGGTGGACAAGCACAGACTGGTTATATATATTTAGGAATATCTGCGTTGTTGTCTTTGCCAGTTACAGAGGACCTTATCTGGAACAATGCTGTAGTTACTTGTACTCCTTCATGTAATAAGCGACTAAAATAAACTCTTACTGTGAGACTTTTCCTCACCCCTTGACTACTCAGGGACATGATCTTGAGGTTGTCAAAGATATTTCTATGAAAACGGTTAAGGTAGGACCCCTCCACAGCTGGAGGGGCATAAACCAAAGCCGCCAGGGTGGGCAGTCCCAGAGGGAAGTGACTCCTTACGAACACCTCATTAGGTTGCCAAGTCCTTCCTTGCCAGCAGCTCGATGAGGGAGCATATCCCTAGGAGAGCAACCGGTCCAGGGCTTGTAACACACAGGCACGATCTCTGGGTTGGAAGACCCCGAGGCACAAACTGCTGGGGGCTGGCAGGCAACTAGACAGAGGCATAACTGTACATTTGCCTGCTTTTCTGCCAGCCTCTCAGACATCTTCTGTTGGCATAAAACAGTGCATGTTTTCTTGCTTTTTGATTAAACCAAGAAGACAGACTACTATGAGAAGAAAAACCCAGAACATTCCTCCTTCATTGCAGAGAAGCAAACACGTCCTTGACCGGGTGCCAGGGTTTGAGTGTATCTTCTGGCATCAGGAAAGCAGCCAGTGTCGTAGGCAGGGATTTTCCATGGGGGATAGAAATATTCAGCCCCACGTGCACCGGCAGAGGCCTGGGTAGAGTGAAGGGGTCTAGGTCAGGGCTGCAGCACTGCTGCACGAAGGAAGAAAGCAAACCGGCGGAGAGCAACTTGTCCTGGTTTCTCAAGTTGTATAGTACAAGCCACAGGACTGTGGCCCGGTTGGTAAAAGTGCTGGTGATGCTGGATGTGCACTAACACCACTGTTTTACTTAGCTTAAAAGGGATTTCCTTGCCTTCTAGAAATAGCCATAGCCCTTTCTTTATTGCAAAACAATAAAACACAGCCAGTGAGTTCAGTGTGCGCTGAGACCACAGGTCGAGTCAGTCAGGTGCTAGTGAGAACACTCACCCTGAAATGAAATGCGGCCACCCGTGCTTCTCGCAACAGCATCACTGAGGGGGGAAACTGTCCTCAAACTAGACCAAAAACTTTGAGAGGAATCAGAAAGGAAAAAAAAGAAAAAGGGAAGACACCTGAAATCTTCCAGAGAAAGCACTGAAAATCAGCTACTTCCAAAACAAAGCAAGCATTTCATTTTTTTAAAAACAAAACAAAACAAAACAAAACAAAACAAAAAAACCCCACAAAACGAGACAAGAAAATATTTGTGATGTTGTGACTTTTTGAAATGCTGATTTGGAACAGAACATTGCATTTGCCAGTAGCGAGAAAAAACACGTTTAGTTTCTCAGATCAAGATACAGAAGAAGGAAAAAACCCTTCAAACTTTTAAATTAGCATTTCTGCCACAAGTAAAAATGATCTTTTCCTGTTAGCATGATTTTGTCAAAAATACAAATTGGGTCATTAATGAATCTTCTGAAAGGGACTCAGTACAGGTTTGGAAAAGTCTGAAGCTGTTTGTTAGAGTGTTCATACTACCTTACCTAGCTGTAATTTTTTTCCTAAAATATCCCATTGTTTCCAGGTCCTATTGTCTTCAGTTCATTTTGGAAATTAAAGGCTTTGCTATGCCGGGGTCCTCAAAGTGTTAATTTGAATGTATCAGTAGGCATAGAAGCATAAGAGGAAAACGGAAGACAGGGCAAATCCAACTGATTTGGAGACATCAGAGTAAAATATTCCCATATTTCTCTGTCCAGCTACAAAATGGATGTCATTCTGACAACCACTGATCTCCTCTCTCTTTCACAGCTGTGAGGTAAAAAGGGCAGAAGCCTGTTCAACTTTATATTATGCTAAAAATGATCTTGCACCAGGTTTATCTTTGCTAAAGTCAACGCAAAAACACTCCGCTTCATTTCCGAGAGTATTATGGGGTTTTTACCTGAGAGACTGGAAGTCCCAAGCACTGCAGCTGCAACATCACATATCTAAATCACTACACAACAGTGTGACAGATATTTGTTGCTTGTACATATTTCTTATGCAGCCATATAGGGAGCAATGAACATTTTATTTAGCGTAGTTCCTGGCTTGCGCCTGTCTGGAGTGCTAACAAAGTTAAACTGTATTTTACTTGGCCGGTATGGTAGGAATATCGAGCATACCAGAGCTTATTCTTCCTGAGTGTTTCGTTGTAGTATATGCAACAAGATACAAATCCAAACAGAAAGAAAAGGAGCTGAATTAAGCTTAACAAAACAGGTGGTTGTGAAATTAACCTAGGACTTACTAAATTAAATAGAACTATGCCGCCTCGGTTTTCCATAACAGTGCTTTGCAAGATGCAACATTGCCTGTACACACAACCACCATCCTTCAGGGCTGATTATATGAAGATACTTATTTGAATTAACTGAGCTTTGAATGTGTGGGAGAGAAATGGGGGTTTGTTTGTGTTTTGCTGTACAGGGTGATGTGTAATTTGCGGGGAATATTGGATAGCTAATGATCGTATTTAATGATGGCTACAAAAATAACATAGCATTGCACCTTGCTAATTTAGCACAACACATCTTTTCATTGATCATGGCAAAGTTTAATAATTGGCTTTCACATGGACTTTGCTGAACCACAGGATGAAGAACAAAATAAAGGGTGAAAAGAACGGATTATCAGTAAGAAGTCAGAACTTCAGGAAAGCATGAGAGACAAGAAAGATTGGGAAACTTTGGAAAACGTTAACCAAATTCCTTTCTCTGTCACGCAGACCTTTGCCTGAACCATTCCTCCTTGAACAATGAGTCTGCTGGAAGTAATATGCACTGGCTGCGGAGCTTACATTTAATTTTCATTCATCATAGTCTCAAATTAACAGAAACACGTGTGGGGACCTGATCGAGGAAAGTGTAGTCAGATCTCCACTTGACTCATCTAATTGTCCCTGCGTTAGGGTTCTGCAGAGTGGTTTTGTGGAAGCCTGTCTTCCTGCTGTGATAAACAGCATCCTCATCCTGCATAAACTGTATCATGCCTGACATGACAATGCAGGAGCACAGAGCAGCTGCTGCCAGTGGAACTGGACAATGCAGGGGATTGCTGGAAATTAACATTGGTTCACAACTGGAGGAGCCAAATTAACTCCAGATCAGGCCAAATATTGCAAAAATGTTTGCATGATTTGTGCTGAATAAATCTTACAAGCTTATCTGCATTACTGCAGTTTAATCTCTGATAGTGTTTGCATTTCAAAGAGAAAGACGGGCTGAAAGAAGGAAGGAACTGATTCAGCACAGCACTCGAGCAGCTGCTATTACACTGATCACAAACATTAAGTTAAGCTTGTACTAAGTATTTTGCTGATGGGAGTAGAAAAGTCTCAAATATCCTTTTATTGTAAAGAGAGGTTTCCACTTGTATCTCCTGGATCAGATGACTACGGAAAACTGTATGCTGATGTGGTCTCATAGACTGAAGCACAGATCTTCAGCTGGCCTAAATTGTCATATGGGAATTGTACGAATGATCTGAATGAAGAGCAGTTTATAACCACTGAAAATCTACCCATATCTTCAACAAAGTAGTTTACTATCAAAATTTTTACTGAGATAAACATACAAAACCATTATGTGGTCTATTCTGCAAAAAGGTGATAGATGACAGGCAGAAAAAGATCCAAACAGTTGATATCCATGTGCAAAGACCTCAAAACCTTTCATTGCAGCTGCATTTTGGCAATTGTGAAATGATTCCTGTACTTAAACACTTTGCAGACATTGCAGTGAAAGCAAGACACAAAAGCCAGTGATTTTGGTAGGCAGTAAGATACTGAATTTGAGAACTGCCTCTAAAGGACAGACCTTAGCAAGACACCTGGCTCTTTGAAGCTCTGTGAGCTTGACTTTCATCCTTTATTTCTCCACTTACAGTGGGAAGTACCTTTTTTCCTTTCCTCACATGGAATTTTTGACATGAAATATTCTCCTACTGACTGAAAGATTGCATGACACTTGGTGCCTTGATTGGTGGGGGTAAATAAAATCTCAGCTTATGATGACTCAGGTGCTTGCAGACAATTTCTGATCCTTAATATTTTAATGATTGCTTTTGGCTTGCAAATGCCTTTCTTAGACAAATGAGCATGACAGCTTCACAAGCTGGAGGAACTCTTCTGAGAGCCCACTTTGCACATTCGGGAATTGAGCTGGGAAGAGCAATCATTGTAATTACCACTGAAATCCCAAATCTTGGAGTCCTTGTGAATAACAGCCACAAACTGCATGCCTGTCAGCCTCCCTGCAGGCTGTGGTGCTAAGAAAACAGACAAGGCAGACACAAAAACACAAAGGAGTCACATAAGAACCTTCATTATAGAATTTTAGTAATTACTTCATAGCTTTACGGCTGATCCTGGCCTCAGTGACATCAATGGGAGATCTCTGTACTGACTTCCATCTTTTCAAGACAACACAAAGGCTGTATGTAAGTGTGGTGGGTGCACAGCCACTTTCATTTCAGCGAAGTAAAACAAAACTAGAGTTGGGACTACTATTAAAGAAATTGATTATGAAATGTCAACAGAGGTATGAAATAAATAATCATGGTTTTTATTTATAAATAAATAATTGAAACTTAAAAATTAATCATTGAATTGCAACATTTGAAAAACAGATAAAAGAGTCCCCCACATTTTTGGAACAAACAAAATGTAAGACCAAGATTTTGGATAATATAATCAGCATCAGTGGCACTATGCTGAATTGCTCCAGTTGAAGAATTAGCCCATCATCTGTGGGAATGCACATGTTAGGGCTCCTAGCTTTGCACTAGATAACTGCATAATCTACCAACTTGCACAGCCCCAAAGAGATCTCAGAATCAGGTTGAGACCCCTTTGGCTTCAGTTACATTGACCCACCAGGCACTAAAGCTTCCCCTCTGGTGGTGTTTGCTGAAGTAAATGGCTATCCACAAATGTATATGCAAGCATGCTGAAAGAATAACATATTTGCAGCCAAAATGTATGTGGTCCATTAAGGGCCTGAGTCATAATTACTTCAAAGGGACAAGAGTAAACCTCAGAGTGCATAAGAGTGTGTGTGTCACTTTATCACCTTCATTTCTGCAACTCCTTCACAACCTTTTAACAGTACTGAAAATCCACTGCCGAGCTCATTATCCTGGTTTTATAAAAGCTGGATCATGAGCACACAGCTGGGAACATTACAACACCTTAATTGCACTCATTGTAATAAATAGAGCCTGTCTAGCAAGAGCCTTCAATTAGCTAGGTACAGGAAAAAAAAAAATAGTATCTGAACCCATTTGTGAGAGTTCAAGGTTTCATATTTGGTACATCTGACCCCAGAAGTCTCAACTCCATTAAAAAGAAAAACCTGCCAGACTTTAGTCTGTTAATAAAACATATCACGTGCACACACTTACTCATCATCATACATACGTGATGGACCAAAGATTGCAGCATGGTCACCCTACTTATACAGATTGAAAATTAGGGACCAAAAAACTAGTTGTCTTAATTCACAAAGAATCAAACTTTGTCCAGTCTTCTGGCCATCCAGGAAATGCTAACACACTGCAGTGAGAACTGGAATCTGCTTCCTGACACTCAGGCACCACCAAATCTTTCCTTACACCGTGACACATATTCACAGCCATTCGAAGCCAGTGGTGCCCTGCCTCCCTGGCATCTCCATGAACTAGAAAGTTATCACCTCATTCATTTCACAGATGCAAAACCAGGTAAGCTAAGTTTATCCATTTCAGGGCTGACTTCTTTTTGTGCAGCACCTAGCACTCCGTTACGCAATAGCCTACCTCCAGCTGGCATTGCGGAGCAGGACCAGCAACACACACGTGCACCAGTTCTTTGCTGAACAGGGCTTGAGCCAGGAGCAAATTCACTTATACAGGAATTTTTCTATCCAGTTCCTCTTGCCAGCACCAAGACAGCCCTGCTTCAATTTGTTACAGTATATTTGGCTGCTTTCATTCCCCCGGTGCCTCTAGTAGTGACAGAAATAGGAAATAACTGATTAGAAAGCACCCCAGAGAAGAGCCCTTCTTTACCCTAGGATACAAGAATCTACAGGATCATTGCTTCTGCCGGAGAGGTTCTGAGAGCTTTGGCCCGCACATCTTCAGTAGCTATCATGCCCTTTATACAGACTACTGGCATGAAACAGCGGGTCTCATTGTCCTCAGTGCTGTAAAATTAATTACATAGAAAGAAAAAATCAAAGCTACAAGAGAAAAAAGAAAGAGAAAAAGAAACAACAGCTGTGGGAAGAATAAGGGATAACAGGTTAGTGATGGTGCTGCTATTAGAATTTCTAGAGCCCTAGCACTGCAAACTAGCATAGGAGGACAGTAGACCTTGTCTTGGTGTCCTAAACATTGTTTCTTGTCTAGATGTAAAGGTTGACATCTGTAGGCCAAGTTGAAAAACAGGCTGTGCCTTTCATACTGCATGGCCCTTCGTCAGTGAAGGGAAAAGTCACAGAGCTGTAGTGCTGCGGTGGCTGTCCCATGGATCTCCAAATTCTAGCACGACGGGCTCACTCTATTAGCACTGCAGCAAGATGGTGCCACTTGGCAGAGAGGGGAGCATATAGGACAGTGGTGCATCCAGTCCAACAAGGGTACCAGCACTTGGTCCTGAGGGCTCTCACGCCAGCTGATCCACTGAACAAAACTATACATCATCTGTCTCTAAGGACAAGGACCAAAGTAAAGGGAATTTAAAGCAGTCAAGCAAAGGAAAAAAGAAAAATAAAAGTAATACAAAGGGAGAGACAGAGAGAAAGCATCCATACATTTCTGTTTCCCAGCTATTCAACTTAATGTTTACAGTGATGTCATACAGAAGCATAAAGAAAACAAAAAGGTTTACATCTCGTTAAGAACTTGTGATTGCAAGGAGGACTTTAGCCCAGTAAGACAGGTTATGTACAGTCTGAGGTATAGCTTTTCACCCAATGTGTCCAGTAAATCCCAGAGAACACTAAACATGAAGATGTAAAGACTGTATCAGGGACCTGTAGTCACTGTTGAGCACTGACGGGCACTTCAGCCTGTGTCTGTGTCCCTGACACCTGTCGAGAGAAAGTTCAAGCAGTTCTGGAAGAGATTGTCCATTAAAAAAGCACTTCCAGGCATGTGGAAACCAGCAGAAAGTCTGTTACCTAGTTTGACATCGTCATGCAATTAACTGTATTAAATCATCAAGGTTTTAAAGGCGCCCTTTGAAAAATAAACTCTGTTCCCCTCACATGCACTTATCCTTTGTTATTCTCCAGGAAAACCTGAATCTGAGAGCCCCTACCAACCAAGGGAGCCAAGCAGACGGAGGTCATTCAGTTACACCCAGGCACAGCAGAAAAAAAATGGTTTCTGCTGCAGCAGACCCCTCCTGGCTCCCTCTCCATCCTCGCAGAGGTGGGACCACAGGGTCTCCCCACAGCCAGTTGTGCTTCCCTTCCTCTGTGCCTCCCCCTCTGGCCCCTGCGCCTCTGGCCTGGGCAGCCAGCACCCAGCACCCAAGTTTCTGTTCTGCTTCCCCAGTTCCTTGGCAACCTTTGCTCTTCCCTTGGGGGAAAAAAAATAGTATCTGCCCTTCATGTAACCACTAGGAAATGTCCCTGGAACTCACTGGTTTTTGCTTTCTAAAGAGACTGGTGACACTACTATTACTTTTTGCAAACTGGAAGCAAACACTCATCACTACTCCCAGGAAAACAAATGTTCCTTAGCAGCTCTGGGAGGTTTTAAGGAATCAGTGTCCAGAAAGCACAACTGATTAACACTGTTCCAAAGCTGGAAACAACAGCCCTAGCCATCCCAGGGCTCACCTCAGGTCTGTAAAGGACTCCAGAGGACCCTACGTGTAGCAGGTGGCTGCAGGCAGGGACTGTTTCTTTATTTCTGTTTTTTTCAGAAGTATTCATATATGCAACCTTCTCCTCAGACCTCATCATGAGATGGGAAGGGATTATTCTTGCTCAGCTTTGCCGTCTTGTAGGGCCCAATCCCATGTATCATGTCACCAGCTTCTTTTCATAGGTGGTGTCCACCAGGCCAAGTTTCCTCTATCATCGTTTTCACCACTAAAAGGTGGTTTCACCAATAAAAAGGTACCACCTTTTTATTTTGGTCCTATTACAGTAAAACAGCCCTACACGCACCTGAAGGCCCCTTCACCATAGTGTAAAAGAGCTGTCAGGGAAATGAAGAAAGCTGCTACATGAAGCAATTACCCAAGGAACACGGTAAGCAGGAATATAACAGGGCTGTGCCTGAAGTGTGGTGAGCACAATTTGGCTCAAAGGAAGCAAAACAAGCCATAGAAATTCCTTCCCACTGTTGGTGGGGGTTTTTTGTTTGTTGGGTTTTGGGTTTGGTTTTTGGTTTTTGTTTTTTTAATGCCAGGACTAACTCTTCATTTAAATGTGATTTGCTGACAGCATAGTGCGCCCTACGCCACTGCACCTGCTGACTGTTGTGAAACCGAAGCTGTGCAAGTGTTGTGTGATGGCAGTAACTGGAATAGCATGGGCCCCGGAGGCAGTTTCAGAGCAGAAGCTCATTGCAACAAATGCCAAAATTACTGCCTGGTTTTATTTTCTTGTTTGTTGCTTTCTGAAAATCATTCTCTGAGGACAAAGTTGACACGTTGAACATGGGCTACCAACAGTGTTGGAGGCTTCATTTTGAGGCTGTGGGGAATACAGTGCAAGTGAAAATCCACGGTCTGCTTCAAACCTGGCTGAAATCTGCCTGTGATAGATGGAAAAGCAATGCTGGGGCTATAATATACAATACTCCATTTCTTTCTGAACTTAACAGAAATCCTTTGCCAGAGGCTGAAAATTCACGTCTCCTGAACATTTCAGGAAGAATTTGCAGAGTTAAACCTTCAGGCTAGCACATGTAAAACTTGCTTACCAGCTGTTTATTACTTCTGGTCAACATTCAAAGAGAAGATATCAAACAGTGTCATACCAAAACAATGAATGCATACAAAAAAAATTATAAATATTATAAACACAGTAAATAAATATTTAGGATACTGCGAGCAATTCCAGAACACAAAGAAGCAGTAAAGCACTGGGTTTGCTGAAGTCCCTCATGCAGACTGCTCCAATTGGTTGCTGTGAAGTTCCGATAAGCCTGATAATAAATATCTTCATAGTCTGCCAGACGTGAACAAACTGTCCTCTGATTTCTGGTCAGTGCCCACAACACTAAGTTTCAGACCATTGTTATTTTCTTTCTCCACCCTATTTTTTATGAAGGGGAGTGATGGAAGGAAGGAAAGGTATTTGTAAGAACAGCGTGATGCTCTGCCATAGTTTACGTATTTATCTCTTTGCCCTCCATCCCAGCTCTGAAGGATGAAACTTGGCAGGTTGCCTCCCGTTAATAGGACTGCCACCCTCCACCTTTCAGGAACCACTTCCCCAGAGCTAATATTTGCTCCCTTCCCAGTCGTCACTGGGAACAGCAAGCTTTAGCCTATAACGATCTTGCCTCTACCCAAACCATTACAGATTTCTTGCCCAGTTCTCTTCCACCGCAGAGTGCTCACAGCCATTTGGACAGGTTCCTGGAAGAAGAAGCTGTTCAGGTTTATTAAACACATAAGTACCAAACTGGGTCATGAAGCTTCTAAGCTGCAAACAGGCAGTGGATGGGGGCGTTCAGGGTATTACCATGTACACTCTTCCCTGTGCATCCGTCGTCGGCCATTGTCAGATGCAGGATACAAGGTGGAAGGGTCTTTTTTTTCAGTCCCAGTACAGTCAACCTATCCATCAATGACTGGGACAGCTAGTCAATCTTCAGCCTCCCAGCCTATGTCTGCCTCCTCCCACTTCGTTCTTCTGCTGCCTCAGCAATTTGGAGGGAAGTAGAAATACAGGTTTTCATTAACTGTGTGCACACTGCACACCTCCTATTCACATCCAGGAGCACCCACAGGGAATACCTGAGAATTTCCAGGTCTCATTACTGGATTTTTCCCATTACTTTGTAGTGATGTTGCCCCATCCTGTCCACAAAAGGCAATAAAAATCACCCAAGGTGTTTCTCCTGTTTACCTCTTCTAGAGGCTGCAGATGACACTTGCTGGACAAAGAAGGGTATGGGTAACACCCTGGTAAAATGTTACGGTGATGTTTATATTTGGTGCTGTGAGAAAACTCGGGATGAGGATGAGGATGCTAGCAGCACGAGTCTCAGCCCCGGCAAGTGAGAAAGCCATCATCAGCTTAATATTTTGGGAATGCTATAACAACTGACTGCAGAGCACCAGTGTCTGAGCAAGTGGAGTGCCCTCTGTGTCCTCAGACAGCCCTGCCATCAGCCCCAGAGAGTGAAGCTCAGGCACCGAGTTTGCCCACCAGTCATGGTGATCCAAACAGCTTCAGGAAGGCAACTGCCTTAGAGAGGGGTTGAGAAAGGGGTACAGGGTGAAAGCGTAAAGGGAGAAAAATAGTAACAAAAAAGGCCAGTTCACTCTAGATCTCTGTAGTGATACTGATCATCAGGATATATTGTGTATTTTGACACTGCGACAGCTTTTAATGAGGTCACTTGAAAAATAGCTGCTGTAGGAGAAAAAAATTCCTCCTGATTAGTCTTGTGCAGAGGCAACTTGTGAAGAGCCAGGAAGGAGGTAGAAACAAACCAGAAGCGCTGAGTACCTTCAGAAGGCAGACCTCTCCTTGGGCTACTGCTGGGTTTCGCTCTCTGTCTGGAAGGTGGCTGTATCTCCATGGGGCATAAAGGAAGGGGGAACTGAGATGACAACACCCTGAATGAAGGGATTTTGCATCAGGAACTTGATTTTATCTGGCCTGTCAGTGACCCCAGCTTTGACCTGAAACAGACCTCTTTAGTGGTTCAGGAACAAAATCTAATTCAATATGCACTTGGACTGTTTGCTAACTCCCTTCCCAATCTCTTCCATGCAGAGAATGACCACATTGACATATGGCTATTTATCACACACGCTAGTTATCGTATAGGGTTAAACCAATTTATGACAAAGCAGACATTCAGCATTCCTCAGGGGTAAGCTGAAGGGGCAGGGTTACCCTAGGAGAAGGAGTGCCTTCTTTCCTTCACAGGTGCTTCAGGGAGTGACTTTAATGAGCAGCAGTGATAGTGCAATAAATAAGAAACAGTTACCTGTAGATGAGACTCGGGTTAATGTTTTATTTTCTCGCGTATCTTTACCTGTGGCTACACCACTGAAGGCACATCTATGGCACAGAAATCCTTTGTAAATTCCTTGGTAAGAAAGGACCATGATCCAACATCCTGTGTGCATCTGAAAGCCCAGACACCATGAGGAGTACAGAGCGAAGCCTTTCCTCTGACTTACAGTCCACAGGGTTGCTGATCTCCAGCCTGTGGCTAAAGGCAGAGGGTGCAAAGGCAAAAGAGCTACGGGCTAAATGCCTGCTATAAGCTCTCTCACTCTGTCTGACAGGATGAACTAAGAACCTTCCCGTGCCTCAGTTTCTACATCTGTCCCTGGAGTTCAGCAACACCAACTTCATTACCACTAACCCTTTGAGATCCCTGGATAAAAGGTTCCATCAAAGGGCACAATTATGTCATTAAATGGTGACTGCGCTGTCTAAATTATTATTAATAATAATAACATTTATCTCTTGCAAAAGAGGTTTACTTTAGAGCAACATTTTTGATCTGCTAGATTAATTGCTAAACAAGACCCTGCATGTCCTCGTTCCCCTAAACTGGCCTTCCTCGTGCAAGGATACAATCTAATTTCAGGCATAATTCCCCTGAAGTGAAGGATGGAGCAGGGGGAGTCAAACCAGTGCAAGGAGCAAGAGCAGAATTAGTCTGAGAAATCCTCCTTCCATGAACAGGACCACAATGTCCTATGTTTGCTCGTCATCAACCCATCTGGACACAGCTGGGGTTTTCAGCCCAGAGGCCAAGAGACCTTAGCCCAGTGCTAAATGTTTATGAAGCAAACATGGAATTGTTCATACCACAGGGCCAGATTGTCCACATATGTTCTCACCGTATTTCCTTACTCAACAGGGCATTGTACCTTGCTTAGCTTTCCACTGATCGTCAGACCATGGGTTCTTGCTTTCCTCACTCCCAGCCACAGCCTATCCTTGCCGTGCAGCAGGCCTGAGCTGTGAGTTGTGTTTGGGGCAAGCTGCAGAAGAAGCAGCCCCACACTCCTGCAAACGAGCGCTGTTGGGCATCAATCCCACCCTGGAAGGTGTTTGGAATAAAGAAACCAAAACCAAACAGGTTTAAGGATGATTGCAGCACTCTCCTACACAGAAAAGACATGTTCTGTGCATAGATAAACAAGGGTGAGGAATTTGCTAATCGCTGCTTAACATTGTTTATTTATGAGGGCTTCACACCCCATCATGCTCACATCAGCAGCCCTGGCAAAGATTTGTATCATGAGTCCCAAGTCCCTGAGAAGTTTTATGCGCAGTGATACTTGGTTATTTATAAACAACAAGCGACCTGGCTGTACCGTCTGCTGACTGTCTCTGGGTCGTAACGCAGAGACTGCTTCGCTGTTCTTGTGCTTTGGAAAACAAAGGGGTGAAACACTCTAACGTCAGGAGACTGAGTGCCTTCCCTGCTCATCAGTATGAGGGTGGTGCTTCCATAAAGCAGCAGTGATAAGAACAGGTAAAGCAGTTGTCTAAAAATCCCTAGTGTATACTGTGTGGGTTACTGCAAGGGATACAGGGCAGATGTCTAGGACAAGAAATGCCAAATGCGGTATCCCCAAGGCCACAGCTCACCTCCGTGGCCTAAGAGGTCACAGCTACTTGTGAGTCTGAATAAAACAAACTGGCACTATGACTTCTGGAGAGGGCAGTTTGCAATGGAGTGTTTATGGCAAGGAGCTGACAGAGACGATTTCCTCCGGGGTCCTGTGAGTGCAAGCTGATAAAGAGGCGTCTGCTCCCCTGCTCCTCTGCTTTTTCACAAGGGGAGGGTGGAGAAGGAAAGGGGGGGCAGCTTTGGCTGGTGCTGGAGTGTGGGAGGTCCAGGGCAAAACCTGAGGGGATCCACCTCACGTTTCCTCAGTTTTCCACTAGCTAGGGCATTGATTGCGTTCCCTCTCAAAATTTTTTTGAAAATAGTCTTTGGCTTTTTGGCTCAAGGAGATGGGCACAACCCCTTATAAGTAGGACCTTTACATAAGCAGCATTTAATTACCCAAATCAGTAACTTAATTTTATATATCTTGACACAACAACCGAGCTTACAGTATAAAACCCATGTAACTACTTTTTTTGTAGTTCTCAACACTTTTCTATCCATCTAAGATGGAAATGTTTCATTTACAGACAGTGGAAAGGAAGTTACTTGAAGTAACTGACATCCTGTCTAACTGGAAAAGATGAGAGGCCACCGGCTCAGGTGACAAATCTGGTCTCGGGGAGCACTTCTGCTATGACAAATCTGTATTTTCCAATTTAATATGTTCACTCCATGTTCAAACAGGAAGCAAAGGTGGGAAATCATTTGCCTACAGTGTCATAGGCTAGAGATGAATATGACTGCATGGGTGAAACTCAGAGATGTGAAGATCGGTGTCTGAAACCTGACATTTTATTCCCCTAAGGTACCTGCCTTCCAGCTGTCCATCCAGGAGACCCTTGGGTGTCATACCTGCCAGACGTGTGAGCTTGTCTTTGATCCCTTAAGCAGCCAAAATAGCACTAGATAACTACATTTTGGCAGCTGAGTCCAGCCCCTAATTCCCTGTCTCCATGTCCGTAAGCCTATGCTATGGCCAGGCTCTATTTTTGCTGAAGAGGGAATGTGGTGAGAAAGGACACTGTCACATTCACAGAGGAGGCAAGAAAAGGATGTCCTACATTTTGCTTCTTTCCAAAGTATCTGCTTTGATGGTCTGGATGCCGGTGTCCAAATCAGCCTCCTGAGAGAAGGCAAAGCCATTCCCACCTCTCATGGGAATTCTTGTGCAACGGCCACCGTGCAAGTGTGATGTTGCACTCCCAACACAGACATGAGAAAGAAGAAGTAAATGGGGCTATTATTCTGTTTTCTCCCTGATAGATAAGTCAGAGGCGAGGTGTGTTGTATTTTTTAAGAGACCCAATAAGCTGGTACCACCCAAAAACCGTGTCAGAATTCCAGTCTGCAAAACATTATGCCAGGTCATATTTACTTATGAAACTAAATCAATTGTAAGATGAAAAGCAACACTTTTATGTGCAAAGGTATATTGTATGCAGAAGGTCTAATACAGAGGTTGGGTCCTGAGTAGGCAGCACTTTAAAACCAACATGGTGTGATCTCTGCTTTACTAAAAAAAAATGAACATTTTTATTTCGTTCATCTTTTGCTTCCCTGATTTGAAAGGGGAGAGACAGATAAACATTGCAGTTGATCAAATCTCGAACAGCGACACTTGCCAAACCAAAGATGATTGTGTGAGTTCATTACTATTGGTTTCTTTTCTCTTTCCTCAGAGGCAGAGCAGTCACAATGATATATTGTTACTCTCCAGGATAAATTTTACAGATATTAGATACAGGCGGGTTCTAAGCCTTGATGTTTGCAGATCTTGCATGGTAACTCTTGCTTAGTGCTCTGTGGAAAAACAGGGCTGCATTACTCTGAGAGTAACAAGCAGAAGTTTGTGCCAAGGAGATGGGAGTTGGCATTTCTTAGAGAGCTCTACAATACACTTGAGGAAAAGAGGCCTATCCTAGAAATGAATTTCATTTATACTGGCTCGAGAGAAAGGCACCTCCAGAAAGATACACACATGGCAATTTTTCCATCTAAAAATCCTTTCACAGATTAAATATAAAACAAGAATAAAGTGCTGTACAAGTAACATGATACACAACAGAAGAAAAAAAAATTGCAGCTCCAGCAATCAGAATAAAACATCAGGCTGTGGTTCACTGAAGATGGAGCCAGCATTGTTCCTGCAAGCAGCAGGCCCTCCTCGTGCCCTCACCCACTTGCTTCCACCCCAGGTTGCCCCACGCTGGCCATCAGTCAAACCAGCAAAAACAATGACAAAAACATTTCATTTTCAGCAGAATTAACTCCCTGTTTTGGCTTACCACGTGAGCACACAAACAGCTGGAATGGCGTCCTTTGGCAGCAGTGCCAATTTAAACTGTGCATGGAATTACACAGGCTCCCAGAGAGGAGCTCTGGGAAGGATTAACAGAAACTCTGCAGTGCCTTGCGCTATGAGGAGGCTGATTTGGTCACTGGTGTCCAGGCTGCCAAAGCAGATGCTGCTTCCATGCTGAGGAAAGGAATCCCTGTAGATTTACGCATGCACAGTTTCCATCATGTGTCTCCAGTACAGGAATGGGGATGACCTTCCTGACACTCCTGTGGAGGTACAAGCGTGTTTTCCCATCATTCTCCACCTTCAGCGTGGAAGGCATCTGATTATAAGATGAGCTAATGGAGAGTGAGTCAGGGAGCAGGGCATCCTCAGTTCAGTGCCCTCAATGTAGGTATCAAAATATCATTCCTTCGAGTACAGCACACTGGATGTGTGCCTGGGGGGACCAGAGCGCACAGAGTACCCACTACCACCCCTTTTGTCCGTTTAACTCCTCTAGCTCTCACTTCAACTCCAGCAGAAACCGTTTTGAAACCTTAAGTCGAAGCTGTATCCCACTTCAGGACAAACCAGACCCCATTCCCTCTGCAGGTTTAGCACTCACAAGCCCTGCCTGGCTGCACTCCTGTACCAAGGTGGAGACATCAGCACCCCTCCCCTCCCCAGACATCATCCTGGATCAGTGAGGTCAGTTCAGCTCCTCCACAGCCAGTAGTCGGGATGCAATTAACCATCCCTCGCAACGGACACTGCCAGCACTCGGCTCCACGCCATCCGACGTCAGAGACCAACTCATCTCGGTCTCAGAGGTGTTGACTGCCATCCCCGTTAGAAGGGGGACAGACGATCTGAAATCATACCTCGCTGCTCCATTTGGGAGTTGGGATTTTATGAAAACTAAGCTCTGTTTCGCTTTTATCACCCCAGAACTTGCTGCGTAGCTGAGCATCTGTGTCAGCTTCTTGTTGTACAGAGAGGCTAACCTTGTACCCCTTGCCGTGCTATGGGACATGTGCTGCTCCTCTCTCTCCACAAAGGAGAGAGGAAGATGAAGACAATGGATGAAGGAATGAAAACAGAGCATCCTTGGAAGGTTAAAACCAAAGTAACACTCCTTGCACATCCCGCATAAGTAACGCGAGTCCAGCACAGTCAGTGATATATTACTATCATCCTCTGCATTGATTTATCGTCTAATGTCTGCAGAGTAAAGTTTGTTCTGATATAATGGTTTTCATTGATCTCTTACTCATGCATTTAAAACTTTTTGCCCAACAACTAAAAGAACAGACAAGTAAAACACATTTTCACAGGAGTTCTGTGCCCAGTTTTCTTCATCACCTTTCAAAAACATTGCCTGTTGCTTCCAGTGTAACCCTGGTCTTACCTTGTCTCTAGGCTTTTGTAAGCAAAGTCTAGATAGAATTGTTTTCAGTTCAACTACTGGTTTTCATTGAAAGAACAATGGAAATCGGTGTACATCCATTAATAATAAAACTGAGAGGATTTCTTGCAGCATGGTGCCACTGTGCAGTCTCCGTGTCTTTTTTTTGATTCTAAATACCACTGAAACAGAAAGCATGAAGCTGTGGCACAGAAGTAGAGGGAACAAAATGAGAGAGAAAGGATTAAAAAACCTCAGAAAAAAAAGATAGTTAACATGTAATTTCTTCCTTGCAATAATGTTGTTTGTGACCTTGGATGCCAAAGTTTTTAATGGGTTTTCTTGCTTATTTACAACAGATGAGGGACTGATGCTTAAAATGAATTAAGGGGAAGCAGAAAGTGGTGGATTTATAACAATGGAGATACATGGTTCCTTAATGAAGACAACTGATTTCAGCTTTTTTCACACTGTTATCACAGCACTTCTCAGTTTGCACCTGAAGGTCTTCAGGCTCTGACACAGATTCGTGGGGTTACCTGAGTGTTTACCTCCACCCCTGAATTTTCCTCTTACAAAGAGTTTCAGCCTCAGTTGTCTTTGCTGGCAGGGCTGATGGGTAGTCCTAGGGAAGACGTCAGGTTGTCACTGTCGCATTTCCCCCCATTTGTGAAATTGTTCTCTTTCTGAAGAGACAGACCACACACTTATCATGGTGCAGCTATAGGCTTGCTCTGTCAGCAGATGAAACATCATCACCTGTCACTGGGGCCAAAGACTAGAGGAGGGACATAGAGGCCATATGGAGTCTGGGACTTTGGAGTCAAAGTCCAAGTGGATCAACAGGGAGAAGGAGGAACAGTGCTGGACAGATATGGAGCCTCAGGAAGGTACTTTTCTGTGGGAGGTTCAGCCAGCAACTGTGGCCTAAAGAGCTGGGTCTGCTACCCTTTGTCCTGCTCTCAAGAGCTCTGCTATTAGATGATTTCCCTTGGCAGCACTCCCTGGGCCAAAATCCCAGGTGCTTAGGAAGAGCAGTGAGACACAGAAGATGAAGCTACCAGTTTGCTGAGATCCCACTGGTGTGGCTGGTGTTTGCAGTCCACCTCACTGTCCACTTATCTAACACACACTTCATCAGTGTGTCAGTGAGGATGCTTGGGAAACAGTGCTGAAAGTCTTGCCAAAGTAAAGACAAACAACAATGACTGCTCTTCCCTCATCCATCAAGCCAGTCATCTCATCCTAGAAGGCAATCCTCAGGCATTGTTTCACCTTTGTAAATCCATAAATTCATAGTGACTTCTCTCAATCATCTTCTTGTCCTTAATATATTTGGGAAAGACTTCCAAGATTGTTACCTCAATCGTATAAGACTGATCAGCCTGTAGTTGCCCAGATCCTCCTTCTTGTCCCTCTTGAAGACAGGGGTGACATTTGCTTTCTTCCAGTCCTCAGGAACCTCCCCCTGTCACCAAGACCCTTTGAAGATAATTGCAAGTGGTGCCGCAGTTACATCGGCCAGCTCCCTTATCACCCCCCTGGATGTGTCCCATCAGGATATTAGATATATGTATTAGGATACTAGAGTATATGTATTAGATTCCGATTTGAGTACATTTTTCTTCTGATACATATAATTTTTAAGCTAGGATATGTTTGCAGAAGGTGCTGTAATACTTGACTAAGTGAAAACAGAACTGCTTTAATGTCACTGACCTTTCAATATACTGAGTCACCATGACTCTTGTGTCAGCCTCAAATATATCCTTTCCAAGTAACTTCCTTGGAACTATGGTGTCAGATGAGGAAAGAGAAATAGGCCAAAAGCTATTGGAAAAATCCTGCTATTGTGTAAACAGAGGTGTTTGGATAAATGAGGTGTGTGGTACCAAAGGAGAAAAAAAAAAAAAAAGAGCCCTTCAGGGGTCTAAAGGGAAGACGATTTTTTAATTCTGGGGAATTTTCTTTTCATAATTACTCTCCCTGATAGCAGAGTCCTCCAGCTCTTGATGAATCTATTGCTATCGCATTCAATGCTGCGACTTCCAGGGGGAACCCAGGGAGGCGGGAGATGGGATTTCAAAGGAGCCCATAGCCACATGTTCCAGCTGGGCTGCAGCCAGGGTTTCAAAATCGAACAGAGCACAAAAAAGAAGAATTTTTCAAAATGAGGAAATGTGGGCCCCTCTTTGGGGGCTTTAGCAGAAGTTGAGCTCTTTTGACACAAATCCAGTATGCAATTACAAAATACCTCACGAAATCAGCTGTGCACTTAACCCCTTTGTTTTCCTCAGAGAAGAGGGGAAATGCTTTAAATGATGCCCTTCAGTTTGCAGTTATTGACTATACATTTCTGAGGAGGAATACAGAAATTTGTTTCTCACTATGGCAAAGAAATAGATAAAGTTTCAGGTGACTAACAGATTTCTGCCATTCATATATACCCCAAATTTTCATTTGTAGCTACTGACTTCTATCAGGTCTCCCCCACATCATTCCGTATTAAAAGCATCCCTAACTAGCTGCACTCTGGGTGTTTCTCTCAAATTAACCTGGTCCCACTAGGTCAAAGTACACATGTCCAAATGTTGTGAATATGATTTTCCTAAGCTAGCTACAGTTTATGAGTTTTAAACTTTTATCAGGGCATAGTTATAACTAAAATAGCCTAGCACTAGAGCGAAGATGGAAACAAAGATCCACCCAGCTGGGAGCAGTTTGATTGCTTCCTAAAATAAAGACTGAAAGCAAGAAAAAGAGAAATTCCTCAGTTTTTCTCAGACAGAAGATTTCCAAATCACTATTCCAGCATCCATTGGGTCAGTAACAGTGCATATCCAGTTGTAATAGCAGTTTCTCAGGAACCACACTAATAAAAATATATACAAGATTACTTTATCAGACCTATTCAGATTTTTCCAAGTTTGTTAAGCACTCTGACATCCTTCAGTGGAAAAATTCGTGCAATTTTTATTTTGTGAAAGTGGAAACTGACTCAAAGGGCTGATCAAAAGAATTGTTAAGAGCCTGAAATATACTTAGAGTCTAAGTAGAGTAGGACAGTTTGGAAAAGGATGAATGTAGGGGAGAAGTGATAGACACCTATAAAATAATGAATGATGCAATGAAGCTGAAAGGGTGAGGATTCGCTTTATAACACAGTGGAGGAGCTGTGAGACCCACAGTGATTTCAGGCACCACACAAAGCATATAAGGCAGCAATTTTAAAATAAAGACCAAGATAGAAAAAGAAGTGTGCTTTCATCTACCTCGTGTAAGGCAGGAAATGTGGAATTCATTGCCATGCAAGGCAGTGGAGACTGAAAGGATAAAAGGCTTCAAAAAGCATTTTTACAAGTGCATAGAAGCTAGTTCCAGGGGTGGTCCAGAGATTTCCAGGTTTGGTAAACCCCTAGACTACTAACTGGAAGATTACTGGATACAGCAGGGAAAGGACCACGTAGTGTGTTCATAAAAAAGAATAAGAGCTTTGCTGTGATAGATGGACCTTCTGTCTGATTCAACCAAACAAGCCTGGGAAGGGAGCAGGCACCAAGCAGTAAGAAGCACTGGCAGCAGTAAGTTGCCCTTTTATAATTCACGTTTCCTCAGCGTGACTGTCCTCAGACCTGCAGGTGTAGCAATTCTGTCAGCACCACTTGCTTTCAGTGTGTAAGCTATGCTCATTCGGTACTATGTTTACATCCACTTTGCACCATGCAGAAAAGGTATATATCAGGCTGTGGTAGAATTTGGCCCTGTGTACTTACTGTTTCCTCTGATGTCCTCTGTCTGTCTGACACGTACATCAGCCTACATGCACAAATAACTGGCACAGAGAGAAAAACCCTGCTGTCTTTCTGCCAGGTTTAAATGTCGGAATCATTCTCAGGGGGCTGATCCAAAACCTACTAAAGTCAACAGCAAAAGCTCCTTCGCTTTCAAGGGGGCTCGTGGTGAGTTCATGCTAGAGAGGAAATCCCAGGAGACATCTTCCACAGACAGACGGACAGGAGAGCATGAGATGATTAGTAAGAGTGTTTCAGTTTCCCTGTTAAGCAATGGTTTAATAAAAGCAGTTTTCACAAATGATGTTTCACAATAACCAGAGGATGTTACACTAGTGGTTACACATTCAAAACAGCTCCACAGGCATCAGCAGATCAAACTATTTGGCCAAGTGAATGGAGCTACAAACCAAAACAAACAGACCCTGGCTTCAAGCAGCAGTAACAGTCTTGCCATTAATTCGTGCTTTTTCATAATAAAATAACACCAGGCAACCCCAGCAAATCCATGTGAAGCCACTTGCTAGCTTCATCAGCAAATATCCTTCCAGGACGTGATTGCAGGGCAGGGCTTCCCCTGTGGGACAGCGCAGTGTAAGTGTGTATAACCCGGCAGCTTCCCACTCATGTCTGTTCATTCGGGTCACGCCGTGGCCTGCCTCAGTGTAAGGTTTGGGATGATGCAAGGTTATTCTCCCTTATTGGGGGCCCACAGACTTCAAGTAACAAGAGATATACCTGGGGCGTTTTTTGCTTTCCAGGGGTGGCAGGTGAAAGAGCCTGTGTAAGTCTGGAAGGGGAGCTGTCAGGAGGAGAGGCGTAGTGGAGGGGTGCAGGGATGCTAGCGACTTGCCCCAGCTGAGGGTCTGGCCGTAGGCACGCTGCACTTGCTTGTCAAGACAGCAGCAAACACGCAGAAGCGCTGATCCTCACTTGCTGGTTTTAGATGTTCTTAGCATCACGAAAGAGCGAAAGCAAGGTTTGGGAGTCAGGACCGCAGCCCCTCGCTTCTTAGATGTTACATTTGGAGGAGTGCAGACCTCAAGCAGCTACCCGCTCAACTGTTTGCTCTCAAAAAAACAATGCGAAATAAACTTTTATCTCTCCTGGACAAAGAATGTATTTGTTTTTGTGTTTTTCTGAAGCCCAGGGCTCATGAAATGCTCCAGTAAATTTGCTGTCTGGGCAGCAAGAGGATTTGTTACCAGGGTTTCTTTTTCTTCTTTTCTTCTTCTTTGTTTTCTTCTTTTTTTTTTCCTCTTCTATTTTGCTTTTATGAAGTATTCATGTTCATTTCTATGCCTTGGGGGAAAACTCAAGCCGTTTGGCTGCATAAGATACCCACAGTCAATCTGAACAGTGCTGCATCTGTGATGGGGGAAAGAGGCATCTATTTACAGTGCTGGGGATGTTAAACTTGGAAATACGCTTTTTATTTTTATTTTTAACCTGGAATGGAGCTATGTATGGCTGCAGACATTTCTCCATTTAGACTGTGGGTCTTTCCAGTAATTATGGCCCAAACCCAAGTCCCACTGACGTCAATGGGATTCTCTCCATTGACTGCAAGGGGAGCTAGACCAGGCCTTGCCTTGAGGAACGCAGCCAAGGCAGGATAAAGCCCTCTGCTTTCCCACCCAAGGAAAAACACTGTGAAATTACCAGCACTTAGGGACCACTCTGAGCTATTCCTTCTCCTTCTACCTGCCTCTTTCACATAAATTTAGAGTATACCTACTCCCCTTCAAATTCTCTCACAACTTCCCTGAATGCATCTAGCCTTCAACGCCCTCCCCCACTTGTCCTCAAAGCCTGTTCGTAAAACCCTTGGAGCGGTGCTAAAATCAGACAGGAGGCTGTCTGCCCTTCTGTGGCACCCACTCCTCTGCTGCCTTGCCTTTTCTTTCCAGGCCTTTCCTCTGAAACGTTTCTGAGGCCAAGCTGAAAAACAAAAAGGACCAACTGCTTACTGTCACACTTTCTACTGTTTATATCTTTCAGAAGTGTTTGCTCTGCATACAATAAAAATAGCTACTGGCAGCTGGTGCTGTAGCTGGTTTCTTCTCTGTTGACATCAGGTAAGTTTTCCTGACAGCCTCAGCAGGGAGTGGGGTTCTGCAGCACAGCAGAGGAAGGGTTGCAGAAGCCATTCACCTTCCTCTCACCAGTTAACAGACCAACCCAATTAGCTCTGAGACATAGCACTAATTACTCTGGGCATGGTGCCATGCTTACATGGCTATTCAGCTTCCAAGAGCCAACTTGTATCACTGCGTGGTGCTGTGTGAGCAAACAACTCATCCAGCCCCAGCACTGAGAACTCTCACACGGTGCAACAGTAAAGGCAAGCATTGGCTCGGGAGGCAAAGGGGTAAGCAGGAAGGTTGACATGTAAGGGTGACAGCTTAGTGAATCTGAAGGTTTGGGGATATGAGGGAAGAGTAGAAGTGGTGAGGGAGAGGAGAAAGGCTAGAAGACATGAGGGAGTTGAGAGCAGTTGGATTTTGGAGGAGTTGTGTCTCCTGCCCTCCCACCCTCTTGTTCCTGTCTTTTCCCATTGCCACTGTCCTTCATGTTTATCAGCCTCCTAGATCTCTGTTGCAAGAAAATGGAGACTGAGGCGAGAGGTTTGCTTCTGGCTCTCCCCTCAGATGCAAGACTAGGCTGAGGACCTTGGCAAAGCTCTGGAGAGCCATCTGGGCTTTCCAGCCACGTGCTGCCCCCGAACTCTGAACCCTACTTTGCAGAGATAGCAGTTAACCTCCTGACATCAGCAAAGTAAGCACACTGGTCCACCTAGCCAAAGCCAGTTAGAGGCACATCCTGTTATCCTTAGGACCTTGAAGATCTGCACCTAAAACTTGGTGAGAAGAGGACTTATGTAAGGAAAATCCATGTCCAGAATGTGACGCTGTGGGATTCCAGCTCATTCTTGTAAAATTCTTTGCAGCAGTGGTATAAACCTGGGAAATCTCCAGTACATAACAATAAGCCCATGCCTGCCTTTTCGCGTTTGACAGCCTCAGAAGTGGAACCATCTGCTGATCATGAGATAGGCAGTGGTCAACAGATCTGCATTCTTCCACCAAGCCTTTAGCAAAAGATAATCCAAAAATGAGAAAAATAGCATTCTTCTTAGCTTATTTTTTCTTTCTCCTTTCTCCTGGCTGAGAAAGGCTTCATCTCCAGAGAGACAACCACAACATTCTGAAAGCAAGAAGAGAAAAAAATCACTTTGTGCCATTTCTGTGGGGAAGTAGACATATGTCCAGGTGCTTGTTTTGAGAAACAGAAGGCACAAGGCCATGCAGTTACACTTTCTGGTGGAAATCTCCTTATCCCAAACATATTTAGTCTTACAAGCACCTACCCAATTTATGTCAGTGTCCAGAGACCCTAACTGAATCCGAAGTCCTTTGAACCTGTACACAAATACAAAGGAAGAAACCACAATTGTCCACGGAAATCCTCTTTTGTAAGTGAATAACAACAGAAGCAGGAGAAACAGGGAGAGGTGCAGTGACTTGTACGGAGGTGCAATGAGAAGGAAAAATATTTCCAGGTGTGGACTGATGATATTTCCATGATAGTGGAAACGATGACAATAGATAGTCCATGAGGATCTGCCTCGCCTGTGTCCTTTTAGACAGTACTATGGATGGATCTTCCAAACACATTTTATTTTTAATTACTTTCATGGTAAGCCAGTAAAAGGGGAAGAATTTAAGATCCTAAGCATTTTGGGTCATATTATGGCCAGGACAAAGAGGAAAAGGGAAAAAGAATTTTCATTACAGCTTCCTCTAGCATGGGATAAATTTGTGTTTAATATACACACGAACAAGCAGAGGATTAGAAAAATAGATGTAGATAGCGACGCTGAGAGCAGCAAAGACTCACAGACTTCTGGCCAAATTCCCTCTCATAAACCCTGAACGAGGCCAAGGGGAAGGTGATAAAGAATCATATGATTTCAAGATGAGAAAAAAAGTAAACTAGTCTTTCCACCTGACAGAGCAGTACCACTTCCTCTAGTGCATCCTCTTGGCTGGATTCATTGGCGGAATTACAGAAAATGCTAATAATAATGTGCATCAAGTAATAACGGGTTGAATCATTGTGCAGCACAGTTCAGCTGGCAATGTTGGTGTTTATGCTGCCTTTCCTTAGTATTCAGCCTAGCAAAGGACAACTAGCTTCAGAGGTATTTTGGAGGGTTTCCAGGCTGCATATCATCAGGACCAAACATCACCAGTGTATCTCTCCTTCTCCAGCCTGGTAGGCTATAGGGGCTGAACCCTTCCGCTAGTCAGAGAGGAATCACTTTCATTCTTGCAGGTTGTGGGAGAAGGGGAAAGAAGGTAAGGCTAAAAACACAGGACCAAATGACACCCAGAAGTGGGGAAGATCACAGAGGATGCTGTCATTACTGTGTGGCTAAATTACTGCCCAAAATCTCAGTCTCGTACTCTTAATCGCTTGCTGTTCTTGTTGCTTGACAAATCACATGGTCATCTCTCCTACTTTGTTTTCTCCTCTTATTGTGAACTGTGTGGATCTTTGGTAGCATCTGTAAGTACCTAAAAGGAATTGCAGTTAGCAATGGAGTAGTATGAGAAATTTGCCTGGTATCATAGATGCCCAGTGCCATGTAATATGTATGAAATTCACCATCTTGGAAACCAGGTGGTAGAGATGTAGAGACACCTCTGTGTGGGACTGAGTGCAGCTCAGAGGATTTAATAAGTTTTGGTGCCGTGCAGGAGCAGCATTGCTACCAATCATCTCCACAAACCCACTGATACAAAATGTTTTCCAAAGAAGACAGCACAAATCACTGGATGTGCTTCATAGGAAATTCCACTGCCGGCGGGGTGTGCGGAGGAGCTTGTTGCAGGCCAAGTCAACAACAAAACACCCAAAAAAAAAGGAAATTTCTCAAAAATGAAACTTTTCATGTCATTCAAAGTGATTTGTTCTAATGCTCAAGTTAAAATAACAGAATTTAAGTATTTCTTAATGAATAGTAATAAAAAAAATCTGGACATACTGACACTGTTCCCACAGATTCTTCTCCTTACGGAACCTGAAAAATACGTTTTTCAGAACTGACACATTTTTGCGAAGTATTTTGCTGCTGACAAAGTGATGTCTTCCAAGAGAGAACTATGTCATTGCGAATCACCTTGCTCCCTCTGTATAAACCATGAACAGCTCCTAGGCTTTTTCATCCCTCTGAAGTAGCAATATTGAAAATAGAGATCTAAAGAGACTACACCCTATAGCGACTGTTATCGCGTCAGACACAGAGATACTGCAGAAGCTATTTATTTCTAAATTGGGCAATTCAAAAATAGTCAGGTACATAGGCAAACTTCTTTGTTATTCGTACGGTTGTCCACCTTGAGTAAATCCATTAGTCAGCCCGGGTTAAGGTTGTTATAATTTTCCATATATTCTTGTTCTGCTTCAGATTTGCACCTGTTTAACAGAGATTCAAAGATCAGAATCTCGCCGTAGCTAGCTGTGAGTATAGGCTCATGCGCTCATTTGTTGTTTCATTGTGAACAGACTATTTGCAGAGCGAAGGCCAAGCTGTGTTTTCAATTATGCCATAATATACCTGGATTATTGCCACTGCCTTCGTGGGTTACACTGGCCTAGAGTAACTCAAATAAAAATCTGGAGTGAAGAGGCGAAGTCTAAAGGGTATTTTAGGAGAGGCCTGTTCTTCATTGGCTTTTAGAGAAAGCAGTAGTCAGGCTTAGGGTGGGAGAAGTAAACAAACATATATACACCCACCATTGCTTCTCCAGTTCAGAGACTGTCCGTGGAATCCCAAACATCTGGAGCTCATTACCGCGCTGGCCTCACTGAAATAATTATTTAATTAGCCTCCTTTTCACTTTCTCTTTCTCTCCTCCCTTCTGTTTTCTTCACCACCCAATTCCCAGATGCAGAACTCAATTTGAAAAACCCTACCAGAACTGAGCTTCCTCCATGGGAATTTGGTCTGTAGGAAAACATTTCTATTCAGTCTTAAACAAACATCCTCAATACTTACAGCATCCCGTCATTAAAAAGCTTCCCCTCCCTACAGCAACTAAAGTGCCATTTTGTTTCTGTATTTTCAATTACCTGCTCACAAATTTTGAAGCACACAAGCCAAGCAAGGTGCATTTATTGGGCTTATGAATCCTTACAGCGGCTAGTACTCACAGGAATTTCCAAAGCTAAAGCCATGGTAAATCAAGATTCCCTCTTGACCGGGAACTGAGACTGCAGATCTGAAGCCTCTTATCAGCAGCTCATCAAGGAGCAGAACATCCTCCTGGAGTGGAAGATGGAGGCTGTTCCCAAAAAAGTAGGAACATGAATAATCCTGCCCAGAGGTGAAAGCTGGAAAAGTCAGAAATGCTATGTTAGCACCACTTGAGCTCCAAACATGTTCCAAAAAGACCAAATGGAGCATAACAATTTTTCTCATTTTGGCTATCCTACAAAAAAATGAAGGGAATAGAGATAAAACCTTGTTTTGTTGCAGTATAATGACGGATCCCACTGTAACAGTGAGATGACACAGCACCGGTCTGGAGCAGCAGGCCAGTGCTGAGCAAAACCTCAGCAGTGAAAACAGACCTGGTGAAATGCATGTAGTATCATATACCTGTACAAAGCCAAGTCTCAATCTATAGCGCTTTCTGAGTTATCATTTCCGTCTCTCACCATGGTAGTCCATCTGTACTTTTGGGATCATCTGTTTGCTTAGGATGCCCAGCTGCTACACAAAGCAGTCTAAGAGCTCAGGATTAAAGGACCGGTGGGACAGGCCAAATGTGAACATCTCTGTGCAGATCCGTGCCACATCCCTACCATCTCCTGCCACTCACACACCGCTTCCTCTGCTCTTTGTAAAGATGAATGCCTGAAACAGAAAAATATGAATGATCTTGCAATTCTCTGGATCATCCTCTAGGCACATTCAGTTTTCATTTTGCAAATTTAGCACACAGAGTAAAATGCAAATGGGTTGTTGCTACTTGTCATAGTTTTTTAGGCTGGGACGAAGCACACCATTTTGCTCTGTGCATTGCAGAAGCAGCAGAAAATTGCTTTTTTCCAGATTCTGTTTGTATGAAATTCCTCT
Source organism: Phoenicopterus ruber ruber (assembly GCA_009819775.1). Classification (NCBI taxonomy): domain Eukaryota; kingdom Metazoa; phylum Chordata; class Aves; order Phoenicopteriformes; family Phoenicopteridae; genus Phoenicopterus; species Phoenicopterus ruber. The sequence continues at coordinate 53,492,213 of CM020246.1, forward strand.
TTACACCAGTAGCAGAAAGATTGGTTCTGGAGTCTGGAAATTTTGGGGGCCACCACTGATCTCTGTGTTGCAACACCAAACACTTTAGAGGTCCCATCTCTGAATCAAGCTTCCTCAACGCAGGTAATTGGTCTACACCCAGACCTTCAGTGAAGGAACAGCTCACCAGCCCCCAGCACGCAACACCCTCCTGGAGGGATTTGGTCCCAGTGAATCCTCCTGCAGACCGACCCTGTACGCCCACCCCTCACTCTGCAGAGCAGACAAATCGGTTTTCAGACCAGAGAGGTTTTCAAGCGTCCAACTTCAGAGCTGCCCTCAAGACTTGATTCTTGGTTGCAAGAAAGGGTATTAACAATAAATGTTGTTACTGTCATGTAACGAAATAGAGCCTTCAGAAGAGGCTAAGACTGAATACTCTAAGCAAAGTCTGTTTACACTGAGGAGCTAAAACCTAGCCCTTGAGGAGAAAAATTGCAATGTAAACAAGTACAGAAATGTCATCCAGCCACCGCAATTTGGCTTATGAGAGAGCAGATGAAAAAGTGTCAGGAAAAAGAGGGCCATTTATCTTGCTAAGTCTCAATCCTTGTGACTCTGAGAGGACTAATTCATTTTGGGCCTACTATATCTATAGAAATTGCCATCATCATAATTAGTGATTATTATTTTCATCCCAGGAAATGGAAACAGAGGGAGAATTTGGCCAGAAGCAAAACACCTAGGTTGCAATCCTGGCAGAAGTTCCCACAGCGGGAATCAAGACAGTTAAACAGACAGGTACTCAGTAACCTAATGGTATGTCTTTGTTAAAACAGAAGAAGCAGGCTGAGAAGAGGAAAGTCTTTTGCAGCCTGAGGCACTCAGTTCACATGGTTTTGCAGGACAGACTACTGTGTGCTTCTCTGCTTCTCTGACCGTCATATATCCACCGTGCAGCACTATACCAAAGACGGTTGGATGTTACTAGCAGTTACTGCTACAGTAGCACAAAAATCAACACGCATGAGCCCCCAGCCTGTGCAGGCAGGTTGGCAGGCAGGTTTTGCTGCCTGCACCAAGCTCCGTGATGCCCCGTGCCAGTAGTGCTGGAATGCACCTTCAGTAAGTTGAAGCTACAGACACGGCTGCAAAGCACACATATCTGCCTTTCGTAACGGGTGCCGGCGTAGTAGAAATCTAATCACCTGAAAGTCTGCAATGAGCCTACTCTTGCCACAGGCAAAGCACAGTCCTCCTTGTTTTACAGATTGGGTTGCCTGAGGACCCAGCACTATTAGATCTACTAGCAAGAGCGACAGTGGTCACAGTTCCTGCCACCTCATCGTGCCTGTCTCTGCTGAAAGAGGCTTGATCCAATTTGGGCAGGTGAAATTACAGGCAATTCCTGCATGACTTGCACAAGCTCTGGGCGCTCCCTCCCTCTCCTGCCCTGCTGGCTTCAGGAGGATGTGCAGTCCTGGGAAGGCTGCAACACAGTGGCAGAAAGCGTTATTGGAGCCAAAGAGTACTGTGATGTGGGAGGAAAAGGAGTGTTAAACAGAGTCCTAAATGTCCTGTTCAAAGGTTTGGCATGGCATCTATTAGAGGGGTAAGCAAACTTATTCTTCAGCCCATGAAAAACAACTAGCAGGTGTAGAAAAACATGAGTGATGTGGAACGGGTATCTAGAAACTGACTGTTCATGCTTTCTCCCCAAACGGCTGGAGAGGTCAAATGATGTTTGTAGACATCATTGAAAGATGACATTTGTAGGTCTCATAGCAAAGACAAATGGGAGATACTTCTTCCACAAAACCTCAAAGTAAACTGCTGAAATCTTTGCTGCTAAGTAGGGTAGGCACCGAAGGCTGAATCTGTTGGGGCGGGGGGTGGGGAAGCTCAGATAAATTAGTGGGAAAAAAAAAAGAAATGTCCAAGAACCAAAACAACATTTCTATCTTTAATAAAAATAGATGGTTACTTATTCTGGAAAAAGAAATCACTGGTAGAGTTGCCTGGGAAATGATCACCTGCTTCTTTTACCCTCTACTAGGCTCATGGGCAGGGTATCAGGCTGGATAGACCTTTGGTGTGCTCCATTTGCTGTTCATTTGGTTTTGTATTTAGGTCCACAATGAAAGCAGGTGATAGAGAATTGGACCCAGACCTTCCACATGCAACAGGCAGCTATACGCTACCCCTTAACTCGGTGAAGGAAAAGAAAAAAACGATAATTTTCTGCCACCCATAAAATCAGCAGTTATGCTTTAGCATCCTTGATGATGTGAGTAAGTAAGAGTAGCTATACTTAACACATTTCCAGTAAAAATGTAGGTCCTGAGGAAATTAAGTCTTCTTCTCATGAGGATAGCATCAATATTGCAGATCTGAGCTATGGTTTTGTGCCCTTTCTCAAAATGAACTTTAACAACCTCAAAGAACTATTTTTGCATTACACGTTATGAAGTTTCATTCATTCTTCAAAAAAAGGTTCCTAAACTAAAGGCCTCAGTGTGTGTCTGCATCTCAGCTTGATATTAAGAATGTTGATACTTTGGATATTTGAGAAAATAGCACCTCTGCTGAAGTGCTCACCAAACTTTTCAACTCAACAAGGCACGTATGAATCCGGTACACTGGTGAGTTAAAGAACATGATTGCTTTCTCTTTATCTTCCCGGGGAATCATAATGCCTTCCACCCAGACCTTTGCTGTTGGTCTGTTTCCATTGCTGGGTGTAACACTAAGACTATTGTTAGTGTACACCAAACACTCTTTAAAACAAGCATTATCTTCCATTTTATATCTGTAAAGTATAATCAAGCTCTGATCCTAACTAGGGCCTTAGTCACTGTTATCATCTTAGGTAAATAAATAATAATGTTATTATGATGATGGGGCAATAAATTATATGTATTCAAAATAGATGTCTGAGGCTTTGGAATGCGGGTGTTTCCTAAACGAGGGGAATTCTTGGCTATCGGGCTATTTCCCAAGAGAGTTCTGATACATCACTGCTTTGAAATACCTTTCACTGCTCAAGACATCTGATTTGGACTTTGGACGTACTTGCATTTCAGCTGGCAGATAAAAGGTTATGCTACAGATGTTTTTGTTTTCTGAGGGTTTTTTTTTCTTGTTTGTTGTTTTTTTGTTGTGGTTTCTTTTTTTTAAAAAAACCTACCTTCTCAGTGTACTTATATTGTGGTTTTCCTTTCTATTCCCTCCTTTCTGGACTCAAGCAACATTGTTTTGCAAGTTTCCATTCATCCTGGAAATTTCTTTCTAAAAACCATTAAAAAACCCACACATATTAGGGTGCCAAAAAGTGATATCTTAAATCCTTTTCACTATAGGTATCTAAATAAAATCATTTTTATTTTCAGAAGTCTTGAAGAACCAATTGCTTTTGGACATGTTATCAGGAAAAAGAGACTTCCACACCCTCCAGAAGCCTGGCCAGGTAACATGGTGACTTGTGTTTGGATTTACTTATGCAGAAGTACGGGCTGGAATACTACACTGCAGCATGTTTAACAGGAAATTGGTATTTTTTTTTTAAATAACCCACAAGTCTGTGTGTGTTCGTAAACTATATGCTTTTTATAGAAACCACTGATATTTTGTCAAGAAAGAAAGGATACCTATTACTTTTTGCTGAAATTGGAAATGCTTCCATCCAAAATGACACAACAAAACAACACTGCTCCACAACTCGGTGGGAGAAGTAATTCAGAGTTCTTGTGTTCTCACTTTTGGTTACATGCTGTGCTCTTCAACTAGCTTGCATCCTCGTGGTGCATCATAAGCAAGGACTTTTCCGGTGCCCAGAGACCATTAGAAAACTGGGAACAAGTATGGAGATATAGTCTGGCTAAAGGGGCAAGACAAACAAAAGACAGAGACACCCAGACTCGGCATCCTGTAAGAACTCCCCCTCTTCTCAGACTGAAATGGGAATAACGTCAACCTGATGATAAAGTCATGGAGGCTTTGCATTGCTGCCAGCTTTGTTCAATGGAGTTGAAGCTACTGAGTATAATCGAGCAAATAAAAACTGGACTGCTACTAATTGTTGGTACATTATTACAACGAAGATCACGCCCAGCTTGTGTAAATTTGTTTTCTATTCCTGTCTGTACTTCTGACTTACTCCAAGGCTTTGTCCTGCTCTCTTTGTTCTTCTGGTCGTAACATTTCCATAGGCATGCAGGGGAGTTTTGGAAAGCTCTGGAAGAATAGTTATTGCCATCATAAATGTTGTAATGTAGCCCTTAGTGCTCTTCTGTGTGGATGACAGAGCCAGACCTTGCTTTGTACATGATGCAGCATGATTTATCATTGGGATTATACCACTGCATCTCCAAATGAATGTCTAGCTGTATATCCATATTCCAAGGTTATTTCAAATTTAAACTTGTAAGAGCAGAGAGATCCCCTTGATCCCTTAGTTCAGGCAAGAAGTGTTAAAAATCTCTGAGTGGACTAGAAATGAGTCTTATTGTGATGGGAAACTACAATAAATATGTTTGGCAACATATACTTTTTTCTCTACGAAGTTAAGCTTATAGTATAAAATTTCAATTTAAAATTTTTTATGTTTTCTGTAAGAATGCCAGAAATAGTTCAGGGCTCAAAAAAGACCCCCAATATCTAGCTGGTGCCATAACATCTGCATGACAAAAGCTGATCTTCTTCACCAGGAAGATGGTGCAGCACAGGAACAGCTTAACCAGAGAGGCTGTAAAACCTCCATCCCAGAAGGCTTTCCAGACAGAGCTAGACAAAGCTGGGATGCCATGAGCTAGTGTCGGTGGCAGTCGTGTTTCCAGAGGTGATTTGAACTCAAGACCTCCAGACCAACATCTCAATGGTTCTGTGAAATCCTCATATGAGAAAGGGTGGTAGCAGTCTCTGTTTCAGTGTCAGCACCGGAAACTAAATGTGCTAGTGATGTTTAGGTACCAAGATCACTGTACAGTCTTTAAGTGGCAGGTTAAATGGATTAACTTCCCCTTAAGCCTGTCTTGCAAAATAGTGACTGTCACTACTGACATAGCAGACCTATATCAAAACTACTGTCAATCACTGGAAAAGTTTCCCTGCTCCTCTTCCCTAGCACCCATTTTCTACATTAAGCTTTGAATTGGCACCACAAACCTTAAGGTAATGTTTGACAGGCAAATGTTCTCCTAGGCAGCTGTTGCAATATCTCAGCTGGATAGCCCTAAATTTAATGCTTTCCATGGATTTCTTCCTTTTCCCTGCTATTGCTGTAACTCTCTCCTGCTAGGTTAATCCCTCTGTTTGGTTTGCATTTGCAAGCCCTCATCTTTTCCCAGAGAAGGGCAAACCTGTCAGTGTCACTCAGAAAGGTTGTCTGATTTGCCACAATCCTCTGAGATGCTGAGGCTGAAAACTGAGTGTCCATCTCCATTTACAACACACAGGAGGAAAGGTTTGTAGCTCATGGCCTCATCATGATTCAGTAACAACCTAGGCGAGGTGCTACAGGGATGTTCTTCTCCTTGACCATAGCAGATCTCACTGGGAAAGATGAAGAGACTACAAAGCAGGCATAAAATGTTCCCATATAACAAGGAGGAGCATTTCATGAAAGAGGCCACGTGCAAGGAGAGCAAAAGAGAGGTAGCCAGGTTGTTTCAACTGTTTGGAACAGGACTGACACTTTTGTTCTCTCCCTGTATAGCTTCTTGTGCATGACAGTCCGGACCTATAGCTGGACATCTAGATATCTTCATAAAACAAACAATAACAGATGTTTCTTGATGTTTTTTCTAATGAAAGCAAATTTATTAACAGGACTGGTCTGATTCCTCCAACTTGATTTTAAGACTGGCTAATTCTCTAATTGCTTACCTTCTTTGAATCACTAGAAGGTAATTTAAATGCTTTGCATGATCTCACCTGCACTGTAAACTGAAAGTACTAAATACCTAGCACTAAAGAGACAATTTAACATCAACAGGAGTGTGATTTTTTAAGAGAATAAAGCTATAAAAGGATTTCACACTCAGATTCAGCAAAGGAAGCTGCCACAGTAATCAGTAATAAATCACTAAGGAAAAAGAGCTCTGCTTGAAAGAAATTTCCCCCTTTTCTGTAGACGCTGGCCTCTGAAGGATATTGGTGTCCATTCTTAACCACAAAGTGCCCAGTAGCATTTTCAGGCAACAAAAATCACTGAGGATCTACTGTCTATACAGACAAATAGCAACACTAAAAAAGCCCATTTACATAGAGATTGCAGTCAAAATGGTGAAAAGGCAAGGGCATGTAAAGTACTGGTCCAAGCTACAGAGATGAGATCAGAGACCAGATCTCCTGACATGCAATACACAGTACATTTTGCAAGTCCTGTTAGCTTTTTTCTGAATCTGTCCTCGTGCGTGTGCATCTCAATTTCTGTTAGTCTGTGTTGGAGGCACTCCTGGGAGCATCTTCAGCTGGCCTAAGGGAAGAAACAGAAGTTCTGAAATAAAAAGCAAAGAAATTGTCTCGTAGTAGAGGGAAATTATAAAATCTCCAAAGAGCTGACTGTGTGGTTAAAAACTCAATAGAAATGCACGTAGCTCTTCACTTTGCTTTAAAACCTTGTATTTCTTTTCAGCTGGATACAAAGATAGCAGGAGTCCTAATAATCTGGGTTCATAGTGAGTTCTGGTTAATACCGATCAGAGGAATGCGGGGGATGCAGAGGGTAGGCTGTGTGTGCATAAATTTGGCTAAGCTCGTGAGACAGTCTGGTATTTGATCAAACCAGAGGTTCATCTACACAAGTGTTTTGTCTCCAGCAGTGGTCAGAGGCACATGTTCAGGAAATCCATACCAGAAACAGGGTGAATATTTTGTAATTCATGTCCCCAACTTCCATTTTGCTTTGTGAATTCTCTCTGCATACACGGCATCATGTTAAATGCACATCAGTGCGTCTGTCCTCCATGAACTTTTTTCTAATTCCCTTTTGAACTTCTTTTCTATTACTGACTTTCCAGTGTCCTGCAGTGGGAGTTCCCCACCTTAACTGTGCATCATGGTAAAAACGGTTAATTTTGTTCATCAGTCTTACTTTTGTGGTTACACTGCTTAATGGATATAAGAAAGCTTTGGTTTGCCAAAAAGGGCAGATAAGTGGGTATACATATGTAAATATACATAGCAATTGTACTTGCTTTCTGCAAGACAACACAGACACATTTACAAGAATATATGCTTGGAAGAAGCTGAGAAAATCCAAATAAACACTGGATTTACCGTTTACAAGAGCATCTCTTGCAATAGCCCAGAAACGGAGCAGAGTAACCCTGAATCTCACCCTCCCTGTCAGCAGCTCGCATTTCTGTGGCACGCTGCCCTGTTTAGTTTAACAGCACAGAAGGTGACTCTCTTACACCACTTAGGGAGCAATCAAGAGCCTTCTCCTCCAGCCAGCGAAGTCGAGCTGTCCAGGAAAAGGCAGTCAGGGACCCATCTGTCTTGATCTGGACACCACTGCACTCATCGTGGTTGTGGTGGAGGGAAAGGGGGTTGGTTAACCTTTCTGTAATTGCTTTATTTGGACACGCCTCTTCACTTCCTGGCTTGCAACAGGAATGGAAAGAAAGTTAAAAAAAAAAAAAATTGCTCTGAGGTGCCTCAGGAGAAAGGCCCATTCTGCTGTTGTTTTAGGCTTGGATGTCAAGGAGGGAATGCTGCAGTTCTGTTTTCTACCTGGTCAGTCCAGTTTTTCTACCTGAGGTAGCACAGATGGTCAGTGAGCCAAAATAATCCACCTCTGAATGTGTCCATAGCCACTGTATTTATCAGACTGGAAGGAGCAAGTACTGATTATCACCACATTCACTGGGGTAGTGCTAAAGACTAAGACCCATTAGGCTAGCTGTTCTACAGATGTGAATTAACAGTTAGAGTTCAATCAACACATACCCGTTGGTCTATTAAAAGATGCCATCGTTCCCAACAGAAACCAAGGGGGATTCGTGGGATTGAGCATCACAGTAACCTCGGCAACCTTACAGCCAAATGGAAAGTATCAGCATTTGAAACGGAGACCAATTATATGGAGACAAGAAGATTAGAGAAGTCACGCTGAGCGGTGATGTCTGTGTCACAGGAACTGGCACCTGCAATCCCCTGACCATTACACATGGCAGCATCATCAGCCATTTGACTAAACGGCTAACTAACAACGTGACCTTGCCACCCTTTCAGAGTTAGACCATCACTGCTACAGCGATGTTACTGTCTAACATTGTCTCTGTGTTTGTGCTCTGTATATTTCCATCCTTGTCCCTCTCTAAGGGCTATCACATTACAGGTGTCAGGTAATGGGTATTACCAAGGAATTTTCTCCTGTAATATTGATGTGCCAGAGGTTGCATGTGCATAGATACAAACCACCTTTGGTTTTTCTCCTGAACAGAACTTGACTTTGTTCCTCTAGCTAGTCTGTTACCAAAACAGCGGTTTATTTCTTTCACCATGGAGAGGTCTGTAAATCTTGGTTACACCTTCCCTGTGCACATGTGGGCCCCAGAGCCCCCAGTAAACCCTGCACCATCTCTTCTCCACTCTCCATACTCAAAGCCTTGAGTCAAGGCTGAGGGAGCCTTGGTGTCCTGCAAGGAACACTAGAGACTGAAATGTCCTTTGTACCTGCTTGACCTTTCTTCACTGAGAGGATGGTCAGTCACTGGAACAGGTTCCCCAGGGAAGTGGTCATGGCACCAAGCCTGTCAGAGGTCAAGGAGCGTCTGGATGATGCTCTTAGTCATATGGCTTAGTTTTAGGTAGTCCTGCGAGGAGTCCTCCATGATCCTTATGGGTCCCTTCCGACTTGAGATATTCTATGATTCCATGACCTGGAACACAAAAAAGCACTGTGGTGAACAGGGCACAGGCTGGTCAGGTGACGGTGTGGTGGGATTCATGTAGCTATGTCAACTTGCCTATCTCTGAATTGCCCAAGGCTCTTCATATAGACCGCTGAAAGAAACATGCACCTGGATTACTATGTGAGGCTGTAGCAAGTTATAAACAACAGGTAGGTTGATTTTTACCACCAAATCTTTTCTAAAGGCACATGTGTGAAAGAAGAGCCAAGGAGGCAGTTCCTCAAGAACTCCTTTGCAGAGAACAGTGAGAGATTAGGGAGACCCAAGCCCCACGCCCCAGGCTGCCTCTCAGCACCCTGTTCCATACCACCCTCCGTGTCTGCCCTGTCTCACACATGCTCCTGGGAGACTTCCAGTGGTGGCTTGGGTGTCAGCAGCCCTAAAGTGCATCGCCTGTTACTCCCTGGAGAGCAGAGAACCTCCAAAGTTGCCGTATCACCCTGAAATCAGTCTGCACAGCAGGCGAGATTTGGGTGAAAAGTAAAACGAGTTTTAGCCCGCTACAAGACTAACTTAAGAAACTAATTACTAGATTTGGAAAATGGATACAAGGAGAGAAAGCTATAACACACCTTTTTATCTGCCTTTGCCTGAACCTGTTCCCAGCCTCCTCTCTGACTTGCTCAGGGAAGAGCTGACGAGACATATTTGCAGCTTGTTAGAGCTGGGGCACAGTTCCTAAGATAAGGCTCATCCCTCTGGCAGCATCTCCTTGTGCTGGAACCGTTCACTTGGGGCAAAACCTCTCTCTACAGATGTCTCTCCTCCAGGATCTCACCCAGTAAAAAGCAACCCCACAGGAGTTTCCCATAACCCAGACCCAGCATAATTAGTTCAGTTTGGGTAACAACTTTGTGAGAGGGGGGGCTGAAGGAAAGTCTCATGCTGTATTTGCTCATGCAATACAATTTCATGTTGAGTGGCCAAGACTATTACCGCCTCGGCAGTCAATAGATCAGACGGTCACACACTGCAGGCATGTTCCTGTTTGGCAGAGGAGCTGCAGAACAGGAGCCGAAATGCATCTGAGTCGGCATGTTGCATTTTCTACGGCATGTGGCTCTAAAACTGCATCAGTGGTGATGGTGGGCTTATTATTTTTAAAAAGGGTAGAAAGGAGGACCCTCAGAACTACCAACCTGTCAGCCTCACCCCTGTGCCTGGCAAGATCATGGAACAGATCCTCCTAGGAGCTATGGTGAGGCACATGGAGAACAGGGAGGCAATTCGAGACAGTCAGCATGGCTTCACCAAGGGCAAGTCCTGCCTGACCAACCTAGTGGCCTTCATGATGGAGTGACTACATCAGTGGACACGGGAAGAGCTATGGATGTCATCTATCTGGACTTCTGTAAGGCCTTTGACATCGTCCCCTACAACATCCTTCTCTCTAAATTGGAGAGATATGGATTTGATGGATGGACTGTTCGGTGGATGAGGAATAGGTTGGATGGTCACATCCAGAGGGTAGTGGTCAACGGCTCAATGTCCAGATGGAGATCGGTGACAAGTGGTGTCCCTCAGGGCTCCATACTGGGACCAGTCCTGTTTAATATCTTCATCAATGACATAGACAGTGGGATCAAGTGCACCCTCAGCAAGCTTGCGGACGACACCAAACTGAGTGGTGCGGTGGACACGCCTGAGGGATGGGATGCCCTCCAGAGGGACCTGGACAACCTCGAGAGGTGGGCCCAGGTGAACCTCATGAGGTTCAACAAGGACAAGTGCTAGGTCCTGCACATCAGGGCAAGCCCCGGTATCAATGCAGGCTGGGGGATGAAGGGATGGAGAACAGCCCTGCCGAGAAGGACTTGGGGTTACTGGTGGATGAAAAGCTGGACATGACCCAGCAATGTGCACTCGCAGCCCAGAAAGTCAACTGTATCCTGGGCTGCATCAAAAGAAGCGTGGCCAGCAGGTCGAGGGAGGTGATTCTGCTCCTCTACTCTGCTCTGGTGAGGCCCCACCTGGAGTACTGCATTTAGCTCTGGAGCCCCCAACATGAGAAGGACATGGACCTGTTGGAGCAGGTCCAGAGGAGGGCCACAAAAATGATCTGAGGGCTGGAGCACCTCTCCTATGAAGACAGGCTGAGAGAGTTGGGGTTATTCAGCCTGGAGAAGAGAAGGCTACAGGAAGACATTGCAGCCTTTCAGTACTTAAGGGGGGCCTGCTGTGATAGGACAAGGGGTAATGGTTTTAGACTAAAAAGGGGTAGATTTAGATTATATCTAAGGAAAAAGTTATTCACTATGAAGGCTGCCCAGAGAGGTGGTAGATGCCCCATCCCTGGAAACATTCAAGGTCAGGTTGGACAGGGCTCTGAGCAACCTGATCTCATTGAAGGTATCCCTGCTTACTGCAGGGGGGGTGGACTAAGTGACGTTTAAAGGTTCCTTCCAACCCAAACTATTCTATGATTCTATGATTCTATTTGTGTAAGGAAATGTAATGAGACAATCTGCCTCTTGGTGCTTTTAGTTTGTGGCTTTCTGAACATGTGAGAAAGCAGATTAATAATGTTAGCCCTACTTTGCAGGTGGGAACAGTCAGACCCTGTGAGGAAAGGACAAGTAGCTTGTCCTGGGAGCAAGCAAGGGGATTCTGTCCTGTCTCCTGTCATCTCAGTGCTGATTTGGAAGGTTTTAGTTAACTTTTGGAGCTAATCTATGTGTGGCCGAAGGTCGTTTTGAATGCACACTGCCTTCCTCTCAGTCTTCTGCCCCAGTGTAAGGGTAAAGAAGGAAGAGATGTATGAAGAAGGAACAGATCCTCCTTAACGAGATTTCTCACATCTTACCTAACTCCTTCCAACACAAAAGCTTCCTTGAAACCTCACGTGTCTGCCTTGTGTCTTTGTGAAGTGGGTATTTGTTCAGGAAATGTGAATGTGGTGCAGGTATCCCATGCTCTTCCTGTCACCCGTGCTGTCCCTGGGAATGGGGTCCTGGCAATTCAAAAAAACCCCAATAAATGATGGAGACATACCTATCGGAAGAGTGCAAAATACAGCCTCTGGTTCCAGTGCATTTCCCTGTGGTCTAGGTGAGCTTGCTAGAGGAGGTGGCCTGGAGACATAAACCACCTCACAATTATCTTCACTGCCAGTGTTTGAGGTACCTCCACTTGTGACCAGGGAGAGGAAGAGATCAGGCAGTCACAGAGGAGGGCCACCACTTGCTGCCAGGGAACTCCCTTCCTAGCAGAGCTCCTCAGCGCGCAGGGTCCCCAAGAAGTGGCTGAGCTCCAGGTGCAAGACAAGCAAGCCATCATCAGCAAGACTTGCAGGCTCTGTTGCGACCTAAGCAATCATTTATACCCTCTGTAAGCTCACAATGACCTCTATAAAAATAACAGCACAATTCTCAAGCAGCCCTTCATTACAAACAGAGAGATGCTATGTCACCATTTGGAGATAGGTCCAGATTTTCAAAGTGCTTATTAAAGACATCTCTAAACCATATTTCCAGCAGGGTGAATACCTAGGAATCAGCTTATGTGAGAAATAAGTCACAGCTGCAAGAGCGTCCAAGAGATAATAGTATCTCGGGGAGGGGGGGGGGAAGCCCACAACACATATAATAAGCATATGAATTGCTGCCTGATTTTTTTTTTTTAATGTTGCCGATTAATGTAATGCACTGTTGTAACAAGCTCTCTGCCCGAGGCCTGGCCTTCCAGGGCAGCCCGTACAACTCCAGTGAAATTAGCTTGGTGCCTATTACTCTGACTACAACTCCTGCAAAGCCGTGGTCATGACCATGCTGCTCAGGTTGGGGAAGTACAGGTGTAACCCCCTCTCTGCTCCCTCTGGGACACATGGCAGTAAGGAACCTGTGGCAGGGTGTGCAGCTGGAGAGGGATGCACGCCCTCAGGCTGTGGTTGTAACCTTCTTCCTTCCTCAGTCTCACAGGAAACCTCTCACAGGAAACCTGAGCAGATCAAGGCTCTGGTAGACAACCACGAGGGTAAAGACCTGGTGACAGTGTGGGGCACCAGTGGTGAAACATGCAAATTGCCAGGGTGGAGAATTTGGAGACCTGAGGCAGGCAGGCGAGCCTTGCACAGGAGACATGAGATCTGAGAGATATAACCATGGGGAGCAGTGCAGAGAGGGACAGGGGGTTCACCCTTTAAAGCTCTCAGTAAAGTCCCACACCTGCTAATGTAAACACTGAAAACCCCTCCTTTGATTCTACCAGTCAGAGGAAAAGGTCACTGTGACTTTGTTTATAGCCATCCATCCTTTTAAAAGACATGTTGTTGCTTTGGACTTTTAACTCCTGAAATGCTCCGGGTGAGGTCTTCTGAAAAAAAGAGAAAGTAAAAGATCTGAAGCTGGAAATACACACTGAAAGATTCATCAGTGCCAAGTTATGCAAACAGATCTATTGGTTTTTTCCTCGCTCTGGACATGCAAAGCTTCCCAGGGCGGCACTCGTGGTAATCACGGTTGAATATAGTGGGAGGGAACCGCAGTGCCTGACGACGGGTTTTCGGGACACAAAGTATGGGGACCTATTTATGCTGTAGGCGTGATGCACCAACTCTATTTACTTATTAACCAGAAATATAAATCCTTCTCTATTTCAGATAGATAGTTTTGGATGTCAGATACCTGCTTTTCCTTGACTTACATTCAGTGACAAGACTTCCTGCTGTAAAGGGTAGTGGTACCCTACGTCATAGATGGGGAACTGAAGCGGCTGGCAGCATTTTCCCAGGGTCGCAAAAGTAGTCTGTGAGGGACACCACAGTTTTGTGCCTTTCCAGGGTGTTAGGCCGTTGTTACCCAAGTGGATTCTGATCCAGATCCCAGCTATGAGTAAATTCTACCCATAGCTCCTTCACACAGGACATTTTCCACATTTCAGTGAGAAAAATGACATTGCTTAACATTCTTCTGCTTTGCTGGGAAGCCATCATCCTGTTTCTTCATGTTGCTGCATGACCTTGATGTCATGAAGTAGTCAATGGAATTTAGTGAAAAAATGACTATATTGTCCACTATTAGACATTCTTTCTGGCTGCTAGATCTCTTTCTCCCGCATTCTTGCTCTCCTGCCCTGGCAATAGGAACTTTGATAGTTGGTTGGAAACATTCAGAGCCAGATCTGGTCCATCACTTCGCTCATCTTTTTCTATGCCTTTTCAATACAAAGGTTGAACATACCTGAAACGTAGCTTTGTCTCAGGCTTTTTGTGAAGGTGGTTAGATCCTGCTGTTATACAGGTTGAAATGCTCTGATGAAGCCACTGTAAAAATATATCATCCACCAGATCCTTGAAAGGGCATGAGCATTAGACATGAAACAGAAGGTATCACACAAGTGAGGAGGTTGTTATGATACTGCTACCTCTCAATCCAAAATGTGCAAGATCACTTTCCTCATCCGCTCACAGTTCTACCTCAGCCTGTGAATCAGAAAGTCTTAAGTCCAATGTTTTGTTTGCTAAGGGCACTAACTACCTAGCAAAAATTGTGGGGAAGTGTTTGGAAGAAGACAGTAACATCCAGCTGTCACAGCAAACTTCACTTCATCCCTCAGATATCACAGTTTTAGTCCTTTACAAAAAAGACTGAACACTAGCAGCCTTAGGGAGAAAAGGACTTTTTCTCATAGGGCATCAGTCTATGTTTGTAGAGGTAGTTTACAAGACGTAAGTGTAATCTGAAGGCATACTTCAACCACAGTATGCTTTTTTTATCCGAGTACGAGTGGGATTTTTTAGCTTGTTATTGTTACTCAGTGTAGAAGGCACACAATATTAGCTGCAACAGCTTTCACATGCAGAGCAACAACATTCAACTCTGCACCACACTCATCAGCAAAAACAATAGAGAGGAAATTCTCAGAGCATAGCAGAGGGAGAGTCTCTTCATATTGGTTTGGACAACATGTTTCTCTTCCATTTTACTGTTGAGAGACATATAGCTGTGATGTTTATCATGACAGCAACGGTGTTTATCTTACCAGGATTATGTTGAAGCAAGTTTAATTGTATTAGCATAAAACATATCAATGTTAGGAGTGACGCAATGTGTTTAGCATCAATATAAAGGTTGCTAAGTTTTATGCTTTCAGCTGGAATTAGAGCAGCAACAGGACACCGGAACATATGGAACGCATTTTAGGTTTTATGTTCGTGTCTCTCAAGGAGGATTAGTACATTTGTAAAGATTCTTTATGTACTCTGCCATGGGCAGTGATAGTTTGTGTGTATCAGCATTGCCATTCCCTCCCCCATCTCTCCATTTAAACCTGAACCCGAGTGTCCGGGAATTCTGTAGAGGCTTGACAGCTGGTCCTAGCTTGCAAACATTATTCCATATCTGCTGCTTGATGGGTTATAAAAGTAGCACACTGTATATAGCAGAGCCATCAGCATGATCGATTGGATATAAGATATTGCCAAGTTCCCCCTCATCTGTATCTATCGATGTGTATTAGATTTGCTAAGGTAAAAACTGTGGAAAGAATCTGGATTTTATGTCTGCCTGGTGGAGATGTCTTGATTAGCTGCAGCCTTCACTGCTGAAGAGTTGTAAGGTCAGGAAGACAAAATCCTTCTTCTCACTCTAGACAGTGTAACTGACCATAAAAGAAGTTTTTTTCAACCATTCCATTTGACATGCTTAGAAAACCTCAAACCTTTATCAACAAGGAAGGCAGTCCCTCCTTACTGATCAATGACCCCTTTTTGTTGGGACCGTCCTAAGATATGACTTCCCATCCAGGCCTTTTGAAACCCCTGCTTTCTTATTGATCCATTTTTTTTCTCCCCTCAAGTCCTGTCTTCTTCATTATTTAACAGAATTGCTCTTATTTACAAATTAACAACATGCACACAAACCTGAAGCAGGCACTATGTCTGAGTCACACCTGTACAATGGGATACGTCTCCCTCCCGCAACACACACACACACACGGATTTGAAAAGATGAGTCCCACTGCCTAATAATCATGGAACCATGATAATCATTTATTGAAATTAAATGTCACCTATGTCCTTCAACCTACGTTTTCCTTAGTAGCAAGACAAAAATGAAAGCCTTGAACAGTCTGAGAGAAACATTGCACTATGGGCTTACATACAAACTGCAGGATAAACACTCTTCATAGTGTCATCGTACCTACCTAGGGTGCCTTGCCATCCTTCTGCAACAAGGATTTGATACTGAACCATTGAAATACACTTCTGTTTTCCCTCTTTGAATGCTTATTTCCCTGGGAGAAGATGTGACCTTTTAACGAGAACTCAAGGCACCAGGGTGTGAGATCAGGGAAGAATGAAGCAACACTACTGATGCAGTAGGTGCAGCCCTGTCAGAGCAGCGATGGCTCAGACATCTCCTGATGTCATCTCTACACGCACGTCAAGACTGAACGCTTTTCTGGGGTGTATGGCTTACTCTGATGCCAATTACTACGCTCAGCTTTGGGGTAAATTAATGAAATAGTATGGAACTATAGGAAGTAAAATCCATATGCTCTCCTCCTGTAATTTTTTGAGGTTTTAAACTCCGTAAATCTGTGAGTATCCAGTTATTCTTCCAGACATTAAACTGTAATCTAGTTAAATTATTGTAGAGACCTATCTGCAGGACCCAAAATTGGGCAATGCTGCATGTAGTATTTTTGGAGAGTGGTGTAGAGATGATTTCATCGAGTAGTTAGAGAGGTTGCAGAAGAGTGAATTTTAGCATTTCTCGCTGGCATTTCCCTCCACGCAGGCAAAACCTCCATTCTCAATGTTTTTTTTTCTGGACGCATATGGCTAAAATAGGGAAGGAGAGCAATTTAGAATTAAAAGCTGACAGAGACTCCCCCCATCCCTTATAGAAGGGGTAGAAAATCAAGCATATTCTTTAGCAGAAGAGCCGGTCAGAATATTTTCCCTTGTAGAAATGTACAGCTTTGGAAGCTGAAGCGTTGGAACTGGAAATATCTTATCAGAAATACAGAATATTTCAACAGAGAAATACTGCTCATAGATTTTGCAATCTATTTACCCCCTCCAATAATCCTCCCTACTCTAGACTGTGTGGTCACAGTATGTCATTACCAGGTTCTCTTCCTTATTTTCTAAGCTGGTCTTTAAAAATATCTTCATCAGTTCTCAAATATGTTGCAAACTGCTGCAGAGTGGCAATGGGAAGAGGACAAGCATTTACCCTTTTCTTGAGTTTTTATTATTCTAGCTGTGAAGTTCTCTTTTGTCTCACATCTCTCCTATTTTTGTCACATTCAGCTGTAGCTGGAGAAAGCCACTGAGAAAAAAGAGGAAGCTGCAGACTTATCACCAAGTCTGAAAAGTGCTGCAACTTCTTACTTCTTCTCTAATAAAAGAGCCACATCATAACTCCTTCTCCTTACAAATCCAGCCTAAAAGGACAGCAGATCAGATACTGGTTTATCCTGCAGAGGAGCTTGCCCATGGCCCCCGAGTTCAGAGTCCCAGTCCTTCCCTCCCTTTTACAGCTCCCTTTCCACCGCTGAATGGCAAGTTCTGTAAAAGCCACAAAATTCCAAGCTATATGTAGCACAGAGCAGCTGTTTGTCCCAAAATCCCACTGAGCTGACTACAGTAACACACAAATTACAAGCTTTACCTAGTCACAGATAAGCTACCAAGTCATTTCTGGCTTTGAGCTATGACAGTCAGTGGGGTTCACTCTTGCAGCTGCCTGCACTTGATTCAGTTCTATTTTTGAGCTGTGTTTTTCTTTTGGAGCCTTTGGTTCAGAAGCGCCTGGGCTCAGAAAAGGCAAAGGGAAATGGGTTACTGACTTGACATTACCGTTATGATTTTATCTTTACAACCAAGCATCCAGCAATGTCCTGCCCAATAGACACCTACTTATCTTGTTTATGAATTCAAAGTTATGCATAAAATGCCCTCCTGAAACCTAGAGATAGAGTGAACAGGGAGTGTGAGCTACTATGTAGTTGCATACCTTTTCATTTTTTTTCCTTATTGCGTATTAAATTGTACAAGACCCTATCATTGAAAGAAGATGATGAAGGCTTCCACATTTCTGACAGTGGAAGTTGTCTAAGCAAAACAAACCTCACAACATAAAGTGGAACAGACCCTAACCGCCATTAACAACTTGAGTTTTGGTTGTGGCGTCCCACTGCCTTCATTAAAATTTTGACTCACAAGCGGATGTGTTATTTTTGAAGGGTGTCTCCACACAGCCCAGTGGAGAATGGGCAGAGATCCCAATTTGTCTGAGGATCAGCCTAATTGAGCTGAAAAGACCACAACGCTCAATGCCACGCAGACTGAAAAGGCTGGGTACTGAAGCAGTAACAGCCAAATTTGGTGCTATTTATGGGCCCCTAAACTCTGTGCCCTCGTGGGCCCTGATGTTTCCAGATGTTAGACTAGGAAGTCTGTAATGGTCTAGGTGTCCCTGTACTCATCTTTACTGCTCTTCAGACATTCATTCTGGTGATTTCATTGCTAAATTTTGATGAAGAGAGCCCATTTAGCAAGACTAATCCCCTTCCTGTAACTAACTTTTGCTTCTTACACATGAAAAGCTCCAAGCACACTCAGAATAACTCCAGGACTTCCATCATACCTGTTTCAGGACAGGCACAAAAGCCTTTCTGATGGACCTGAGGACATGGAGGCATATTTCAATCTTACATTGCTCAGCCTCCCGTTCATTTATGGACCCTGGGTTGCATAATGCTTAAAAAACCAAATAGGCAGCAATGGGAAAACATTTCTGTGGCTGAGCTGTGGCTTTTGCTCCAAAAATACCCTGAGCAGCTCTATGCCACAGGCATGCAAATGAGCAAGGGCTCAGTTTGCATTTCACATTCAGAGATACACTTGATACATTTTCACCTGTCATCCCCATCAAGATGCTACTCTCCCCAGGAATGAAGTCCAACGAGTAATGATTTGCATATTAGGAGCAATAAACCCTTCTTATTCACAGTTCTTTACAAGTACCTCTTGCAGTGGGGAAGGCCAAGCCAGCCTGGCAGGTGCTGGCATGGTGACTGCTTTTTGGGAGCTGGCACTTCTACTAGTGCTTCTCAGTGTGCTGGAGGTACCAGCTCAGGAGCTGTACTGCCCCGGCCTGTCACCAAGGGGTGTTAAGGCGGGCGCTGCAACCCTGTAAGCAAGATCATAAGCCATGGACAAGTCACTTCTCTTCTTTGTGACTTGGTTATAAGAAGAACAGAAAATTATTCCGTGTTCTTCAGTTTGTATGAATAGCGCCTTGCTTTGCCAGTATTGACACCACTTTCTTTTCCATAGTAATTTTAAAACAGGAGGATGACCACCTCTTGACAGAGCTGTGCAGTGACTGTCTGACACTACGAATTGCTATTGTTTTGCTTTTTGATACATATTATACTACTTCTAAGAGACATACATACATGGCTTCCTATGTAACTGCCCCAAAGCAGAGCTGAAGAGAACCGTGTAGACACCAGAACAAGTCCTGCATATCTGGCAGTAAGAACCTGCACCTGCCCCACTTACGTGCAATTGAGATAGGACTGGGCTTTCACTGTGTGAGCAGAGAGTGTAGAATCTGAACAAAAGGGGAAAATCAAATGATTTGTCTATGGTTATATACAAAAGCTGAAGTAAAGCCAGAACACCGTTGCCCAAGTTAATACTCCAGCAATTTTCCCACAGGACCATCCTTCCCCCAGCAAACAGCTTCCACAGAGCTCACACCATGCACACAAGGATATTTATCACCAGAGAGGATAATAAAACACTCGCAGGAAGGCTGAATTCCAGGCTCGATTACAAGCAAAACCAACAGCTCTTAACAATCAATGCTGGATATCTTGCATTGCGTTATCACAGCGCACACTGGATAGCTTTTCCCTAAAAGGAAAGCTTGTAGTCACACTGGGATTTGAGATGGGAAATGGCAGAAACACTGGCTCATTATTTATTTTTTACTCTAGTATTTCTGTGTAACCAGATGTTCGTAACAGATAGGCATGGTTAGGGGCTGTCTAAATTCACTAGTCCGAACCTAAATGGACACAAGCCCACCAAGCACTGCACTTAGTCTATTAGCCCTCTTCGGAAAGCCTACATCTAGTCAAACCTATAGATACAAGGGGCACAGCAATGCCACTAAATAAAAGACTGGACAAGTACCACAGGTGAAGTCACATCCACATGCTTTATGGCCACCTCCCTCTGCAGCAAACCTGACTGTACTCATACTACACAAGACTTGGTCTCCTCTGGACCCCAGTCACTTTTGCTGCCACTTGACATAACTTGTATGATTTCTCTTCAGTCTGTTCAAACATTCTGAAATAATGTGAGACAGGTTACAGCCCTCTGGGGTGGTGTTTCTCTAGCAAAATAGAAGGGTGTGCATAACACGGGCTTTGATGTAAAGGCACATGGAGGTTCTTTGGGGTGTTATAAGACCTTCTGGAATGCTGTTATGAGACCCCATAAAGCACAGGGATCCTAACCTCATGCCCACACTGTAGTCAGCTGGGGCATTCCAAAACAGAGCAAGGAAGTAAACTAGCAGTTGGGGGACAGACAGTCAGGTCTCAAGCTTGTTGCCTGGGCAGATTTGTATTATAAAGCATATCTGGTATTTCTTTCAATGCGGAGACAAAGGATCAGGTGAGTACAGCGATGCAGGTTCCTTGGAGGTACAGCCCATTACAGTGTACACGTGGGTGCTGGCAGGACATTTGCTTCAAGGTATCATGGAAGAAGCCCTCACTGAAGAAATAGGTCTCATCAACCTAGAAACAAGGTCATCAGTTTGAAGCATATTAATCAAGGATGTGTAACAAGCACTGACATGCAAGGGAAAGTAACAGTTCAGGACAGGTATGAGGTCTCACCCTCACTGAAGTCAATTAACAAAGTCACTATAGTGCTAGGCCTGTTTACGGCAGCCAGAAATCCAGTTTCTGACGTTCAGGCAAATCTCTGCAGTGGGAGAAGGTGGGTAAAGAGGAAACAGATCACAAAATGACATGATATAACATATTTCCTCTAAATGCTTCAACATGGAAAGACAGATAAAGTTTTCCATGAGGTATTAGTAAGTCTCTCAGTGAATAACCAAGGGAGCAGAGCAAAATTAAATCATGCCGGGGGCAACCAACAGGTTTTTAATTGTGGTTTGTTTGTTTTTTTTTTTTTAATTCCACTCTCTCATTTCACTCTGTATTAGGTAATTCGTTATCTAATTTAAAGCAGGTATTACGCGTTGAAGTCTCCCCACTTTGCAGCTGGCATGTTTAGACCATCTCCTTCATGCGATCTCTTATTTTGGCTGCCTGTGTTGTTTTGGCTGCCGGAGTAGAAATCCTTTGCTCCTGACTTTCAGAAAATCTGGATCTCTGTTTCCCCTTGAAGCCAGTTGGAGCAGCTGGTGCGCTGACTGCGTAAGCAAGAGGATAGAAGCCCTCAGAATCACAGATAATTTTGGAAAAAGTGTTTGAAAATGTTTTAGGTACACTTTTCAAAGTGTCACATAAAGTCTTTAAGTTTGCAAGTGACTTACCTTACAAATGACATATAAAAAATACCTGTCTGGACTACACCATACCTTCCTCTTCTCCAAAGCGGGAGATGTTTCCTCTTGACTAAAAGAGCAGCTGTAAATGGAGAGTGAACTGGAAGGTCATGTAAATTAAACTCCCTTCACTCGCTTTCCCTTTTAGGACTACCTCCACCTATGGCAGGGAGCCGAAGTAGGTGTAACTCACGTGGGACCCAATCCAGTTCTCATGAAGTCAATGAGAGTCTTTCCACTGACTTTTATAGGCATTGGATCCAGTCCACAGTAAGGAGCTGGAAGGTGTAGGTTAAAATATCCCTCTCATGTTTCTTTTTACACATACACAGTAATTCCCTCGCCTGTAGCTTGTTACAGTAACACTTCGTGTTTTTTCACCCAGGCTCTTTTGTATGCAGCTTCTATGGGGTTATTACCCTGAGGCTGGAGCAAGGCCTGTTAGGTACCATTTGCCTGATTTTTATGTTGGAGCTTCCATTCAATCCCATCCCATCCTGACAGAGTTAGAAATCCTACTTATTTTGGGGACGTGAGACCTCTCTCCTCTTGCCCCAAGCCAAGCTGAAAACCATTGCTACCAGGAGGTGCTACTGTTAGGAGAGGTCTCAATCTGTAGTAAAACCTGAAACTCTTAAGTCTTATCTTGCTCCCTGTTTCTGCAAAGCATTCTCTGCAGAGCTCTAATGAAATCCTTCCTTGCGCTTCCCCCTTGACGAAAATTGCCACGCTGTTTGGCTTATTTAGATATGTATTTATAGAATGTGACAGAACTGAGATAATGATAATAATCAGGTTTGACATAGCATGAGCAGCAAATGTGCAGAAGAAAGGAGTGGCTTCATCTGAGTTTCATCTCAAGTTTATCCAGAGCCAGGGAAACTGCAGTATAACGTTCCCTCTGCTTATGCCCAACAGGACATGATACAAGCTTGTAATAACTCCCCCCACAAAGCGAGCTGACTAAGAGCATGTTTGTTTAGGTGTCTGTGGCTACAAGTTAGAAACTATGATGTAAACTGCAAAAATCAAGTCGTTTAAGGGGAGACAGGGGAGCACAAGGAGTTTTTAACCCCTAAAACTGTTCCCGCTGAGATCAACGTGACTTTTTGCTGAAAAATCTGTGGTGGAGATAGATAGTCTGTCGCCCAGGGGAACAACATCCTTTTTAGTGGCTCTCTGGGGAGCAGTCCTAATATCAAGTGGTGATCTAGCCACAGAGGGCAGTGACCTTTCACAGACAGCACACCAAGCTGTGCTTACATCTCCCAAATTAGAGAGCGAACACGTGGGAGGAAAATTCAACAGGACCTGGGAGCTGCTGAGCAGCCGAGAGGTCAAGTCTTACCTCCGCATCAGAGGGCAGTTTCCAGCTCTTTCCCTTGCGCCATCTGCAAGACCAGGATGGAAGTGGCTCAGTCTGCCTCCAGACAAACCCAGAAGTCATGAACTGAGGGAGAAATAAAGGCAATGAAATGTAGGCTCCTCACTCACGTTTAGGAGTCTGCCTGATTTTCCAAAGGATGGGTCTGTGGATAGATTTATGGGAATACTGCTTTTGATTAAGTGATGCATCTTTGCTCCATTGCAAAGTCCTCATGCTCAAAAATCAGATTTAGGTCCCTCTCTTCCTCCTCCCCCAAAAAATCAGTTGATAGCCTTAAAACGTAGGAACTGTATTTCTTTTTTGTGAGAGAGGCTCTGTAAACTGATAGAAGAAATGCAGACATCTTTAGAGAGTCCCGCAGCTGCGTGTTCTGGGTCCACGTACTATGAGCTCAGCCTACATTAGCATAACAGTGCTGGGGATAGAGGCAAGTTGGGAACAAGGCAAATGATTTATAACTGTTTGCCAGGCTAAACCACTGACATATTTCACAGTAAATCTTTGATGCGGCAAAGTTGCCAGGCAGTATGATTTTGGTGACACTGAAACCATTTACAAATTCAGTTTGCATTTAGTGAGTGTTTTCTTAGGCCAAAACATTTTCTTCTTGCTGAGATTAGTTCCTCCCATCCCCCCCAGGTCCCAGGATTTTCCAGAATAAAATGTGTTACTCTGGGAAAACAAACTCTGACACTTGGACATTTTTAAACAAAGTTTGGGAACTTTGATTTAAGCATTTTTGTTTCAACTTGGGCCACTTTTAAATGAAAAAAGCTGATTTGAAACATTACTAAATAATCAAAACAAAACTATTTTGTTCAGTGTCACACAGTATTCAAATTAAGACAAATTAATCCACTTCTTTTTGTCCCCCCATTGCCCTTCCAAACACTGAAGAATTTCTCTTTTGGCTCAGCTGGCACTTAATTTTCCCCTGGATATCTTCGTTAACTCATTAAACTGAAAAAAAAAATCCCAGAAATCAGTCACCTTTTTATAACAGATTGGCATGGAGTATTGCCTCCTCCGCCCTCCTCCCCCCTGCTCCCAGCCAAGCTGTTTGACTCCAGCAGGCTAGAGGAAAAGCAGATATTACAAGATGAATAGAGAAAACATTCAAAAAGAGCGTAGTCAACACATAGCGGAACTATCATCCTCACCAAAGAATGTGTATGTTTGCATATGCATCTCCCTCTCTGTAATCTTTTCTCTCTCTGATTATATGCTGCTTCAATGCCAGCTTCCAGAGTAGCCACATACCTTACCGTGGTTCAGGCCCACTACCCTTGGGGGTGGAAAGAGGGAGTACAGTGCGACAACAGAGAATCAAGAATGATGGAAGGCAAAGCACCAGCCCCAAATAGAGGTCCAGCTCCATCCAAGGTGGGACAACTTAGAAAGACAAGCAGAAGAAGTTTTGGGAATCGCAAGCAGAAAATAATGTGTGCTTCATGCAGAAAAAATGGGCTATGAAAAACACACAAGGACAAAGCAAAGCCCCCAAAGACCTGTTTGGAAAGGTCAGCTGAATTCAGAGCAATTCAGGGCCAGAGCCTCATCGAGGAAGCGCGGCTGAGGTTTGCCAGGTTACACCCTCTGGAGTAAAAGGAGAAGAGCGGAGAGTGCCAGAGATGCAGAGAGGGAGAGAGGAAAACCAGGAGCAGGACGCCAAGTGCTTTGCAAATCAGCGAGCCTCAGTGGAGTTACGTCAGTGGAGAGGCTAGTCCAGCAGCTAACCAAAGGCACGCATCTCAGAATAGCAAGCTTCAGTGCCTGCCTCAGACACCAAACTGAGCAAACCTGCAGAAAAGAACAAGCCTAAGCATTTAAATGGGTGAAATCCCCCTGCAGATTTCCTCTGACTAATCAGATTGGCCCAGACTTCCCATGCCTGGCTCCTTAACAATTTACCTTAAAAATTGTCTTATCCTTTCTCCTCTGCCCCAAACCCACCTGTGTTCAGGCATACCAGAACCACGGGGTTCCTTGCAGCCCCCCACAGGTCTACAGACTCCCAAGGCAATGAGATGCCCAGAAAGCAAGATTTATGTGTCGGACCGCCTGACTGGAACAGATGCCCATCACACAGGGCAGCTCATGCTGGTGTCACAGCACAGGGCAAGCATTTTTGCTCATCTCAGGTCACACCACTGGGAAGCTACATGTTTCCTGGAGGCACCAAAGTGCAGTGCTGCTGAGGGATCTGAGGCTGAACCCAGCATGGTTCCCAGGGCTTCAGAGGTCGGCATGACACAGAGCTAAGCCTTTGTGGAACAGTACAGACACAACACATTGCAACACTATCTCATTTCTCTGCCTCCATAGGCTTCCTCCATGTGTGTGTATGTGCAAACCACTCAGGTGCACAGAGGTGCCATTTTCTAGCACAAATGTGTGCCATGGGCCTCCACGTTCAGTTCTAAAGATGTCAAAGAAGTGGGAGGAAAGTGACATGGATTTTGAGGGACAGAAGATTTTAAAAGCACATTTCAGCCCCATTGCAGAAGTTTTTTGACTGTTTGTTTGTTTGTTTGTTTGTTTCAAAGCTACATTTCCGTTCTCCTTCCCAGCTTCAGTTTTAAAATCTGGGCTAACAAGCACTTCCGAACCCCAATATCCATCTCTAGGCAGACGAAAGAAATTGCAAATTACTGTTGAAACTAAAGCTTCAAAAACATGCTCATCACCCTTGGTGCAGCTCTGTTGACCTTACCTCTGGCCAGCGACTATCAGTTTCAATAGATCAATAGACATTAGGCATGGCTCTAGTTACCAGCACGTGGACACGCAAGGGTGTGAGCAACAATGACAAGGCCCCCTGTATTGGGGCAACAGTCTTTCTGTGGTTCAGAAATTCAGATTGTTGCCTCCCCTGATGAGAATGTGGAACAAACGCAGGTGACACCAGTGAGCTGGGGCTCCAGGCATCCTTCCAACAGCCCTTTCAGAGTTTCCGCTCTGTCTCCCAGAGGAGGGCTTAGGGCTCTCAGTCATGTTCTGCTGAGTAGAGAAATGAATTCCCATCAAGCTAAGGATTTGATAAATCCTGTAATTAGTAAAAGTAATTTTTTAATCCTAGTAATTTTTTAATCCTAGGCATTCTCTTCCTATCTTCCATTTCATTTCTTTTCCCACATCTTCCACCCAACCTTTGGGTTGAAAGCTCCATCTCTTGAGGATACTGAAGGAAATGCAAGTCTATTTTTATCCTCCCTCTATCTTTCTCAAAATTCACCCAACTAGGTCCTCATTCACCACTGACTTAAGCACTTGCTTCACTTCAGGCTTTGAGAACATAAGTGCAGTGACTTACAGGCTTTGAAATCAGCATGCATATGCTGACTCTAGGACCTAAAGACGTTAGCCTACAACCAGAGCAACATGCAATTAGTTACTGCAAAATTGACAGTTGCAGGGACCAGCTAATTCAGTTGCGCTGTGCATTTCCTGTTGTTCTTAACTAGGAAAGGAAAATGTATCTCATATTCCCGATACACCAAGCCTCGAAGATAGCATCCGTAGAAATCACTTCTGTGCTAGACATTTTTTACAAAGGCTCACTCTTTTCTGCGTTTGAAACAGGCATATCTTACTCCACATTCATCAGCTAATGATTTCAGTTGGGTTTGGAGTCACTGTTGTAGAGTAAATGCCCATAAGTTAACCAGATGAGAGAGCTATATAGTATGAAATGGTAAATTCATTTCCAGTGACAATACGAATTGGCTTTATGGTTGACAACATGGCTTCCAAGAGATCATTCTTCTCCTCTTTCCCCACAAGCAACACTCTTAACAATTTCATTAACTCCAGCGTGAGTGCAGAGGCTTTTGCATTCAGATTAGACTACTAAATTTAAACACCATCTGGGGAGATATTTACAAAATGCCAGTTTTACATTGGTCTGAAGTCTCCATTGTCTAGACAGTTAAAATTGAGATCTACAAAATCACCAAAGGAGGGTAAATCAGAATAAACTAGTCACCATTTCACATTAAAAATGAGGAGCAAATGAATGACTGAAATTATCAAGTAGCTGGTTTCAACCACCCCAGAAACGTCCCGTTCCCAAACTGCAGAGACCCTGGCCAAAAATTTTAATGGATTCAAAAGGAAATATGCAAATTCACAAGGAATAAGTTAATCTCTGGCTATTAGCCCTGGCAAACTGGCAGTAGGATTGGGCTGTGATGTCTTAAGCCCAACAGAAAATAAGGCATAGTAGGAAAAGGATGTCTTTACGCTGTTTCATGGGAGTTTCCATTAAGTTCTTGGTACTGATGTCTTCTGGACACAAAGATCCAAGCTGCAAAAACCTTTGGTCTGACTTAGTATAGCACACCTGATGTGAAAAACTCATACTGTCTGAAGTACATCATCAGGATAATAGCATACACCAGACCCTTTTAACCAGTGCATCACACCCAGACATGTAGTATCTGAGAATATGCCAAAAATCAAGCAATTGCTCCCCACATAACCCTGTTAAGGCTGGAAGGTATCTCCTGTGTGCACTGGGAATTAAGGCACAAAGACAGCTATTAATAATTTTGCCCTGGACTACTGAGTCTTAGAATAGAATCATAGAATCGTTTATGCTGGAAGAGACCTCCAAGATCATCTAGTCCAACCATTAACCTATCACTACCAAGTCCCCCACTAAATCATATCCCTTAGGGCCTCATCTAAACGTCTTTTGAATACCCCCAGAGATGGGGACTCCACCACCTCCCTGGGCAGCCTGTTCCAATGCCCGACAACCCTTTCGGTCAAGAAATTTTTCCGAATATCCAATCTAAACCTCCCCTGGTACAACCTGAGGCCATTTTCTTTTGCCCTATCACTTGTTACTTGGGAGAAGAGGGTGACCCCGGCCTCGCTACAACCTCCTTTCAGGTAGTTGTAGAGAGCAATAAGGTCTCCCCTCAGCCTCCTTTTCTCCAGGCTAAACAATCCCAGTTCCCTCAACTGCTCCTCATAAGACTTGTGCTCTAGACCCTTCACCAGCCTCGTTGCCCATCTCTGGACACGCTCCAGCATGTCAATGTCTTTCTTGTAGTGAGGGGCCCAAAACTGAACACAGTACTCGAGGTGCGGCCTCATCAGTGCCGAGTGCAGGGGGACGATCACTTCCCTAGTCCTGCTGGCCACACTATTTCTGATACAGGCCAGGATGCCGTTGGCCTTCTTGGCGACCTGGGCACACTGCTGGCTCATATTCAGCCGGCTGTCGACCAACACCCCCAGGTCCTTTTCTGCCGGGCAGCTTTCCAGCCACTCCTCCCCAAGCCCGTAGCGTTGCCTGGGGTTGTTGTGACCCAAGTGCAGGACCCGGCACTCAGCCTTGTTGAACCTCATGCAATTGGCCTCGGCCCATTGACCCAGCCTGTCCAGATCCCTCTGTAGCATCTTCCTACCCTCAAGCAGATCAACACTCCCTCCCAGCTTGGTGTCATCTGCAAACTAACTAGGTGTGCACTCGATCCCCTCCTCCAGATCATTGATAAAGATGTTAAACAGAAATGGCCCCAATACTGAGCCCTGGGGAACACCACTTGTTACCGGCCGCCAACTGGATTTAACTCCATTCACCACAACTCTTTGGGCCCGGCCAGCCAGCCAGTTTTTTACCCAGCGAAGATTACACCTGTCCAAGCCATGAGCAGCCAATTCCACCAGGAGAATGCTGTGGGAAATGGTGTCAAAGGCTTTACTAAAGTCCAGGTAGACAATGTCCACAGCCTTTCCCTCATCCACTAAGCACGTCACCATGTTGTAGAAGGAGATCAGGTCAGTCAAGCAGGACCTGCCTTTCATAAACCCATGCTGATTGCACCTGATCACCTGGTTGTCCTGTACGTGCTGCATGATGGCACTCAAGATGATCTGCTCCATAACCTTCTCCGGCACTGAGGTCAAACTGACAAGCCTGGATCCTCCTTCTGGCCCTTGTTGTAGATGGGCGTCACATTTGTTAACCTCCAGTCAACTGAGACTTCCATGGTTAGCCAGGACTGCTGATAAATGATTGAAAGTGATGTGGTGAGCACTTTCGCCAGCTCCCTCAGTACCCTTGGGTGGATCCTATCTGGCCCCATAGACTTGTGTGTGTCTAAGTGGTATAGAAGGTTGCTAACTATTTCCCCTTGGATTACGGGGGCTTCATTCTGCTCCCATCCCTGTCTTCCAGCTCAGGGGGTTGAGTACCCAGAGAACAACTGGTCTTACTATTAAAGACTGAGGTAAAGAAGGCATTAAGTACCTCAGCCTTTTCCTCATCCTTTGTCACTATGCTTCCCTGCATCCAGCAAAGGAGGGAGATTCTCTTTTGCCCGCCTTTTATTGTTGATGTATTTATAGAAACATTTTTTATTGTCTTTTACAGCACTAACCAGATTAAGTTCTAGTCGGGCTTTGGCCTTCTAATTTTCTCCCTGCATAACCTCACAACATCCTTGTAGTCCTCCTGAGTTGCCTGCCCCTTCTTCCAAAGGTCATAAATTCTTTTTTTCCTGAGTTGCAGCCAAAGGTCTCTGTTCCACCAGGTCAGTCTTCTTCCCCGTTGGCTCATCTTCTGGCACATGGGGTCGGCCTGCTCCTGCGCCTTTAAGATTTCCTTCTTGAAGAATGTCCAGCCTTCCTGGACTCCTTTGCCCTTCAGGGCTGCCTCCCAAGGGACTCTGTCAACTAGGCCCCTAAATAGGCCAAAGTCTGCCCTCCAGAAGTTCAAGGTGGCAATTTTGCTGACCCCCCTCCTTACTTCTCCAAGAATCAGAAGACCTATCATTTTGTGATCGCTGTGCCCAAGACAGCCTCCAACCATCACATCACCCACAAGTCCTTCTCTGTTCACAAACAACAGGTCCAGTGGGGCATCTTCCCTACTTGGCTCACTCACCAGCTGTGTCAGAAGGTTATCTTCCACACACTCCTAGACTGTTTCCTCTCTGCTGTATTGTATTGCCAGCAGACATCTGGTACGTTGAAGTCCCCAAGGGCTAGTTATTGTGACACTTCTCACAGCTGCTAATAGAATATTTCATCTGCCTCTTCATCCTGGTTGGGTGGTCTGTAACAGACTCCCACCATGATATCTGCCTTGTTGGCCTTCCTCCTGATTCTTACCCATAAACACTCAACCCTATCATCACCATCGTTGAGCTCTATACAGCCAAAACACTCCCTAACATACAGGGCTACCCCATCGGCTCTCCTTCCTTGCCTATCCCTCTTGAAGAGTTTGCAGCCATCCATTGCAGCACTCCAGTTATGCGAGTCATCCCACCATGTTTCCGTGATGGCAACTATATCATAGTTTTCCTGCTGCACAATGGCTTCCAGGTCCTCCTGACTGTTGCCCATGCTGTGTGCATTGGTGTAGATGCAGTTCAGTTGGGCTATTGATTCCACCACCTTTTTGGGGGGCAGAAGCCCTAATTCCTAATTCCCACTCTCAGGTGCTTCTGTGGTTTCTAACACATCAAAAATCCTTGTGTCTGCCGCATGGATCTCCATCCCCTACATCCACTGAGACAGCAGACCGAAGGACCTCGCTAGCACACTGTCCCTCAAACATTGATGTGCCACCCCCGGGCCTATCTATAGCAAACCTGGTTTTATCCCTTTCTCCCTTCCCCCTTCAGCCTTGGAGACATGAAGATGGGACCTCTGTCTTCTCTCTGCCATCGATAACAGCTTTCCACTAGAGCCTACTGCCCTTCCTTTTCATGTGGTTCATACTAGGGAGTCAACCCACATCCCATTGCTAGGCCGCCTGCTGTATGTGTGTGCAAGTGAAACATCCCATTCATTAATCTGAGATCATGCCCCAAGGTCTAGCTCTGCGGCATAAAACCCTGAAATTCCTAACCAGGCCCTCATGGGATTTTTTCAGGCATTTGTAAACCGGAATTAGGTCACCTCGTAGTATCTTTTTCTTGATAAGACATGGATTTGCTCTTGAAACCTTTCCAGATAGCCACCATATGTTAAATGAGTTTAATACTAGTTCTCTTATCCTTCCGAGACACTCAACCTGTATTCCAAACACTCAGAGTGAAATTCGACCACAGGTTGCAACCTTTATCCTTTGCATGTATTAAAACAATCCCATAGGACTTTTGTGCCAATGTACCTTTTAGCATTCTCCTAAGATGAAATATTTCACTAGAGTTTCAAGGACATTTCTGCTTTCCTTTTTGTTTTGTTTTGCTTTTTGGAAGAGAAGAAAAATTGTATTTCCTCCATATCATCCTTCTTCCCCCTTCCTCCATGTTTTTCTTACATACAGTAGTGATTCATAACAGCAAAGTGCTGTTTGGATGGAGCTCACCCCTAGTCACTGCTAACAATCTAGTTTCAAGCATTCATGTATATGTAGGACTCGCACTGGCTCTGAACATGGGAGTAAATTGTCCCTTGGTTTGCAGTGTATCTATCTGGCGGTAGACATAGGGTATTTTGCAGAGATCCTCATTAAGCTGTGTTTGCACTCAGAACATTTTCACTCTGTCATTCAAGCGGTAATGCCTGAAGTGGAGATCAACTGTATCAATACACAGGTGCTCCATATCAGTACACAGGAAGCTGTGCTTGTTGTAATGTGCCTTTATGATGGGGTTGTGTAAATGTTTCTTTGTTGGTAAAACGGTTATACTTCCAGCTATCATGGATTAATGCATACAAAACTATGCGTAAAACACATAGTTATATACGTCTCCAGAAAAGTCTGTCTGCTTGCTCAAACACCAAGAGACATCCAGTCACCATCTGCACACATCTTCTCACGACAGAAGTAATTTTCAGTGATTGTTGAAAGAAAGCTAAATAGCCACTATGTTCCATGAGTTCATAGTGTCTCAGAGTGTTTCTTTCATTTCTGCTGCTTATTATTCTTTCTGCAAGTTTTGCTTGCCTAAAAGTGAATGGAAATACCATCAACTAAACCTGGGGTGACTCTGACACAATAGACAGGTCAAAGTAATGGAAAAACCTTCTGGCAAAGGAAATACTTCTTTAGATGAACAAGCACATTCACAAACGTGTGCACACGTGCACACACATGCAAGGACATGCAGGCTTACGCTAATTCCCACAGCAGTATTCCTCCAGAAAGCATGGTAAGAGTCCACATGAGGTAGGCCAGTACTTTCACTGTTAGTGAAAGTATCTGTCATTATTATGCACATCTACAGTTCCCCGCTTGTTCAATAATATGTTTAAACATGCAAACAGACAATGTTCGTAACATTTTTGTGTCACGGCCTACATAGAGACAATGGAAAAATAAGAAGGTAAAGCCAGGCACCAGAGTAGGGAACAAATCATGGTAGGGAACAACTGTCATATTGTGCAAATGTTTTATTCACTGAACAACATTACCCTGCTGTCTAAGAAATGAGATAATTTCTCACTCCACCTTTCTCTCCTTTAAGGCTCTGAACAGACTTTGTATAGATAGGAATTCTGAAATCTCAGGGACTGCCAAATATTTATTTGCTGGTACTTGCCCTTGCAGATGGTTGTCCCATCACCTATATAAATGAGAAGCCTATTATAGAAAATGTGGCAGATGGCTACATTTCAGGTTCTTCCGGCCGCAAAGCTCCCACAAAGGCTGTATTAGGCCACCCACTCACCCTTAGAAGTGGTAAGTAATCTAGTTAAGCAGAAGTGCACAGTATTCAACAACATTCAGTCTTGGAAAAAAAGAAGCAGTTTAGTTAAGAAACTGTAGCTGCACCTTCCTACTTTTATTTCAGAAGCCTATTACTTTTTTGATCATGCATTTCTGGAGTTTTTCATTTTCTTGCTTGTTATCAATCTTATGTTTTATACTCAGCTGTACCAATATATCACACTGAAAAAGCAAGTAACAGACCCAGCAGAGGGAAAATGCTAGGGAAAAAGAAGAGAAAAGGCCGGGGCAACAGGACATAGACCTGATCTTGCGGCTGTGAGCGCTGAGACACAGTGAATCTGCATTCAACTGCCGAGTCTGACACAGTGTCTTTAAGTGACCTTGGAGGGCATTGTTAAAGCCTTGAATCGAGATCATAAATATAGCAAGGCTAGCCCAATAAAGATCTTAATCTCATTGTGCCTCTAGTCCCAATTGCCAAAGCAAAGACATCTTGAACCTGGCTGAAAAGAAATTTTCAGTTTGCTACAGTTAATGCTACTCCAACACAAATCAAACAGTCCATTGATGCATGTCAATTTCTGTCAGAAAACTTTGAAATGATTCAAAGAACAACAGGAGTGCTTTTCTTTTTCAATCTTTATCTTTCCACCTCTCATTCTGCTATGTTTTGACTACCCTGTTTTGTTTTGAAATGCTATAATGAGGTAAAGCAACACTGTTTCAGTTTTGACAGAAAAAAGTGGTTTGATAATAAAAAACAAAGCACCATTAAATTTGAAAGTGATTGTTTTCATACATCAACAAGAAGAAAAAACTCGTATTAGAATTCCCCATGTGATTTCCTGTCATGCTGTCAGATAGTGCTTTTCCTGCCAATCTTTTCCATCCATTTTAGATGCATCCTGGGGCAGGAATTCCCTTCTACTCTCCACTTGCACATTCACTTTTTATCTTCTCAATACCTTTCCTTCTTTGTAGTAATACTTAGCTGGTTGGAGAAAAAGGCCACTGCAAAACTAGGATTCAGATAACTGTCTGGCCTGTGATGTCACTTGCTTTTTTCAAGGCATTTTCTGGGTGTTCACTGCCCACAGCAGTCAGTTCTTCTGGGTGCAACTATCAGGACAGTAGCTCGAGCAGTGAGACTTCCTGAAGCATCTTCTCTTTATTGCTGTCCAGTGGGATCACTGTGCTCATCTGCTTAACCTGTTAGTTATCTATTTCCATCAGTTTCTGCTTTCCTTGCAGAAAGGAGAGGAGCCAAGCCAAGAGCCTTAAGCGAAGTCCCAAGAAAAGGGTACCTGAAGCTTGCTTCATTACTTAAGGCATGCCCATGAGTTTGCTGAGGGATCAGGCAGGGAACATGGCATGATTGTGCAGGACTGTTCAGGAGCAGGGGTGTCATGCAGTTTCCAGAACACAAAACCTTGTGTGAGATTGGTGAAGAAAACAAGTAACACAGGCAGGATGAGCCAGAATCCACTTCTTCTCCGGGTTCTAGTTCTCTGGGTTCTGACTAGTTTTCCACTACCGTGCTGGTGACCTCAAATCCCTCCCATATTTGCTCTTTAGACTCCCTCAGATGAGCCTTGCACACTGAAAATGGACCCAGGCTGATCAGGAGAAAACATTTTTTAAGTCCACACAAGGAATTGTTCTGAGACCTGGAAATACCAGCGACAGCATCAATACCAGAAAGAGCCTTAAAGCAAGTGCTACTCCCTTTGACTTATGAATCCCTCCACTCTACCTCAGGCAAGCACCGAGGGCATCACGGAGAGCAGAAGCGTGGGTTGTCAGCACCAGCCACTCCCCATGATTGCCCCCGAGGGCAGCGCAGGCTGCTCGTGAGATGGCATGCTGCCGCGGTACCCAGAGCAGCTGAACGAGTCTTCTTGGGCTCCTTTGTGATGCCCTTCCATTGCACTGGTTAGGCTTTTAATAGGGAGCGGTCAAAGTTTACGTCTCCCCTCCACACACAGAGGACTGCAAACAGCAGGCAACACAGATAACACTAAGGGAAAGATCAGCTAAATAGCAAATCCATTACTCTCCCAACATTACTTGGAAATATGCAGCTAAAAAGCATGAAGTGGGCAAGTGTTGTGTTTCTTTTGCCCTACCTCCAAACAGCAATGTTAGTTCTACGTGGAGTCCCAGGACAGGAAGACAAGCTGGCAGCCCCTTGTCCTCGCTGACACACAAAAGCAATTGCATGCCATTCTGTCCATCCACAATAAGTCAAATGAACGGGCGACAGGTTTCTTCTGTAACTCACTCCTCTCTTTGCATCAACACATGCATCACAGTATTTATCCTGTGAGAATGACTCACACTAGGGATTTCCACTGATGCAACTTTGTTCCTGGACACAGGTCTGAGCTAATGACTGTCAGTGCAGACAGTAAGGGAATGAGCATTGGTACCTTTCTTGTCCTGGTTTCTGTGGCCTCATCAACATGCCACATGATGACAATCAGCTTTTTCATTAACAGATCTGGGGCGAGCACAATTTAGAGGTCAGATATTACCCACAAAGCAGAAAGGAGAGCTCGTACATGTCCCTGCTCAGCAACATCACAGCCCACAGAGGAGAGGTGACTTCCACCTTGTCACCACCTCACTGGGGTGACAGTTTAAGTCTTAAAAGTATGTCACATACAGGCGCAAGCACACTCTGTCAACACACTCAGCTAGCCAGAAGCAAGCCAGAACCAGAAGCCGTATGACTGTGGTTAGTGTGTTGCTGTGTCTGTGGCAATAAACACTCCGCAGGGGCAGGCTGGCTAGTGTCCCTGTCCTGAGCACAAGCAGAGCAAAACTATCTGCCTGCAAAAGATCTTGTTGAGATACCCTCAGGTAGCAAGACTGACACACCTTTAGATCTTTCTGGGTGCTGTAACTGATGCTGAACTCCTGCGTCACAGTGCCGAAAGTCTCTTACGATCAGGCTGAGGGGAGGGTCACAGTGCGAGCTGCTCCCCTATGCTGCCTCATGACACATGCTTCCTTCCCACAAACTCCAAAGAAAGGCTTGTGGATCATTAGCCACTCAGTCAGGCACCCACACTTTTTGCCCTAGGCATCACCTTTCTGACCTACCAGGACAAAAGATGACATGCTCGAGACTGGCAGGAGACTCACTGACACAGCCTAGATTTTCTTTTCCATGAAAGAAGATGCACGGTGCACAGCGAGTGGTCAGGAAGCCCATGCCCTGCAAGAGCCTCTGTAGCATTTCCCACGGCAGTGCTGCTTTCTGACACTGCCTTTGACAAAAAAAAGAGCCTTGCCCTTCACACTGAAGAGGCATGTCTACAAACAGCTCCGTGACCCAGGCTCACAACAGTGGTATGTTTGTCATCAGGATTTTTTTGTCCAGACTACCCCCACTGTCTCTCGAGCCAGAATGCTAGTGAGTGTGCTGCAAGCATTGGCAACACCATGTCTGTCTCCAGTGGAATCAGCACACGTTTGTCTGTGCCCTGAGCTGACCTTTTGCAATCTTTACTCCAGGATGCATTTCCTGAGCTGTATCTTGCCTGGTACCTCCACTCTTCTGTGGCCACAACCCCCACTGATGCCGCTCCACCTCACTGGCCGCTTGTCTGTTAGCACCGTTACCTGTATCAAGGTGGGTTGTGGTCCCAGACCCCGATAACTGCTTGATGGAACATGTTTGGGAATGGAGTTCATAAAAGCTGCTGTATATCTGAACGCACTGAGAGAGGGCCACCCCAGCTAAGTTGTGCCTAGCAGAGGCAGAGACAAGGGCTCTCCCGAGCATGTGGGACCTGTCCTTCCTGGAAGTGGTGAAGCTTGTCACAGTTTGAGAGCAAGCTGACTGTCCCTGCCCAGGAGCCGACAGCTGTACCAGCTGAAGTGGAGCAGCCTCCCATGATGCTGAACTAAATGGACTTATTTTAGCATCCTCTCACTCCACTCATATCACCACCTTCTTCCCCTGAAGTGGGCAGTTGTGCCCCAGTGTCTACTTCTCTGGTCCATGCAGCTGTCTAGCGTAGAAAACATTGTTTTGCTTGGTTCTCCAAGATCTTCCTTGCACAGCTTCCACCACAGCTTTCCACTCTTCCAGCTGTCACAGGAAAGGTTTCTTACTTTTCCCTCATTATGATGCTTCCTTCATGACACTGCTGAAAAGCCTGTCTTCTGGATGCAGTTTCTGAGACCTGTGCTGCATCTCTCATCCTGCTGATTTAGGAAAAATGACATTTGATCTAAGATGACTGCTGTCTTTTCTCAGACCGTGGAGTATGGAGCAGCAGAGGCAGTGTGGGTGTAGTGGGGGAGAGAGCAGGGACAGAGGAACTACCTCTCAAAATGCCCAGGCAATACTCACTGCTCTTGATACCTGGAGAGACACTTTGCTGAAAAGTAATGCTACCTAAGTGTCCTACCAAAATGCCAGCTGCTCAACTCCAGAGGATAGTGACAGTCACAAGAAGAGCTTACCCAAACATCTGACTTCCAGCAACTACAGGGAACCAACAGTTCATCCAGTGAATGAAGACATCAGGCAGCAGTGACAGAGAAGAAACCTCAAGTCTCAGAGCAACTTTACTGAAATGAGAAGAAATGGAATAGTGGGAGGGGGCAATGGAAATGTTAGATCCACTTTTTGCATTTTTCAAGCAGAGAATGAGATTTCAGCTCCAGCCCTGCTTCTCAGGCAGAATGGATGCAGATGGCTTAAGCCATAAAATAAATAAAATCAAATGTACCCTCCAGCTCAGATAACATAGTTTTTGTAGAGGAGATACTGCAAAATTTGGCCTCAGTCAGATAGGACAGCCAGAGATTGTACCCGGATTGCCTCACGCAGTTCATTAACAACAACACATCCTTCCTCTCTGATTTACACCAATTTCCTCTTTTCTGCACTCTGATAATGCTGGAAATCTATAGCACTGCATATATTGCACAGTGATTTTAATAACAAAACTGATACAGAGATATGACTAACTGGGATGTTTCCAATCAACGACAAGTAAAAATAAAAGGAAAAAGCAAAGAAAGTGCAATCTGACACTGCGTATTTGAATTGGACTGTTTGGACAGTCCTAGCCTGACTTGGAGGCAGCAGGACAAAGCCCTGCTTGCAACTTATCTGCTGAGCTATTCTTGGCTTCTCCTTCCCAGGTTTTAATTTAAATATCTGCAGTTATTTACCTACAGCACATACCAATTTTTTTCCTCTTCTTGAACAATGACTAATTGCCTCATGTGAAGGTAAATATTTGAATACGTGTACAGGAAAGCGCAAGCAGCACCATAAAAAGCCTGATGTTCATATGCGGCATTTCACGTCTTCCCAGAGTTTACTATTTCTAAGATCTGTGAGGTACCAGACCTTAACAAACTTGGACTTCAAAAGCAATGCTTGCATGAAGAAACCGGATCTATTATCACATAGCTCATGTCTGAAAAATTCAGGCTGATAATCTTGCAAGGTCTGACAGGCTGGTCGCATAATCTGTGTCTTTTGGAGAGTTTTGCTTAAGCGCAGATATTAGGGTGTGCGTCAAAGCAGGCCATGGTGGATGGAGGCTGCTTCCAGAGATTATATGAGCTTTTTCCTTGTTGGCATGCACCAGGGTGACTTTCCCTCTTAAAGTCACTTGTTTGCTCTCAGATAGCCATCTCCAAGGACACGTCTGGCATTGAGAGGTCTCCACAGCCTTACCCTTAGACAGCAGAAGCAATCTCCAGGACACACTGTGGGTTGAACACCCTACATCCAAGCTTAAAAAGTACCAGAGTTTTCTTGTTAATGTTTTTAAATACAGACTGACAACTTGAGGTAGCTATTTCAATATAAACAGCATGCAAACGTGTGTGCGTGTGTGTGTGTACAATTCATACGAAGCCTCAAAGGAGAATTTGAAATAAGAACAGTTTTATGGAAAATGAAAACAGGAACTGACTAATCAGTCAAATTTCACAATTTTCTTCAGTACAAAGAAAACATAAGACATTTGCAACACTTGTTATTTTAATGAGCTGCTCAAAATTACCATATAAGAATTATTTTATGAAAATATTTATTTTAAAACAAAAAGGTAAAGCTTTCCAAGTAACCTTGCACTCCACAGAAGTCTTTTGATGATCTAGTATTGGTGAGAAACTGACATCATCTACCTGGACTTGTGGAAAGCATTTGACACTGTCCTGCATGACATTCTTGTCTCTAAATTAGAGAGACATGGATTTGATGGATGGATGACTCGGTGGACAAGGAATTGGCTGGATGGTCGCACTCAAAGACTTGTGGTCAACAGCTCGATGTCCAAGTGGAGACCAGTGACAAGCAGCGTTCCTCAGGGATTAGTATTGGGACTGGCACTGTTTAACATCATTGTCAGCGACACGGACAGTGGGATTGAGCGCACCGTCAGCAAGGCTGCAGACAACACCAAGCCATGTGGTGTAGTCAACACACCGGAGGGAAGGGACGCCATCCAGAGGGACCCTGACAGACTTGAGAGGTGGGCCTGTGCAAACCTCATGAAGTTGAACAAGGCCAGGTGCAAGGTCCTGCACATGGGTGGGGGCAAGCCCAAGCACAAATACAGGCTGGGCGGAGAATGGATTGAGAGCAGCCCTGAGGAGAAGGACTAGGGGATGTTGGTTGATGAGAAGCTCAACATGACCCAGCAATGTGTGCCCACAGCACAGAAAGCCAACCGTATCCTGGGCTGCATCAAAAGAAGCATGGCCAGCAGGTCGAGGGAGGTGATTCTGCCCCTTTGGTCCACTCTCATGAGGCTCCACCTGGAGTACCGCATCCAGCTCTGGGGCCCCCAACACAGAAAGTACATGGACCTGTTGGAGCAAGTCCAGAGGAGGGCCACGAAGATGATCCAAGGGCTGGAGCACCTCTCCTATGAAGACAGGTTGAGAGAGTTGGGCTTGTTCAGCTTGGAGAAGAGAAGGCTTCGGGGAGACCTTCTAGCAGCCTGCCAGTCCCTAAAGGGGGCCTATAAGAAAGCTGGAGAGGGACTTTTGACAAGGGCATGGGGTGATAGGACAAGGGGCAATGGCTTTAAACTGAAAGAGAGTAGATTCAGATTAGATACAAGGAAGAAATTCTTCACAATGAGGGTGGTGAGGCACTGGAAGAGGCTGCCCAGAGAAGCTGTGGATGCCCCATCCCTGGAAGTGTTCAAGGCCAGGCTGGATGGGGCTTTGAGCAACCTGGTCTAGTGGAAGGTGTCCCTGCCCATGGCAGAGGGGTTGGAACTAGGTGATCTTTAAGGTCCCTTCCAACCCAAACCATTCTATATGATTCTAGTCACAGTACTTTTTTGTGGCAATACTGTCCAGGGGTTTAGGAAGAAAGCCTAAGAAGGAAACTCAGGTTGAAAAGAACATTTGGTTGTACTTGGTACTGTAAAAATGTAGGCATATACTTAATTTTAAACGGATTAATAATCTCCCCAATACCTGTTAGCAATTCACTAACGCATTTTCTGCATCATAGGCAACAGGATAAGGTCTGTCTGTGATCAAGTCTTTTATCGCTGCATTACAGATGCAGACAGAAAATCTGTGTATGCTAAATGTCAGTATGGAAAATACTATATTTAAATAATAGCAATAAAATTATAAGAAAAAAAAATGTTTTAACATTCAAATCGCCATGTGCAAAAGCACATGGTAATGCTGATAATTAAATGTTCAGATGGCAGTTTATTCAGATCACTTTTGAGAATAAGGCTGGTCATCTGACTTCTGGAGAAGCACGCTTGTACAATGTGCTAAGCTCAATACAATCATCTGATTTTTTCCCTAAAGAGGATACCGATCAGTTTCTAAACTAACCAGCCTGCAGTTGCCTATTTTACCACAGAAAAATTCATATTGGTCAACAAGGCACTGTTCCACCTCTTCCAGATGTAGTTTTTCATTTTCAGTTTGTATTGCATCGTCCAGGATAAGTCACATCAGAATGGTAGTATAAGCCTGCAGAACAGCACGTCCTGCTGTTGGCTGTTGCTGCACGCGATGCCGAATGACTTTAAAAGTCCCTAGTTTCAGCTGCAGATTCAATAGCTGTCAACACACAGATCTTTTATTTGAACATGGAAATAAACATTTTTCGTGTAAATTAAAGCATCTGGGCCTGCAGGAAGATAAAGAAATATATATATTCTCCCTTTCACTTGTAGCACAGGACTTGGTTTGTCCAGGACATACGTGAGCTTTTAACAGTCAGGACCTTGATCATATGACCGAATATTCGGCCCAAAGACTGATGTACTTTCCTTTAAGCACTTTCTAGTACTCTTCCTGCAAAGAGCTGAGTCTCAGAGATAACAGTACAAAGAGTTAAATGCTTGCTAGCTTAGAGAGCTCTCTCCCCACCCACCCTCATGCTCACAGGGAATCCGAACAATACACATGTACAACATGACTTGTACTTGTCAGCCACGCTGAAAATATAAACAACCTTCTTCCACTGATGGTGGAAATTAATGGTGTAATCATACACATCTGAAATTATTTTTGCAAACACGGGACCATAATCATAAATTGGCCTGCCCATATTGACTCAGCACTGCTGTCATCCTGCAAATACTGAGGATCCTACCATGAAAAACCATATTCATTGAAACAGGACACAAAGCATGGTGGTCTGCAAAGCATCCAGCGCTCAGGGGAATAACTCACTCGCAGCTGTCTGTTCCCAATGTGGTGTGAGATAAGCCCTAACACCGTATTCACAGGTCAGGGTCTTTCATACAGCTTTAGCTGAAATATGCAACAAGGCATATCTGCAATAATACAGTCCCAAGACAATCCCAAATAAATGATACAGTCCTAAATAAAGAATAACATTTAACACGAAAAATCACTGTGTGTCTGCTTCTCACAGCAGGTGGTCACAGCCCTGTCCCTGCTCCCCTGCCATTCTCAACAACAGATATCTGGGCTTACGTCTCAGGGAAACCCCAAAATGGTTTGCCCACATGCATTTCTTGTTAAGTTTTCATGGGGCACCATGATGTGGTTCACTCTTTCAGTGTGAACTCACCTTGACACTATTTGTGCCCATAACAGAAAGTCAAACAGCACAGCTTATTCTTCTTGTAAATCCAGGTCTAAAATTATTCTTGCAGAGAGTTGTGCTCTTGGACAGACTTCACTCTCCTTGAAGTCAGTGACAATTTTGTTGCTGACTTCAGTAGATACATGGCCAGAATACATAAAGTCCAAGGATTTTGGAGATGAAAACTACTCAGAAAAACACACAATTCAAGCTTACCCGATCTGAGTATTTTTTTTTATACCATATCCACCACGATAGCATGAGTGCACACTCCAATAACGTGCTACGCTGCGTGACCAGCTTTGTCACGGTGGATGCATGCTTTTCACAAGTGCATGTGGGTGTGTATATGATAAAAATAACACCTTGCATAGTAGAATAAAACAAAGCACCACTTGCTGTGAAACCCAGGGGATGTAACTGAAACCATACACAGAGGTATGTACCTTCCCCATAGCACAGGAGGTATTGAGCTTGATAAGGGGGGCTAAAGAGAAAAGAAGTAACCTCCACCAGCCTAGCAGGCAGAGCTTTTCCCCTAGCCAGCCCAGCTGAGCGAGTGCATCCCAGCGCCCTGGGCCGACAGGTCTCCCTTAAAACTCTGCGGCCGCCAAGCATACAGACGCTACACTGACACACATGGCATAAACCTTTTCAGGAAGACAGGACCACAGTAGGAGTCTAGAAAAAGGTCTTCATTGCTCATCCAGTGCTTACCCTTCATTTTGCAAATGACAGGCCAAACCCGATCAGGTCCAGACCACCAGCTGTGCTTGACAGTGATCTAGACATAGCTGGATTGCAGTTGACACTCAAGCCCATCTTTTGATGCCTAATTTCTTCCAAACTGTAGAAAACCAGCCTAAAAAGCCTGGAGGAGGGTTGAGATGGAAAACTACCACTGTGGAGCATTCAAGACCCAAAGGATTGACCTGCAAATAAACTACAGCAGCAGCCAAAACCTTTTCCAGATATGAACGTGCCATGTTTGCCCCCTCAACTTTGTCTAGGTTAGGTTGCTCTGATGGTCCTTTCTCCATTCATGCTCAGCTCTGAAGATTGTCTTTACACTTGAAAGCCTTAATGATCTTTTCTCATGTTCGTGGCAGACAGCATGAGCATAATGAGCCTCTTCCCTTTCCCCAGCCTCTCTCAGGAAGCTCGTGGAACACTCGTCGTCTGCCAAGTCCCTTGTTGGAAAACGTCAACCAAATATAGAAAGTCTGGACAAGAACTGGACATTTTTTTCCCTTCTTCTGCTGTCTGGTTTTAAGTTTGTCTGCAGCTGCTGGAGTTACACAGAGCCTTGAAAGAGTGACCACTTTTATTTTTTGACTAGACTGCAAGCCAGCCTTACCACAAAGCCATTTTTTATGGTTTTACAAAGAGCATGTGGCAAACCTTTGAAAAGCTACTTAGTCATCCTGTTAGTGACCACTGTCTTCTGGAGTTTTTCCCTCTTCTCTCTTTCCTGTTCCTCACAGAGATTTTTATGCCACATTCTTATCAACTATGCAGCATGTTTAATAAATGTTTCCCTGCTGTTTCTAAAGTATTTATTTTCACAGAGCAATGTCTCCCAGAGGTGAGATTTAAAGCGTACTTTACAGGAAAATTACAGATTAACCACAAAAGCAACTGAGAGCTGATAAAGCTATCCCTAGCAATAATTACTTTTATAGATGCATGACATCAAAATTTCTGTTGTACAACTAGGTAACTAATTAAGGGGGGAAAAAAAAAAGAAGTAGATTGCATGGATAATTAAAAAAAAATTAAAATAAAACCAAGCTATGGCTTTGTAGGTAGGAAATGGTGGGGGAGATCCATGCTATTGGCCAGTTTCAGCTCTCAGCTGTGGCAGAATTTGTGTAGGAGTACGCTAAGGTGTAGACCTCATTGAACACTACTCTCAGCCTTTGGCTTAAGTCAGACCAGTTGCCCGTTCCCTACTGATTTCAGTCGCTGCTAACCATTGCAAATCCCCACCTTCCCAGCTGCAAACTGAGGAAAATATTATTTTTAC
Organism: Phoenicopterus ruber ruber; assembly: GCA_009819775.1. NCBI lineage: Eukaryota > Metazoa > Chordata > Aves > Phoenicopteriformes > Phoenicopteridae > Phoenicopterus > Phoenicopterus ruber. The sequence continues at coordinate 53,535,787 of CM020246.1, forward strand.
ACCCTCACTGCCTGTCCTATTGTGTCACACTGTTATTTTTGTCTTGGCGCAGTAGAGTTAGGTCACTTTCTATCTTCCGGTCAGTTTCCTATCCCTTGGAAATAACCCATTCCACATTAGGACAGACCTAAGACCCTTCAAACATTTCCCCGAAGGTTTAGGTGACAAAAATGCCCACCTGGACTGGGGGGATCCACATGCACCCAAGCAGGGACTGCTGGAGGACAACATCTTTTTCAGGACAGCTGTCTGCTCCTGAAGGACCTGGTTCCTTTCACTGAATATTAGGGACGTGGAGCTTATTTAACTCAAAAGCAGACTTCTGCCTTAGCAATGCATAGTACAAGGCAAGGTGAAGTGCCATGAAGGGTTTGCAAAAGCAGGGGAGGCTGTGCTTTGTTTCTGACACGGAATTCCACTCTGGATGTAAGAATAATCTTGTAAACACCAGCCCATTCCCACGAAGATTTGTTTTCAAAAAGTAAGGCGTCTGTTCAATAAGCACTCCTTGGTGCCAGTCCATCTTCAACCCAAAGGGAAGAAGGTCTATGTCATGGGGTTGTTCCTCAGTAGGATGAATGCATTTCACTCCCTGGCTCATGCAAAGGTGTCTTTAAATGATATCAAAGTCAAACGGTGCAAAGTTCAGTAAGATCGTGATCATGGCATTTGTGGGTGTACCACACCTACCTCAGTCAGTCCCCACAGCAGAGCCTGAGGTGCAAAGGCAGTATAAACAGTGCATTCAGAAAGGCCTGAGGTCACATTAGCCACCTTTTAAATTATATTTTTATCACTAGTTTCACTAAACAAATTAAGGGGAGGAAGTCCTCCAAGTGCTTGAGGAAACAGGAAGATTTATTAAAACAAAACAAAAAATAGATATTTAATATGCTTCCCTTCCCTCATTTTTTCAACTCTTTTCCCTCTCCATTTCCTTTTGGGTGGAAGAAAGATCAAAAAAGGGGAATGGCTGAAGGTAGCAGTGGTAGAAACAATCAGGGGTAGAAACAACCAAGCAAGTGCTGACCAAAGTAAAGAACGGGCAATGGGGAGGGAGTCAATACAAACTTTGTTTGTATTGTTCATGAAGAACATCTTTTCCAAAGCTGTGCAAGAAACGCTGGAAACTTTTCATTCTTGATCATTCTGTGCTAAAGGAAAGAACCCGTGCCTAAGATGCAGTGCTACATGAACAGGCCACTGAAAATGATCCACTAAAAATACAGAACAAGGAAAGAAAATCTGCGTATGTGAATGTAGCTTCCAAGCGGCAGAGTTTTCCAGCCACGCTCCAGGAACCGTGCCTGCCCAGCTGGGAAGCAAGCAGGCGATTGCACCTGCTGAACGAGCCGACGCTGCCCGGGAGATTTGTAAGCCACAAGTGAAAATGCAAGAAGGAGGGTGTTTCTGCTGAAGGCATGTCAGCTTGGGGTAATCTCACTTGTTTGGGAATTCTCTTTGGCTCCTCTGGGAAACGTTCCCAGCTCACTCCACCCAGATTATGTCATATAATTTCTATCACTCAGAAAAAGAGCAGGAGCAAGTGAAACAAGCTGCAATATTAAACTTGAAGTGTTAAGAGAAGCAGCCTGCACAGAAGGACATTGTTTCATTCTGCAGGAGTAGCAGCAAAAGAGAAGAGCAGCTTTCTCTAGCAGAGGGCTGTGAAGTGGAAATCAGATGTCCCAGGAAGCATACAGCGTGTGTAACTCCGGGCACTTTGCTTGTGTGTGATATTAAGATTACACAACTGCGAACATGTCTGATGTCTACATGTACACATATTCCCAACTTCACCTATAAATCAAGCAGACTCTTAGGAGTCAGTAACCAGCTAAAAGCTATCGACAGGGCTAAGGAAGGCCCTCTGATAGTCACAGATCCTTTGTTTCATTATGAAGCCCACAGAAAGGCAGAGTAAATTATATTTGAGATCACATCCATGCTTCCAGTTCTCTGGAAGTCCATTTGCTTGCTGGTGTTTACCTTAGGAACACTCAAATGTCCTCCGTACATTAGCTAACTTGCATCTATGATGCAGAGTTTAGCATAATATATTTTGTTATTCTATTTCACTAGAGTATTGGGATAAATAAAGGCTTGCAAAATGCATGTATTTTGAAATTTAGTCTTCCACAAAGTGTACACAACCAGACAGAAACATGGTGCTCTTTACTACTGGTATTACGCTCGCCCTGGGGAGCTGAGATTCAGATTAAAGCCCTACTGTGTGTGGCTGTCTGCGTCCACAGACTAAGGGACGGACCTTTTACTGGAGAGTTTACAGCAGACAGTTTACACTGACAGCCCAGTGAGTGTTTGAGGAAGGAAAAGGCTGCATACAGAGATTAAGCACCATCCCAAGGTCGTGCAGTGACTCAAGGGCAGGAGCTGGAAATAGACCACAGAGCTGTTCCCCACAAAACAAAACCTACTGCAGTATCTTGAATGCTCAAAAGAAAGCGGCTTTGCTGGGAAGTAAAGGCTGAGAAAAAAGTCCATACAAAAGGATAAAAAACTTTTTGTGGATAAAACAACTGGAGCAGAGATTAATATTTGAAAACAAGTTACTACCTTCAACTGTCACAAACTATATTACAGACTTCTTTTTAATAAGGGAAAAGAGAAAAACATTTTTATTGCATTCATCTAAATAGTGATTTTCCATGACAAGAAAAGGATTTGTTTGTTTGGGACTTTTTGTTTTTAAGAGGCTCAAAAGAGTTAGTGAAACACAAAACTAAACTGGATTCTCCCATCTCTAATTACCCACAAAAACTTATTTGTACTCAACATAAAGGTCTAAAACTTTCCCTAGAGAATCTACAAACGTTGGACTTGATTTTAGCCTTAGATTCACACAGTCTTGAGGGTATATACTTATGAGTAACATTCTGGTCATTTTGGTCAGCCTGCTCCAAAACCCATCAAAGGCAACAGAGAGTTCAGATTAGAAATGACCGATACCCACGCTAGCAGAAAAAGGGGACTAAAAAATGGTAAGATTAGCTATGTGACAATGGAACCGACCATCAGAAAAGGAGCCAAAACCAGAGCTAAATGTTAAAACAAAAGTGAAAAGCATAATTTTTGTCCTGCTTACAAAGACTTGGCATCAACCAGAGTATGCAAGGTTATGCATTATTGGACACTGAGACTCCTATTCTAAACATACTGTCAATATCTCTCTTCTTTAATCTCAGCAAACTGATGGGTGGTAACAATTATACAGGATGATTTATTTAAAGTGCTGTAATAGGCTGCTACTCTGCCTTGCAGGCTAATCCATGAGCTCTTTTCCCTTGCCCCAGCCATGTGGAAATTGTCCTTGATTTCCAGAGTCATATATTACAAGAGCACAACTCATTTATCTTTCGTTTTTCAAGGAAATCTGACCTCGGGGAAAACATGCATTTTTCCTCTAGAAGTAGCTAGTTCAGATCCACGGCCAAGTGGAAAGTCTGTGGAGGACAACAGAGCACTTCCTATTATTGATCCTCTTAATTTCAGGTTAGGAGATGGGATTATTTGGATTTCCATCTGACTAGAAGCTCAATCCTGTCCTGCCTCAGGCCCGGCTTAGCACTGGTGAAAGCAGCACAAGTGATGATACACAACACAAATGAAGGATGTTTGGCCCCAGGGGACATGTGTCCATACGACCTTGAAAGGTCTTTAAAGGGAAGACTCTTCACAACGGGAGCACAGAGTGAATTTAATGAGACCAGGTCTCAGAAGCAGACCCTGGTATGTATTGGGTTGGCCAAAAATCACTGCCTTTGTGGGCTTATGCTTTGCAAACACTGCTGCACGAGTCTCAGAGGCAGGAATCCAGGCTCACGCCCTCCTCCCTCCAGGCAGTTGGAGCAGCTCTGCTACAGCATAGCTCGCAGGACCCTGGCTTGAGAGCCGTGGAGGGACGGATGCCTCCGCGGTGGGTGGGGTCCTTGGTTACAAGCCATCTCCGCAGCATCTTCCCTTCCCGCCCTCCCACCACCTGTCTGAGCAGGGGAGAGGTGCCAAGCTCACAGACAGAGTACTGTGCTTGCTCTCTGGCAATACCCCAGCGATGGAAATAAGACTCTGCAGGACTAATGTCCTGTCACAAGCCAGCCTGAGCCAGCGGGAGAGGAGAGATTGTCTTGCAGGATCTGTGTCAGCCTTTCCCCAACACTCCTCTGGGCACCAGGCAAGCTGTGCCGACTGGCCAGGAAGCCCCTTACTCAAGTCTCCGCTCATTCCTCCCTTCCTTTCACCTGTCTGCAGGTAAAGGTGATGAACGAAACCATGGGCACAAGTTTGCACTTCTTAGGGATGTTAAACAGAGAAAGACGTTCTGTAGGAATTAGCCTCCCTCGTCCTAAAATTAATCTTCCCTCATTCCTGCCCCATTTACAAAGCCCCAAACTAATTCACAAAGGCAGATTGGGGAATTCGTGAACCCTTGGCAGTTCACTGATAGAAGGCTCACAGAAGTGCAAAGTATTATTATTGGAAAACTCAATCCATGGAAATATCTCTGCCTGATCCAGAGGCGGGGAGGGGCACTGTCACTCATCCAGCTCCTTGTTGATAGCTCTTCCGTCTGCTCCACTATTATGGTTACTCTGCTGAAATGAATTAACTGCCCAAAACTTGGAGCTTTCCCAAAGATGTGAGTAACCAGAAAGGAAAGGAAAAAGGAAGGAGAGAAAAAAAAAAAAAAAGTCTTGTTGCTGGAAACTCTGTCTTCAATATCCTCTTTTTTTCAAGCAACTTTTTGTGATTTTACTTGTTTTCAGACATGTTTTTTTATCTTGCAACTTGACTGGGTGAAGTGTTGTCTTCCATCCATGTTAATTTGTGGGGTTTTGTCTTTTGAATATATTTTAGTGTTTCACACATGCATTTCATACTGAGAATGTTTTTTGTCTTTGCATTTCTTTGTTATCACAAAATCCTTTACAGCCCCGCTAAGCAGCAGAACTGAGAGCAGCACAGGTGTGCTGATGTTCAAAAGATCTACTCTTATCGCCTATGATGCGTGCATCAGATGTCCTGCCAAGAAATCTTTCCTGCAAACAAGGTAGCATTGACTTCGAATTCAATTGAATTTCAGAGTCAAAAGATTGGTCTTTGCTCCAAATACATCAAGTACCAGTTATATCTGTTTGACATCTCCAGATTTTTTTTTAAGCTTGTTTTATTTGACATTAGAGAAATGTATCACCATCAAAATCCTCCTTACAAAATGCAGCTTCACTTTAGGGGAAAAAAAGCATTCCTAAACAAGACAACACTTGAGAAGTGTTTAAGGTTAAGCAGAAGCCACTGCAATTAAACACATGTCTCTGAGACCAGAGATTTTCTTCTGGAAATTTTTGGATGCATATGTGAAAAGAGTGTAAAAGAGCACAGACATGCTGAAAGACATACAGCTTTTCTGATTTACACCCGCTCAGGATCTGACACCCTGCTAAAAAGTTCCCTGTTTTCAAATCTTTACTTTCAAAATGCCTCTAGAGCTTAAGTCTCTTTGGTAACAGTATTGAAACAGAATGTAATATCTTTTATCCATTTCCTTCAAAAAGATTAATCTCCCATTGCATCTGAGGACTAGCTTCACAGACACTGTTCTGTATTAACGGGAAAAGACTGTTACTATTATTTTGTTGGCTATTTCATTACTTTGACTGCATAATGACTACAGCCGCTGCTCTCTGGGGCAAAACCAATAATCTGGATGGATGTATCTGGGCCTGTCTGTAAATAGTCCATGCAGTACTCAAACACAATGGCACTACACCTCAACGCCTTAGCAGAAGTACTCAAAACCTTACCCACGAATGATTTAGCCCAACAACTAATGAAGAGAGTGGGGCAGAATGCCTAAACTTTGATTACGCTTAATGTTTCCAGCTGGTTTGAGATCAGGTCAGAAAGCCAGCTGAGAGGAAGCTGTGATAGGTACAGTTGTATCTAATTAGCTAGAAATCCCGTCTCCAGCTCCTGTGGGCTCTGCATACAAACCCCGACAAATAACTGATACAATATTCCCTATCTGAAGTGAGTCTATTGTACTTTCAACAGTGGATTTGTTTCTGTAAAATACTGAGGTGTCCAGTTAAAAACTTGGTCTGTGAATGACAGTCCCTTCCCAGAAAGAAATTAGGCTGTTTCTATATTAAAAACTTATTTCCTTGTATATGATAATATTTAAGCCTTGTCTCTAAAAGAAGTGAGAATCACTAATGCAAGCCTAGAAACTCAATTTTTAGCAGTTTTTTCACCTCATCTTCCCCTTTCACTTCCTAAAAATACTCAGACTGCTTAATGACGCACGGATATTTTAGCTCTGTTAGCTTGTTTGAATGTATTTCTATCTTTCCATTCTGGATGATTCTCCAGGTGTTACGAAAATTCTTGCGATTTTCTCTTTTTTCCTTCTTGCATTTAACTATTACAGGATAACAAAAGCTGAAGGACTTTAAAAAATCTCATGTTAACCTGAGAGTTTCTCAGCCTCACTTGGGTGGAACATGGCCCTTCTGACTCATGTAAGAAACATTCCTAACAGACTGAAGGCCTGCGAAATGCCAAAAGAGTCGCTCTGACGATAGCAGCAGGAGGTGGTTTTCAAGGGAAGGATGAGAACAGAACTGAGTTTTTTGAGCCAGCATGCAAACAAATTTGGCTCAGAAGCTTCTCAATTTCTATTCCATTTTTTTGAAGCTCAGACCAGACTTCCCCCTCTATCCTCGTTCAATTTCACGCGCCTCTGCCCTTCTTTTTTTCATCTGGGACTGCGTGTGGATTATTTTGGCCTGTGCTCCAGCTCCGTGGCTTGGTAGGGCCTACGGAAATCACAGCTCCTTCTCCAGACAGACCCTTCTATAGCGCAGTCATCATTACTCTGTTTTCCAGTATAGTACTTTTGGTTCCCAGTTATCGTTTTTGTCACATGGAGCCATGCAACAAAACCCTTACTGATCGCATGGAAAATACATCTGTCGCAGCTGAGGCAGACGGATGCCAGAGGTTGAACACTGCGTAGCCATTTACACCTAGGGGAGGAATAGCACAGCATTTATTTGAGGTTATGGATTGATCACCCAGATCACATCCATCCTGATCAAGAGAAACTGACATTCAGGGCCATGAAGTTGCTTAAAATTAGTGTAATTAAAATTCAAGGGACCTCCCAAGCAGGCTTGTAAGCTTTTTGCCCCTGAAACTTGCTGCTTAGGAGCATAACCAAGATCACTCCTTCTCAGCACTCCTTTGCCAGCAAACCCCATGGTGAACACTCAGACATACTATAGCTTTGCTTTTGTTGCCAAAAGTTCTTGCAAGGTGTTGCTGCCATTACTTAATTCCCAAATAAAAAAATCAGATGCAAACAATACACGGAGAAGATGCTATTTAGTTAGTGTGAAAGGAATGACTGTTTGCTGACAGTCCTACCCCTCCACTGCTACCAGGAAGCTCTTCTGAGGGCAAAACTCACCCTGCGCTGGTGTGCATTACAAGTCCATTTCTGCCTTGTAATTAAAGACCTTTCTTGATTCATTCTCGAGGAATAAAAAAGGCCTTATGTGCACATAAATTACCTTTTCTTCCAATATGAAGTCGCTCTGCACCTCCAGACTAGAATAAAAATGCCTGCAGGTTATGGATAAACAATTTTCTTTTCCTTCTGTAATAACTTCAGCTCCAGGGGGGGTGTGTGTAGGGGCGGATGGGTGTCTTATTTCTCTATTGGAGTAGAGCAATACTGATACAACTCCGAGTGTGGACAGTATTTTAGTTTTTTACGGTGTTCGTACCAATTTTACAGCATTTTCCCTTCCTTATGTTGCATTGTTCCAGTTCTCCCAGGTGTGGGTTGGCTCTCAGTGTGAAACCAGCTCACTACACACCTGTCTCAGATCTCTTCCTTGCAGACTCCATCCAGTCCCCTTAATCAGGCTAGGTGCATGCAGCTGCGCCTGCCTCCATCACCTGCTTCACCGTCAGCTCATGGCTACAGCATGCTTCTATTCCATCACACCGACTTGGTTTATTTTGGAGGAGTGTGGTGCAGAAGCACTGTTTAATCAATGTGAGCATCTGATCGGTTCTGGCTAGTTACAGGCCTGAGGAGGCCACGGCAGCACATGCTGGTTCAGGAAGAGATTCTGTTAAGAAACCATCCTTAAGGATGGTTTTAACAAGGATGCTGAAACAAGAAGCACTGGATATTTTTTTTTTTTTAAATCCTCTCAAAATAAACCCCTCACACTACATATTATCACAGGATTCCAGAAGCTGGTACCTTTATAAATTTAACATAGGTTACTTTTACCAATAATGCCAGAAGAAATTACCATATTGCTTTGCCAAGTATACCTACAGCATGACTCCACAGGTGTGAGGAGCAATGAAAACATGCCACTTCAACCTAAGATCAAGATTTAAAAGTTACAGCCAATTCTCATTACGGTGAAAAGCAAAAGTCATGAGTATAAATGTACGGATTGTCCAAGAAATATGCTCAAGTTGTTTTCAGTGGGTCAGAAGACTGATGAACTTCCATAGTTCCCACATAGTACCTCCTTGTTCTTGTCTTCCTACTCCACTAACCCGATTAACACCCTATTAACTGCAGCAACAGATTTATTCTCAAAAGCCTACTGTAATTTTCTACAGTAACCTGGCAGAAAAAAGCCATTCCAGGCTCAAGCTCCTGCCATGCTGTCCTCAGCTCACCCCAGCCTGTTGCTCCAACCTATAGTTAGTAGTAGCATAATGAGCTCCCATGCAGGAGGAGATCAAGCATGTAAAGGCTTGTCTTGACTGCTAAAAAAGCTGTTTCATAAAAAAAAAGAGAAATGAAGAACCCAAAATCTGAGTAAAACTTCACCTCGGTGAACATACTCCATGGGAAAACTACGTCTTCAGTGTATTTTCTCTCCAAGAAAGCACACATATACTATATGTTTTACAATAGTGAAGATAAGCTTGGAGATAGAAACTTGATCCTAAAGTGGCAAAGAGCCACCACTCTAAGTTCCCAGGCTATTCGTGCCGCGTGCGGAAGCACACACTCGTTATGGTTTGTTGCAGGCTCCTTATGATGAAATATTATTATGGACATAAAACTTTGGAGAGAGAGAATTGAAAGTAACCTAGAAGTACTGTCACGTGCCATCAGAGACAACTAATTTCTCTGGATTCACATGATGCAGTAAGGAGGAGACAGGCCCAAAGACTGAAGAGTATTCATAAGTCTCTCAGCATGTCCCAAACAGGTCTCTGGGGATTCGTCATCCAGGTTACCCACTCTAGTGTTCCTGAAAATCAAGTGTCTGCAAGTCAAATTATGTATCATTTCAAGCAGCGTGGACCCCTGGGGTTTTCACTTGCCTCCTGAGCAGCGCGCATCTGCAGTGTGTCACACAGAAGTCGAGCTTCTCAGTCCTCTTGCAAGACTAGGTCACCATGCTTTATGCAAGTATCAAGCCATAACTCCTCATTTCTTCTAAGTAAGTCCAAGCAAGTTTTCTCAATGGTATTTACATGAGAAGAGTTAGGTAGAATTTCACTACCTCCTAAGTGGAGTTTGTGCCAAAGTCTTCTGGGTTCAGTGACATTTCAGGAAAGTCATTAATGCTACTCAGAAACAATAGGGACCTGCCCTTATCACAGTATAGCATTAGAGTCACAAGAGGAGTCGAGCAAGGATGAGATCTTAGCTTAGAAATCCTCATGTTTTTCTTTGGTGAAGCAGATTTACCAAAATAAATATTAAGAATATACATTCTGTGATGGCAAATGTCACTACCTGGTTTAAATTATTAGCAGTAATCCAACCATTATTACCATGTCTGCCAGATGTCTCTAATCCACTCACTTTAGCAGCCCTGAAATGTCACTGTTGATTTCGCAATAATCTTGTCCCACCCTGAACCTGGGCAGACAGACAAAAGAGTAAGTAAGTGAGTCCTGAGCCAAGGACAAGATGAGATGAAAAAATTAATAGGCAGCATGATCAAACAATGTCATCTTAATGGCATTTAGAGTACTGTCCGTCTCTTAAATATTTATAAGGAAAGAGATACCCATAAAAACCTTACATCTTAAAGCCCTTAAACCTGAAAGAACAGGAGTGGAAGTAGAGTACAGGATTATTATTGTACAGTAAGGGCTTCTGACACCATGCAAACAAATGAATCTCCGCATAAAGAGCACACAGTCTAAACCACACTAGTATTGTTTCAATTGTGCATGGTGTCAAACCGCTCAAAGCCACAAGACAGGCCTCCCAGAGCTTCTGTTATCACAAACACCATCACGCCATGTTTCATGACTCATCACTAAGTCCCTACTGTGAAACATGGCCTTTCATTTCTTCGTGTATAAAGTCAGTCACAGCTTCTGTTCTCCTTAACAGCATGGGCAGGTCAACGCTTTTTTTTCTTAAAGTCTCCCATACCAGGATGACATACAACAGACTTCATTTGTCACCCAGCCCTGCCCAGGTTGGATCTGTTTCTCAAACTGTTTCTTGGATCCAAGAGCTGTAGACTAGCATTTGGTTGCTCTAGGTGATGGGAGTGATGGTGCTGAAGAACTCCATATGAAAGACTTTGTGAAGTTTACTCTTTTCTAGTGCACAACACTAAAACCTTAATTTGTAGATTATTTAGGGGCTGGAGGGAGTAAATCCTTTCAGTGTAGTTAAATTTGTGTCCCGGTAATACAAAGGATAGCAAATGCCAAGGGGAACTTTTACTCTGGTGACGCATCTCCTGCAGCCCTGTCCTACCTTCTTTTCCCCCCCTTGCAAAGGATCATCTGAGGACAGGAACAATACTTTTAAGGACGTGTGAATTAAAGTCAGGAAAATGCTGTACTACATTTGAAATCGGTGTGTCATGTTGAACTGATAAGGTGAAATTTCCTCTGGAACATTTTGAACCTGAGCTTTCTCTCATGCTGTGTTGGCAAATCAGGAGTAAATCTACTTAAGTCTAGAGTTATGCTGGTGTAAAAATTACATGAAAGATAATGCAATTAAGAAAGAGAGTAATTTATTTCCTGATAGGCCAGCTAGTCCATTTCTGAATCTGTCTTAATCACAAAGTAAAACCAAGGGGATTTAAAGACAGGGCACCTTCTCACATTGTAGAAAATCTAAGCAAAGAAGTGTCTATTGCATCTTGGTCTGGCAGTTTACCAATGTTCATGCTGGGAATTACAAAAAACTGTGTTCAAACAGAAAAAATGAAAAGAAACACACTTACGATGTGTTTCAGCCAATGTTTACCACTTGGGCAGATCATCAAACTATGTCATTAATTCTGGCATTTACCACACAGTCAGAATTTTGCCAATGTACAAAAAAAGGCAAAAAGGTGCTTAAGCAGAAAGAAAGAACAAAGGAAAAAGAAAGAAAACTCCTGAAAGCTAGCAACCTTAAGATCTGGTCTGTAACGTGTAGTTCAGATCCTTATGTTTTGACCAACAGTAAGGTTGGCTCTCTGTAGACAAGGAAGCATTTCCATCAGGTAGCAGTTTCAAGAGCGATGTTAACTGCTCTACGACAGATTCCAAACACACAAATAAAAATGCCTTTAGCTACCCAGCTCTCTTGCCAACATCAGCTCCTGATGGGATCTCTGGCATGAGATGCCTACATATCACTGTGTGCTTGGAAAATAGTCTGAGCCACAGAGTATTTATACTCCAAGCAGACAGCACAGGCAGTAGGTAGCAGCAAAAAAAGTAATTCTTTATAGAGAGCTGAAGTTCCAAGAAATTACACAATTTAAGGCCACACAGAAAACCTGTGGATATACCAAGAATCAAAGCCAGATCTCCACAGTTCAGCCCCCGCTTTGCTTTAACTGCCAGAATATCCTTTGTTCTCCCCAACCAACCTTCACCTTAGCTGGCAACAGAAGGACCTCCCATCGCATCCTAAGGCATGCTGCTAATTAGCATCCAGCAGAACAGTGGTGCTGGATTCCCATGCAACTCACCCCCATTTCATATTTCCTTTAATAGTCCTGTGAATTATTTTTACACTCACACACACGTTACCCAAACATAGAAAGTCACAACTGACTTCAGCCTCCCCCTGGTGTATTTTCATTACCTGAACTCAGACACTACCTGTTTCAGCTGAAGATAAGCTTTCTGTCACACATATCCTGGTTTTGCAGTGGTTTTAATGTGGAGGAAAAAGCAACGTTAGCACAAGAAAGCCACTGGAGTGCCACAGCCCACGTGAGATGCTGCAGAGGCACAGATTTAGTCTGTTTTTCCCTTCCACCCTGCCTTTCTACTAAAAAGCCCTTAATAAAACTAGAAAAGCTGGAAAACATTCCTGCTTCTCTTCAGGATGCCCAGAGAGCCGTCACCAGGTACCGCTGGCGTTAATAGCCAAGGAGAAAGACAATTTCCTACGTGCTCAGTAAGCCTCAGCACGTCTTAAGCTGCATGCAGGTGGTAGGAAATCCCGTTTCAGCTGGCTAGAAAAGAGCACTGCATCACTCTGCTTCTGCGATGAGCTCTTTTCACCGCTCTCTCTGGAAGCACATTGCGCTTTCATCTAGAAAAGGCAATGCTGAGCTGCCAAGCAGGATGACCCCTGTCCATATGCCTTGGGCACACCTTGGCACCAATCCACGCTCCGACTGACAGCAAACAGCAGCTTGCCAGCCGTTTACAGCAGCTGGATTTATTGCCTGGACATTACTTTCTGGAGAGCAAACTTGCGGGCAGGAAGGGAAAGATGGGTGTGAAGGCAATTAAATAAGCAAAATCTATAAATAAAAAACAGAAGCTTGGGGACTGGAGGGAATCAGATAGGGTGATCACTTTGGGGCACTGGGAGGCCCTGAAACCATCTAGCATGCTTATTTTTATTTTAAAAGAGGAAATGGTATGGAAACTCAGAGCTTCCTTTACTGTAGCTCTATTAAGGGCAGAGAGGGAGGAGGTGGCAGTACTTGGTATTTAGTTTGGGGTGATTTGTCCTGCCAATCCCCTTTTGAAAGGGCTAGCTGGGATTCACAGTTCTTTGGTGGACAAGAAAGAGAGGAGGGAAAGGCCAATATTTTCTATTACTTTTTCCTTTCACCACTAAGTCTTCCACAACTCAAATTAATTCAATTTCCTTGGCATTCTGGTCAAAACCACTGTGTTTCAAGGAAAATTCATATCAAACTCATGCCAAAATTATACATTTCAGTGTTTTTGGTACAAATTGGACTAGACTGAGTCGGTCCAACAGATTAACCAATAAAAAGAAACTTAAAACATTAAGCACTTATGAATTTGCAGTCCACGGGGAATTAAAACCAGATGATTTTCATGTGTGTTTCTCGACTTTTTTCAGTAGAAATGGTTTAAAGAAGAATTTAATGTACCTTATGAATTAAAAACACAACTTCAAATACACATTAGTGTGTCAGTATAGAGAAATTCTTTGAATTCATACTTCCTTTGTGAGGATGTTCAGAAGTTCCCCCTAAAGAAAACCACTGAACTGAGGAGATTGCTTCCTTAACACAGCTTTGCATAAAGTTCAAGCAATACGTTCTATTTATTCCTCATACCCTTTAACACACACTTCTGTATGTAAAAGGGCTCACCTGAGTCCGTAGCATAGCTTCACTCTCAGTTCAAAATGCAACACTTTCTCGATTCTCATGGGCACAGCGCAGTTGGCCAGACCCTTGCCTGAGGAGCCAGCCCACCTCCACAGACGGTAAACTAACCTCTGCATTCACAGCACAAGTGACCAGACATCCTGAAGAAGACCAGAGGGATCTTTCCCTCAGCTGAAAGACAATAGCAACTTCAAACGTCTCAAGACAGACATCTAAGCTTTGTCCAGTAACAGCAAGTTGACAAAGCAAGTGGCCACATGCCATATGAAATTAACTGAGAGGATACGCCCTTCCCACCCAGCCAACCCCTCTTGCACACCTTGCAGATACACAAACTTTTTTGACTCCTGTCTGCTCCCTCATTCCTTTATTTGTTCTGCAAATTTACCTCTCAGACCTATAAACACTCTTAAAATCACTCCTGTCTTGGTGGGCTGTGTTGACTGGAAAGGTACCCATTTTGTCACAGATTAAACATGAAGACTGAGCACCAGAGCATACAGTGAATCAATGAATCAAGTGGCTAGTTACTGGAGGACAGAAGGATGAGGTTGTTGGTGCTGCTTATTCCCCATTCCTTTACTCCTCTTGGTTTTGTTGGCATATGAGTTGTCTCTCTCTACAGTCACACATTGCTTTTTTGTACCTCAGCTACTTTGTCAAACATCTTTTATGTTGAATTGGTCCTTTGCTTCTGTTACTAAAGTCTAATTATCGTTCTCTAAGCTTTTCATATCTTCTTCTCATGCAACAAAAGACCTGCAAACCTTCAAGGCAGAACTTCCAACCCAGAAGCAAATCCTTGTTTACTTCCCCATAGCGAATAATGATACTTCTCTATAGAATTCCACTCTGCAGAAACAGAGCAACACCACAGAGCTGGTCCATTACGTCAGCAGTCGTGCCGCTCCTCTTGCCTTGACTGTTCATTGTCAAATATCCCAGAAGAGTGACTCAAAGCTCTGTACAGGCGTACACAGTAGATGTTACCCACTTTGGATGGGTAGGGATTGTGCATCTCCCAAAGCCAAAGTACCTACCCAAAATAGGATCCTTTGCTACATTCAGGGAAGAAGTAGCTATGGCAGTTTTAGACATTACTTCTCTTAACTGTTGCCCATCCCAGTGTCCTGACCAGGAGACACACTTTGTCACAGAGATGAAGCAATGTATGACTCTGCCTACCACCTTTCCAACACAGCCCTGTAACCAATGATCCCACAGGTGGTTTTACTACCTCTGCCTATCGTGGCCTCACTCAGCAGCAGGCACAAGAACAACGCAGTTTAGATGGACAAGCTCAGTACACAAGACAGAGGTCTTGCTGTCCTCAAACTGGCTGTGAAAGGAGACATAATAAGTGATTAGGCATAAAGCTTGCAGAATAACAGATGATATCTCATCTGGCCTAAAGCTTGCTGGTACAAAGTCAGCCTGTCAAAGCAGTTTGTTCCACCTCAATCCAGAAGAGTGAGTTTATACAAAAGAACAAGTGACTGTGTCTCTTGGGATCACAGTATTTCTAACAATGTTCTTGGACTCTTAAAGCCAAGTTTAGGGTACAGCTGTGCCATAGCCTTACTGCAAACAAACCTTTCTTATACAGGGGTTGAGGTCCAGATATAATTTGTGCCTCCATCCATGAAATACCTGACACATTAACAAATGCAACAAGACACCCAGAACCAGCCCTCCAGAGCCCTAACCTGCCATATGGACATTTGCAAATGCCATCAGCCATTTCCCAGGCATAGGCTAAGCTGTGAAACTGTTGGTGTAAATGATACCAGAAACACACCAAAATAAAAAGACTGTAGAGCAGGGTACTGTGGTTGGGGAAATCATTATCCTCAGCCTGTAATCTGCCATTGCAAATAATTCTCCAGCCACCAGTGCCTTCAAATCAGAATGGGTTGTCTGTCAAAAAGACATGCACAGTCCAATTCGCTCAGCCTTGTTCAATTACAAATTACAGAGCTGAGCTGGAAGAAATTTTACAACCTGTTGTTACGCAGTTATAAAGGTCCCTCCTGGTCTTAGAGCTCCGTGAATGTTTGAAACATTCAGAAAGGTAATGAAATCAAAAAAGGATTCTGCATACCCCTTTGCTGAAGAAAATCTAAATCATCACAAATGTATCAATGCACTGGGAGATGCCCTGTTTTAAAGAATTCAGGCTCAGCAGGCCACAGAAGTGAAAGGAATTAAGCTCATAAGGAAAATGAGATGTCAAAGAAATTGCTGTAATTGCTGAAAAGACATTTTTGGACTAGTCAGTTCTATGTACATAAAACATGTTGCTCCTAGTAACAGAAAAGCAAACATCCTCCAGAGACTGCAACTGCAATTTGGGTGGGATTTTTAAAAGCACGTAAGGTACTCTGAAAACCAATTTCCACTGGCTTCCAGGTGTGTTTGAAAATCTCCACATTTGTGTCCCAGCCTTCCTTCCCAGACTGCCATTTGCCATCCCAGAACAGAGCCCTCAGCACAACACTGCACCTGATTTTGAAGGAGGATTTCAACAGAAAAGAGTTCAGGCAGTTTGTGCCTTGAAAATGACAGTAAGACCGCCTTCCTCAGCTGAATAACTCCACCACCACCACCACTAAAAAGAACATAGTAATACCTGGCAGATTCCAGCAGTTCAGTCCTGAGCCAGTATTGTTTCACATAAAATATTGGCTTATTTGCCAATAAAGTGATTTCCAACCTATCTTGTAGATGGTCATTGCCAGGGTATCACAGAGGTATAAATTTTCCGTTCATGGCACCCACAAGAAAGTTTCCATATCAAATAGCAAGATAAAATTGTACTCAGTAAAGTTTTGTGCATAGACTGCATAAATGGCATTTCAGCAACACTTACTTAGTTCTGAAATTTTGTGTCACGGGTATTATACTTTCTGTATATGTGGCAGAAAAGTTGCTCAACAAAAAAAGTTTCATGGCAAATTTTAATGGGCAAACAAACAGACAAAGGAAGCCAGGAAGATAGATATGCATTGAAAAGCAACTTCTCAGCGCAAACGTCAACACTAGAAAGCCACAGGAGCAGATAAACCAATGCATAAGCTAAAGCAACATCTGACACAGAAGTTCTGGAAGCAAAATGCCTCTGAAAAAAACAAGACAACACTTTTTAAATTGAACATAAGTTGCAGGCAAATGTGTGACCCTTATTTCCTTGCCTTATCTAGGAGAAAGTCCATGACATCAATAACTAGAGTCTGTAACCACCTAGCCGCATTGAAAAGATGAAAGGTTTTGGCACGAAGGATGTTCCCTGATACTGTTTAATGTTAGAGCTAAAAATCAGTAAGCAGAGGGATCTCTCTTGCCTTTACAGAAAACTTTAATTTTACAGCATTTGAGAGTGAAATCATTTTGTATGTTAGAGCTTTCCTGCATACAAAATATCTCTAACAATTGCTTTCCAGCCATCAGGTTTCTATTGTCCAATTAAAAGTGATCTCACATACACATTTTTAAGAACAAGCTGCTTTTCACATAGGGCATATACATGCAGTCTTCATATTTCGGTATGTATGTTAGGAAGCCAGTCTTCTTCATCTCCCTCTCATTCGGCTTGGACAGAAGAGGCTCAGATTCCAAAACCCAGAATTATTTTGGTTTTTGGTCAGGAGGAACATCCATTTATTTGCTTCAGTCACCAGGATCCGATGGGAACTGTAGTTGGTGCATATTAAGTTCCTACTCTTCCCTATGTGCTAGCCCCCTGCCAGACCCCTCTGCCCATCCCTCAGGACCTCACGATGTCCTGGGCAGCTGAGCTGAGCAGAGGCCGCCTGGCTGGCAGCCCAGACCATGAGGAGCGGCAGAACAGAAAGCAACTGACCTGCAGTTCTCTGATGCACAACCAAGGCTTCAGTGGTCTCGTATCACATCATGCCAATGGGAAAAGTTTGGATCTGATTTTCCTGGCTACTGATGAAGGGGGGGAAATACCACAATTTTCATATTGCAAAGTAAGATTACTTTAGAAAAAGTCACTTTGGCAAGAACACAGCTTTACATGTACCTTATTGTACACATACCTGTTGCAAACTCAAAGGTCCCATCTTACCATACCTGACATTGTGCACGTGCCCACTGACCTCTACTCCAGTCTTCAGAGGACTGTCTAACACTTTTCACTAGAAAATATTTCTCAAGAAAGGGTTAAAGAAACCTTTGTACTGTTTTACATCAGCTACAAATCTAGCTGTGTGATTATCTTGCCAGAATGAGAAAATATTTAACACAAGCAAGAATGGTATAACCAAACCAGGCAATTTCACCTACCACTTGTTCTTCCTTTGAAAAGAAAAAGCAGTATTAAGTCAACAACAACAAATCCTCACCATAATGCTTTTTGAACATGTTAAATTGATGAAACTATCATTCTTCAGCTTTGAGACTACATATTTTGTATTTTTTAGCATATTTTACGTATTTTTCCAACTTGGTGTTTTTCAACTGGTTTAAAACATTTTTCATTTCCCTGTAGTTCTGCTAAGGAAGATAGAAAGCATGGGGAAAAGTAAAAGCTACTCTTTTCCTTTTTTGCTGCCTTCTTTTTAAATAAGAACGAAAAACATTCCCATTCTAGGTGTTGAATGGAAACTGAGACTTCATGTCAGCTTATTCAATTTCCCAGTCTGAATCACGTTTCACTCAAACAGTGCAGCTACAGATAAGTTCACTGAAGTGATTTCCTAATAAAAATCTCATCGTATGTCACTTGAAAAAAAAAAAAAAAAGTCCATTCTGTGCAATGTGCCTACTTCAGCCTTCCTCCTGCTTGCCATTTGAAGATTGTAAAATACTTGTTTCCTCATCCCCAGAAATTATCATTATATGCCACAGGAGTGTAAGGCAGGGATCAAAGAGCATCTTTGGTAGAGTTTGGTCTAACAATTGTAAGGGTCCTAGCACAGAACTACCCCAAAGCAGAGTTATGCTGCTTAGACTTAGCAAGGATTTCAGACAGCAAACAAATGGCTGCTAATAGAAAAGTGTTATTTAACATCAGTTGTTGCTTTCAAAACAACAAGAGAAACTGGTTGCTCTCTTTTGGTAGCATCATGTTTGGCAGCCTGCAAAGAGTTGCCCAAGAGCACCAGTATTCCCTGAGCACTCCCGCTTAACGCCAGCAGTTCATGGCACTTCGCAAACTTGCTTCTTGCAGCTTCTCTGAGGTACAGCTTTTGCTATATTTATGGGTGACTTCACAGATGAACAAGCTGAAGCACAGAGAGTAGAAGGGTCGCATTTTTTCCAAAGCTGATTACCGGGTGAAAGCAGATAAAGGCAGGATGAGGAAAGGGTTCATGCTGCGGTTCATCCAGATATCTCAAGTCAAGTTCAGTCTGGACAGTTAGCTTCAAAACAGGAAAGGCAGGATGAAGCTGCTCCTGTTAGACTTTGCTGAGAGGCATTTGCTGTTCAAAGTTGCTGTTTTGGCAAACAAGGGCATCTACGTCGCAGGAATAAATTTTTTTAAATTTATAAAAATTTTAAAAAATCAACAAGCTTACTATAGCCATTTATAATGGCCTTGAGCCACAACCATTTTCTAGCTTTACTAAGATCAAGGAAATGGCTAACATTTAAAAATTCCAGCTCTGAAGGGAAGACCTGGATCTCTCCTGGATCTCTGTTCTTGCTTTATGTATGCTGCAACTTGGTGCTTTGGGAACTGTTGTGAGAGAGAAGAAGGAATAGCCTGTTTTGGTTTTTGAATTTATGTAAAAAAACAAGAAGTGACTTCTAGATGACACGAGGCAATCTGGACTAAGAGGCCATATATGTCAGCCCTTCACAAAATCTCTTCCCCACAGAGACATGTGAATGTTTATGAACATGAGATGAACTACAGTAGGAGAAATTACATATGTGCCTCTGAAACACTTTCACAGAATCACAGAACGGCAGGGGTTGGAAGGGACCTCTGGAGATCATCTAGTCCAACCCCCCTGCCAGAGCAGGGTCACCTAGAGCAGGTTGCACAGGACTGCATCCAGGCGGGTTTTGAATCTCTCCAGAGAAGGAGACTCCACACCCTCCCTGGGCAGCCCGTTCCAGGGCTCTGTCGTGTCTCTCATTGCAGACTAGGATTTATCCCTTCCTCCAATTTCTTTCTATATCTAACTCTGCACATCCATGTAGACTAGACTTCTGTGAGACAGTTTATTGACATCAATGGAAAGATAGGTCTAATAGACAGGCCACTGGAGTGCAAGGTAGGAGACCATTAAACTCTCCTACATTCCCAGAAAAAGCTCTGGGTCCCTAGACCTGAAGTCATTTGTATTGTAAAACTTTGGCACAGGAACATGTAACACAGCAGAAAAAAATTTAAGACATTGGCGTCACTGAAACAAGATATATCGTAATAATAAGTATCTATTGTACAGGAACTGCATGGACAACCTCCACTTTTCATCAAGTAGTTAAACATGCACAAAAATACATAAACTCGAACATCTATCATTCCTTACAGAGTTGTTAAGAAACATCATTTCTTTTGTCCACATTAAGATGGAAACACAAATCGGAAGCAGATTATTTATCATCTGATTTTCTCACTTGGGCTTTAGCAAAACAAATGTGATCTTACTGGACACAGAACTAGGAAATACTGTAAGAAAGTAAATCATATAGTAAAAGAAACTTGAATACATATAATCCATCTAGAATATTCACAATCTGTTCCAAAAATATTTTATCAGCTTCCCTCTACGGTCCCCATCCAATACATTCATTAGTACAAAAATCTAAAAGAAAAGAGAATTATTTGGAATCTGACATTAAAATTCCCTGTAAAACAGTCATTTTAAAAGTTGTTTTCATGGTGCTATGGAACACAATAATAAACACAGCAATCTGTTCAGCATTAGAAAGCAAATAGTGATTTAGAAAATGTACCTTTGTTGGAAACAAATTATTTTGAAACCAGCTTGTCACATATCTTACCAAAACCCTAGCGAGCTGTTAAGGAGACTTTCTTGCTCCAGAAGTGTGTGACATTTAAAAAAACACAATACTTCAATCTTTGTTGACTTTGTGAAGCAGATATGTTCAAACATGCCTACTTTCTTCCCATTGAAATACGAATGGACACACAAGACAACCTAAAGTAAGAGAGTTTGAGCTCATCTGAGATCCTGGAAATGCAGGATGACGTCAAGAGCGAACCCTTCATTGATTTCAACAGAGGTGGGACTCCTCCCCGATCTGAGGTTGCAGCTTAGGCACTGAGTAAGAAGCCCACCTCAAGTATGTCGATCCATGTTGTTAAGCCCCCCATTCTATGTCCACACACTGCACCCCACCCCTTCAGGCTGCAGTCTCGCAGCTGCTGTCTGTGCTCGCGCTGTGCGATGCTGGAGTTTGCCACAACATGCATAGTGTGCGGGCACCCAAAGGAAACTACTTGATAATTTGATATTTCAGCCATTGTAACCCACCTTCCTAGCCTTTTCCTCCAGTTCTGCTAAACTGCTGTGTTTATGTAACCTGTTAAGGGATACCAAGATTTTTAAGACAATATTATCTATTACTGTGTAAAATAATGATGAATTATTATTCTTTGACATGGCCTTCAAGTGTGCTAATGTTCCTAGGAAAAACACAGGAAAAGGATGTCTGTCTCCTGTAATTTGTCATCACACCATGTTCAGAAAGGAAGGCTGCAAGGCAGCATTTATTCACAGCATGGGAGACTGTGGCCCAGAGGTGACAACAGATTTTGGGGGAATGGAAAGCAAAGCAGTTTCCCTTTCAGAGCACAAGAGAATGAGGCAGTGTGAGTTATGAACAAAACATCGAAAATGGTGCCCCTTCCACAGCAGAGCCCAGTACGTATCCCACTGAAATTGGTGGATACCCCCATTAACAACCATAGCTTAGATATGAAGAAAGTCAGACTTTTCACTGAACAAGTAAAAAAATGTGTGATACAACCCTGGTAGCTTCCTGGCTCACTAAGCTGTGATGTCCTCAAGGTGAAGGCTCTCTAAATTAATGGTAAAGGGGAAAATGGAGAGGTCTTTGCCTTTGCACCAACACAACACCCTGCTGCCACAGTTCTTTCCTCCATGAATGTCAGATCTGCCTCAGGCAAACTGAGAAAGCAAAAACTTGAGAGATCTCGACATCTTAGTCTTCCTATATGTTTTTAAATGCCGCACTTTCAGTCTAAGTTGTACCAACAGCAAGCTGAAGTGTTATCAGCCCAGGCTGGTACTGTTCTCAGCCTAACCAGCCATGAATGTCTGACTATTTGTTCCTTACTGATATCCTATTATATTAGTATAATACAGGCCAACTTTTCTAATATTTACCTTGTTATCACCTATGTACATCTCTTGACTTCTTTGTTTGCCTTCCTCCCGGTAAACGTGTACAGCGTTCCCGTGGCACTTAGCCCTTCCCCTGCGAAAGCACGCTGTGCTCCAGAAGAGAGTGTGCAGAGTGCACCAGGACCTCGACCTGTCCCAGAGGAGCTCCACAAATTTCACCGCGGGCCCCTCGTCCTCCCCCCGCAGCCCCAAGATAATACTTTCCTCATGATTTTTAAGTCTCAGACATGTTTAACCATGGAGCTCTCACTCCACCACAATACTTCTTTTAATAGCGTAGCACGGGCATGCATATGTTAGATGGCACAGAGCCCTCTGGGCTAACAGTCAAGTACCATGGGAATGGAGAGAGATAAACCTTCTGTGTCTCAACTGTACTATCTACAGGCAACGCTCCCTATCATGTACCACTCCACACCCAGCTTTCCTCTCAAAAGGAACTGGTTGGTTCGTTCAAAAAAAAAAAAGAGCCTAAGAGTATGTTTACATTACATTTATATTAGTTACCAAGGGACTGGGACCCAGTAAAGTAATGGATAACCAGGTTATCTGCTGGAGAGCTGTTAAACAAAATGTATGGCTATAAGGAGGACGTAACTGGTTCATGATTCATCATGACAATTTTTTTCAAGTCTTTTGGGATTCTGGTCTTCAACCCAGGAATCACAAACTTGCCCTACCAGCTTCAGCAAGTTAACACTCTGATTCTGACATATTTGGGGGTAA
This sequence comes from Phoenicopterus ruber ruber, assembly GCA_009819775.1. NCBI lineage: Eukaryota > Metazoa > Chordata > Aves > Phoenicopteriformes > Phoenicopteridae > Phoenicopterus > Phoenicopterus ruber. The sequence continues at coordinate 53,558,519 of CM020246.1, forward strand.
ACTGCAGAACCGTGTATGGTAGAGGAGAAGGGGGAGAAGTATGGAGTTGTAATAACTGCAGACAAAAACCAAAGCAACTAATTCTCAGCTATATACTATTTAGAACATTGTGTAAAATCAAAGAATGCAAATTACTGCTAGTTCTGCACATTCATGTAGTAAAATGTGGCTGCATTAGCTGCATTCATTCAAAATACTGAATCATCTAATCACAAGTTGAGAGAGGAAGTATTAAAAAAAAAAGCCCTAAATTCAGACAGTCCTTGAGATCATTGGAATACATATTAGAGACGGATGATCCAATTCAGGAAAACCTTAAAAAAATCTTTTCAGTTTGAAGATTAGCTGATGATCTGAAAAACTTTATTAAGACTCTAAAACATACTGCAAATTAGCATTTAATTTCAAATGGGGGGTTGTGTCTATGCATTGTTGGAATGTGGCCATTTACTGGCAGAGGGATTGGCAAAAGAAAACTAACTGTTGTGACACATCCAGTTTTGCTGCATCAGGGAAATCAGACAACACAGCTGAGCGCGTGATTTTTGCTGCCGGTTAGAACTGACTCGTTGCATGCTTGGTGTTCTTCAATTGCTAACAGAGCTCCACATACTTCTAAGAGAAAATATTTGCTTTCTATAAAGAAGAATGAATGTTTGTGTCAACTATTGTATTCTTCTCTGATGGTCTGATTCAACAGCTCCCATTGAGGACGCAGCTTATGTTGATAAAGCACAATTCTGGGCCAATCTCCATGTGTTACTGGTCAGGAAAACTCATAAGCATGTACCTAAGTGCTTCCTTTAAAGAATTCCTTTCTAAATCAGAGCCTCCAGGAACGAGGGAGCAGGAGGCGCTGAGCACTTCCGCAAAGCCAACAGGCTGGGCATGGCCTCAGTAAAGTCCGAAGCACGTGTTCAGCTACAAGCCTGTTCAGCAGTCGAATCCTATTCATTGAAAGAATTACGCAGGTAGAAAAAGGGTGGACTTGTTTATATGTTAATGGTCAGTAATATAATTAAGTGGCTTGCTGAATCGTAGACGTAATCAGTTGTCTAAATAGTCCTTGGTCAGTCCAGGAGGGGCAAAGCATTACTGGCATTTTGCCTTTGCCTTTTTTGCCAGGTCCAGAAACACCATGAAGAATCCTGCAGTCAGGTCACTCAGATTTATGTCAACAGGGTATTTTGACTCCAGATTAAGACACATCCACACAGTTAAGGAGTCACGTCCACAGGAGACGTGGCCCTGTCCTATCCATTGTCCCATGGGAAATGTTCACTGCTCCCTCTGTCCCATCCTCCCACGGCAATTTTACCCATCTCTTTCCAAATTTAGCGCTGCGAGCACAGACGCAGCACAGAGCAGGTCCCTCTGCACCGAGGCAAAGGCAACACTTGGTGAAACATGGCTAGGCATCAGAGCAGCTATTCTGCTTCACCTTTTCCGTGTAACGCAGTTTTGCGGGAGCCAGGTGCTTTCAAAAAAATCTGGTCTTACTTATGGTTCTCAGTTCATAAGGAGAGATACCACACCTTTAAAAGGAATAAACACTAATTTGCAGCTAAAAACATTTCTTGTTCCCAGTTAACTTTATTGTAAAACAAATGTTTAGAGACATGGGCGGCTGTGAATTTGCAGATGCACTCAATATATATAGTGAATAAGAGTCATGAAATGTCCACTGGTTATGGATTCTTAAAGCCTTTTTTTCTATATATTTTTATTAGTACTGTCCCAGCACCCTTCATGTCTACAAGAAACTGTCAGATTTGGTGTTGCTGATGGTTTCTCTGATGTTCTGTCAAATTTCCATGCAAATAAATCTCATTTTGCTGATGTCTGTAAAGTTATGCTTTAGACCAGAGATCTCTCAGAGCTCTGTCTTCAATAAAAAGGGGTAGAAGTGGAACTACTAATTTAGTTTCTTTAAAAGGCATGTATTTTCATGCACATTAAATCCATCTGTTTCTGAAATGTATGCCTTTCTTCAGTGTGTAATTTGATAAAACCCAAAAGAAAGCCTTGGATCTCCAAACTTGAAGCAGAAAGGGAGTGAAAACGAACAAGACCAAGAGCATAACATGGCTGGGAACTTTACGAAAGGAAAAAAAAAAAAGGCCACTATATTTTTAGAATGCAAAAACATTGAGAAACCGCTCAGAGGATCTTGACACAAACTCTCCATGCATTTTTAAACTTCTAGGAAAAAAAGAAATTAATCCTGTAGGTCTGTAGTCTGGACAGTGTTGCTGCAATCAGAAGTAAGCATGGGTTTGTATTAATGAAATATGTTCACCTCTACACAAAGACTTAGGTCCTCTGTTTTAAGTATGATATGTGTCCAGGCTATGCTAAGGCTACTTGTAACACTTTGAGATTCATCTTTACTTCAGGGAGCTTTTATTTCAGCACACTTCAAAAATACGATGTTTGTTTCATGGAGTTAGAAAAGCTTTCAGATCTCAACAGCAGCATTACGCAAGTAGGTGCGTCATCAGTGTGACTACACTTAGCTCCCTACGTCACTTCCGTGCTTTTGAATGACCCGCTTTTTAACAAATCTGTGTAAAATACTCTGTGTGTCAGGATCCTAATTAATTTGGGCAGGTTTTTTTGAAAGCTTCAAACACCCTTACCCCAAAACTTTTCCACAGAGCGCTGAAACCATTAACCATGACCACAATGTGACTAGGCAGGATTGTGTTGAAGATCAAATGTTGCTATAAATTATTCCACAGATGCAAACAACTGGAACCCAAAATGGTGATATCTAATTAAAATATAGAAGCCTAAACTTCACTTGAAGGATTGATCTAACTTCACAGACATTTCTTTTGCTGTTTTCAGCAGAAAGTGGAAGATCTGTACACAAAATAGAAAATCTTCAAAGTGCACCAAGCAGGAGCCTGTAATTCACAATTTATATTACTTGGAAGATGTGTTGTGGTTTCATAATTTTTCTATATATGGGGCCACAATTAGGGCTAAATATAAAAGCTACAACATGATTTTTATAGCACACTTTTTCTTTATAGCTGAGTTAAAAAAAAAAAACAAAAACACAACTATCTTTACTTGTACTTGCTTCACGTGCATAGGAAAATAATTCTAAGAATGTCCTTACGTTTCCTTCAGGTGGCTGGTTTGTTCACTCCTATGCAAAAATATGTGCTGGGAACCAAGATGAATCTAAGCATCTGGGCACTGGGACACGCACGGTAGGACCTCGCAGTGGAAGCCCTTGGCATTCTGCTCTCTGCAGCTGCTGTTTTGTTGGCTTGTGCAGCTTGATGCTCGTCTGTATTTCTTGCTTGACCTTTCTGCAAGGAATCCATCTTCTTGCTCTAGAGATCCTTTCAAAGCTTCTGCATCCCTCCGAGCGGCATCCCTCAGAAGAGATCCTCCCGTTACCACCACAGCACGTGGATTCCTCAGATCTCTTTTGCTGACATCTGACTGCTCACAGGTCAAGTTCGTAGGCAGGAAAAACTTGTGTGGGGAAACAAATTAAAAGATAGTTGATGTAGTTGGATCTTGAAAAGATTGGCATTGGTTTGCTTTGACATGAAACCCTTCTAACACCACTCTGATCACAGAGGAGACGAAAAAGGGGAATTGTTGTATGTGGCCCACAGGAAGGATCTAAATTTAAAGTTGTACCACCATAACTTTAGCAGTGGGGCTGGAAAAATAGGAAGGGAAATTTGCTTAAACAGTCATGTCAGAAAAAAATCCTTGGATAGATGCCAATAAAAACATGTCCTTCACAGATAAAGAAGTATTTTGCCTTCTAAATTAGGATTAACTATACAGACCCATGTTTTTTTACCCCAGCACTGTTTCATCCACACTTAGAAGGGGCTGGCAACTTTAACAATATAAGCAATGCCTTGGACAAGGGCAACTCCTTCCTGTAAGCAAGGTTGAGGTCTTTTGGGCTATGTTACTCACAGATGTTGTTTGCAGGGAGAGCAGAGCCCGTTTATAGCTCAGTGACAAATACCTCTCTCTGTAGGTTCTTTAAAAGCAGAATTTTTGATCTGGTCTTTTATATGTAAAGGGTGGCATTCCTGTGGGTGTTAGCCTTTAGTCACTTTAACACATTTCACACACAATTTGCAACAAAATCTGACCCTGGTTGCAGACTGGTGATGTGGATGAGTAAGGGACTGCTACAACACCTTCATTGTTTCCACAACAACAGCCTGGGTACCACAAACAGGCAGGTCTGCAAAGTAACAAGTTTTGGTTTTCTACGCGAGTCCTGCAAATGCAGCAAGAAAGCTCACACCTGTCCCTAGCAAAACAGTACAGATAAATCTCACGTTTTATAATTCTTTTAATGCCTACTGGGTGGCTACAAAATAAAGATCCCATTTTACATTGCATGTTTCCATTTCAGTTGGAATTTGTTTTTAACCAACCATTCCCTGATGCCATCAGACTGGTCTCTGGCGTAAGAGTGGAAGAGATTATTAAAAACTATTTTTCTCATGAAAACTTGTCCGTTTCTGTCCTCTTTTTGTTGTCCAGCCTCAGAAGAAAGGATGTGATGGATTTCCTCTCCAATGCCTGAATGTCAGAAGTGAGGGAAAAAACTCATACTGAAAGATGACATCACAGCCTCTATCTAAGTGGAAACTCCCTCCTTACTTCTCCTCTTTCTGAATGAGACAGGCACACACATATGTAAATCGTATCTGCCAACATTATAATCCCACAGAATTTCCTATGGTCAATTCGTTTGGAAGATATCATTATAACTGCCTTTCTTACATTGAGATGGTTGGGTTGGCAAAACATAATGGGAGAACATCACTGAGTGGAAATCAGTCCAACCAAAATCTATTACATTGCCCCAGGCTCAAAGGAAATGGAGTCAGATCATTTTACAATAAGTTAGCAGCTGGCCCTCAACAGGGCATTTTTTCCCCCAAATCAAAGATAACTGAAGCCTCTTGCTCTTGCAGCTGGATGCAAAAGCTGGACCTCGGAAAGGGCCAACCCAAACATACAGTTAAAAGGCTCTAGAGTCCACCCCACTCTGGGAAATTTGCAGACAGTGAAATTTTAGTCATGTGAAATTAATGTTTCCAATACACGTATTGTAAAATATATCTGTTACCTTCAAGAAGTGTGGAAGATTCCTCTAAAATTATTGCAGATCAATTGCTTGTATGACGAACATCTATTATACATGTGTTCCCAGCTTGCCTATAACAAAAAGTTACTTGCTTAACCTATGCAGAAGGAAGAATATCTCAAAGAATTGCATTGTAAAATGCTGCTCATGCAAATTTTTGAAGAGAAAAGCAACCCCTTATTGACAGCTAAATCTGCCATTAGATCAGTTCCCATTAAAAATCAGTGACCACTGGACTGATAGGGGACATTAGTACCCAGCTTCCTCATTTGGAAACTAAATGGGAGTGAAGTCCTGTGGAAAAAGGTGATTGTTTGCATTAATTGGATAAACAGCTGCAGGGGGCTGTCCTTTGCTGTTCTACAGGGAGAAGAGGCAGGCTGGGTCCTCTTGGTACAATGCTCCTTCCAACCTGAAGAGGATCAGACGAGCAATGTGCGCATAACATGCAAGGGTAGTTCCTGTCCATGGAAATGGCAGACACTGCACTCAGAGGAGCTTGCTGTCTTTCACTTTTGCACGAAGAACAATGTCTTTATGATGACTCCTTTCCCCTCACCACCTTTCACCAGTCCTTAGACAGATAATCAACCTGAGTTTTTTCTTCTTTTCTCCACCTAGCAGAGAGATTGCCATTTCTGACAAGAAATGATGAGTCAGATAGTAAAAGCTTCATCCTTCCCCCAGGTATTGTGCCCGTCTTTGCAAGTTCTCTGGTGTGAAGACCATCTTGATGGGCCTTCCTAAAGTATCCTGAACACTTTGATCTTCACTTCAGACTCCCACTGCTACCGTATCTCTGATTACATTGCCCTGATTATCTTGAAACAAATCACTTATCCTTCTACTTTCATTACCAGCAGAAAAAAAAAGGCCTGACGAGTATTCCATTTCATTCAGACTCTAATCAAAGTTGGCTCTAGTTTTTAAAATATGTAAATATAGGCAGAGATTTGCTTGCACTTCATATCTTTTCCTAACTCTGAAAGAACAAGCTTTTTTCCAAGTGCACAAAAATAATTCAAAACTTATGATACCTTTTTTTCTCTTTGCCAGAAGCATAAACCCCTCCAGCCCCTTCAAGGAGAAAAGGAAAAAAAAAAAAACCAGACAAAAACTGAAACAGGCCATGGGTCCTCTGTCTATATCCACTGAGCATTTCTGATCATCCGGGGTTGCTGCTTTTAAACTTTCCCATCATTTTCTCTGTACACCCAAATTGGTTGCAAAGTTTTTCCACATCACTTTCACGATGTGAAAGCACACGGATGTGTTTTCTTAGAATTGCCTGCAAAGCTGAGTGCCAGGAAGTTACAAGTCCAATGCTCCCTCTACACATATAAAATCTCCTCTTTGGCAAACACATCTTACAAGGATAGGCAGATTCAAACACGGAACAGCCATCGCTGTTAGTAGGGAGGATTCCCAGGGAAAAGTTTCTTTCCACAATGCCACAAGCATCCTCTGTGAGCAAGTGGGATCACAGATCCCGCTTGCAACAAATAGAACATGTGGGGAACCTCAATAGAAGAGAAAAAGCTTTACATCATAGAAAACATCACCCCTGGGGTTGAAATATGGGTATGGGAACCCTTTTCAAGTGAAGGATTTACAGCCCCACATTTATGAGAAAGTGTTACATTGCTTTGAAAGTATTCTGCCTTAAAAAACAACTAGGACAAATTCATGTTCAGCAGTGTTATTTACTCTTCCAATGCTGTAGCAATAAACTCTCTTGAGCGTGCCATTTTGTACAGCTTTCTCGGTACTCACTTCCTCAGCAGCACCCAAGCACGTCCATGTTCATGCACTCACACAGACCCCACCTGCTAGCCTCTCTGGAATTCATTTTCCCTCTAAGCGGATCCTTGCAGAGGGAATTGTAACATCTCCAAGGTAGGGACCATTTTTTAATCTGCATTTCTACAGGCTCTGATGTAATACAGATTTTCACTGTCAGCTAACTTTGTGATTACATAATAAAAAATGTCCAAGACTTCGATCATAAGGAAGAGCCAACTTCCTTGAAAAGTAAAAGGTAGCATGCAGAAAATGATACAGGTTATGGATGTTGGAGATGTGCAGGTGTTGAAAGACGGTCTTCTTCCCGTCGTGACAAGTGCCCAACTTACATCAAGTGCTGACAAAAATAATTGCTCACAAAGATAATCCATTGTTATTAGAACTGAAGAGTGTGCTTGTACTGGCTTTACAGGAATGCTGGGAGGATAACAACACTGAAGATCACACAGTGTTCAGGTATCACAATGAAGAGGGCCTTGGAGACGTGTCAGAAAGACAGAGGGATGTTCAGTATGCTGGACATCATGCATGAAATCAGAGGAGGAGCCTACTGCCACAATGAATCAGAGAGTCTCCCCCTCCTCCCTGCTCCTCCCAAGGCTGCACACTGCCGACCTGAACTGGAGAAGCTTCAAATGAAAACCAAATCCTCTCCCAGAAGGAGAAGCACCGCAAAGCCGTTTCTCCAAGCACAGCTCGGCTCTCAGCACCTGCTGCCCTGCGTAGCTTTTGGCAGGCACTGGGGCGAAAGGAGAGAAAAATCAGAAACAAAAACCCCTTGGAATTGGTGAGATAATTAATCACAAAACACTTTCTCTGGTTCTGTGGTGCCATGTGTTCTCCCACCACCACCCCTTCCCCCTTGTAATATAATTTAATTGAGAGATGACAGGGGCTTCTGACTAAGCCAAATCAAGCAAAGATGATATGGGCTCTGATTTAAACCTTGAATAGTTTACAGGAAACATTTAAAAAGAAGAAAAAGAAAGAAGAGGAAAAAAAGAAAAATAAATAGAAGTAGTAGTCAATTCTGTATAAGAGCAGCAGCAGCCACCTGCCAAAAAACTATGCCCTGTACCACTGCAGTAAAATTAAAGAACTGCCCTATCTCCTGCCCTTCCCCCTAAATCTGGCATTTTCAGATCCAAATGGTACCTTGAAATAAGGTCTCCACCACCAATGACAGGCCAAGACAACTTTCCTTTTGCGAGAACACGTGAGTTGCTGGTCCCCAAGACTAATCTGTGGGTTATGGATACACAAAAGCAGCTGCAGCACCAGCTTCCCTGTGATGCCCAGGGACCCCAGATACCTGACAGCGCATAACCAGCGTGAAGCAGAACAGAGACACGAAGTCTTCATTAGACACTTACTGTGTACAGGCCATATAACTGGAAACTAACCTGCATCCAGAAACCTAAGAGTAAAATCCTGACTGCTGCTGACCCACTTCATTTCTCTCACTTCTTCTTGTCTCCCTTTCCTTTCTAGTCTTTCCTACCTCATCTGTTCAGGCAAAGCTCTACACAGAAAGGATTGCCCTGTATCTTTACAATTCTAGTATGACATGGCTGACCTCCGGTTTGGGCTTCTCTTCATTTAATGAGGAAAAAAGTTAAATTAGTAGTAGAACCAAAGTAGGTCTTAGGGGACCTCAGACATCCTACCTCACCCTTTAAGTACTCCTATTCATTTAAGGAATCTACAAAATAAATTTGATCTATTCTATGAATAGCTCTCCAAATTAACAACCTGAGGCTCTGGGTTATTTTTATTTTATTTTATTTTTTAATGCTTTGAAGGCACAGGTTCTCTTCTGTATGGACAGTTGTACAGAAGATGCAGTAAACTAAAACCTACACCTAGTGCAGAACGAGACAGCAGGATCTGAGGTGCACCCACATTACGGCTATAGCAAGACTATGCTGCTCTGCTTGTGAACACTGTTCTGAGCCAGTTGCAAACAATGGAAGTACTAATCTGCACGCATTTCACAGCACACTTCTCTTGCAAAAGGAGGGCTCTGAGACTTGATCACTTGTTTCAGATTTATCAGGGGGCAGTGTGAGACTTCCAATCCCTATAAAACATCTACCTGCAATTGACTGCTGATTTACAATCTCATTCAAGAGGCCATTACTTCCTGCTCTTACATATAGATTTCCCCTACCATCACCTTTCAACAAAACCTTTTATATTATCTTTGTTACGTTTCATTTTGCTCACATTGTACAACAACATAGCTGCCATGTCACTAAGAGGTTCGGATTTTGGCTTTTCATAATGAAAGCAGAAAATAAAAAAGGCTGCATTTCTTTTTAAAGCCTCAAACAACAGGGGAGGGAGCAGGAGAGAGAGATGTTGCTGTGGATGTTGTCTACCTGGACTTTAGTAAAGCCTTTGACACCATTTCCCACAGCATCCTCCTGGAGAAACTGGCTGCTCATGGCTTGGAAGAGCGTACTCTTCACTGGGTAGGAAACTGGCTGGAAGGCTGGGCCCAGAGAGTGGTGGTGAATGGAGTTAAATCCAGTTGGCAGCCGGTCACAAGTGGTGTTCCCCAGGGCTCAGTATTGGGGCCAGTCCTGTTTCATATCTTTATCAATGATCTGGATGAGGGGATCGAGTGCACACCTAGTTAGTTTGCAGATGACACCAAGTTGGGAGGGAGTGTTGATCTGCTGGAGGGCAGGCAGGCGCTACAGCGGGACCTGGACAGGCTGGAACAATGGGCCGAGGCCAATGGTATGAGGTTCAACAAGGCCAAGTGCCAGGTCTTGCACTTGGGTCACAACAACCCCAGGCAACGCTACAGGCTTGGGGGGGGTGGCTGGAAAGCTGCCCGGCAGAAAAGGACCTGGGGGTGTTGGTCGACAGCCGGCTGAATATGAGCCAGCAGTGTGCCCAGGTGGCCAAGAAGGCCAACGGCATCCTGGCCTGTATCAGAAATAGTGTGGCCAGCAGGACTAGGGAGGTGATTGTCCCCCTGTACTTGGCACTGGTGAGGCCACACCTTGAGTACTGTGTTCAGTTTTGGGTCCCTCACTACAAGAAAGACAGTGAGGTGCTGGAGCGTGTCCAGAGAAGAGGAATGAAGCTGGTGAAGGGTCTAGAGCACAAGTGTTATGAGGAGCGGCTGAGGGAACTGGGGATGTTTAGTCTGGAGAAAAGGAGGCTGAGGGGAGACCTTATTGCTCTCTACAACTACCTGAAAGGAGGTTGTAGCGAGGCCAGGGTCAGTCTCTTCTCCCAAGTAACAAGCGATAGGGCAAGAGGAAATGGCCTCAAGTTGCGCCAGGGGAGGTTTGGATTGGATATTCGGAAAGATTTCTTCACTGAAAGGGTTGTCAGATCCTGGAACAGGCTGCCCAGGGAAGTGGTTGAGGCACCATCCCTGGAGGTATTTAAAAGACGTGTAGATGTGGTGCTTAGGGACATGGTTTAGCGATGGATTTGGCAGTGATAGGTTAACGGTAGATGATCTTAAAGATCTCTTCCAACCTAAAAGATTCTATGATTGTATGACTCTATATTTCATAAAGGAAAATACCATCAGAGATTACTGAAAACTCTTATCTCTTGATGCAGAAGCTAGATCCTACAAACAGGTCTTCCTACAAAATATTGGTAAAATAAAAAAAACTTTCTGAACACAACATTTCTTTTTCCTTATCTAGCACAAAAACATAAACTTAATAATACATTGGCTGGACACTTCCGAGTGGCCAGAAAACACAAGGCAGACACCATCCTGACTCTTCATACCACAGTTGCACCTGACAGTCCTAATAGATGTCCAGGTCCCTGAGGAAGATCGTGTGAAAGTGGTGCAAAAGTGTGCTTACTTTCCAAATAGCTTGTTGATCAAGAAACAATTGATGGAACAAGGGATTCCTTTAAGACTTAGAAAGACAGTGCAGGCTCATGGAACTGGCACACCAACAGGTAACCAAGCGGGGCTTTTCTTGCAGTGCTGTGGAAAGCACACCCACACCAGTGGAAGACAATGAGACAAGAATTCATTCCTGAACCTGTGTTTGGTAGCCAATAAAGATCTTCACAGCTGACCCAACCACAAGACATGACAGGAGATGTCAGGAGTCTTGCTCATCCACAGACTCTCTATTTTGGCATGAGCACATAGCTGAGCCCCCGCTGTGGGTGGTTTTGCATGTGCAAAGTCAAGCCAGGGAGGAATGTGAGAGTGATCCAATCTGCATTGTCGTGGTCTGGGCAGGAGGCCAGTTCTTCCCTCTCTGTATTGCACTTCATCAAGACAGGTCCAGCCCGCTATGCTGTTTAAACAGCAATGCCAGGGTGAAGCCGACGGCACATGCCAGCGCTTGTCTCTGGCGCTGCCGAGCTCTGCTCTGCGTTCCAGGGAGCCAAACCTGCTAACAACAGGCCACAGCAGCAAACCATGTCTCAGCCTTTTGGGACCTGCAGTACAGGGAGCCAAACCTGCTAACAACAGGCCACAGCAGCAAACTATGTCTCAGCCTTTTGGGACCTGCAGTACAGGGAGCCAAACCTGATGACAACAGGCCACAGCAGCAGACCATGTCTCAGCCTTTTGGGACCTGCAGTCCCTCCGACATGGCAGGAATGGGCCTGTCACCTTGTGCCCAGGGTGAGGTGGTTCGTCCCTTAGGGTAAATCCACAGAAAGGATGTTCAGCTCAGCAAACAGAAGATGGTTTGGGTCAATACCCTGGCCAGCACAGGGCTTCTACTGGAGCCTACCAGCTCCATCATTCTCCATGCAGACACTTTCATGGCCCTCCAGCATGGCTTGCCATCACCCAAACAACACTAGCATCTCTCCAAGGTGAGCAGTCAGTCCTGGAGCACCAAACATCTTCCCTTGTCAGCTGCAAGGATGTCAGTCTCCTTGTGGAAAGGTACTACTCTGCCCCAAGCACCTCAGGTCTCACCTGGCTATAACAGAGGGTCCTCATGCTGCCCCACTGCGTAGTGGAGCTTGAGTCACTTTGCCCCCTTCATGCCTTTCAGATGACAGCTGACCCCCTCTCGGGCACCTCCACTGCCTGCACTACAGGGAAATGGCCACAGGTAGCGTGCGGAGGTGCTAGTATCACTATTCAGGATGTGTCACGTATCGCCAGCACAGCTTTAAAGAACGGTTAGATCTTCACTGCCGTGAATATAATCAAGTAACAGCCTTTCTGCACAGGTGTCACCGGATTCAACCATTCTTGAGGAAGGACTCACAGAAATAACAGGAACAGAAAAAGTGACAGCAGCTCACGTGGAAGGTGGTCTCTTGCTAGAACAACAGGTAGAAATCCGAGCTGGAGGGATAAAACAAGACTCGCCTGATGCAAAGCTAGGTGCATTTTGAGTTGTGTTCTTCCTAGGCCGCAAAGAGTCCATATGAACATTTGTTTAAAGTGCTGATCAAGAACTGAGAAGTATTTTCCCTGCAGATTCCACAAACACCCTCCAGATGAGGACTTTAGGAATTTAGTGGCCTTCCCTTCACAGTTTGAGGAAGAAAACTTAATTTGGTATTTTTCTGTAACTCACTCTCCTGTCTCCTTCTGGATATTACTGGAAAATGAAGGAAAATTGTGCAAAAAATTGGAATTAAAGGGGCAGAGGGAAGAAATAATGACTCAATTTATGTTTTCCCCAAACTATCACGTTTACCTCAAAACTTCTGTTTTAAAAATTTGGAGGAGAGAAAGGATATAAAACCTCTTCCCTATAGAAAAGACGGAAAATAAGAAAAATATATTTTGCTGAGTATTTTTTCTGTGGGAAATTGCTTTGGGATAGCAATTGCCTTTTTTTTAGACACTTTTTATGTATCCATTAAAAAAAGAAATCAGTGCTTTCAGTGACAATGCGTAAGTGAAGGAAATCTGGAGTTTATCAGCACAGTGGAGACAGCTAAAGTAAAAGAGTAGTTATGGCAGATTAAGTATATGAAGAAATTAGGTGCTCAGTATTCTTTGACTGCTATCCTTTTAACTCTAAGACCCTTTGGAAAAACAGGCAAGCCAAAATATTCCTGAACATCCATCCAGAGGTGCATCTGCTGACGTGCTCTCTTTCTTATGGCTAGTTTTACAAATCTACCAATTCTCATTTGCCCAGAATCATTGGTTGTGTTCCAGGATTCAGAAACAATGATGTATGAAGAAAACATGAATAAAATAGGAGAAGACTGAAGAATAGCCCTGGGATCCCAAAGCATCTTGGAGGTGAGCTGAAAAGGTTAAAGAAAGAGCAAAAGCTGATTAGAACTGTACTAAAGACTGATCGGCTGGCTGGGGACATGCTTCTTTTAGTAGTAAGCTCACAATAACTCCACAAAATTTGAGTTAAAAGCAGACAACTGGAAATGTTCAAACAGAAATGCTTGTGTACCTCTCTCACCATCCCCATTTCCATTATAAGCCTGTCTCCAAAGTCAATTAAGCTATTCAGGTCATTCTTTGATTTAGAAGATTTCTGTCTAATGGAGAACAGGACTTCTGGCAAACGATGCAGACCTGGGGGCAAGGAGGAGGGAGGAATAAGCAGATCTCTCCATCTCTTACAGTAGCAGCCACAGCTTAAACGGATGCAGGCAGTATGGCTAGAAACCATCACGTCTCTGCAGTCCTGTGTAAGGACCACCAGTGACACACAGCAGCAGCCACCCAGCTCCCACCCTATGCTGTGTTAAACTATGGGAAAGGAGCAGGGAAATGGAAGAAAAGAGAAGCACTGAATTAGAGTCATGAAACACATGAGATTCAAAAAGCAGAGAAGAACTTGAGGGGAGGTCTCCAGCACTGTCATATCAGCATCACTTTACCATGACCCAGCCTTTTCTCCTTAGCCCAGACATGTTTGCTGAAGTACAGAAATGCATCTGGTTGAAATACGGACACGTATTTGTAAACTACTTTCTCTGGGAAAAAGAATCTCTTTTTTTGTTTATTTTTGATGGGGGGATGGGGGATGGGAGGCAAAGGGAAAGTAAAATGAAAGATAAGCAGACATTTATGTTTTGCCTTCAAGGCTCCTCTTATTTGATTGAGCTTATTCCAGTCCCTTTCAGCATGACTGTCACATTTATCAGTTCATTCAGCTGTATCTAAATTCCTCTGAAAGAGTAAGGAGAGGAAGGAAGCCCGAGTGGTTAAACAGGAAAATTAAGAATTCAAAAAGCTGAAGTTGTTTCCAGGCAAAGCATCTAAAGGAGAAATTAACTGTGGCACTAAATGCAGCAATGCAGGTGAAAAGGGGGAGAAAACAGCACTCGAGCTATTTATTAAATCCTCTTTCTGCATCATAGGGAGCAAAAAGCTCAGCAGAGTCAGTAGGTCTGACTGACAGCCAGGGTGTGGGAGGAGGGCTGAGAGCAGGGGAGAGTGTTGCGGGGAGGTTAAATGAATGCTGTGTGCCAGCATGAACTGCAGAGAAACTGGGGTGATGCCCACAAGAGAACTTTTTCTTTTGGGGAAAAAGGAAGGAGTGAAAGGAGCAACTCACCAGAGCATCTCTCCAAGACTGAAGTTGCTGTGGAAGAAATTACAGTACAGGTTGACAAAATGAACAGTAACGAGTCAACAAAGCAGAGGGCATTCACCAGGCGATCTGAAGGCTGGAATAGCTGAATTATTAACAGCATATGTAACCTCTCACTTCAAACACGTTTGGCACTGGAGGACTGAAGGTTGACTTGGTTTTTTTTAAAAAAAACCCAAAGATTGCAGAAAACTACAGGCCTGTTAGTCTAACAATACCAAAAAGCAGAGACTACAATGCAGTGCAGAGCCAGAGGGCACCTGGATAAATAAAATCTAATTGAGAAGTGTTAGCATGGCTTCTGTAAAGAGCAGTCCCTTCTTACAAGCCTCTTAGAGGTCTTTGAAGGGATGAACAAACATTTGCATAAGGGCCATTTACATGATATAGTCTACTTGGATTTCTTACAGCTTTTGACAAATCCCTACACCTGAGTCCTCTAAGGACACTAAGCAGCCATGCTACAGCAGGGATAGTCTTGACAGGTATAAATAGTTCATAAAAAGGAAACAGAAGGTCTGGGGTAATGGTCAATTCCTGCAAAGGAAGGAGGTCACCCAAGGACAGCTGTGCTCTGTGACCCGTGCTTTTCCACACATTCATAAGTGACCTGGAAAACGGGAGGTAAGCAAGGAGGTAAAGTTTTCTTGGCGGTACAAAGTTTCTTGAGGCAGTAAGAAAAATGGTGAAGAATTACAGTGAGGTCTGCGTGCGATGATAGGTAGTTTCATGAAAATGTCAGCCCAGTGCTTGGCAGCAGCCAAAAAAGCGAACCAAATGTTAAGAACTGCTAGGAAAGAAATGCAGAGCAAAATAGATGACATCGCTATGCTGCTGTGTAAATCCGTGGTTTGCCCATACCTTAATGCCACGTACATTTCACAGTTGTGTTTGAACTTTGTTGGCTGGGCAACTGCAGTACTACCCTATGCCCTTCTGAACAGGCCTGCTGGAAATGTACATCTACAAGAAAAATTCCATTAAAAGGGTAAAGAAGTAACTACATGCAGGACATCTAGAACCAGAAGTGTTTCAACAACCTTTGATGATTCTATCTAAACGTCCAAAGATTTTAAGTTGTCAGAAACATAAAGAAAATTAATGCAACCTTTTTTTCTTTTGTTTGTTTTCAAACAGAAAATTGGCAGAGAAGAAAGCAAAATAAGAATGATGTTGAAAAAGCATAAAATGTTTTCAATATTTTTGTCCAATGGAAAAAAAACCCTTTTGTCAGCTGTTTTTTTCTCAATATCACCTATGCTGTGCATTCTGAACATTACTGCAAAACACATATACTGTACAACTAAGGTTTTGGAGAGAAGCTGGAAAAGCAGAGTCAGAAACAATGCCAAGCAAAGCAAACCACATTTGTCATCAGCTTTCAGATACGCATTCTCAATCAGAATCTTCAGATACAATTGCAGTGTAATCAATACATCTTCACAGCAATCAAAAAAAGCATTCTGATAACATATTAGTCTGTGGAATATCTGCTAAGGAGAGAGAGTGTGAATTTCACTGCTTTCACTGCATTTAAAAATGGATTGTGGAAACACTGAAGAATGTAAGAGTGGTCCATCGTTGTGTGACCTTGTGCAGATGACCTTAGGAACATAAAGATTTGTGAGCTGGCAGCCCCATTTGTTAAAATTTCATAGCAAACAATGTCAGTTGTCAAGCTTCTGTCTTGTTTTCTAGCTACTGGAGAAAACCTGCAAAATAATATAAAAAATATAGCTTAGCCACTACTATTGGCTAAACTTTGAAATTATTCTTTAATTTATATAGAATCATAGAATCATAGAATAGTTTGGGTTGGAAGGGACCTTTAAAGGCCATCTAGTCCAACCCCCCTGCCATGAGCAGGGACATCCTCAACTAGATCAGGTTGCCCAGAGCCCCGTCCAGCCTGACCTGGAATGTTTCCAGGGATGGGGCATCTCCCACCTCTCTGGGCAACCTGATCTACCTCACCACCCTCATTGTGAAAAACTTCTTTCTGATTTCCAGCCTATATCTCCCCTCCTTTAGTTTAAAACCATTACCCCTTGTCCTGTCACAACAGGCCCTGCTAAAAAGGTTCTCCCCATTTTTCCTCTAGGCCCCCTTCAGGTACTGAAAGGCTGCAATAAGGTCTCCCCGGAGCCTTCTCTTCTCCAGGCTGAACAGGCCCAACTCCCTCAGCCTGTCTTCATACGAGAGGTGCTCCATTCCTCTGATCATCCTTGTGGCCCTCCTCTGGACCCGCTCCAGCAGGTCCACGTCCTTCTTATGTTGAGGGGCCCAGAGCTGGACGCAGTACTCCAGGTGGGGCCTCACCAGGGCAGAGTAGAGGGGCAGAATCACCTCTCTCGACCTGCTGGCCACGCTTCTTTTGATGCAGCCCAGGATACGGTTGGCCTTCTGGGAAATATAACGACATATCATTAAAAAGATTGACAAAAAAGCAGTAAGTTAACTTTTTAACGGGATTGCACATGTGCAAAAAGCTGTATCCTTCAGTGGAGGGTCTAATCTGCTTTAAATTCTGTACCCACCTCCTCGGAAGGTATAAGCCTGGATGTTTGTCAAAGACCACGTGGGATCTCGTGCCACAAAGATTTGGGATATTTGACTCGATTTACTGTATATGCACTTCAGATGGAGAACTCACGCTGCTACTCATGACAAAATTTGTTAGGACACTATTTTTCATGGTTCCAACATTCTGGATGTGGAAAAGTAAGACACCATTTCAAGAGGTAGTGAGATATGTAATTATCATTCTTTGGTCTGTGGTTAGAAAAACTATGCAGGGTCACTAGCACAGTAGTCTGTTATGGTGGCATATAGTAAAGATACTGAATCATCAAAAGGCCCTTTTACAAGCCCTTTATAAAACATTCTCTCTGGGAAGGATGCAGCAGCTTCTCTGCTTAGTAAAATTTCTCACTTAGGAACTTCATTTTGGATTGGGCAGATTTTATATTCTTGTCGCACAGACTATCTCAGAGGGATTATTAATATCCCCTCACCTTTTCCTCTAAGAAACTCACAAGCTTTTTTAGTCCTGTGTTTGACCTTAATCCTACTTTTACTGATGTCCTTCTACATCCCCTGGTCTGCCCATCCCATCCTGCAAGACCTGTCTTGCTTGAATAAATCCCAGTCAGCCACAACACACCCAAAAGCAATAGGAACATTTTTGTTCCCCCCCTAAGCCTTCGCCCTCTTTACAGCTAAGGTCACCAAAAGCTGTGGCTCTGTGGTTAGTTTCACTTACTCTCTCTTTCCTTCTCAGTCATCACAAAACCTAATTCAAAATGGGTTTTAGGCACCTAGCTTTCAGGTTTACTTATAGACTTGTGCTTTAATTTAACTTAAACCTATTCCCAGGTCGACCAAACACAGGCCTTCTCAGTGCCTCCTCCCACACTGTCTCCATCTTTAAAGGATCACCTGGATTTCTCCCTTTTCCTGCTTCCACAGCCTCGGCTGACAAAGTTTCTTGACTCTTAGGTTTGTGGCTACCTTTGCATCCAAGGAATTCTGCAATCAGTCTGTTGAAGAAACAATTTCATGTAATTTCATTATATGAAAACGTAGTATCCAGGATGATCCTGTTATGATCAAGTTGCTGTTGCTTTCAGCTGCTTTACAAGCACAAAGCAGGCTTCACCCCTGGTAAAACAAGAGAGTAAATAGTGCCTGATAGTGGCCCATATCCAAAACCAAGAATACCAATTTTTCAGCAACCCAGCCGTACACTGAATTTCCAAAGGTTAAAGACTATAAGCTCCAATCCACCTCTTGCCTGTCTCCATACAACACAGACAGGCTGTCCTAACATCGCTTTCGTAGGTGTAGCCCCTTCACAGCCTGCACAGGATGGTTTCTTTAAAAAAAAATGTTAAAATCTTTGCAAAGGATAGGGTTTCCCCCACACACTCCCAGCTCTTCTGTGGAACTTAAGTGACTAAAGCAACAGGCATCTTGGGCATATTAGCCACTCTCCTTCGGACACGTGAGACCGCTGGAAACTCTGTGTCAGTTACCGCGTCCAAGAGCAGATGCTATGCCAAGTCATTCATAAATGCCAGCGTTCTTGTCCCTATTTAAACTTTTTTTTCCCCCTCTCTCTCTTTTTTTTCCCCAAGCCACTCACCAGCAGGGCTCTTCCTCGCCCTCCCTCCAGCTGACGGCAGTGAGCTCCAGAGATTCCCTGGCTGCCTCTCCCTCTCCCGCTGGCACCAGGCACGGGGAGCCGCTCCAGCCCTCCGGCTTCCGAGTGAGCCCCCATGGGGCCGACAAGAGGGGAGGAGAGAAACAGCCCGGCTAGTGAGGGAAATCCCCCCTCGCCACCCGCCGCGGCCGCCTTCAGCTGGCCTCACTTCCGAATGCTCCCTCCAACCCCCTGGCTCCATCCTCAGCTGCACCCACCTTTCGAAGGAGTCAAAACCGCAGGGGTGACTGAACACGATTTAAGTAGATGGCCAAGGGGAGGGTTCCTGAGGGACACCGGTAGGGAGCCTGCCCACCGCCAGAATTGCCCATCTACCCCCTGCGTCTTGGAGTAACGGGCAGTGCTGTGGAGCCACGGAGGCTGACCTGAGCAGGATGAAACACCCCACGGCCTCTGTTCTGGCAACAGCCTTGGCTCGCTGGAACAGCATGTCCACACACGTACCTTTCCCTCAGCATACATATTGAACACAAATGTGTGTTCCTGCATGCATATTGAATGTGGAACTTCTTGAAGAAACTGAATACACACAAAAGCTCATACTTTTCACCTGTGCTCCATGAAATAGGGTCACTTTTGTCTGACAAAAAGTAAATCAAATTTGGATTTTCTTCCATACTTCAGTTTTAGTGGAAATGGTGGGGGGCACAAGGCAGCCTCACTCCAACACCAGCGCTCCCATCACGAATGCCCTCTAAAGCCAGAAGAGGCAGATTACAACACTGGTTACCTCTTTTGATGTGTGCAGGAAATATGGATTATCTGAAGAAGGGCTGGACTCTGTCATGGGGAGCCAGAGAAGCAACATCAGGGAGCAATTGCCACCTGGGCCAGGTCCTGTGGGGCGCAGGAGCCTTCTGGGTGGGACAAGACACGGTATCCTTCCCACCCCGCACTCACAGCATCATGCTGGGCTTCCCCTGAAAAGCACCAAGGTGTCACCCGTGCAAGCCGCCCTGGCAGGGACAGCCTGGCTGTTGCAGGGGGACTACCAGGGCTGACATAGCGATGCTGGGACATTGCTGTTTGCAAGCCCAGGACAGGGCAATGTCACCACTCTTTGTTGGAGAGGGAGGAGACTGCTAAAAAGGAGACACAGATCCTCACCGGGAGGTTATTGTGGGGGTTGGTATCTGATTGAAAGGAAAGGCTGTGGCTTCTTGAAATGGGAAGAAAAAGCCTCCCCCACAGTGTTACAGGCAGTTGTTAAAAAGAAGGACTAATAGCTCCTGTGTCTGTGGAATGGATTGAGTGAAGTGGCTCATCAAGAAAATACACACTTTGAAATCATTCCTCACAAGGACAACTTATCCACAGGATCAGAAATTTATCCCTGCATACCAGGAAGTGCCCTGAGAATTGAAACTGAAGTAAACAGCAGATAAGAAATTAAACCTGCTTCTCCAAAGCCCTTGCTACGCAGATCTTTCTCTGTCCCCTATGTTTCTTAGGTGCCCTCCAAATTCACTTCAAAATCTACATTGCCCTGGGACTTGAGAGGGTGCCTAATCTAATGACAGGAAGAGAGGCAAGAGCTCTGACACTTCTGTTGCCTCTATTCAGAGATACTGCTGCTTCATGAGGCAACAAACTTTTCCGTGATGCTGTAGGCTAAACCAGATGGAGGCAAGCCTCTTGTTTTGGAGAGGAGATTAAATCAACATTTCTATTTCTCATTACTGCTGTAGTAGTGGCCCATTATCAGCCTTCCCTCAAGATACCAGTGGGTATGAGATAGTCCCTTGTTTGGTTTCTAAGCCAGTGGCTTAATGTCTACAACAGTCTGGAAGCAGCACAAATAATCCCGTCCTGGCTTGAAAGGAAGAGAAAACTTGCATGCAACACTGAATGAACGTCCCAGAGAAGCAGTGACCAATGATTCACTTTGAGTAATGCTGACTCACTTCAAGGTACTTTCCATGTACACACGCACACGCTGAGAGAGTGAGCGAAAATAAATGCCTGATCTCAAGAAAATTCAAACTAAATATTGTTATAACCTTTTACTTTACCCAGAGAGAAAAATCAGTCTCCTTTTTATGGAGAGAGACTGTTTGGCAGAGCAGCCAAAACCAGTTGTTTTTGTTTTTACAGGAGTTTCAAATCCAGAGATAACTGTTAAGGACAAGTTTTTAGGGTGTGTGGGGCAGGCCACAAAATTGCAAGTGCTTAAAGCTTGGAGTATGTAAACAAAGGCTTGTAAATGCTGCAGGGTCTCAGCATGTACATCTGTCTTGGGAAATGGAGCAAAGCTGAGCACAATGGCGATAGCTGTCAGTAGCATTTGCAAACCTCTGCCATTCTGAGAATGATATCGGAGGTATTTTGCTTGTGAGCCAGGAGCCCCCAGACCAGTTCCTCTCTCCCTGTCCTACGGAAATATATCCTCGGTGAAATCTTCCCCATGCATGAGGTGCATGTACTGGGCTGAAGGAGCAGTAAGACCCTGCTCTGGACCAGTGGTACTTCTGTTTCCCCTCCCTGGTGTCTAGACCTGTCCTAGCAAGTGCTCCGCTTAGCTCCGCTCTGCTGTTACTCATCCGTATCTGCTGCAGCCTTGTCACACTGTCAGTTTCTACTTTTTTTCTTCAATCCTCTGTGATTTCCCAGGCACACGCAGCTGTTTGGGTACACATCTCATGGTCACAGCAGCGACACCCTTCTGTGCTGCACAAAGTCCTACCGTCCCAAGACACAGCACTTCTTGGAAATACCTTCCAGGCTGAGAGACATCTTTGGCCAACTCACTAGACGTGCGGGATCTCCATGCTGCTCCTGAACAGATTTGAACACTTGCTCTCTGTGCCATCATTGCCAAAGCCAGCAGGAAGCGATATGTTATTCCCACCAACTCCATGGAAGAATCAGGTTGCACACAGAGTGAGCACCACTGCTTTGTGAATATCCTTACAGATGCTTTCATGATTTTGGGGTGGAGCGGGGGTTGGTGAGGTGGTGTTGCCTCTCTTTCCCATGTTTCCTTAATCCCAAGTTAATTCCTTGTGAATTTAAAGCCTAAGAAAGCAGCAGAACTCCCCAATACGTGCACTGAGCTGTGCTAAGTTCCTCTCAGGAAGGTGCTGGGAAGCTGGTGGGATGGGACAGGAGGCACAGCTTATGGCCAGGAAGAAACCATGGTGTCAAGCAACAGCCATGAAGCTAAGCATCCCTTGCAGGGCTGATTTAGAAAGCAGATCTTCACGCAGTGGTACCATTGCCCCTGCAGCGGCTTTCGCTGCAATAGTCCCTTCCCTGCATACACATGCAATGGATATAGCTGGTCAGAAATCATTCACCAGCCTGTGCACCTGCAGGGAACTAGAGTAAGTCCCAGCAGCCCTTAATTACCCCCACCAAATGTTGGCCAAGAGGCTGCCATTGTGCCTGGAGCTGAGTGCAGGTACTGCCTGCCAAGGGGAAGGACGCAGAACACCTGCTTCAATGCGAGAGCCAACAGGATCTTCATTAATTAAATCAGATAGAAATAAATAATGCTAGTGATAATAAGAAAGAAAAAGTGAGTCCAGATTATTAATATCAAAACAGATCCAAACTGCTGATACACAAAACCTTTCCACTGAAAACTGCCCTCCTCCCCTCCCTTTCACTGATTTGTGTTTTGAAACCCTCCCTTTCCCTGATTTTGTTTTGAAACTTCTCATTGCCACGTGTTATTAAATTGAAAGCTTTCCACCTCTAGACCCTCAACACATCCAAAACACGATTTTTTTCCTCCTTTCTAAGCAAGAGTAAGTGCCAGCACTCCTGCATTGTTCAAGGGAAACTGAGGCACAGGAAATTAGGGAGGGCTGAGTGCTGCAGCCATGGCAGCTCAGAGGCCACGCTGCCTCACCCATTTCACCACAAAGTGGCACAGGCTGGCTCCTGGTCGCCACCTCAGGGATTTCAGGCTGTCCGCACAGCAATGGGATCGTCCCAGTGCGAGGCATACGATGGTCTTACTGACGTGCAGCGAAGCCTCCAGATGAGGCCACGTCACTCAGATCCTTGCTTGCCCACTCTCAGGCAAGCTGCCCCCAGCACCGCTCAGAGATCTGCCCAAACCTGTGGTCACCAGCCAGTTGCTGTTACAGAAATAAAAGGTTTTAACAGCCCCAGATGCCTGTTTATCAGCAGGGCCAGGGAAGCAAGAGATTTGTGTGTATGGGCAGCAGAGGTGGGAACCCACTTCGTGGATCCAGAGGCAGGGGGGGTGGGAGGGCGTTTCCCCACTGGTTTCCCTGGGGCTACAGTGTCGTGCAGCCACGCTGCTTCCCAGTCCAGCGCCCTCCTCGCTAAACTGGAACCTCTCCAACCCACCAGCAGCTGGCAAAACCAGCCGGGCATCCTCGGGCCGGTGATGGCTCCCCACGACGCTGCACTGATGCTCCTCCTGGCTGCAGCCCGGAGGGAGACGGCAGAAGACTGAGATGGTGGGGGATGGCTCTCGAGCATGGCTGGTGCTGGCTGAGCAAGGTATTTCTTGTCCTGAGCAGGAGCAGCAGACTTGATACTCCACCAGGGGATTTACCACACAGCAAAGATTTTGTCAGGGATTTCACAGAGGCCCTCTTTGGAGAGAACATGCTGTGCCTGACCTCCCTGCAGTTCATTTGGCTCAGAAGACACCTTCTTGTGCTGGATTGTGCTTCTCCTCCCCTTCCCTCTGTGCCTCTGGCCTTTTCTGTGAAGAGAAACAGCAATTCAACCAGTCACCCTCCTGAGAAGTGACAGCGTGCGTTCACAGGAGAGGAGAGGATGAGGGGGAAGGTGCTTGCTCTCACGTCTGACAGTGCGGCAGGACCGTGCAGCTCCACACATCCAGCATCCCTGCAGGACGGCGTTCTGCAATGTGCTGTTCCAGTGTCGGAGCCAATTGCAGCTACAGTGAAATGAAAACTCATATATGCATAGTCTTTGCAGGCGCCATCAACGGTATGAGGCAAAACAGCTTTGAAAACACTTACTCATGTTCGAGCCACTCCCAATACTGGAAACATCATCAATGATAAATCATATCTTTCAATTAACCTTGATTTTTTTTTCTTCACTACACAGCTAGCCAAAAATTTATCGTATTACAAATGTCTATGTATTTTTACCATCTATTTGTCCTTCCACTATTTTTTTTTCTTAGGTATTTTGCCCACTTATTTGTAAGACTTGAGGAAGAGCACTGTCACTTCCCAGGGAATTCAGCATCAAAGGCTGCAACAGAGACAGCTTATCCTGGGGCAGAGGGCTACATCAGTGTCTTGTCAACACCTGTACAGCTCAGAATTTAAGTTTCCAATTGTCTTGGTCTTGAGTGACTGCTGCTCATACCACTGAGTGGAGGCAGCTCTTGTCAGTAAGTATGAGTAGGGCGGGGGAGGGAAAACAAGGAGGGAATCCTTTGAGACACTAATGGTGTGCATCAGGGAAAGGGTCCCTCAAGTTTGATTTGAGTAGGTCTTATTAGGAGCGGTTGCGACTGTGAATCACTAACCAGGGAGGCAAGGAGACGATCAGGTTTGATTTGCTGCCTGTTAGTAGTAGCTCTGACAGTGACCCACTGGGGTCTTGCAAGGGATCATCAGGAAGAGACTAATTTGACTCCACAGCTATGCCTCACACACCATCCCTGCTATTGGAAATGTCTGCTTACCTGCCAGCACCCACAGGGCGCTCAAAGAACATCTGAGCCCTCCCTCACCTGCTGTTTCCAGCAACACTCCATTCATGCTAGAAAGGTAATAGTTGTCCATGAGTGCCCAGGAAGTGGGAAAAGATCATCTTTGAGATCTTTATTTCTTGTTCAGATTTACAAGATATTCCAGATAGGGAGCATAGGAAAACATGGACAAAGCTGGGAGTAGTGCCATTTGCTTTCTACAGTCACTGAAATTAGCAAAATTCAGTTTGCAATAAAGATAGCCTTCTTACTATTCATGTCAGAAATGCCTCTTTTTTTCTCTGTGAAAATGTCACCTCTTCAATGAACCATTTTAACATCAAAAAGAGAGAATCCACTTCTTCCCCTCCACCAAGATCTGAAGAACTTTCACTAGACC
The DNA here is from genome assembly GCA_009819775.1 of Phoenicopterus ruber ruber. NCBI lineage: Eukaryota > Metazoa > Chordata > Aves > Phoenicopteriformes > Phoenicopteridae > Phoenicopterus > Phoenicopterus ruber. The sequence goes on from CM020246.1 coordinate 53,583,284, forward strand.
CATCCATGAAACTCATGTGACTGGACCTCCCCCACCCACTTCCGCACAAGCTATTTGTAGAACTGATTTCAGTAACAAAGGAATTTCTGTAGAAATGTGGGTACTTGCATGTACTCTAGAAAAACAGAGAGGAATTGCTTTTTCATCAGACTGTTGGCTGCAAAGAATCCAGCCTGTTCGAGTGCAAGGTTTGCGTCTTAAATTTGGGTACCAGCTGTGGACTGTCTAATCAAATCCCCAAGGCTCTGCTGGCTATTGCACCAGCTAATGAACTGGACCCCAGCCTCATAACACCATTCTCAGTCTATGAGGGGTGACCATCCTGATCGTCTTGAGCTACATGATGAAATGTTCATTTGGCAAAGAGCTGTAAAACATATGTCGCGTACCTCAGAAAGCTAATGGGCCAGAAGTGAGCTGGGACTCATACCCAAGTAGGGCATTACAATGGGCTTCCCAGGGGGATGAGGGAGAGGGGCTGGGCTGGCTGGACAGGCACTTGTGTCTCAGGGTGACCCAGCAGTGTCAATTTCTTCTGCCCCTGCTGACTCAGTTCCTTTCGGAGCTTACAGTCCAGATCACCCGGCAGCCCTCACATCAGCTATAGTCACCTGAAATAACTCCAGCCTGAGGGCCGTGCCCAAACTGCAGCCCTCACAGGATGATTTCTGCCACAGCACAGCTGCACCCCTGCAGTCCCTGCTGGTTTCCAGCACGTTCACAGAGAACGACTGGCATTTTGGCATCCTTTCCTGCAGGGCATGTGTTTGGCGGTGATTGGCCTCCTTTGGAAATGACTGAATAAGAGCCCTTGGTCAAAAGCTAGACTCAGATATGTTAAGTACAACTTTCCATGACTTCAGAGACAGCTGTGTCACTATAAAGGACAGAATTTGGTTTTAAGCTTTCTAATCCCCCTACAAAGCCAACAGTTGAAGTAAAAAGTAGGCTGGAAACAAGGAAAATTATTTCACTAGTTGTTGAATGAGTTGCTCAACCCTTCAGCTGTCGAAGGGAAAGCACTGAACTCGAAATAACAGTCCAGCTCTATTCCACAGATGAATCTCTAGTAACGTATATAAGACACAAAGAGTAGCCTTAACCCATGGTCCTCCATGTTGAAGGATTTTCCCCCATCCCCAGATCCCCTAACGCCTATGCTAAACTATGTGACTGTGATGGGTGGGTTGCCCCAGTCTAGAACTTGCCCAATGTCATCAAGGAGCCACTTAGCATGATCTCCACAGCTCTTCTGCAGATCTGAAAGGTTGTCTTATTGCTCGGGGACAGCTGAAAAAGTGTCAGATAACATTTCAGAGCAAAGACTCCTAGAGGAGTTTCAGAACAATGCCATGGCAAAGCTCTCCTATGGGATTACTTGTGCCTTCAGTAGCCTAACTTCAGCTCCTAAACTCATTGCTTAAGCACCATGTCAGAGACCTAACAAAACCCCTCAGCCAGTGACGTTAGGGAGCCCAGTACCACCAGGTAATCTCTATGTGCCCCTCATGGAAGTCAGCATTTGACTGTCAGGATTTTGCTTTGTCCTTTCTTTTCCACCTGTCATGCTTACCGCTCCATAGTGTTTGTTGCTGACTTTTTAAAGCAGGAGGCATTCAACTTGTCTCTGAGGACAGCAGGTGTATTGGCTTTACGAGCTTTTTCATCTTATTTTCTCCTCCTGTCCTGTTGAGGAGTGAGAGAGCAGCTTGGTAGGCATCTGGCAGCCAGCCAAGGTTAATCCACCACACCACGTCTGGTAATGCCCATTCTGGTAAAAGGTCTTCCTCCATACCGATGTACCTGGAGGCACATGTGGGTTAGGCAAGAGACCTGACTCTTTTCTTTCAGGAAAATGAAATTATTAATTCAGGATTGTTCAATTTTTTTTGGCTAACCATGTTTCATACTCTGGTAATGCTTTCTTCTTTGCATGTACAAGTATTTTTATTCTGATTGACTGCACTAACATTCAAAGAAAATTATTATTTGATGAAAGACAAATGTCAGCTTCTTAAATGCTTCAGTGATAAGCATGCAGTTTTTCCTTTTCTCCTTTGGGTGCTGGCAAAATAGGAAAAACCAATGCAGATTTGACATTTTTTCCAAAAGAGGTACTCACTTCTGTTTTTGTTAAGAATGCTCAGATCCAATCATTCATCTTTTCTTTAAAGAAAGAGTTATGAATTGCACATCAACCATGAGCTACACATGTGCTATAGTAAGTACAAATATATTATCCAGATTTTGAATATGAAATTACTATTTATGTCATCCAATTCATTCTTGCAGAATTGCCTAGGCACTTGACTAACCACTTGCATATAAAAATGTGTATTTTTGCTTGAGCAATTGAGAGCTTATATTTAAAAAGTAAAACAGCCCTCAAAATGCATGTTAACTACATATTCTAAGTTCTAGAATTATTATTGTTCAGATTGTAGAAACTGAATGTTATACTCCCTGTTTAAACAAAACTTCACTGGAGTCTGAGTATTGAATGTGTCTAAGCCAATTTTTTTCTTCAAGTCAGTAAGATATATTATTTGTTTTAAGACAGGGCTGTGCCTACATAGAAGTTACAGATGGTTGTAAAGCAGAATTTTTATTTCCCTGGATTTCCAATGATTTTTCCAAAATCTTTTCCCAAATTAGGACATCAACATCTGTCTCAGTCACAGTTTTTGAAAAATGAAATTTTGGAGATGTTCAGCTAATTTTTAGCAGTTCTAACCCTTTCAAACAGAAACTTCATATCAGATTTTAAAGAAGCTGGCACATTCCTGCAAAGCACTGACTTCAGTTTAATCAGTGTCTTTCTACAGAGTATCCTGCAGGAAAATCTTTTTTGTCTCACAACATTACCGGGCTTGTCTTAAACGACTCAGTGGTGCTCCTTCTCCCTGCTGAGGGATGAAAATGCCTTTCCCTCACATTTGGTGGGACACATTTAATAAACTCTTTAACATTATCCAATAGTAATAACCATTTTAAAAAAAATCTACGCATTTGCATGAAGTCAAGCACCAAAGTGCAAACTCTCTACCCTACTTATAAAAGACTGTGGAAGATTCCTGGATATATTTTATTTCCATTGGCATAGACGTCAATTTGGCTTAGAGGCTGCCTGCTTAAGATGGGTTTATAGTGGCTTTGCAGCAGGAGATCGAGGTGAGGGAGCCAAAAAGCACAGGTACAGCTGGCTGTACCTCTACCTGCTAACAAAATCGGGGCCGCGGAGATTGTCAGAGCAGCAGCGCCTGCCGGCCCGAAGCTTCAAGAGAAGATCTGAACTGCGATTGAGCCTGTTGTCAATCGCGGTGCTCCAAAGGCAGAGATGTTGCAACCAGTGGGAGGGGGAGATGGCGAAGAGCTTGGCAAGAATTCAGCCTGTTCCTAGTCCTGTTAAGGACAAAGAGTTTCCACAGCCCAGTGGTTTTCTCAAGTGTCAGGCTAGGGTTTCTTATTAAAAAGCCATCTCCTGACCTAAGCGTCTTTCTTGGGAATGCAGGTTCAACAGTTAGATCCAGCCTGAGCTGACAGCTTCATGCTATCCAAACTTGATGACTTCCATCTGAAGGTTTGATCCTACAGTTATGAAGGTCTCTTTAATTAGACAATATTCATTTCATTAACTCTGCTTTCAGACTATAAGAGCTTAACAGCAGGGACTGATTATTCTTTTCAGTGCAATGTAGATTTTTTTTTTTATGATCCAGTTGGGAAATACTTTTGGGAAACACTTGTTCAAAACAAAACAAGACAAAAAAGACAATTTTTCTAAGCCAAGAAATAATACTCCTAAAGAAATATTTTGGCTAGAGAAGGTTGTTCTGGGGTGGTACTGATGAGGTACCTTTGTTGCTGCTCTAAATTCAGGGCGATGAGAAGTGCAGCAAACTGGAATCACCGTACACCATGGGGTGATTCGGACATGCGCACAACACGGGGCTATCTGCATACACCCTCACTTATTCTCCCCATCTGTGCTTTCCTTCTCTATCAGCCAGAGGCCAAGCCCCTTCAGAACTGATGGCAAACTTTCCATCGACACACGCAAGCTGTGGACCGGATCCCGCCGGCTTGCAGAGTACGTCCATTCAACACGTTGAACTGAAAACAGGCAGATACAGGAGGGTGTAGACATCAAATACAACCAGACCTGTGCTGCTAATTTGAGGGATTTTTTTTTAAAAAAAAAAAAAAAGGAATTGCCAAGATCTCAGGTAGGAAGGACTGTAATGTATGAGAATTTGGTTAAGAGGAGATACCAAATTTTGTAATAGCAAGGCAGCACAATTCATGTGAAATCGTTGGAGAGGGAAGCAGGATATTAAACTCCAATTTGATCATTAATCCTTAGGATGCCAATATAAGTGGTATTAGTAGACCAATTTTTGGCTCCAGTACCTAAGGTTTTCTAATAAATCTCTTCACTGAGGCTTGCTGAAAATAAAACACCTTTTTCTGAAGGGTCTGCTTATGAGAAGCTCCGGGAGAGAAGGGTGACACTTCAAAGACACCAGATAAATGCTTAGCACCAGAGATGCTAAGTGTTCAGAAATGCTGCACTGCCCAACCCCGACAAAGTTCTTGCTCCTGAGCCTTTGCAGCTCCCAGAGTGGAGCTGGTTCCCGTGTTTGGTGAGAGCCTGCAACACTGCTGGTGGGAAGGCTTCCCCTTGGCACCGCCAGGCTCTGGGGTGACTCTGGAGGGCAGGGAGAGCTGCAGGAAAGCAGGATTGCACAGGGTGGGAAGAAGCGCATGGGCTTTCCCGTGGGATGGAGATGGCATCCCCTACCCACACCATGCACTTGCCAGCTCTTTGTGGTGTCAGGCCAGAAAGCAGAGCCCTTCAGCTGGGGGGATGCCAAGGGAAGGAGGCAAACCAAGCACAGTGGGGATGGGCTGAGCCACCTGCGGCTGGACCGCAAGGCAGTGGGGACCAACAGGAGCCCCTCAGGCAACCCAGATTTTATGTGTTTTGCTCCAGTTGCAAAGCATGGTTCATCAGGCTCTGGTGAGGAGGAGTGGGGGGGCAGGAGGGCAATTCACCATTCACAGGACCTAGATCAAAGCTTCCACCAATATCAGTGCATCAGCTTCTAATTTCATAGACCATCTGGCTTGTGGGGAAGGATTCCCACTCAAGGCTTTAAAAAGCTGAGTCCTGTTATTTTACAGGCATCCTCCACCAGATTTCAGCTCTACAGCCGCAGACACACGTAGCCCCAAGCGTGCTGGTGGTGGAGCAAGGCCCGTGCTCTAGTCTGGCACACAGGAAACGAGACCTTGCCGCAACCAAATGGCAGCCTGCAGCCGTCTAGGTGCAGACCCTCGCTGTATGCAAGCATAACCCACAGGGCCCCCTGCCCGCCTCTAAGTATGAGAGGCCTTTTGCAGACTTCTTGATTTCAGCTCGAGTGGGTTTTAGTCAACACGAGCTGTGGCTGTGTAACCTGGCCCAAAGGCAAAAACTATCCAGGAGATTTAATTTTTGAATCTTATTCTTTGAGGTCTTCTGTTTTTCCAGTATAAGTGTTTCATTACGTTATATAGTGCCTTGGCTCTGGGGGAGCTGTATAAATAAAAGTACTGTTATATTATTTTATTATGGGTTCTGCTTTACAGCAATGCTCCAATTGATGAAGCTTTTCCTCTGATAATCTGGGTGCCTGATAGTATTGTGATAGCCAGGACCAAGAAGAGAACAGGACCGCACTATACTAGACATGAAAACCTGGCGGCTTTTGCATTGGATTTTGTGGAGCCAAGACTTTGCCCTATAAATCTCAGGCGTGCCTCTGACTATAGGAGCAGCAGCACACAGCAAGAAGGCTGAGACAGTCTGTCAGGTGCAGTAAACCTGTATGAAACGTGAATGTTGCGATGAATAAGGGTGTCAAATAGCACACGCAGCTCCCTTTTCTTTGTTGGAGAGTGTGCAGAGAAAAAGTCAGGTTGCATTAGTGGATGTCATGGCTGAAGAACTTCAATGCTGCCATGAAGGAGGCGGTTGTAGGAGCCCTCTGCCACTGAGTGCCTGCGTGAGGCTGCACAGCTCACTCCTGCTGCTTCTTCATTCACAGTCCTTTTCTTGTCCCTCACATTGGATGTCCGAATGAAGACTCCACAGTACTGTACGTTTTGACTGCATGCTGTGCTGTCAAATGCTTAGGATGATGAAAAAACAAGTCCTGCCTATCTCAGATGGGACACCTAAAGCTCAGGTGTGCTTTTTGTCTGCAGCATCTTTCTCTGCTCTTCACTTCTATGTGGGGACTGACCCAGATGTGACATTGTCAGATGCTGCCATGAATCACGGGCAGCAGGAAATGGAGGAAGCTTACACTGCTGTCTTTGGATGGGGTTTGTGTGCTATAAATGTGGCACGAGGGGTGTTTCTCCTCTGTAAAGAGGAGAAAACTTTGGATAATGTCTCATTAAATGAGCGCAGATGGTCCCATGTACAAAATCAGCTAAGATTCCCACAGAAAATAGAGTACATACTTGTAATTAAAACTGTGCTATAATGAAGATATGATGTTGAGTTAAGGTTGGCCCGAACTACAGACAGGGGCTCATCAGTCAGTAAATACCAGGCCTTTGTGCTACCCTTTCCACCAGGGCAAATGGATCAGGATTAGGCACGGCCACCCAATTGAACTTTTATAGGGGCAGCTGGTACTCATGAAATGAAGTGCATGACTGCTGAGTGTTTTTAATCCAGCTGCAGGAAGTCAAGCAATAAACAACCTGCCACAGAGCACCGCGAGGCAAAAATAACCCGCCTCTCTCTGCCCAGGAGTTGTGACCCGAACCTGGGAGCCCCAAGGCTGTGCCTGTTGTGCTGCTGCTGGGTTGCATCCTATCCTCAGCTCCTCCAGCTTCCCAGCCCATGGACCTTTCAAAGAAGTGGGCTTTTCTCCATGTGTGCACACACAGAGACGGTGGTTACAGGGAGGTAACAGATGCCTTCGACCCCACAAGGGAGGCACTGGGTGATTTCCACCTGTACTCAAAGGTGGGAGAGAGGGCAGCACCCTCGAGGAGGCCAAACCTCATCAGCATCACACCGGTTGGTTTCCCTGCCCCGTACCAACAAGGGTATGCCTAGAAAGGTCTTTTATGTAGCGAGGAGGGAGGAATGGTCATCCCATGGAGACTAAGCCTGAGCGTTTGCTCTTTATCTCAACCCTGAAGGTGCCAGGCTTCAGGGCACCTCAGAGGATTTCAACAGTCCTTCTCGTTGAAAGGTAAAGCCCTGCAGCATGTTTTCCTCTCCTCAAATCTTTCCCTCTGATGAGACTGTGGTCAAGGTTTGGATTGAGAGTGCTTCTCCTTTTGTGATCAGTTCTCATTATGTGGCCTCCAGTGCTCTTTTATGATGTTCTTCTCCTCTATTCTTCTCTGCACTTTGAAGTGCTCTTGCATGAAACAGCATGACATAAAATAAAATGCCACTTGTTATTAACACAAATGAAACATTTGGTTTCAATTATCTCCCCTCTCTCCAGTTGTGAAGAGTGAGAAGTCACTCATAAACGCAGGCAGCATTTTAAGGAATTGCAGACTTTACAGTGCAAGAGAAAGGAAGAAAAGCAGACCCTGAGATATTGAGTTTGTCACAGCATACAAAATGATAAGAGAGAAAAAGAGCCTTGCCTAGGATGCTTCCAGCATGCATGGAGAGAGCTGCACAGGCTGAAAATAAGAACAAAATTAAACACCAAAGCAGAACTGTCAGTTAAGCCCTAAACTGAGAATTGGCTCTGCCACTGACCTAGGGGTGACCTTTGGAAAGTCACTTCGCCTCTTTTCATTTCTGGTTTCCCACAAGCTGTCTTTTTGTCCATTTGGCCTGTCAATAGAGGAACTGAAGGAGGAAAAGGTCTCTTTGGTCAAGGCTTTTTTCCTGACATATCTTTATACTGCTCCCAGCTTCAGGAGGATATTGCTCGGCAGAATTTCTCTAACTCTTCTCCTCAACAAGGAATAAGGGCCCATTTAAAAGAAAAAAATCCTTGCCTCTCTCCCAATTCTGCTAGTTTAACTATCGTTTTGTCCCCTCTTCCTTTCTGCCAGATAATATTTAACCTTTAGAAATAACGTGCATGGCCTCTTGAACTGAGAGCAATAAAAAGGCTTAACAGTATGCAAAACAGAAATCTATCCAACCTCAGGGTAGCGCAAGCCTATTATCCCAACCTGTTCCATAAAACAGCTGACTTGACAGCCCATGTCAGTATGGAATGCAGTTAGCTCTGGGTTTTTTCATCTCTGCTTAAAAATGATCCCATTGAACCTCAGCTGTGATGCACTGCAATTGGCATTCCTAGGGCTTGCACACATCTCGAAAGGAGGACTACAGCAAAACCCTCTCCAGGGACTGCAGCACTGGCCCTGGGACCCAGCAGAAAGATGCCCTTCTCCCCCTTCATTTGAAATAGTCTTGACGCACACCAAAACTCTCACTGAGAAACTGTGGGACCAGGGTTAGATGCGGCTGGGCGGAGCAGTTTGCTATACGCAGGCTGCACCAGTGAGAAAAGGGTTGGCTAATCGTGTGCTTTTTGATCCTTGAGAGATCCCTTGTCTCTCCTGAGGTACAGCGCAGCTGCTGTTTAGAAGTATATAGCACCACAACACATGGATGTAAGGAAGGGAGGGAAGCAAAATAGCATATGCAGTAGAGGAAACTTTAAGTAAGCTAAAGGCTGTTACTCATACGAGAGCCAGAACCTCCACCCAAGCTCTCCTAGTTTTCTCCAGCAGTGCAAAATGGACCAAAAAAAAAAAAAAAAAAAAAAGCTTTTGCCTGAAAGAGTCTTTAAGGGAATTGCCCTGTGGCAGAGAGGTAGTATAGGCGCTCCTGGGACAGATGTTCCTTTTTTCTTTATGAGAGGGATTTATTATAAGAAAATCGAGAAACTTTATGGAAAGCAGGTAATTCTATGGGAAAAGAAAACTTATTTTTTTTCAGCTTTTTCAGATTTCTGGCCCTCATTTTGTATGTGATCATCAGAAGGCCTCTTTCTTCTGCAATGTAACTGCGGCAACAGTCCCATGGAGCAGTGAAGAGCGGAGGTGGACGCTCAGAGGGGGAAGTGCATTTGTTGTTCTTACCTTTGGTGTCAGCTTGCAGTGTTGAAAAGTAGATAAAGCCTGGGGCCGGGGGGACACATTTGTTTTACCCCGTTCCTCTCTCCAGCGGGAGATACTGTGACACTGTCACTATCAGTTTCGTAGAAGTGGTATAACGCAGGAGCAGTGGGACCAGTCTTTGGATAAAATCCCTGGAAGGAGATACCTCTGCCCTAACACTTCAAGAATTTGGAGCTTTGCTTCAGATGTATCTTAAGCACCCTTGGGAGCTGGGGGCCAGGACTATGAACAGTGGAGTAGCCATTAAACATTACACACAGAAGAGAGTTTTGTGTGCGTTTGTCCATCTTGTGACCAACATGGGCCTAAGCCAGGGTTGGGTGATAATAAGGAAATCTGGGCACACCACGTAGTGCTCACTGGGGTGACAGAAGGGGTTTTTCAGGCATCAACTCTTCCTGCCCACCTCGCCGATGGTACCAGGGCATTAACCATGAATGAATCTGTGACAGCTGATGCTCGCTGCCTCCCATTTGAGTCCTTCGCCAGCAGCATGTCAGATGCTGCTTTCCCCCCTTTGGTGGGAATACAGGTCCCTGTTGACAACCCACTGTAGGATGGCAAAGGCCAAGAGCCAAAAGTGCCAACCCCCTGCAGTGTCTATGTCTTCTTATATCCTCTTTGCTGACTACTATGGGAAGGTGGTGGGCACAGAGCACTGGTCTGGGACTGGCCGAACCCCCTTCTCCTTCTACCCAAGGACATCAGGCCAGTCACTCCGTCCCACTCTCCTCTCACCTCACCTCCATGAGGTCTCTGGGGTGAAGGATGCAGGTGGGGGACACATCCCCGTCAGACTATATCACTTGTGGCAATCAAACACTCAGAGAAAGCCCAGTTCCCAAATCCTTGAGGCTCCACATAGACCTCACTCAATTTCAAAATGCAATACAATGCCATAAATTTATCCTTCTCCAGTTAAAAAAAAAAAAAAGACACAATTGTAAGGCAGGTAGGGACAAGGCACGCATTTTTAGGGAGTGTGTTTTGTCTTGCTTTATACTTGTAGGGGGTTCTGTCTTGTTGTGTAGAGTGGGAGAGTATACCCTGTAAAATGGGAACAACTGATCTTTTACAAATATAAAGCCAAAAAACTCCACAGAATGGACAAAGAACCAAAAGCTTTGAAAGGGTGTTTTGCTTAGGTTTTCACAGAGATTATTAATACAAGAATACCACATGATATTAAATGCAGTTGACCTTTCTCTTTTATTTGTTTGTTGTTAATAAATCTCCAAAGACGGGTTTTTGAATACGTTATACTTCTGCACTTGGTTTCTTAAACGAGTTGAATAACCTATGTTTTTCATTAGAGACCCATAATCATTAGCCTTGCCTGCCTCCCACTACACAAGGAGTGGAGTTGGAGTTGTGCCCCAAATGCACCGTCTCCTTTCTCCCAGAAACCACCTTCCTTCCTCTGCCAGCTCTTAGCTCCGGCTTGGTTTTCCACCACCGAAGAGCTGCCCACGGCTCCAGATTTCCCTCTCAGCACAAACTGTTCCAGACCTCCCTCCTCTGAAGGCTGCAAGTCTTCATTTGTCTGCCTCTAATTGCCTCTGTCATTTAGCTATGTAATGCAAAGGGCTGCTCAGATACACACCAGAGCGTGGCCAATGCATTCCCCACAAACAATAAGCTGTCACCTTTGCTGTGGTGAAGTCCCCAGAATATGGCACACATACCGTCTCCGGGAATTTGGCCCCATTGGTTTGTCATCCTGTGCAGCTGGGGAATAAGAGGTTTCTATTGAATGTCAGCTCTTATTTATTAGAACTTGCAGTCAAACAATAGCCCACACACAGGGAGTGTCTGACAGACCAAAAAACATGCATGCAACTCCGCAAACACCTCAGCCTTGGTTTTGTGCGTGTGTGAAGGCAGGGGACACTCTCTCCTTCATACTTCACATGCTACTTCTTGACTTCTGCCTATTAACCACTTTGATTCTCTGGGCTGCTGGTTAGAGGTGTGTGTATGTCCTCTTCCCTGAGAACAACAAAAAGCAGAAATACAGGCTGTGTTGATCTGCCACACTCCTGCAGAAGGTTTCTCTGTTGAGCAGATACGATCTCCCAGTGCCACACTAGTTTCTGCTTATCCTCTCTTGTTGCTGATCCAGTGCGGATGTGCCATGAACTGCCAGTGCGTTATAAGAGATAACAGATCTTAGGTTTGTTTTCATGTTGTGCAGTAAAAAGCAGCACACAAGCCCATGTGACTTTGGGGTGGGGTCAGAAATGACCAATTTTATCTAGTTGAAAAGCAGAAAATTTTGGAAAAAAGGTATCATTTTCCTTGTAGGCAAACATCTTCTGAAGTTTCATGGAAATTCTCATGTGAATGTTTTCAGATCTACTTCGATAGGAAGTTTGAAAATAAGGTAAATGACTTACAGTGTGCCACTGAAATAAAAATACTTTTCAGCATTGAAATGCAGTTTTGATGGAGGGAATAGTCACTTTTTGGAAAATCCAGAAAGAAAGATATTGCAAAAGCTGGGAGGTGATTGGGAATGTCCTTAGAGCACTTGCCAGCATCTCTGCCTTCCCAGGCTCACCTTTTAGGAAGGCTAAAGGCAAAGGAAAGGCAGACAGAACAGGAGAGGCACTACCATGTCCAGTATTACCTGATGAAGAGCCCTGAAAGCAAGGCAGATTATTGCCCTAAGTGATGCCACTGAAAAGACAGGCTCACACGCTTTAAAGCTTCACTCACTTACTTTTAACCCAGAGCTACCACAACCACAAAAGGATGTAGAAACTGGTGAAATGGCATATCTAAGGGCAGATCAGCCCATTCTTTTTTCCAAACAGAAGTAGAGCCACACTAAACAATAAATATAGCACTCAGAAGCTTGGCTAGAGCATGGGGAAATGGCTTAGATGTTGTGCTGTTAGCCGTATTATTTGCCTATTTCTACCATCTTTTCAAATTTCTTTGACCATAATTTTGCCCTCCTCTTCCTTCAGAGGTACCCACCACTCATAAGCATGGGCTGGCTTGTGAAGACGGTCACATACTATTACTGTAATGCTCCTTATGGCATTTATTTAAGCTTTGCAAAAAAATGGCAATTTTCGAATGACTGATTGCTTGTGTGTGGAAATCTGGCCCTTTTATGTGCCTCAGATCAGGCACCTGAAATCACCAGCTGTTGCCTCAAGTGACGACCTCCAGGCTCGTTGCCCTTACAAATGCTACCCAAACCCAGAGGAGCATCAGGAAGCACGCCTGTGCCTCTTGAATTAGCTATAGAGCTCTAACACACTTCAAGACAAGAGAGGCCCAAATGACATGTAAAAATTAAAGCCAAGGAAGGACATTTGAAATTAATAAGAGCAGACATATGATTTAAAGCCACATAATGTTTGTAAAGGCCACTGAGTATGACAAGTGCCTCGAGGAATGCATCCAACACCATCCTCGATAATGGGAAAGGAGGATTTTTGTAGACGGGTTTATAAACATCTTGGTGAATCGCTTAAGTAGTAATCTCATGGGGATGCTCTGTTGCTCGTTCCATTATATAGACAGTCTGACTGAAAATCTAAATCCTGGGCTGTATGCGTTTTTCCCCTTCTTCTGCACTTATTGTTTTAAGCTTTTTTCTAATTAGCTGATTCAAAGTCTCTCCAAAGAAAAGTTTATATGACATTGTTGCCACAAGGATTCTTGCCAAGAAAATGAGCAGGGCAGATGCTGGCTGACTTGTTGATTCACTCACTCAACAAAAAGCTATGTGGATGATTTTGTTTTCCTCTGAGGTGCAGACTGTCTCTTTCCTCCATGCTTTCTTGGACCTGCATGGACCACATGCCTAATACAAGCTGTTGCTGAAAATCTATTAACCTGTTCCTGTCTGGAAGTCAAGTAGTGGTTTGCCTTTGACTTCAAGAGCTCCAGCCACTGTCTCTCCTTCCTCTGAATCAGTTCTTATCAGTTTCTCTAGCTGAACCTGGTTTGTATCCTTCTACCTCTATTTTCTACTAATCTCTAACTCATATCCTGATTCCACTCAGGGAAAAAGAAGGGATATAGAAGGTTCAAGGCCTTACTGGAAAGCAAGTTTTTATTTTTCTTTTTGGGTGGGAAAATTAGGTATTGAATTCAACCAACATTTTTGTGCAGCATGCTTCCCTCAGATTGTACTGGTATTTCATGTGAAAGCCAAAAATTGGGGGAAATGTGGGTTTTTTACAAAAGAAAAACGTTTCACTGAAAATTAAGAAGATGATTAATCACTGCTACATTTTATGTGGAGGTGAAGAAACTTCTTTTCCAACTGCCTCTGATAGACACTTGCAAGACCTTTCAGGGGGAAAAAGTTAACTTAGATCAATGGGACGGTTTGCTTCTGATCCTCCCCCTCTAATCCATAGAAACCACCCTCAACTCCCTCATGGATTGTATCTTCAAACATGGATAGCATCTGGGGTGTAGCCAAAATTTTCTGCCTATAGTGGGATTCATGTCAATTGCTCACAGCAAAATGCCTTGTTTATTTGCATTGCAATGCAGACTTTTGGAGTTACGCTATTAAAGGGGACAGATCTCTGCCGTTTCACCACCAGTGGCCTTTCTTTCACAAGTTGAAACCTACGATAACTGGTTAAAAAAGAAATGAAATAGCACCACTTGTTGCTGTTCTGTATGGTGGCTTTTTGTTGCACTCATTTCTTATAAGTCATTTTGTATTCATTTTGTGTAAGTCTCTGTCTCTACAGCCATATATCGACTGTAGAAACAGAGAACAAGAAAGTCATTCTCTTTTTTTTTTTTTTGGTAGAAATAGCACCTTTTTCACTTTCCATAAATGAGTATATTTAGGATTAAGTTCAATTACTAAGGAACTTCTTAAAACTGACCCTTAGGCACAAACACCTCCCCATGTGTTAAAAAAACAAAGAATGAAAAATCTTTCTTCTGGGATTCTGCTGAAGTTCCTGGAATTATTATAGATTAAAATGTAACTTGATATGTTAGATTATAAATCACAATTTGTATGTTCAGAGATTAATTTCTTGCATCACGATCTTCATTCACTTTGATTTCAGCCACTTTAAAACTCTCCACCTTAATGTAAAGGGCAATTGCTTTCTCTTTCTGTCAAAATGGTATAAAGAGCAAAATATCTGGAGGAATTAAGTGGTGATGTCATTCCAAGAGGGAAACACATATCAGCTGTGAAACTCTGTTTCTCACTCCACCTTGGAAATATTTGGGTACTCCTGAGAAAATAAATATGTATTTGATGGCAACTTGGAGAGAATTAATAGTGCTACACCGAAACGAGAGGGAATGAAACATCAACACACCCTGGGTACACTGAAATTATTTCTCAGCATAAACAATACTATGTAATGCACTAGTTCCCTTTTCTTTTAGTGAGAAAAGAAAATCGGAGTTATAAACTCAAGCTGTGTTCTCTCTGATACATCTGGCTCAAGCTGAAAATGACCTTGCTTCTATGTTGATAAACCAGGCTTTCTTGTGCTGTGCTATGCTAGCTAGGAGCTTTATAACTCCAAATTTGAAAATTATACATACTGAACAACTCAAATGTATGCAAACCCATTGCTTTATGACATGAACCTTTACAGCTAGGAAAAGGAAAATGTAACAGAAAAAAAGTTAACTGAAAAGCTAAGACCAAGGCCTGGAGTCTGGGAAAGGTGAGTTTGAGTGTTGGCTTCATCCCAAGCTTTTTACATTTGTGAAGCTGGTGCTAGAGCTTACGGTTTGGTTTCAAAGTGCACTTCCCACACTGTCACCTTTCCCTGTTCCTAAGGAAACTGACCATAATTTAAGGACTTAAGCAAGATCCGTATTAAACAAATTAGCCTTCCTAGCAATCGTGAGGGTGCAGCTTGACCGGGTGCTTAACAGTCATCCTAGGGCACAGGGCTTCCTTATCCCTTCATCCAGATGAAGAATGACCGTGCCTCAATGATGACTTGGCAGGGATCAGAGGTCCTAACAGGCAATTTGACACCTATTTCTAATGTAGGACACCAATGCAGTATATGTCTCATGACTACAACAAAATCAGAACAAAGGAACTTGGCCTTTTAAGTTTTATAGCTCCATGTAGACATGTAGGACTGTGTATTTGTTTACTGAGTTGTCTAGCCGTGTTTTCCAGGCCCAGGTAAAAAGCTGAAGTAGAAAGCCTAACCCTGAAGATGATTATCTAGAAGTTTAACGCCCCCCGGCCCCTTTGCTTCCCCAGTAATGTGTGCAACTACATAGAAAATGTCAGAGCCAGAACCAGACACCGATTCTGGATGTCTTGTCACAGAATCACAGACTAATTTAGGTCGGAAGGGACCTCCAGTGGTCACCCTGTCCTACTCTCTGCTCAAAGTGGGTCTAACCAGATCAGGTTGCCAAGGAACCTGTCCCATGGAATCTTGAACCAGTGAAAACAGCATTGAGTACCCATGCCTTCACCATGCCCCTTGTCACTAGGTCTCCGGCCCACTAAGCAGTGAGCCCATGGTCTTCTTAGCCTTTTGCTGCCAGTGTTCTTATAGAAAGACACTGTTGTCCTTCACCTTCCGTGCTGGTTTCAGCTCCTGATGAGCTTTGGCTTTCCTGACCCCATTCCTACATTCACAAGCAATGTCTTTGTATCTTCTGAGTAGCCTGTCCCTGCTTCCACCTTCTGTGCCCTTCCTCTCTGCACAGGAGCTCAGCCAGGAGCTCCATGCTCTCTGTGTTGACCTATTGCCAGAGCTGCTCGACTGCCCGCACATTGCAGCAGACCATTCTTGTGCTCCGAAGAGGCTGTCCTTGAAGATCAGCAGGCTTCTCCTGGTTCCTTTTGATCCCCCAAGGGCAGTTTCCCTTGAGACTGTGCCAAGCAGGTCCCTGCACAGGCTAAAATCTGTTCTTTTGAAGTCCAGGCTTGTCATTCTACTGTTTATCTTGCTCACTCCTCTCAGGAACTTAAAAAACACCACAGCCTCATGGTCTCTGCAGCTGAGGCTGTCCTCAGCCTTCACATCTTCAGTCTGTTCTTAATGGTTTGTGAGTACCAGGTCCAACAGGGTATATCTCCCCTAATCAGTTCGTCAGTTGTATGCATCATGAATTTGTCCTCCATAAGCTCCAGAAATCTCCTGCGTTACTTGAGACTTTGTCAGGTGTCTTTGCCATACAGCACCCTGCCTTTCCAGTCAGTGGTCACATAAGCACACACAAAACCTCATAAATTTTTGCCCATTAACTGCAAAGCAAGACTGAATTTTGTTATCTTCAGAGGCATAAGTGCATTGATGAACCTTAATCCTTTCCAGTGACACATCAAGGAAATACTGTGCAGTGAGATGATTCTCATCCAGTGGTCCCTTTTGCTTAATTAAAAGATATTTTGGTAGCCCCAAAGTCAGCCACAAATTCAGTTTTATTGCGTGTCTGTTTATGAATTAAATGCCCAGCCAGAGTAGTGAAGAAGTTGAAGTCTCCTACAAGAATGGAAATATGACTCAGGCTCTCAGGGCCACACAAAGCTGGGAGAAAGGAGACTTCTGTTTTCCTCAGGCTTTTTTGCTGAGGACTCTGTTACTTTGTGTTTCGCAGACCAGGCACATCACAACCCCAACACCAACACAAACTTCAAGCAGTCCCAGCAGACAGCTCCACCTGAGATCCACTTCCAAAGTGAAACCCCAGGCTTCGTTTTTTCAGAAGCAGAGTGCAGTCAGCACTGGTCACAGAGGTCTTGGAGGTGACAGCTAAGCATATGTCCCTCCAGCAAAGGACCAGGCTGAGACCTTCTCACATGGCTGAGTTCCTTACATCAACTTTCCCATCCTTTATGAATCACCACTGCATCTTCTGCTTTTGTCCATGCCTTCCCTTACATCACTGCATCCATCTCTAATCACCAGACCGTGCAGTCTCACTCTCTGACATCAATGACAGTCTTTGTAGAGGAAGAGGAGAGGATGCAACCCAGCCTCTGTGACCGTATTCTCCTGCAAGGAGTGAACAGCCACCTTGCACTGCTGTAATGCCAGCACAGCTGTATCGAGTGCAGCACACTGAATTCAGAGTCACTCCAGCTTGCAGAATACCTTCTCCTTAACAGCAGGCTGGATTGCCGAGTTCTGCAGTAAGTGCTTTGCCAGGCAGAGCTACCATGTGGCAAAGCAGGTTGTTTTCCTAGAATTAAATTCTGAAACACAAATAAAGCACTACTGGGTTGCCCTGCCAAAAGCAGCAAACTAGACATAGCGAGAGAAAGCTTAAAAATAAAGGCTCTGTGAGCCAACTGCCTGGGACTAGCCTTAGCAATTTGATTCTAAAAGTCTTCATCCACCTCAGCTCCCATGCAGCAGCAATGACTCGAGAGGGCTGTCAAAGTTTGCCCATTTCCCTTCAACCGCTGCCCACTCCCCACCAGCCTGCTTTGGAGACTGAAGGGCTATTGCAGAGCTCGGCTGCTGCACAGTGCCCAGGAATGGGAGAGAGTCTGTGTCCTTGCCCATGGGGAGGTAGTTCAGGGTAGGATCTGATCAGAGGGCTGGAGCACCTCTCCTATGAAGACAGGCTGAGAGAGTTGGGGTTGTTGAGCCTGGAGAAGAGAAGGCTCCAGGGAGACCTTCTAGCAGCCTGCCAGTACCTAAAGGGGACCCTACAAGAAAGAAAGCTGGAGAGGGACTTTTTACAAGCACATGCAGTGATAGGACAAGGGGTAATGGCTTTAAACTGAAAGAGGGTAGATTCAGATTAGATACAAGGAAGAAATTCTTCACTATGAGAGTGGTGAAGCACTGGAAGAGGTTGCCCAGAGAAGCTGTGGATGCCCCATCCTTGGAAGTGTTCAAGGCCAGGCTGGATGGGGCTTTGAGCAACCTGGTCTAGTGGAAGGTGTCCCTGCCCATGGCAGGGGGGTTGGAACTAGGTGATCTTCAAAGTCCCTTCCAACCCAAACCATTCTATGATTCTCTGATTCTATGACCTCATGGTTCAGCTGTGGTGTGTCCTGCCAAAACAGCTGGAAACTCTAGATACCATTTTGACTTGCTAACGCGGACTAGATACACTGTGTAAGAAGGTGAGCAGAGACTTGGTCTCAGAGCAGCTGAGCTCCACTTTCTGCCCTTCTACAAGCAGCCACATAGCCTCAGCCAAGGCACTGAGAAGTGTTTAAGCCTCTCACTTTGGTAGCAATAGGAGTCTGACGCCAAAGTAACTATGAGAATGTTATCCATGTGTATAACCTCTATGGGATGACGTTCATATGCAATCAGAATTGTGAACTGAGGAAATACCCAACAGGATCTGTCATAAATACATAGTTGAAGAAAGCTGTATAGAATTAGTTGCAGCCTGCTGCCTAAGAAAGCAAGACGTATCCTCTGGTGGTAACAGCCCACTAAATTGTTCAGAGGAGAGGGTTTAATAAAATGGCCCTCTACCAGGATGAATAGATTCACTTTGTTGCGGAGATGCTTTATGGACTTTTTATCCAAAGCTCTGCCAAACGCTACTTCATACATCACAACAAGTTTCCTCCTTTTCTCTCACCACAGCAGTAAGCCACTTCTCCCTTTCCTCTCCCCCAACCACTGCAAACCGTTAGTGTTGGGCTTTAATTATAAGCCCAGGTCTGAGACTGAAAGAAACTTGCCTGTCTGAGTACTGCCAGTCATGCAGAACTGGATGCTGTTCTCATCCAAACTGCTAAAAGACTTTGCTGTTGCTCAGAAACAAGGATGATTCAGGATTAAATGAGACAGAGTTCGAACCTGTGCTCTAAGCAGCCCATGACAGTAGCAAACAGCAATGGGTATCTAACTTGGCCCAGCTCTTTTCTATATACTTTCTATTACTTTGCATAGGGAAGGATCCCCAGCAGAAAATTTCACAGCACAGCTCAGTGGCCAAGAGCTGCATTTCAGCGCCAGAGGGTGTCTGCTGCATCCCTGCAGGTCAGGAAGGCCACGCACAAAGGCCACCTGCACGCAGGAAGGCTTGCCTTTGGAGAAACGGCAACACGCAGGCAGCAGCGAGAGGAGGCCGAGGACAAGGCACCCGGCGCCGTCCACGTGCTCATCTCGCTCGCTCTGTGGGGACTCCCAGTCTTTTACCTGAGGAAGGTAGTTTGCGCTTTTAAAGCAGCTTCACTTTCAAAGACCTCAAAGCAACTTCATAAGGCAGAAGTCCTTACAAAAGGCACCGCAGCTAATTTGTCTCTTGGGAGGAGGATTGCAGCCAGAAGACGAAAAACGTAGCTGTAGGAGAGGGTTCATGATACGGCTGTGGCTCCCCACCAGTGCAGGCCCCATTCCTTTCAAGGACTCAAGACCTTCCACTTCCTGCTCTGATCAGGTCAGAGGGCGAATCATCAGAAATGACAAAAGGGGAAAAAAATCATTGCTCATCCATACATTTGGTTGCTGGGTCTCCAGAGGCAGCAGGATGGGTGGTGGAGGGTCGGGAACAAAGACCAGACTCAATTCCAGGGCCGGGAGCCTAACATGAACTGTGCTGCGGGATTTCTGCAGAGAAAGCCAGTTCCTTGTGAGATTTACACCCTCAAACCTCAAGCCCGCAGTGCCTGTACAGGCCTGGGGCAGAATCCCGCCTCAACATGGCTCTGCTGTTGATGGCAGGGTTTGTGCTGACAGATCAAATCGGAGAGTCCAAGCCAAGGCGAAAATGGCAAGGGACAAAACAGCAACAGCGGGGGGCTTGACCACATTCTGATACTTCCCTGCCTCCCACCACTGCTGCCGTACCAGCTAAATGTGCCCTCATAGTCAACCAAGCCTCGGGAGAATGGCAGGGGCAGAGCCCTCACAAGGGGAAGAGCAGAAGGGAGAGGGTTAACGTTTCACAGTGCCCGAAGGCAGTCTGGTTATGCTGTTATCCCAGCACATGACAGGAGGAAAAGAGAAGAGGGAAAACTCTGCCAAACTTGCATCACGGACAAAGCAAAAGCTGGCTCTTCTACCAGGTTTGAAAGAACCCTGATAAATAGAGTTGACAGATGGTCTCCAGTGGTTCCTCACCCACATGAAAATCCTTTTCCCTTTCTTGTCTGTCAGTCCCTATCCCATTCCCTGCCTCTTCTAGAGCCAGCGTGTCGCTGCACTCTTCACAGGTGGTTTAGTTCTTTGGCAGACAGTACCACTCACGAGAGGTTTCTCAGGCAAGAACATCATCTCATCAGCCCATTTTTCTCTCTTCTTCTTTCATCTCTTGTTTGTTTTCCATTCATATCCAGAGAACTCATCCCCTTGCCAGACCATTTGCATGTTTTGTAATAGGTGCCAATGGTGCAAATGTCAGGAAGCGCACGTTGTCTATTATTTATGCAACACATTATTTACCTCCAGGTTATTTACCTTGTATTACGTATTTAGTTCTTCCCTATTCAGACCTTGGCCCAGCAATAAACTCAAAGGAAAATCTAAGTTTAAGAACTGCAGGTGTGCTTTTGAACGGCTGGGGCAGAAGAAGAGACTAAGCTGTTAGTTTAGGCGTTAGGAGCTCTGGTCTGATCCCTGCCTTGCCGCTAGCCCATTACAGTGTCTTGGGCAAACCCCTTTGTCCCCAACAGGCGGTAGAGGAGAAGTGTGTTTGCACAGCTGCATGCACAGTGAAGTGCTATGGTCTGCTTTCATCAGAATAATATATTTTTCCACGGAGTAAGATAATTTTCTGGCTCTTGGCTTTATGTGGTGAAGCCTGCTTCCTCGGGGTACTACTGCAGAAGGTAGTCAAGCACCCTTCAGCACCTTTCTAGACTTGAGTCTCCATCAGAAAGGATGGGGCAAAGGCAGTATTCAGAAAGCATTCAGAGGTATCCTTACCTTACCGTTACAAAGCCTGTCTAGTTCACAGTTCAGGCTGAGGCTACTGCTGGAGCCTGTTACAGAGCACGCACTCAGCACAGCTCCAGTGCCCTGGTCAAAGCTGAGCAAACAGGAAAAAACGAGCAGTCATGTGAATGGACAGGTAAATTCCTGTTTAAATATGACATTTTCAGCGCCCAGTGCCAAACAGCCACCTCCAAATCAGACTTCCAGCTGAACTGGTCACTCTGTGCATCACAGGTTGTAAGGAGCTCGTGGATGTTTCAATAGCTCAGTAGTTAGAGAGTGTTAAAAGGAGAGAATAATAGTTATTCACATGGACTGTAAGAAGCCTGTATTGTTCCTGTGCTTATAAATCCTGTCACTAATGTGCTAATGACATCTATTGGTCGTATATTGGCCCTTATAAAACCATCTTTAAATGGGACTACAGTATGAAGTGTGGCTGCACTGAATGGGCAAAATGCAGTTTTGGCCTTGAGGACATGCTGACAGACAACTTTTTCTTGTTGCCTCTCTAAGTCATCAAACGAAATAAGTCTTGCCGCTCTGTGCCACATCACTGAAGTCACAGAAGCCCACAGAGAGTTGTTTACAAAGTAACTCATCAAAGATCATTCAGTGAAGAAATCAATAAACAAGCTGATATAGTTGTACGTCTGTGAAATTTACAGCTGATTCTCTCAAGCAACTTTGGAAATGAACATGCAGAAGCAGAACGAAAGAAGATAAAATTCCCCAAATCAGTTTGAAAACTAAATGAGTGCCTGTCAATTAGTCACAAGGCTTTGGTGATAGCCATTGCAGGAGATAATTACCCCATTGGGGGAAAAAAACCCAAACCTTGTGACACAGGTCCAGTAAAGCAAAGGCCTTATGATTAATTTACAGTGTAATTTTCAGTTCTCCTTGATTATCTTCCACTTCTACCTACTTTCATGAGGGCCCACAGTTACTAATACCTGAATTTAAAGACTTGCTTTCTTTTAGGAAGAGCCCCATCTTTCACACTGCCACTGGGGGAACTACATCTTCTTCACCAGTATCCATAAACTCAGCCCCCTCTTCAGAACAGAGAAAACCTCAAGGTACGAAATGAGGAACTATAGTGACCTACAAAGCAATGAATGGGTTTAAGATCACACATCTTGCTCCAGGAATAATTTTTCCGCGGAACAGCATGCAATACAGTTTTAACTCCCAAACCAAATGAATATGCCAAGTTTTTCAGAAATGTAGGCCGCTGGGATTTTTGCACAGACATCTAAACTCAATTCTCAGTTTCTTTCATTTTTTTGAACGCATATTGACTTTGACTGCTATAGAGTACCACCCTGATAATAATGATTTACACTGAATTCTTGTCAAAAAGCAATTCAACCATCTCAAAACACTTCATAGATTCAGCAAAGTGATATGCAAGCCATGCGCAAGGAACACATTGCATCATCCACCAGGACAAGGCAAGCATCTCTGTGATGATGGAGAGCAACTGTTTGAACAATGCACATTCATATTACTCAACAGCTCAGAAAAGGAAGTGAAAATTAAATTATTGCATCTAATTGAAACTGCAAGAGGAATTTGGAGCAACAGAATTCAATTACCCAAGTTGGAACTTAATCGGGAGCTAAACTGAATGTGCTACCTGCTACGAAGAAAAAGGCAAAAGCATTCCAAATTTGGGCTAACTTAAATACAAAATATCAAGGATAAGCTTGCAAACATAATGGGAACTATGATTTTGTTTTCATTTTCTTTCTTTCATCCTTTTTTATTTTCTTGTCTCTGTTGCGGCAAAGAAAAATGTGAATACGTATCAAACACCACAGTATGCGCCCAAGCCTGCAGACAGGCTGCATCCTTACCTCTGAATGGCATGGGTTGCCCAACCACCCCATGGGGTTGCTAGCTCTTACTGTCCTGGGTGGCCATGCTGATGCTCCATCAGTATTAGTCTCTGGGAATTGCACAGACCTGATCTATCCCCTGAATCTCGTATGTTCAGACTGCACGAATGCTGTTGTTCACACAGTAGGAAATGTTCAGCCTCTTTTGAAATGCAAGAGACAGGCCACATGCCAAGGATCTTTTTCTTCTAAGCAAACTAGGATATCTGACAAAGACTACCCTAACCAAGACCTATCTAAAACTGTGCATTTATCACACCGGCTGCATCTCCTGAGCAGTCACAGAAGACAAGTAGATGCTCCAGCATCTAGGGAAAATTAATCTCGGCCTAAATACCAGGGCCATCGCTGTGTCTCATACCAGCCCTCAAGACTCAAGGGAACACAAGCGAGCCAAGGGGTTCTACTCCTTACAATTCTCGATGGATTGTCTTCTCACCAACCACAAATGGAGCCTCTGCCAAAGGGAATTAAGCCCACACTGTCCCAGAGAGGTATAAGGGTAGGTCTGAAGACATAGAAACATTTGAGGTATCAGAAAAATTCTGCTGTGATACCAAGGCCCTTCTGGTGATGGGTGAAGCTGAGAAGGTTGCTTGACTGATGGGGGACAGAGATGAACAAATCCTGCCTGTTGCTGTGCCAGGGGATGGAGCCTTTATGAAAAGAAATCACACAGTGATGTGCCTCTGCTATATGTGAACCTAACTATTCTCCACAGCTGAAAAGCCAGCCCTTCACAGCCTCTGGTTATTCCTGTGACCAGCTTTCACCCAGAACTTCAGTGCTAAAAATGCAAGCATGCTTTTTTTTGTAAATTCTGCTTGGGCCAGTCCTACACTTCTGGAAAGGGAAGGTAGCTTCTCCGGACTGGGAGAGTGCAGCTCACAGCGTGAAGAAGGAGTGAGAAATGTGTGTACATTAGACTATTCTTCAATGCACCTTGCTCCTCAGAAGTCCTGAGATGATGCAATTAATCCATCCAGCTGCAAAATAAACAGGGTGAGTGCAACCTGCCTGGCTGAGGCAGCTCATCCGCGGCAGTCAAGGGCTGGGAAAGATGATATTTCTGCGCAGCTTGTGCTCAGAGTCTGGTATGAGGGCTGAGGACCCAGAGTTCACAGGGGACTAGTAGGATAAATCACTCCTACTTTTTAAAAACATGGGGGTGCCCCAAGCCTCAGCAGAAGTAGGAGGGGAGGGACCTGGTTGCTTGTGCTTATTGATCAAAACTACACAGCTCAACACTGGGGCAGAAAAGAGAGTCAAGGGAAAACAGAAACTATGGGTACATTTACTTATGCATACACATATAGTACGCACATACTGCAGAAGCCTTTTCCTTTTATAACTCATGGAAGAATCTCTCTGAAGTTTCTAATAACAAATGCTTACAAAATCTTCATTAAAATACTATGGCCAAGGACATCTCCTTATCACATCATGAGTAACCTCCCGTAACAGTTTAGCAGCATTTGCTTACACTTTGCTATAACTGACTAGTAACCGCTTCTTTCCATTATTATGAGCTGCTGTAGCCGCTGCCCTGTCCTGCAGTTACCAGTTGTGTCTGGCTGGCTGCAGCCGCTTGCAGATCTCGCTGCTCAAGACAGCCAGCAAATGAGAAAATACAAATGCCTTGATTGCCTGAAGACTGTATCTAGCTCCTGGAGGAAAGGGTAGGTCTGTCCCGCGCGCTGTCTAGCTGTGGTGAGTCAGTTATCTGCTAACAGTAGCGAGTTGTGCAACAGGCACAGCTGTTCCGGCAGATGGGCCGCTCAGAAACCAAGTCACAAGTTTCATTTCCATTGCCCAAAGTGAAGAGACCTTTTTTTTTCAATTATTTTTTTCTTCCCTCCTCTGCACTGGGGTTATCCTTTCTGAATACCAGAGGCTGCCGGGGATTTATTCTGCTGTTTCCCCAGGGGCCAGACCGGCTGCCCACCCTCGGGAGGGTGAAGGGGACACTGGTGCCTGCAGCCCAGCAGGCTCTTCTGCCCTACCTTCTCCTTTCTCAACAGGGATGCAGGAGGACCAAGGGCAGCAGGGAATTGCTTAACTTCCCTGCCCTGCAAGCTGCTCTGCTCCAGCCCTTTTGTCCCTTTCTGCTACAACCAAGGTGTACTTTGAAGAGGCAAATGCCAGAACAGGACCTGAAAAACAAAGAGCTCCTTTCTCCCTCCTCGCTCGCTCCTTCCCCAGTCTTCTCTGCAGCACCGTGGTGGCCCTCAGGACATGCTGGGTCCCTCGGCCATGGGGCCTGGCTCAGGGCTGCAGCAACTCTGCTGCAATCAGATGTCTGACGAGAAAGATAGTTGGGTGGTGCAGGCACCTGTGCTGGACAAAGTGGATGAGCAGGTACCTCTGTGAGAGAAGGAGAGGATAATGACCAAGGTGATATTAGTATGTATCCAACCCTTGAGGGCCTGAAGCAGCACTAATGATGTGGTTTGGTTCATCAAGTTGGCCATTTGGTTGGGGCCAAGACAACTCAAGCACAAGTTGTCTCAGGGTGGAATCCATTGCCACCATTAAGCTCACCTTCAAGTACCTGCTGCCTTCGGGAGAAGCCGCTGCAATGGTTTTCTCTGCCTCTGCCCCGCAGCACTCCATGCCTGAAGTACTCGCTGCAGCCAAGAGGGGTTTGCTCGTTAGCCATGTTTACAGGCTGTCCTCTGGCCATTGACCAGCTTCTTCTTTCTTTGGCATTGTGAAATCTGCTCCTTGCCACAGGGAATAGTCAGTGCTGGAAGTGGAGCTCCAGTGTGGAGCTGCCGGCTCTTACAGCTTTTTATCACAAGCTTCGTAATATCTGATGTTTTGTTTAAAGCTCCAGTTCCTGTCAGCCAGCAGTTACAAAACAATATCAAAGGTTTTATTTTATTTTATTTTCAATATGAAACAATTCTCTTGCTCTCAGAGTTGCAGAGAAAAGCCTGAAAACATGGCCCAGGGCTCCAGAACCAGACAAGCAAATAAAACTTCATATTTATATTGTATTTCCATGTCATTTGTAAGACAGCCTCACCAGCATTTCAAGACTGGCAACACCCCAGTGTTTTCATCTGTGGCTGGAAAGCACAAAGGCCAACTCTCCAATAAGATTATAGCCTTGGTGGTTTCTCAAGGTCATATTCTGCATGACCCGAACATAATTATTAAATTGCCCTGCTTAGAAAAAGGCAAATCTGTTTTTTTTAATCCAAATGCATGTTTGAAGAAGCACGTGGTTCAGAGCAGTTCACTGTCTCTGGCTCACTGGTGACCCCAGAAAAGCGCCATGCTGGCAGTGGTCTGCACGGGGGAAGTTCATCGTCAGTTTCACAAACAGATCTGCCAGTTTCTAGACGTGGGTGCTAACCACGGTCTGGTTTCCACCATGCCAGTCCTACATGCTGAATTTGGCCCACAAATTTGGCTCGACCCCCTGCAGGTGTAGCGGGCCATGCCTTCATACGCTGCTGTGTTGCAGCAGCCACTGTAAGAAGTCCCATTTCCAAAGCAGCATTTTGCAGTCTGGAAGTACATCAGAGAAGTAAGAGGTAATGATGTTGTTAACACCATGTTCGGGCTACTGTCCCAAGCACAGAGAGTACTATCAATACTGGATATAGTTATAAAGGCAGTGGTTGCCAAAATCTAAGGGTACGCCTATAAGATGGAAATGAGCAGGTTTGCTCTCCAGCCTTGAGGACAACTGGCGTTATTTAATCACCTACACATTACTGACTTCTCTTCAAATCTGAACTGCCTCCTGGTTAAGGCCCCTGGCCTGGGCCAAACCCTGCGTCAAGCACAGAAATGGTTCAGAGCTCGTTGGCTTCGGGCAAGGACAGTCACAGCAGCTTCGCAGCAGGGGTAACTGGGCTCTTGTGTCTGGGCATGAGGCCTGCCATTCTTACCTTTGTTTTCATAAATGTAGCCTAGGAAATCATCACACTGCTGTGATTAGGGCATGCCAGTTCCTGTAGCCATGGGCACTTAAGGGCACCTAGCATTCAGCTGATTTGCATGGGGTAGGTACACTTTTAGGTCTGGTCCGCTCGAGTGCCCATGGTAAGGGATCTATTGGAAAACTCTCTGTCCTCATCCCTTGCTTGGGCTTCTTTCAAAAGAAACGCAGGAGGAAACCAGGGTGCACATCAGGGAACACAGGGTACATCCCTCCTGCAGTGTGGACGTCGCCACAGGGTACCCATTCCAGAGAGGGTAGGACAGCAAGCATACCTGAAGAAATTAAGAGAGGTACTTAATAACATGTTCCCCATGTCCATGGCAGGTTGTATAAGACACTGTGTTCTAAACTGTAGTGAGGAAGATACATTGAAGTGTCTTTCTCATGGTAAGGGTACTCACATAGTGGAACAGATCATCAGGGAGTTTCCACCAGTGGAAGGCATTAAGAATAGGTCAGACAAACATCTGTAGGAGTGGCATAGACCTGATGCTGCCTTGGATCTCTTGGCCTCTGTAGATCCCTTCCAGCCCTACTTTTCCTTTTCTAACCACCTGTCCAGATAGATTATCACAGCCCTCCATAACAGGTACCAATCTGGTGAGAGCAGTGTTCAAAATACAGCCAGAACAAGATTCCTACTTGTAGCTCTGCATCTATAGAGAGGAGCTTCAACTGCTTTGCCTCACACTGAACAAGTCACAAAAATGAAGGATGTGTCCTCCTGTGTCCAGCTCTGATCCTTGCTCATCGCTGTCAACCAGTCTCCTCACACTTTCTTTCCTTGAGTTGTCTATCAGGATGGAGGCATGACCCGAACAGTCATTCAGAAGGGCTGGACCTGTGGTTGCACAAGACGTACTTTCACGTTCTGGGTTAAAATGCAATGATCA
Organism: Phoenicopterus ruber ruber; assembly: GCA_009819775.1. Lineage (NCBI taxonomy): Eukaryota > Metazoa > Chordata > Aves > Phoenicopteriformes > Phoenicopteridae > Phoenicopterus > Phoenicopterus ruber. The sequence continues at coordinate 53,611,038 of CM020246.1, forward strand.
TCTCCAGGACTTATGGATATCAAGATACCCATTGTGCCATGATGATGCTTAGAAAATGGCGTTACAGCATCCAGCCCTCATGATCCACATCCAGCTGCTTCATGAGTCATATTGCAGCAAGGTATCGCCTCAAAGGCATAAGCAAGGCTGGCTCACTCAGACTTGCTAGGAATCCACATCCCCCAGAACACGAACTAGAATGTCCTTCTGCTTTTGACAGACCCGGATCTTCTGCGGGCATGAGAGGCCACCTTGGAGGAATATTATCCATGAAAACAAAATTCTGCCTTTCCAGAGCCAAAACAGGACTTTGCAATGTCCCATCCCAAGAGTATTCAACAATCAATTTTGTTTCTAAAGCTCTTGATCTCATATGTTCCTAATGAGTTAGTGTCTAGGTGGGAGGTCTGAGAGCCACTCTGTATTCAAAAGAGTAGAGAAAAGAGCACATTAATGACAATGTTCCAGCTAGGGTTTTAATAAAGCAGCAGGTACACTGGAAAGAACTCCTCCAGAATTATCTGCCAAAAAAATGTAGCAATTGCAAAATATTAAATGCCCTTTATATATTTAAAAAAAAATCAGCCTCCCGAACTACAAACCATAAAGAGAAATAAGAGTCTGAGCTGTTAAATAAATAATAAAGGGGAGCTTTGGACAAAAATAAACAATGACTGGCATTTAGGGAACTTAATCTGCATCAGAAAAAAACTCCTCCTCGTTTGCTCTGGCTTCTAATTTTTTCCATATTTTTGTCATTAGACGTTATTAAAGTACTACTGTTCCAGGGCTGGGTGATGAAAGGCTGAGATATGATTCAGCCCCCTACGTTACATAAACAAACCCGGGTCGTTATGACATCCACTGTGATTTTTTTTCTTCGTTCGTTTGAGTCCTTCACCGTACCTTGCTATTGGTTGCGCTGCGGAAGCTCTTTCAGGTGATCAAATGCAGTTTCAGGCCAGCTCTTCGGCTGCTAATGTGGTGTAACAGGCTTGCAGCCAGAAGTCTGCTTCTAAAACAGCCCTCAGTCCAGTCTTCTCATTAAGTGGGCCATGTTGAAACTGCAATATAGCAGCCATTTAAAATAGGATTTAAAAAGCAAACCAGGAAGTGCCAGTTTAAAGTTAGCTCTGATCCATTAATCAGCATCGGAGACAATGATGTCGGTGTGACCGGATGGGCTGACTTATGATTAGTTCAGATTTATCTGAGATATAACAAAAGGGCAGTCTGCTGGTTTAAAGAGTCTCTTTCCCTTTTCCTTTGGCAAAATCAAGACATTGTTTAGCAAGCCAAAGAGAATGCCGTTCAAAAGTCTGAGGTCATTTCCAAAGATAAATCTAGTAGGAGGTATGACAAAACAAGAACCAAAAAACGAGTCTCCTCCATCATGGAAATCTTCTCTGGCATTTGGAGGTGAACCAAAGGCAACCAAAATCAATAGGAGGACAGCCACTGAACCGAGTGAGGCTTGTGTCAGACACCATTGTGGCGTTGCAGTCATTGGTTTAAGGGCAGATCTGTCCCCTGGGCCCCCCAAATCCGGACATTTGAGTGTTAACCTACACGTCTGGGACTACATAAGGCAGTCCCCACAGAGTGAGAAATGTGGTACACAATATGCCTCCAAATCCACCGGGACATTTTATGTAACTGTAAGAGGGACATTTCCACCCCAATGGCTTCCCGGAGGAACAACCGTACCAGCCTGGCACAAGGAGCCATACAGAGAAGGATGAGGGCAGTACGCCTGCTAGTGGAACGTCCAGTCTGTTTCTGACCAGCCTTTTACAGGAAATCGGATCAGCAATACTTCCTTTGAAGAACAGGCATGGTGAACGGCGTAGCTCCCTCTGGAAGTGGCAGCACCAGCCTTACCACGTCATAAAGTACCTCGCCTATAAGGCGATGTTGTGGTCCAAGAAATTATCTGCCTCTCTGACTTTAATTATTATATTTATTGCAATAATAGCAAAAGAGGCCAAAGATAAAAATAAGTAAAAACCTCAGCTAATGTAACAGCAGCGCTAAAATGGTCATCTGACTGCATAAAATTTATATATATATAAACATGTGAAGGTATTTACTTTTCATTTTAATTGGGTGGCTTGCTTATAGTATGGATGGTTGTTGGCAGTCTATAAGATAGCATCAAAAGATGTTTAATTTTATGCCACTATTAGTTTGGAGAGGTTGTAGAAACAGTCTTCTGTAGCCTTTTGGCAGTTATTACTTCCATGCCCTTGAACGATTCTCAGAACAGGGTAAAAAAAAAAAAAAGAAAAAAGATATTGCTGACTGCAAAATTTTGCTGCCTGTGAAACTCGGGGTAGATCTTTCAGAGACACTCGGTGTCAGCGTAGCTCACCTTGTATAGGGTTGTAAGAGAGCAGCAAAACGCAGATACGTCCCACCTTACCGGAGACTGTCGCTCCACAGCCTGCAGAAAGGGATGCGGCTCTCAGACTGCCTTAGACTGTGGGTGGGCCACGTTGCCCTCTGGAAGTGTCAAAATCTCTCCCTGGATGACAAATGGAGCAGAGCCCAGCACTGAGCTGTTCTTTGAGTTAGTTGAACTTGGAACAGCTATTGCACAGTTCCTTTTCCAGCGTCAGCTCACAGTGTGTACTGACTTTCAGGCAGCAGACTCTTGACTTTTAAACAAGATTTCGCTAACCCTGCTGAGGGCTCAATCCATCTCTCGTTGGCAGCAATGGACGGATCCTCTTTGACTTGCTGGCAGCTGCCCCAAACACTGAGAGAACCACAGAGGATGCAGCAGCACCTAAACAGGGATAACTTCCTGTGACCATCCTGTGGCGTTGACTTCAGGCTAAGCATTCAGCTGATGGCAGGTGGAGAAAAATTTCTCAGCCTTCATCCTTACACTGTAAGTATCCGAGCTTCGGCATCTGCCTCTGCAAGAAGCACAGCTCTGCTGCCCAGTTTGCCCCATGTTGGTTTGGTTACCTCCTCACGACAGCATCTGAAATTCTCACCAACTTCAGTGGATGGAGGAACAGATGAGCTGAGGGGTTGTTCCAAGCATATTAAGTGATTGCCTGCTGACACGTCGCAGCTGAATGTGGAAAACTGATCAGAAGATGAAGGAACCAACAAAACTTCACTGAAGCACTGGTGTCCAGCAGACAGACCTATCCCCCACGATGGCCAGGTGAAAGGCAGCTTATTCTGTTTTTTCTCTTGAACCTGCTTTTCTTCCACAGTGATGTAGAACACCAGGCCAGCAGTACCCAAAGGGCAATTCCCTCTCTGGAAAACACTGAGAAAAAATGGGCAAGGTGCTAGCCCAGGGCAGGGAAACTCAGCTTGTCCCTGGAAGACCTGCACAAATCACCTAGGCTCCAGCTCTACCCACAAGTGTAGCTTCTTTGATTTTTGTTCCACTGCGATTTCTGCTCCTCCACTCCTGTTTGTACCCTTGCTGCTCTCACCACGGACTCGGTAAGAAAATGGTTTTACAGACTTGCACCTCAGGAACAGTTTACCTGTCTCCACCGATGCAACTGCAGTCTCATCTGCTCCTAGAAGGTGGGACATCTGTATGGGATCCGAAGGTACATGCGCAACCGTGAGGAGAAGGAAGGAGGACTTCCCCACACCATCCCATGTTAAGCTGGCCTAAGTTGCTTGTGCCGTGCCCTCGCTTCCGTGTCCGGTGCTGTCAGTGGTCTGTCTGCTCGGGGTTTTGCACCGCCCTCCCTCCACCTGAGCACACACGGGGCCGTGTACCGGGCAGAAACCGCAGCGAGAGAACTGCTCCCGCAAGGATGGATAACGACAGAGACAGGGGACATCTGTTTTGCTTTTGCAAGCAGTTTGGAAACGTCTGCAGTGTTCCAGCTGAAGGAGAGGAGAGACAACCCAGAGGACAATGCGGGCTGGCTTTGTGGTTAGAGGACTGTCTGGAGCAGTTAGGAGACCCATATTCTAATTCCTGCTCCGACACCGATTCGCTGTGCAAGTGCGGGCAAAGTCACTTAGCTGGTCTGCGCCTTTGTTATTCCAGTTGTAATAATATTTACATCACAGGGGAGTTAGGAGGCTTATTCAATTAATGCGTGTGAAGCGTTTTGATATCCTCCGACGGCCGGGGCACGAGGCAGGCTCTCTGGCCAGGCTGCCGGCCGCTCCCCTCCCTTCCCTCCTGCCTCCCGCCTGCCCGGCACGGGAGGACGGCGGCTGCCTCTCTGCTCCACCGGAGCACAGCCGGGTGATGGCCACCGGCTCCCGCCACCCCCTGCCTCCCTCAGGCCGCTCCCCGCCCCGAAAGCGGCATCCCCCCGGCCAGCGGTGCCTCCCAGAGCCTGCTGCCAGGGGGGATTGCTCCCCACCGTCCCCTCCCGACTCCGCTTCAAAACGTGCGTGTTTTCTCCGGGTAGTGCTTGCCTCTCACCATTTGTTTTTTAAGGGAGTTGCTAGAAAACTCTCCTGCTATTTTTTTTTTTTTTTTTTAATAACTATATCATGTCTGGTATTGTATTTCTATTTTCCCCTGAGGAAAGAAGCCAAAAGAAGTAGGAACAACAAATAATGTGTGGGAGAGTGTTTTTCTTTTCTTTTTTTTTTTTTTTGTACCTCTGTTCAAAGCCTCTTTCTGTTTGGCTCCAGCATTATTGCGACTACAATTCCTTTCTCTCTGATCTTTTTTTCTATTATAGTTGTATTGACTTAATTTGGGGTAATGAGCTTGTTTGTGTTGAACCCCTCAATATTTTCATATTTACATCCTAAAAGCTCTGCTTTTCTTCTGTCATGCTTACTCTTTTCACATTATTTTTCTTTTTCTTTTTTCTTTTCCTTTTCTTTTGTCTTTTCCTTTGCTTTTCCTTCTTTCCCTTTTTCTATTTTTTTCTCATTTCTAATTTTCTCCCTTTCCTTTTCGTTTTCTACTTCTTTTTTCTTTCTTTTTTCCTTTCTCCTTTATTTACTCTTATTTCCTTCCTTCTTTCCTTCTTTCTTTCCCCTCCTTTCCTCCTCTTCCTTTCTTTGTCTTTATTTTCCTCTCTTTCTTTCTCTTTTTTTTTTCCCTTTAATTCTTCTGAAAAAAACTACCAGAGAATTAAGCAAATCATCTGTAGCAATTAAGGAGAAGTCTCTGGGAAACACTAGCTGTGAAGCATGTTTGCTTTGTGAAGTACTCTCGTCAGACACCTTGGCACAGAGCCACCTATTTATTTGGGAGAGGGGTAAAAAACATGCAGTGGGGAGACTTTTTGATTGTTGTTGTTATTAGTGGCAAATTCATCTTGCTTGTCCCAGGTTCCCACATGTTTTTAAACCATTACGGTATGTGGTTTCCAACCACGGATGAGAGATTGCTGAGGAAAAATACTCCATCTGTTCAAAAATTAGAAGCGAAGTGTTATCTTCTCCTCCTTTCTCTCTTGCCTTAGGCGAATGTGGCAGAGGCCAGCTCATGCCCAGAGGCTGTGCCGGGGATAATTTTCAGACCCGCATCTTTCAGTCTCCCTCCTGCAAACACATACAAATCCATGCTCATCCTTGACCCACCTGCCAGCAAACGCACAGCGGTGGCACCCGTTCAGCCCAGCGGAGGTGCTCCCCACCGGGACCGGCGGGGCCAAGGGGTCCCTGAGCAGGGACCCTCTGAGCGCTGCAGCCCCCCGGCCGTGCCCCGGCAGAGCCGCGGTCCCCCCGTGATGCTGCTGCTCCAGGGAAACTCGCTGCCCGAGAGCTGTGCCTGGGAGGGGAGGCGAGGAAGGAAGCAACCCAGGAGAAGGCATCCTCAGTCAGCTGCAGTCTAACCCCTGGGGGACTGCGCTGGGGCGGTAGGAGCTCCCCTGCTTGCACCCTGCATCAGAAACAGATGGGAGCAGAGTTTTCTGCTGGGGCTGGTTGGTTAGGAAAGCATTATTCGTGACTGGAAATTGGTCACAAGGCTGCAAACACTGAGGCAACAACCTTGCGTACTCACTGCCTTCCAAGGTCAGGGCTGCTCTGGTTGGGAAAGTGCTCTGTCCCTGCAGGGGTGCCGAAGCGAGATGCGTCCCAGCCTCTCCGTACACTATTAGACATAAATCAGAGAGTGGGGGCTTGCGCTTTTCCTAAACAAGCAAAAGTACCTGGTATTTAGCACCCCTTTCTCTGAAATTACCTTGTCCCAAGGCAGCAAGAGGAGTCGTGTTAGTCACACATTAATCTCACAAAGTAAAAATTCATCTTAAACGTCTCTCTTCATTTCTCCAGAAAGCTGGTGTGGGGAAAGGGGGGAAACTAACAAACCTTCCTAGCACCCCACCATCCTGCACCCCCCACACACAGAGTGCAGAAAATACAGTGTATTATCTTCAAGAGGTTTTGACTTTGAAGAGTGGCCATGGCCTCCTCAGTCCTTACTAGAGAAAACTGTTTAATAAATATCAAAGCATTTATATGTTCCGTGTCTCCATGAGCATTTCACACACACGTGGAGAACCTTGAGGAACACATAAAACTGATTTCAGAGCTGTCAGAAACCTCTCAAGCCAGAGGAGCAACGTGGACATACTCCAGCCGAAGATCTGCTGCCCTAGTCTGTACAGACTGCTTATGCTTTCACTTTTTTGGGTGTTTCAACTTCTTAACAGATTGCTAGAGGAAAAGAAAAAATTATTCTATCATATAATTAAAGGACAGGTTTTGCATTTTTCCACCCGGCTTTCTTTCCCTCTCCCACAGGAGAACTTGCAGTCGTTAAGTTACTTTTTTAAACAAAACTCATCCTTCTCGGCTCCTTCCACGCCGAAGAGCTGCTACGTTTTTCGCAGGCAGCTCTGTGTTCGGGAGCTTTTAAGGGTTTCTAATCCTGGAAGGCCGTCTGACATCACCCTGCTTCTTGTCTGCTGATGTTTCATACAAGCCTCACATTTCCTTAGTGTTTTTCAGAGCCACCAATTACTGCAGCAATCTTGTGTTTATGTTCTGGTTTTGTGCTTTTTTTTTTTCTTTCCCCTGATGCTTTCCTGGCTTGCGTCCCAACAGGCTGCTCTCTCTTAGACGTGTTTTGTGCCAAGGGTTAAGCTGGACGAGTTTGTTACAAAAGAAGAAAAAAAAAAAAAAAAAAAGAAGTGGGAGGGAGGAGGGTTTTTTTCCCCTAATTTTCTTCATTGACTTCAGGCACCATGTGATCAGGAAGCCTGGCCTCTTTCCATTTCCCTTCCCGACTAAAGGGAAACATTGTGTAGCTGTTGCCCTGCCACCGGTGGGACGGCCTCTCGCGGCATTACGTAGGAGGATAAAAATAACCGGGATATTTAAGGCCGGCTGTGGAATCCCAGCGCAGGCAGAGCGAGCCTGGTCAGCCGCCGAGCACCACCGGCCCCGGCCCCGGCCGCGGGCGCACACGCGCACCGGAGTAATGCGCTGCATATGATGCAACTGCGAATATATGCCTGGCAGCGGTGCCGAAACAGTTAGACCCTGGGGAGGCCCAGAAGAGGAAAAAAAAAAGAAAAAAAAAAAAGAAAAGGGAGAACTGGAGAGCTTTTTCTTCTCTTTTAACGCACTGTTTCTAGCACAGCAGGTATTTTTCAAAAAGCCAGTGGCTATCCCCGGTATTTCATGTGCTTGCTGCTGGGGCAGAGGCATCCAGAGAGAGTGCGAGACCCGCAGCAGGCTGGCTTCTGCAGGGCTTGCTCGGCTTCAGGTGTAAGCCAGTATAACATGCCTTTGTCCCGGGGTTTTGTAGGGGATAGCAGCAGGAAACTACACTCAGCCCCCGAGAAGGAGAGGCTGGGACAGCACCAGATGAAGCCCTAAGGGATGTGATTTAGTGGGGGACTTGGTAGTGATAGGTTAATGGTTGGACCCAATGATCTTGGAGGTCTCTTCCAACCAGAACAATTCTATGATTCTGTGATTCTATGTTGCCTTCTCATTAGGCTCCTTTCTCCGACTCACAAGTGTGGCTGAGTACAATGCACGTCTTGTTTGTTGATTAAAAGTAATTAAATGAAAAGAGCAGCCAACCCACAAGGCTCAAGCAGAAATGGCAGCGTCTTTTATATTTGGTTGTTTTGGGAGTCACAATTATCAGAAATCTTTGGAGGTGATATTTTTCCTATTTGTTAAGCTTGTTTTCACACTGTACCCCACCTCTAAACTTTCCAAAGAGTAATACTGCACAGTGTCTGCCACAACTGCAGCCATGGGAGGAGTCTGTCATTGCAAGGACAGCAGTGCCAGCCCTTCTTTAAAATTGGTCTGACATACAAACCAGGGCAACTTCAGCTTGCCTTTGCCCACCGGGGGCTAGGACAATGCAGGTGAGGAGAAGCAGAAGATATCATGGCTGGTCTGGTTACTCCTGTATTTTGGGGTAGAACCTCCTCACTGCACCAGCACACACCACCGTCTGTCCCCTCTCCTTCAGTCAGCGTTGTCAAGAGGGCCTGAAAGGAGAGAACAAGGGACCCAGGGGACACTTCTCCCTTAGTGCCACCCTGCACCGGGGCAAAACAGAGGACATGGCAGTGGTCCCAGCAGCTCCCATTTCACCTGCCGGGAGCTGAGCTCTTTGGGGAGCCCATGCATTTCCATGGGCGCAGGTATATGTCCCCATGGCTTTTCAAAAGCTGCTCCTACTTAAAAGGAAGAGCGCTGTACGTGATGAACCAGCCAGGATCCAAGGCATCTAACAGCCGTGTGCTTTCCAGTCCCTGTTCCTCACGTGCTGCTGAGGACTCACTTGCTCAAATGGCCTCTGCTACCTCCCCACTGCAACGCTGAGGCTCACAGCCCTGCTGCACACCTCTGCCGATGGGCCGGGAACCCACCCATTCTGGGCAGATTGCAAATACTGCAGCAATCTGTTTTCCTGGCATACTCAGGGAACCTTCTAATAAGAAAATGTAAGGCTCTGTGGCTCCTTCCTGAAATGGTGAGTGGCCTCCCTCTCCTCCTGCTGAGGGAAATCAGTTATAAACCTTGATGAGGGACAGAGATTGTTCCTGAGATTATTTCTGCTGCGGAGCTCTGTTAAATGTTAGCCAGAGAATAAAGTGACTATCTTTGGCTTACCTTGGAATTTCCTCTTCCACAATCTGTAGGACTCCGTGTAACAAGAATCCAGTGTAGAGAAGTTGTGACAATTGTTGGGCACAAACTTAGGATTTGTTTTTTGCTTATGCAATCATGTGGGTTTATTTCAAGGAATTAAGGAAATTAAAAAAAAAAAATGTTTAAGGGCATTTGTGAGGGGCTACACCTGCCTGAACTTTGTTTGGTTTTGCAAGTGCTTATGGTTTTACTGTTATATGTTCTAGGTTTATTCTTTCAAGTTGAGTGAAATACTGAAACCAGCCAGAAAAAGAGACTATGGAGAGGAATGGCTCCAGCCTCAGTTTTCAGCCTCACAAGCAGCCCTCCACGTAGATACTTCTATAATCATTAATATTTAACAACACAGTATTTGAGAACCCCTCAGACCACATGGACTTTGATCTTATAAACCCTTTATTACACAGGGAGATATTATCCCCACTTTATATAAATATGGAGCTTCACAGGAGGAAGAGCAAAGGCCCAATGCCCAATTATCCACTTAAAGTCCCTCCAGTTTCCCTGGGAGAATAATTTTACACGTCTGGGCATAAGTGGCAGAGTTGGTGTGTCACCCTGCCCTGCTGCGTGTCAGTCTGCCCCCCAGCACCGGACGAGCATCTCGTGAGTCACTTTCACAAGCCTAAGTACAAATCTGCTGGATGGGAGCCAATTCCTTCCTTCCTTCCTTCCTTGTTGATTTGCCTAGAGAGGAGAGGCAACCGCAGCATCAGCTCTTCCTGCACAAGAAGCAGGCTGAAATGTTCTTCAGCCGGGAGAAGCCATGGGAGGCAGCTGGGTAATTCAGCCTGTCGAGTGAAGGCACCTGGATTTATGAATGCCTGCCCTGGCACTCACGTCCTGAAGCAATTCCCAGGTTTTCTGGAAACTGGCTAAACCTCTGGGTTTATCAAATGACATGGAATACCACCAAGGTTTCAGGGGCTTAATGAGGACCGCAGTCATGCTCACATCGTCGGGCTGGCTGCTTCTAGCCATTTCGGGTGCTGGCGGCAGGGAAGCAGGACATGTGGCCAGGCAAATCCACAACTCCTTGGCTTCCCTGGCAGGAGCAGCAAGGCTGGCCATGTAAAACCAACTCATTAGTCCACCAGGACCGCTGTCACCCTCCTTTGGTGCTGGCAGGCATCCCCTGGTGAATCTTCCTCCAAGCAGTTAAGGTGTCATCAGCCTCAGGCCCCCTCCCTTCTTGCTGCCACAGGGGTAACAGGAGCTGCACGAAGTGTAGCACACATGTCCACACCTCGCAGTCATCCCTTCGTGGCATGAAGGGTTTCAGCCTTCCCGGAGGGAGGAACTACCCAGATCGCCCCAGCAGATTCAGCAGATGGCATTTACCAAAGCTCTCCTGCACCAAAGTCCACCTGGGTGACAGTGAACTGCGCAGGGAAATCAGGCTTTGGACGCACCCAGCCCTTGTGCCACTGCACGTTTCCATCCTCTGTGGTTTGGATAACCAGCCTACCATGGTATCAGTACATGGAGGCACTTAGCATTAAACAATTTCATCCTGGGCTGCCATGGCCATGCGAAGAGGATGGCAGGCGGGGATGTGTGTTTGGGTGCTGTCACGCAGCCAAATCTTCTCTGCAGCAAACACAACCCAGCAAGTTTCACATGCTTTGGAGTTTCGGAACAAAAGTTTCACACAAACTTAATTGGCCCCAGATTTTTAACACTAGTAAATAGTTATAACGCCTCAAAAAGAGCTATTTCTTATTGACCATTTCCCACCGATACATTTTCCAGTTGGTACTCCCATCACACCTTTACTAAATGAACAAGAACTCCAAAACTCTCAATGCTTAAGCCTTTTCTCTTTCACATGTAGCTTGACATGTTGTTATAATTAAATTTCAAAGCTCAAGTCTCTACAGTTTTTATCTTTTTCTGGTGGTGTTTTTCATCCAGTAGCCACTACAGCCTAGCACAAACCAAAGTCACCCATCGAGAGGTTGACAGGCCTCTCGTCTTCCCATCAGGTGTCCTGGTCTGCTGCTGAAAGGCAAAAGTGGATGCTGTTGAATCATGTGAACGTGAATGGCAGTGCAACAGGGCCCTCATTTCTTTTTACCCTGGTATTCTATTTACCCTGATATGGTAAATATCAGGATACCTGGCTTCTCTGCAACTAATCACCTATGTGGCCTTGGTCATAACACTTCACTTCTGTGATTTGCCTTTGGCCACGTTTGCAACCATCTCCAGGCTGCAGACTCTGTGGGACAGGTTTCCCTCATGGTCTCTTTCACTCTGGGTGTGCACCAGCACAAGAAAGTCAAATCCCACGTAGGACCTCCTGTTGCCACAGCCAGCCACGATGGTTTGGAGCTGAGGTTGGCTGCCCAGCAGAGTAAGGGAGCACCCCTTGTTACAGAGTGGGCAAGCCTCTGCTCCCCCCCAGCCTTTTTAACAGAAGCTGCAGCTTGGAGAAGTCAGGTTTGTTTTACCCCACTGACACGGCTGTGATTTCTCCCTTTATTGCTCCCTTCATGTTTCAAGGCAGAGCCCGGCCTCCTTAGCACCTCACCTTTAGAGAAATAAATGTTCTTTGGCATGAAAGACAGCTGCTGTGTTCAGAATCCCATAATACTTTCCAGGTGAAGGCAGCCTGAAAACACATCTAGCCATTTCAGTGTTTCCCCCCAAAGGTGGCAAGCGAGCAGAGAAAACTCCCAGCCCTTGCTCATCCATACCCTATAAGGAACTGCCTTTAACCACCATAAATAAAACAAAGGTACCGTCTTCAGCTGATCTCAATTACTGGAGCTCCATTGAATTGAACAGAGCTAGGATAATTTACACCACATGAGTATCTGCCCTCAACATATGTTACATTATGGTTCAACAAGATGGTCTCAGTTTGCCTTGGGGGAGGAGCAGTTGGAGAGGAGAGTTAGGTTTGCTCATGTCTAGGAACGATGGGCTGCAAAATCCCCGAGAGTGAGGAGGTAAGTAGGGAAAAGAAGGCATTTGGTTATTAGGCCTTCTTATTTCCAGTGATTAGGGTGGGAAAGAGCAGACTGTGTGGGAAACAGGCTTCCCTACACCCATTTTGGCAGCTTTTGATTGGCCCCTGACCAGACATTTATTAAAACAGCCTCATAAGTTGCGGTCTCACTAAAGAACAATACAAACCCAACCAAATGTTAATGTCTTCAATCTGTTCCTGCTGAGATTTCCGCCTCCCCACCTCCCTGATTATTAGAGAAGAAGAGGGGGGAAAAAAGGAGAAAGAGAAAAAAAAGAAAAAGAAAAAGAGTTTGTATTCCCAGCCTCAGCTGACAAATCTGCTGTAGCCTCCTGGAGTTTTTGTAATTAGAACAAAGGGTCCTTGGGACAGGAACTATAATTGTTTTTGAGTGTTCGTACATTTTAACTCAGCCCAGGTTAGACATCCAAGCAAACTCAAAGCACTGACAGAAGGAGCTTGAGCCCTAGGAGAAGAACTCCAAGGGAGGATTAAGAGCCTTCAAAAGCGGGTAGTTGATCACATCTGATACTTAAAAAAAAAAAAAAAAAAAAAAATTAATGTACTCAAGATTGTTTTCCTCAGCAAGCCAGAGGAAAAGCTGTGCTGCAAACACTTGTCAACCAGAGGTCTGGGATAATCTGAACTTTAGCAACAGAGCAAGGAACAGGGAGGAAATAAATATTTCGGCAAGCGAAAACCCCAGGGCAGGATACAGAGCTTCTGAATGCTGACGGGGGATTGGGGGGGGGGGGACGGGGGGGCTAACCCACCCCTCTTGCTGAAATTTATGAGGGCTGCGCATCCCAAGCCCGCTGCCAGAACAGGTTTCATGGTTCAGCTTCTTCAAATGCCTGAACCTGCTCTGGACAGCCAGCTCTGCGCCAGTAAATCAGAAAGGCCCCAGGACCTTCCCTCCGGCCACAGCTCACACCCACACTTCCAGCCACGTCACGTTCCTCGTCCCTGCGTCCCTCGGAGAGCCTCCTCCAGCCAAACTGTGCCCAGGCATTGTCTGGAGAGGGCTGGCTGGCAGCGAGCCCGCACCGTGCCAGGGCATGTGCTGGCAATTAAATCATATAGATGATCATGACAAGTGCTCAAGCCCATGCTGGGGCTCCGTTGGGTTTACCGGTATAGACACATGCAGCAGCACCAGCTGCAAGCAGTCTTTCCGTGGGAAAAGGATCGGACCCAGAACACACAAGGAGAAAAATGTATTTGCAGGCAGTGTCTCTGGTAACAGTCTGGGGCTTTTTTCTCTAAGGTTAACACTCACTGCTCGACAAAAACAATGGTTCTGGAGATCTGCAGGCGAGATGTGGTTGCGGTGGGTCATCCAGATCCACAAACAGCAGTCCTTTTTGGGTAGGATTTTCACATCTGTTCTTCTCTGCCCTAAAACCGATTTCCCTGGGACAAAGCTCGGACAGCACTGGGTGCTTTCAGAAAACTGTTCCGTCACCTCCCAGCTCCAGCGACAGCAATGAGCTCCTTGCATGGAGAGCACACGAGTGATGGAGAGTGTGCAGGACTATGGCCTACCTCCATTTCATTATGAAGAACAACATTTTTAAAAACAAACAAAAAAAAAGCACTTGCTGGGGCAGATATTACTGAAAACAGTTTCTAATAAACAAATCCACGTGGTGAAGGCGGAAGCTGGGCTGAAGGCAGGAGCAGTGTCCATGCTGGAAGCTGTGTAGCTCTGCAGGGGGGTCCTGAGTGTTCCTCTAGCTTTTAAGTGGGGAAACTTTCCCAGTTCAGTCAGTCAGACGCCTCATTTATGCCAACTTTCAGTGGGTGCTGGGGACTTTCAAGCTCATCATGGCTTATTTATTAAGAGGGCCTGATCCTGCCTACCATACATGAATAATTTCGCCCCTGCCTCTACTCCCTGGTGCAAGGAAGCAACTGGGGGCAGACTCCTTGGTGGTTCAGCCACTTCTCCCTGGCTCCCTTGTATACCTGTTTCAAGCACTTTTTCAGCCTTTGGTAATGGTGCTTGGTTTGGTAACACTACATAGAAATAGACAGCTGACTGGTATCATTGCAGTTGGCCTTTGCTCAGCAGATCCCAAAGCCCACCCTCCTGAGAGAAGAGCTCATGTTATGCGTGTAGGTCCCAGTCCAACCCAGCATTTTCCCATGCTCCCATGGGGAGCCAAGCTGAGCGGCACTTTTTCTGTAGGAACCAGGATTTTAAGAGCTATTGGGGAAGAACCCAGCTAGATGAGCTAATGTCTTACACGTGGATGATGGTGGTGGCGTGGAAATAACTGTAAACAAATGGACAAAACACACTAGTCCCTTACAACATCCTGCCAGCAGCAAGTACTAACAAGGGAAGTGTTGCCTTCCTAGAATAAAGTTGGGGTAGACACAGCCTGCCTACTGCAGGGACTTTGGCATATGCATTACCTATGAGCACTGTGAGTTATGCCCTTGATGAAAAAACAAAACTGAGAAACAAGTCTTATAGGCAACCAGTCCTTTGTAGGACCACTGCCTTATCTCCTTGCTGCCATCCCAGCCTGCGTGGCGTGGCCGTGATCCAAACTGCTCTCAAAGCAGCCGTGAGCAAAGGCTGCACACGCCTGGCCGTGTGTGCGGGTGCCCAGTGGCCACCGACCTGGTGGTCATCTCCTCACGTAAGGAGTGCACAGTCTTGCACCCGTGTGGATGGGGCCCAGGACCACAGTTAAGCTTCCCTCTGCCGGACTTTCAGAGCCGGGCGACTTTGAGCCATGGCAACTGATAGTAGGTTTTCTCCTCATCCACCCCGTCAACAAGGGAAAACACAGTCATCTGGAGAGGCCGCAAATATGCACTGCCGTTCTTTGGTTACCAAAGTCAGCCAGACAGCCGTGAGGATGGTCTAAACGAGTTTATTTTCAACTGCTGTGTTTCAGGATCATGACTGCTGGTGGACTGTATCAGCCATACTGTAACATCCAGACTGCTCTCAGCTGGATGGCCTCGCCATAGATCTTGTACTAGCAGATTACAAAAAACCAACTTCTACTCACTTTCTACAGGAAAATAATCATATGCTAGCCACCGCATGTATTTTTTCCCATAGCCAAACTATCCAGTTCTCTGTTTTATTTGGCAAAGAACAATGACTCTAGAAAAATACATTTTATACAGAATATAATCTGCAAAAGTAACACCACTGAGCGCAAAAGCAACAGATCTTGACCCTAAAATGCAAACCAAGCAGGTGCCAAGGCAAGAAAATGGGCTAATTAGATGTTTAAGCCTCTTGTCAATATTTTGCTAAGCACAGAGTAAAAAGCAAATCTATTTACAATATTTTGGCTGTTCCCGCATGTTCCAGGCACAGCATTTAAGTCAAAAGCCTCTTTATGTATACAATAAAGTTCTTCACGTCTCCTGAAAGGTTTGGAATAACACTCTCTATAGAAACAATTGTGTTTATATGTCATAATTCCCTGTCCCATCTCTTCAGTTGAAGTCATGGGCTGGATGTATCTTGTTATTCTGCGTGATGAGGTGCAAACTGGCAGTAAACACACTGACTCTACGTAAGGTGGTCTGAAACGATGTAGGAAGGCAGGGCAAGAGGAAGCAGCAAGGCTCGCAGAATCGCTAGCAGCAGCTCCGCACTCGCTAGGACTGGTCATGGAGGCTGAAGGAGAGTGCTGGGAAGCAGCTTCTCCTGTGAGCAGGTTCCCCTTGCTACAGCCTGGTGGCCACACTTGTGGCCACACTGCCACGTTACTTTACACTCTTCTTTGTGCAGCCTAAACCCGGTCTGAAACTTCTACCTGCGGCCAGGCGTGCAATGGCAGGCAGCCTCTTAAAGAAAAGGCAGACTTCAGGAGGGCCAGACAAGCTGCCAGCTGGGCACCACAGCCAGGATGGCATCTGAAGCATTTTGTAGAATCACCCACCACTGGAGGAGTTTTAGAGCTTTAGACAGTCTTTCACTGCTAAAGTTCAAGAAGGTGAGGGGGACGGTGACGTGAACCCATTGTTTGGGAGCTTCTTCCTTGGAAGAGACTTGTTTGGGCTGTGGTCAAGAATGGAAGACAAGGCAAGAAGGGCTTTTTTGCCCAGTCTCATAATTCCTGTCAATGTTTCCATTTTCCATCCATTTTATTCTCTTCCTCCTTAGAAGAGTGCATTTCAGGATTTTTCCAGCATCTCGCAAAGTTTTGTTCAACACCAGGAAAGAGTTGTCGCTGTTTGCATTTGAGACGCAACTGGGTGCATGAAACCCGAAAGCTGAAACAGGCCATACCAGCACCTCCAGTCATGGAGGTCTTCTCACATGGGCTGTGGCAGCATCTGACTACAGACCACAACATCTGATTTTTGGGGCCGTGTTTGCTGAATTCAACCATTTCAACAACTGGTTGCACCTCGGATGAATTTCTGAGTTATCAAGAACCGACAAATTGTTTCTCGGAAGACTTTTTTCTCCAGACTCCTCTTTTTGTTCGCCCAAGGACATTGGCCCTTCTTGAAGAACCGGACATATAATTAGAAATTAATGTCTATTTGCTTTGATGGATTTTGCCTCTTTTCTGAATCCTGAATTATCCACAAAGCTGTTACAAACAGAATAGAATGTATTTGTTCATCAAAAAAATGATTCACCCATTTCTTCAGGGATTAATTCTCAGTTTTGTTCGTGAGTGGCTTGTTGCAAATAGTCATAAATTCTACCATGTTGGGTTCCAACCCCGGAGTGATCTTTGTCTGGACTTCAATGGGGCTTTGCATGGGGGGGGCCTGGCCACACAGATCTCATTGCAGGATTGGGCAATGGTTAGTTACATAAGTCATATGATGTTGTTTCTGGTCTCTGACTGGCTGACTTATGTAACTACAGAACAATAGCGTGTATTTGAATATAAAGGCAAAAATCGTGCCTTGTATTCGTTCTTCATGAGAGTCTGTTCAAGGGCTGGATTCTGCTGTCCGTGCAAGCTATAAAGATATTTTCTTTGACAGTCTCTTGGTTGGTGAGGACATCTGGAGTAGGTGACACTAACAGAGCTACTGAGATGCTGGGTGTGAGTTCATCTGAGGACTATTTGCAGACACTAGGCTCACGTATTCTCCCAAGCAGCAGCTGAAATGAAAAGGAACAAAACCAAAGAGAACAACTCATGAAACTGGGCCATCCAATGACCCAAGTCCTTGACTGCAATGCAACTGCACTGATTTACACCTTATAAATGTCTAGCCATCAAGTCTAATGTTTCCCTTCTTCCATTTCAGGGGAATAAAAAGGCTTAACAGCATGGGCAAGGGTTAAAAATGGACAGCTTAGGGCAAAACATTGTAAAGTTAATGTTCGTGTGTTTATTCTTAAACGTGAGCATTTTCCCCACTTGTTATTTTTGTTAAAATCTGAACATGATTTCTATTCAGAGAGGGAAAATAGAGATCCATGGCTTTTGTTTTCAGCTGATGTTTTATTTTTGCTCATCTATATGATTCATCTCCAGAAGATTTTATCACAGTCTCCTGGAGATTTTATCACAAGTTTTTAGTTCTGGTTTTGTTTTGGTTTTTTTCTCCTAAGGTCCCAGTTCTTGGAGTCATGTGATTACACAAACATTCCCTACTTCCAGTGTTTTAAAAGTAAGTTTCTAGCCGGCATTGTTGCAGAGAAAAGACTGAAAACATAAACCCTCAAGGCTGAGAAAAAGAACACACAATTTACAATTTTTTTTAAACCTCATGATTTCTCAATCTTATGTTTTTTGAGGATAGCCTGACTAATAAGTTTTAAAAGCCCAGGGTTGACAATATTAAAGCAGAATCAGGAGGGGACCATTGCTTAAGTTCATATGACATGACCTGATAGTCTTCCAGACTCTTAGGAGATGTTACTGTGCAGTGGGCAAGTACTTTTTCTAAGTCGCTTATAAAAGTGTAAGA
This sequence comes from Phoenicopterus ruber ruber, assembly GCA_009819775.1. NCBI lineage: Eukaryota > Metazoa > Chordata > Aves > Phoenicopteriformes > Phoenicopteridae > Phoenicopterus > Phoenicopterus ruber. Next base: position 53,629,015 of record CM020246.1, read on the forward strand.
CCGTCATAGGCCATTCAAAGTAATTTTGTTCTTTATGCATGCCGACTTTTAGCACAGTCCCAAAGTACACATTATTTTTGTGGCAAGCTTCAACAGCTCAGAAAGCATCATTGCAATCCACAGTGTAAATACCTGTTCACATCCTTTACAGTCTCCAATGTAAACATGGGGTCTGACGTGGACATTGAGCACAGCAAGCCAAAATTCAAGAGGTCGCAGCTGATGCTCTCATGCCATCTTCTAGCCTCTTTGAATCTCCTTTACAGATAATTTCTAACTCAGTTCCTAAGTTTTCAGTTTCTAACCTGAGTTCACAAAGGCATGTGCAGCAGGTTTTATCTTCCAATGTGCAACACAGCCATGGAAGTGTCGCCCTTCATCTCTTTATTTTTTAACATACTTTGAAAACACTCTCATGTTCCGGAACTTGGAATTTGCTGAGAACTTGCTTTTTAACGTATTTTATTCAGATGCCACTAACATAGATCTACTTAAGCCACTCTGCTGGTGGCAGAAAACATAATTCCGGTAGAAGCTGAGCACCTTTTTCATGGCTTAAGGGAAGCTTGCGCCAGCCAGAGTCAGAATGAACTGTATACATTGTGGTGGGAGGACTTCCATTGCTAAATATAAATAGAGAGAGTCATTCCTGGCAATCCCAAGTGCTGCTGAAAGCCAGGACAGGGAGCAAGCGGTAACATCTCAGGGGTTACGTGCCTGCCCCTTTGAGGATTTCTCCTGCATGGTACCTCCCAGAAACAGTACCTTTCACCCTTGCAGAAGAGGGGCAGGAAGGCCTTTGCCAGGTGCCAGAGGACCTCCACGCTAAAACCAGCCAGTGGAGACCACTATACGTCTGAAGAGAACATGGCTATGTGAATAGGTGAAGAGGCAGCGAACAGCGTTTCTTCACTGCTTAGGCATGCAATTAAGCTACTGCATCTCTACCAGCTACCCTGTTCCACTTGACTGCACGCACACATATACTCTGCAGCAAATGAGAAGCAAAGCATGTTAGCCAAAACCTTTCATTAAGACCAAGCTCATTTTGCAGGGGTCTGCTGACACGCTGGTCTCCATCAAGTCATGATAGCTCCTGAAGCCAAAGTCCCAAGGAAAGTGAGCTGCAACAGATGCACAGCTAGCACTGTTTAAAGGACAGTATCATGTGTGATGGGACTAGGATGAGTGTTGGCGGCAGGGGAGTTGGTTAGTACATCATTTCTGGACACTTGCGAGGCACCATGCGGAAGAATGAATGACTTTCCCCACCTGAATGCTATTTTAATAATTTTGAAACATCTTCCTTAGATGTCTCATCATTATTCCCGTAGTTAGAAGCTGATTAATGGCATGCCCCTCAAACACATATCTGGGCACATGTACAAAGACTTTTTAATAGTCCCTAACAATGGCCAACAGCTGGCCACAAAACCAGATGATTCTCCACCCTTGTAAACCCATGCTCGCCAACAATAAAAAACCCTTCTGGCTACTAAAACGCCTGATGGAACAGATGAATCTTGTTATGAACTGGATTTTATAAATAAAAATTAAAACGAGGAAAACATTTTAGCTTGTGCATTCATAGGCTGAAAAAAGACATAGGTTCCACATTCTGGAGTAGCCAACTGCAGAGGTCTAATTTTCAGAGCTGAAGTTTATCTTCCGAAGACTTCTTTAAATACGTTGCTGGGTTGGGTTGTTAGGGGTTTTTTGTTAGTTGATTTCCTTCTTCCCCCGAAATTTTGCTGCAGCCCCAGTAAAACACTTCCTCTGTCCTCCGAGGCAGGAGCGGTGTGTCTGTGCCACTCAGAGGCAGAAATCTCGGGAACGATCTGAGGGGCTTTGTTCTCCAGGCCCTGCCATAGCATCACAGGCAGGCAGCCCGGGCACATCAGCCCGATCGTACATCATGCCCACACGCTCCCGAAGGTACGTGCCTGCCACCGTGAGTGCCAGGGTTTCTCCGTGCCCCTCAGGAGATGGCAAGGTGAGTTTGGAAAGCTGCCCGACCCAACGGCCGAGGCATGACCCTGCGAGGCAGGAGACAGGGGAGCCAGGCCAGCCCTTTTCTCCCTGCAACTCGCAATAAATCTCTCGGTTGGATCTATTAGCTTTGCATCCAACACGGCTACATGGTTTCTGGAGCAGAGCTGGCCACCCTGGGCTGGCACCGGGAGCCTGGCCACACACCTCGAGCCATCTGCACAGACATTCCCCGGCGGCGGTGGCCCAGCTTCACGCAGGAAGCTGCAGCTGCGCCAGCAACAAACACAAATCTCCGCAGATGGCACCTTCTCTCCAGCACAGTCCTTCTGTCCTGCTTCCAAGGGACAGGGGGAGAGGCTTCCTTTCCCTTCTTTTTTTTTTTCCCCTTTTCTTTGATCCCCCGCCCCACTGTCACTTCTTAGCCCTGGAGCTGGTGGGCAATCAGAAGAGTGCAGAACCAGGGAGAGGAGCAGCGGCCAAGCCATTTGAGGGTGAGCAGATTCACCAAAAAAAAAAAAAAAAAAAAAAGGGAAAGGGAAAAGAAAAACCTCTAAAGAAGCTCTTTTTGTTTGTTGTTAACAACTATTTAACGTCAGGGCTAATTCACGAGTTTAATAAAATCAGGCTTTGTTGAAGATTCAACACCTTCAATTACGGCATTAACAGCTCACAATAATTACTCCTCAGACCTTCCAAAGATCCTTCAACAAAGCGTGTGTGTGAGGAGGGGGAGGCTAGCCTTCAGTCCCTAATGCCTTAAAGATTTAAAAAAAAAATAAACGAAGCAAGCAGAAAAACCCTAATTCTAATAATGAGGACGACTATGATGTCAGGCTTTCATTATACAACAAAAAGCAGCAAATGAAAGAGACAAGCCTAATTCTTAGTTAGTCACCTTAAATATGACTCTGTTAGTGGATTTCTGGAGGGATAAACAAGGGATTTTCAAAGCCCAGGTATGCCCAAACCAAGATTTCTAAAAGTAAGGAAGTGAGGAATTTGACTGAAATCTTACAACAAGCTTTATTTTTACTGCCCTGGGCAGGATTTGGAGAAATGTCAGCCTCCGCTTCATCAGGTCCTGGCATAGTTTAGCCCAGCACCTCATCACACTGAAAGGACCCTTATTGGTATAGAAAATGGCTGATTATTTGCATTCCTGGCGACCATGTAGGAAGTGGCTGATATGGTGAGGAGTGAAGGTTGGGGAAAAAGACTTTGTTCCTTTGGAGGCTTCCTACAGGAACCAGCCAAGTTTTCTTTAAGCAATAAAAACAGACAGGGAACAGTTCAGCAGCATTAAGGCATGGGTAAAACTGAGCAGAGCCACGTTCCTGCTTCCCATGAAAACAAGGGGAATCTTGTCCTTTGTAACTGGAGAGACTAGGTTTGGGTTCCTGTTCCCTAACGCTCGATCCAGCCCTTGTAGTTCCTTCAAAGGTATATCCAAGGCTCATTTAACAAGGGTTAAGTAAGGAATTTTCCCAGTGCAGGAATGGGACTCCTTAGCTCTCTTTAGGGTGAGTAGCACTCATCTGGGCTGCACTGCATTTCAGAAAAGCCTGACTTACATTAGAGCAGCCCTGGCATCACTCTGAATTACAGCAGGGACATTGTCAACCTCTGCCAAATCTCATAGTCTCAACAGTACCAATAATGATGTCAGATCACATTTGCTCCCTCCTGCAACAGATTGCCATTCCCAAAATGTCATTCATTTTGTGAAATGTGCCTTAGAACGAGCTTTATATCACACAATATTTTTACATATTGAAACGCAATTCCTCTTACACTGCAGAGACGGATAACCCAGGGTGTTTACAGTACCTTATGTGTACTTACAATTGCCAAGAAAGAGTTTTAAGGGAAACAGTTGGGTTTTTTCCCCAGGCAGTACTACACAGCTACACTGGTGGAATTTTGTCCAATGTTTTTTTGCTGGCATGCACTAGCCTTTTTGTAATCCTGACTCCATGCACTGCCCGAAGCACCTGTGCATGCAGAGAGGGTTGCTAGCAATAGGGATTTACTCTAAAATGCCCTGGAAGGGATTTCTCACTTGCTTCGTTTATGCCGTGGGGGTAAATGCAGGATGAGCAGTAAGCACCCTGCGCGCCCATCCCTCGTGCACAGTTTCACACTGCTGACAATGTCACTGAATGCAGGGCAGTTATCGCTGACTCCCTCCGGGGTAAATGAGGTGGGAAGCAAACTTCCATGGAAGTGGCATATGCTGAAAGTGAAGAAGATGTCACAGGTTTCGCCCACACCATTTGGTCTGAAGACCACGTTGAGAGAGAAGCTTGCAAGGAGCCTGGTAAGGAAGAGAAAGCCACCCTGGAGCTCCTTTCCTGCCTGCGAGAGGCTCCGCATGCCCTGAAGAAAGGGGCAGGCTTTGGGGCCAGGGGTGAGGGTGGACTAGGAGGAAGGTCCCTTTTGGAAAGGCCTCATGGAAAGCACAAGTCGGTCTCAGCAAAGCCGGGTTGCTCGCCCGGGCGGGTGGCAGTCCAGGGCAGCAAGTGCCATTTGGCCTCGTGGAGCTAAAACAGCTGCCAGAGCCCCAAGGAAAGTTCCTTACCACAGCCGGGCCAAAACCCATAGCGTGGGATTTCTGACCTCCTCAAACCTGTTTTCGGCTCTGCTGTCCTGGCGGCCCTGCTGCTGTAGAGGTACTGCTTCAAGTGGTTTTCTTCTGCCGGCGCCAGCAGGCTTACAGCTTTAGACCTTTCCCACCGCTGCTGCTCCTACAGTAAGCTGTGATTTGGCGAGGACATGGGCATTAAGGAGAGCACTCAGCTTTCTAGCCAGCTTGGATGAGAGACTCAGAGGCTGGCCGGATCAAGTGAGGTCTTTTTCAATTAAGCACTGAATGGTACCTCCAGGGATTTGGCTTCATCAGCCATCTCCGACACAGGCTCCACAGTGAACTTTAAAGTGTCCCTTAGGGCAACATCCTCCTGAGTGCCCTGGTCCCTATCTCCTGTGGAAATCTCTGGGAATTAGGCACCTCAGTGGTATTGAGATGATGCTGATGCTCATGCAGCTTCAAACCTGCAAAGTGGGAGGGGTGGTACGTCGTTTGACACTCTAATTCTCTTCACTCTTTTAGTCAGATCTCCTCCAGTTAGGGACTGGTACCACACTTGGGACACGTGGTCTGCTGCCAGGTTGCTAAGAATGAGGAGAGCTTCTTTCACCCACACCAGCTTTGCAGCATTGCAGCTTCAATGTTAAGGAAGCTACCTCTGATGTCCAAAAGAGAGGAGGAGGAGGAGGAGGAGGTGGCCAGGGTAATGCCTCTCTGATGTGACCTCACATGGGCTGTAAGCCAAGCCGTGAACACCAAAATAAAGAGTCAGCTAGCTGCACCTGCAGGTACCCTTCAAGTTCAGCCCATGCTCGTTGGACCTTTGCATCATTCTAAATTAGGTGCCGATGCATTTTATTTACACTGAATTTAACTTAGTGTGCTTGCTTGCTAACTTCCTGCTTATCTGGATACCACATAAGCACATGCCCAATCTAATTATGAAAAGAATGAGAAAGACAGTGAATGCTACACATTTTAAGTAAGCATAATAAATTACCAGAGTCGTGGCACATACCTGTGCATGTGAGAGAGAAAAAGAACAAAAAAAAAAAAGAGGGGGAAAGGAAAAAAACAAACAAAAAATATAGCTGACTTCCTCCAGCCATTTAATTAGAAGTAACAGCATGTCACTTGCAAGACTCGCACAGTGCTTCCAAGGCGAAACTCATCCTTTAACAGCAGCTGGAAATTTCCTGCCACGTTAAAAAAGGAAGAGCTGTGTTACAGAGGAGTGGGAAGAACTATGGAAATATTAGCAATAAGCAGGCTTCTGCAGACTGTGCTGGGTATTGATGAACAGCCAGTTGAAAGGCACGGTCAGCTATGGAGAGCAACTGCAGCTCCCAGGTCTCCTGAAAGAAAAAATTGTAGTGGAGAGTTTCACAATTTTCCACCACGTGAGCAAACTGTTGTGGATCGCAGTGAGGCAACACTACTCGTATGAGATTGGGAGTGGCGGCTGTACGTGCCGCCAGTGAAAGGAAGAGGGTAACACTCAGAGGCTTAAGCGATTCTATCACTAAATGAATCAGAATTTGAGGGAAGAGAAAAGATAAGTGAAAAAGCATTGAAACAGGGCCAAGGAAGATGGAGAGGGAGTATGAATAAAACAGAAGAGGAGAATGGATGAGTCACGCTGTTACTTACGACACCTTTTCTTAGCCACCAGAAACAATCAGAAATATACATATATTTCTGAGAGAGATATCTATACGTGTGTGTGTATATATATAAATATATATATATATGTTTCTGATATGTGTATGGGCATAAGCAGAATGTTTTATTCACGAGGGGTTTATGATGTATAGGTCAGTGCATTTCACGGAGGCACTGCTTGTGGAACTCCCTTGCAGAGGAAGTTGCTCCGACGGGGGCAGAGGGACAGGCTTTGTCCGCTGCACCCACGAGGTGAATTCACCAGCGGAGCAGCCTCTCCTGGAGAGACCGGGCCCTGGCGTGGCGTGTTTTTCAGCCAGGCTTACGGGCTGAAGACGGGCGAGGAGGAATTCCCTGGGGCCGCGGTGCCTGGCTCGCGCGGGGCGGCAGCGGGGAAGCCCGGGCAGGCGGAGCAGCCTTGTTGTGACAGCCAGGGCCTTCGCGCAGGTCTGTTTGCGGGGAGGTTAATGAGACACTTGTAGGAGCTAGACACCCACTGCTCACAGCAATTTCACCTCCTCCTTCCCCCCCCCCCCCCCGCCTCAAGATCAACACCAGCGGTGCTGCCAGCCTCTAATTACATTTTTAAAATCCTGTCAGGTCGCGAGGACGTGATGAGCTCTAATTGTGGAAGAGCGTGTAGGGAGACTTGTAATTACACAGTCATTAAGCCGGTTAAACACACCACGGTCTCTTTTGCAACGCTGTGTCAGTTGGCTCTCTCCCAGCAGCGACAGGAACGCGGGATTAAGCTGGCAATTAGTAACCAGCAGGTACCAAACAATAACTCCCCGCTCCGCCGAGGAGCCAGACTCCTCCCGGGCCGGGGCTGGCGCTGCGGCTGCCCCCGCCGAGAGCTGCCCCGGGCCCCGCGGGCGCCCGGAGAGGGGACGTTTGCTGGCCTTTCCCAACCGGAGCAGCAGCCCTCGTGCTCACGGTTCTGCCCAAAATCTGCCAGCGCGTGGATGCTATTCTCCTGTTTCAGAAGTCTGGGAATGTTCTTGGCACCCTACGAGACCCCAAGAGCTTGCACGAGGAGAAGTAGATGCTGAAGGGTACAGGGAGGTGGGAGGTCCTTCCACCTCGTTTCGTGGGAGTTACACCCAGGTGAGGGAGCCAGGATCGAGCCCCTGCTCCTCCGAATGGTGCCGTTACCTGAGGTGGAAAATCCTGCATCAGAGCAAAGCAGGGACCTGCAGGTGGTTCTCACCCCGTGCCGCCTATGTGGCCTCCCGTCTCAATCCTCCTCCACCACAACCTTCCTCACAGACTTCGTTGAAAATTGCTTGTATCCGTAAAAACACTCTAGGTTGACTAAAAATGGCTTTTTTTATTCTTTTGGTTTCTACCAGGAAACATTCCCCAGCCATTTTTTTTAATTGCCTCATTTACTAAATGAAATCACTCTAGAGAAAACAAACAAAACAAAACTTCTCCTGCCTGTGTGGGAGGAGTGGGGAAGAGAGGTCATTAGACCAAACTCTCCTCTGCATCTCAGACCTTGTGACACGGCAAACCACAGCCCTTGGGTTTTATTCAGCTCTCTCAGTTTCTTTGAAGTCTACTTTCATAACTGTTCACCTCATAAAGGTCAGTTATGTATATAGGAAACATTTTCCAGATTCAAGCTACGATGGAGGAAGATCTATCAGGATGCAAATCTCAAGGACAGTAAAAGTTGCACACAGAGAAGCTCCAGCAAGGAGCAGCTGAGGAGGCTTTTTCCTGAGATAGACCTGGTCCCAAGACCAGATTATCTAATACTGTCAAATAATAAAAACTGTGGTACTTACATAAAGAGAAGTGGAATAAGATCAGCTTGGATGTCTGAATTAACCCCAAAGATTTGGTCTAAAGGCGTTCCAAGCAAATTGTTGGCTTTCGGCTCCACATCCTAGAGGAAGGGAATGCCTTGGCAGCTGCTGCATCCAAAGCATTCAGCTTATGAAGTGAACTTAACTCTGAGGAGTCTGCCTTTCTGCCTCCTCGCAAAATTAAAGGGCAAAGCTGCTGCAGCATCGTGGGCCCAGCGAGGCTTAGCAGGTGAAGCGGGATGTCCCCAGGTACCCTGACATCCCCAGCCGCACGAGCAGGAAGGAGTTACCCAGCCACCTCCGAACAGATGATCATGGTGCCCTCCTATCTGCACCCCAGCACAGATACTTAGGGGGCAAGGGAACGTGCCCGGGGAGGGGGACGGATCCTGGAGATCCGGGCCAGCCACTGCTCCTCTCTGCAGCCCGGCCGTGCAGCGCTGCTCGCAGCCCTGCCCTGCTGCACATCACGGCACCTTCCCCGGGGAATTGGAGCTACAGGGCACGTGCGTGGGAGCCCCTGCTGGGGAAATAAGTAGCAGTGCCCTGCCAAAAAGGCAACGTGTCTTATGCACCATGCAAAAAATCCATCTGGCCAGTCAGTCCTCAGGTAGACTGAAATTACCCTTTATTCTCACTGTTACCCCAGGTGGGAGCCCTATGTATGACTCCAGCAGTCCTGTAGCACAGGAAAAGTGTCACGTCATTTTATTTGTTTACTCTGTTATCACCAGAGCTGCCTCACTGAGCCATGCCAGAAGAAAAGTCCTCTTTTGATGTAAACCTGTTATGAACCAGAGTAGAAAGCTTGTAAAAAAATGACTGGTTCCAATCCAAACTCACAGAACAGAAAGAGGGAAAAGAAAAAAAAAACACAGGAGACGCACATTATTCCCACATGTGTAAGAGGGTATTAAATCGACTAGTGACAAACTTTAACCAGAACCACAGTATTACTCAGAGCTGCTTGTCCAAGCATGCAGAAATCGTGGTCAGAGAGCCTCCCAATCAGTAGAGGTGGACAAGGATGCCAAGAAAGACAAGTCTTTGCTAGTCCTCCTTTATGTGGAGGATCCTCTTATGAATGGTTTTAATAAAGACTTAATTGATTGTTCTGGAGTCCATCAGGCTAATAAACGTTTATGGCCCTGACTCAGTCATCTAGAACACATTCCAGAAGGCACTTAGAGGCAACCATACAAGACAGCCAGACGCATGTCTGTCATATGCTGATGACGTCCATTAATCATGCACTAATCATGCGCAAGTCAAATCTTAAGAGAAAGTGGGATCTCTGTATCGTTTTAACCAGTCAGGAGGTGGAATAATCATTTTGTCCTTGTAGCGCCAGGCCAGCATGTGGGAGATGTCTGTTCAAATCCCGGTTCTGCAGCAGGTTTCCATGTGTGCCCTGGAGTAAATCACTTAAGGATGTCACCACAGTGCTGATCAGACCTTTCAGCTCTCCTGTTTCCTGGGCACAGACAGAAACAGAGGCAAATACAAGGAAGACACAACCATAAAAATACAAATTAAGATAAAGCCAGATTGCCCTGCTGCTTAATCATGTAAACGTACAAATATAGCTTGACGACAATGACTCAAGGGAAACAATGACCTTATCAGCACTCTTAGACTTGAGCCATAAATGAAAATAAATGATCTACTGACGTTCCTTATCATCTCCCTAGCGTCTATTGGAGAACTCAATTTACCTCTGCGTATCTATTTCTTCTAGCACACTCAGCATCAGGAGAGTCTGTTGTCCCTCCACAGGCTCCCTTTGCCGCGCTGGCAGCGCACTACAGGATTTCCAGCCATTGCACTGACCTTACCTTGGCTTTCAGATGGTGGCTCTAGCTCTGCACTACCTAGCAGAGCATGGCCAGCATCATAGAAAACCATCTCCCTCTCTGTTTTTTGCCTCCTGAGCTGCAGCCTTACCTCCATTTTCAATCACTCTGGCATTCGTTTGCACTCCCAAGAAGCGGTCCCGGGGGCATTTCATCCATCAGGTCCCCACATCCAGCTGGGCAGCATCTGGGAAGAGCCCTATGTCTTCTCACTTAGGGCTTGGGAACTCACGGGGGCACAAGGAGTCACCCAAAATGTCTTTACATGCTCATATTGGCCCCGCCTCTGCTGATCCTGGCACAAGCATCTGCAGTTGGTCAGGGAACACCAACACAGGGGAAAACCCGCTACAAAAGGGAAACTGCTGGGACGGGTCGAGCTTTAGACCTTCACCTCAACGCGTGTTTCAAGATAAGCCAGAGGACTTAAGGGGCCGCTTTTCCTAGCGAGATAGAGCGATTATTTCTATTTTACAGACAGGTAGTTGTTGAAACCAATTCTTAAGGGAAAGAAGAACAGCACTTGTAATTGCATGGCAACTTGTGCTAAACTAAACGTGGGCTTCCTAGTTCACTGGAAGCTCGAGCATTTGAAATGTGCTTTCATTTTCATTTGGATTTGAGGCAAATATATTTTTGAGTTTCCTGAGAAAGGCTAATTCTAAAAATTACTAGGGAGATTCAGAAAATTTGCTTAAAAAGCAAAAGCATACCTCTGGAAATTTTCCAGAATGAAAACTTCTTTTTTTCTTTCTCTTTCGAGGGACAAAGTTGCTTAAAGACTTTTTTTTTTTTTTTTTTTTAATTTCAAGAGAAACAAAAATTGACCCAGCATTTCCTGCTAGCCCTATTAATAATCATAAACGTGAAACGATGAAGACCTGCATGGGAATTTAAAAAAAGAAGCATCAGGAAGAGAGTTGCTTGCTTTCTAAATGATAAACCAAGAAGGGGGGGGAAGCCCTGTACCTTCCTTGGAAGAAAAATTTAACAGAAAGAGGGAAAAGCAGTTCTCTAAAACAAAGCAATAATAAAAACTCCCAGTCAACTGTGTGTTCAGTCGAACTTTGTCAGCCACAGCAGACCTGAGCTGGTGAGGCTGTAAGGGCTTTAACAAGGGCTGGCTGACAAGACTGCCTTGGGTTTTTAGTGTCACAGACCTCAGCTAACCACCCTCATCCCTCTGCTATGAGACAAGGCTCAGTGGAGCAGGCATCTTCTCCCCAGCTGCTCCGGTCCAAGCATGGCCTCAGGGGATGGCGAGTCCCTCCGGCTGTCCTGCAGACACATCTCCCTTCTCTGGCACCGCTGTCTAGCCTCCCACGAGCAGCAAAAACGCTGGCTGCACCTTGAGCTGGCACAGCTGGGCTGAGCACAGGATGAGTTTGGTGACGTTCATAGCGGTGTGGCAACACTCAAGTCACGGTAGGCGCAACAGGGTTTTTTTTCTCCACGCCAGCCTGCTGCGTCCACAGTGTTGCTGGTACCCAGGAACATCTGCTTTACCTTGCCGGCATAGCTGTGCATGACGTACCTTACACTCATTTAGGCATTGCACAACCCTCTGGCAGGATTATTTACCTTCTGTGGGGATATCCAGGACAACCAGAAATTGGAAGAACAGATTTCGGGTGTCTGCAGTCACCGCAGATGGCAAGCTTACTCACGCAGGGCTCGAAGCCCTTCTCCCCTATCCGTGCCGAAGCACACTGTACCCTAAAAGCCCCACAGATTTCAGCAAGGCTCTTCCCAGAATCGCACATTGAGTCACCATGAGTAAGTGCAGCAACTGCCCCTCACTCTCCGCTGGTCCCGTGGGCCTCCTGGCTTTGCTCTTATGAGTAAGGTCTCCATCACCAGAGCCGGGGTCAGAGCTGCCCTCCTGTGCCAAACCGGGGAGCCGGTCCGGGTGCCCCAGGCGCACGGCACCGCACCCTGGGAACTTAGCCGCTGGCGTCAGGAGGGCTAAACATCCCGGCGCTAGATTTCAAGAGCAGGGGAGAGGGCTGCACTCGCTGGATCTGGCTCCCGGCGAGACGCCAACAGGAGATTTCAACCAGCAAACCCCACGCCAAACCCAGAGCAGCTGATGGGGCGAGACTCCATCCTTCCGAAACTCATGATCTCCCGCACCTCCCCACCCTCCGCCTGGGAAGACAAAGCATGGAGCTGTGTTTTCCCAAAAAAAATCCTTTTGTGTCCAGCAATATCTGTGCTTTGCAGAAAGCAGCAGGAACGATGAGTTACGGAGACGGGGAGCAGCACACGTCCCGGGCTGCGAGGTCAGGTTTTCCCAGGCATTTCAGCGCCCCGTAATACCCCAGGAGACCTAGGCGTTTATTCCTCTTCAGCCATACGCGCTCCGGCTCCTTCTCAATGCCTGCATGCAAAGCGCCTTTTTTATAGGCAGACAGGCAGAAGCAGTTCACCACCACCCTTGAAAGTTTGTGCTGAAAAGAAAAGCCTTTTTCCAACCAGCTACTGCTGGTAATACACCTCTGCCATCGCTTTATCCATGTTTTCATGGTACCTGCGGGATTTGTTCCAGCTGCATTTGGCACCGTGAGAAAAACGCAGTGAGAGGCAATGGTCGGAGAGCAGACTGGAAGTGAATTAGCTATCTTCTTCCTGTGATTTCTTCCCCTCCTACCTCTTTTTTCTCACCTTTCCACAGAGGAAAAAGTAATGGTTGAAATAAGTTTGATCTGGGAGAGGGACAGGGATTTCATTTTTTTAAAAAAAACATATAAAGTACTCCAAAAGAAATTCCAGTTACAGAAAAAATTTCACTGTCAAAAAAGTGTTTTGGACAGAAACAGTTTTCACTAGCTGTGATGCATGTTTATCTCAGTATCTTCTTCTCCATCTCATGGTATTTTTAGCCATATTTGCCAGAGACATGTTTCAGTAGCAGCACTGCCTGTTCCAGAATTAACTCCCCGCAGACTGCCCTCCTCCCCCCATGTATTTGGCTTCATTGAACGTGATCCTAATTCAATTAGGGACAGCTGTTTGTAAGGGTAAGCCCGGCGAGACCCCAGGAAGAATAACTGATGCCTGAGCTCAGGGGGAGGTGCGCCCAAGCTGAGCCCTTGCAGGCGGGGAAACGTGGGGGATGCCCCTTGGTGCAGAAGCAACCACGGCATCCGCGCGGGATCCAGCCAAACCTGGAGCCGGCAGCCCAGCTCTGGGCAGCCACCCGTGCTGGGGGCCATCCCGGCGGCAGGGCAGGGCAGGGCAGGGGAGAGGAGGATGAGGGTCTGTCACCCCGCAGAGCGCTGGCCGCGCACGGGGGCTGGCTGGGGTGCACCCGGCCTTCCCGGCACCCAGCCGCTGCTCGCCCACGGACCCGCAGCCAGAGCCTCTGTGACTGGCGTCAGGCACCGGCTGCCCCTGCCTACCTGGCTGACACCCATCCAGGCCCCCCGACAAATGCTAAACAGAGCAGCTATTGTTGAATGGCTATTGTTGAATATCACCGTTTGAGGCATGGGCTTACGGCTTTTGTTCGATTGGGTCTTGTGCAACGTTTGGGGCACAGATAAAGATTCGAATGCTGCTTCCACACAAGCAGACGCAGGTGGATAAAGCCAGCGTGTACTCCTTCCCCCTCAGTGCCGCCCCATCCGTCCGCTCGCTCGTGCCCAGTTGTAGATGTCAGGGAGAAAATAAGGTAAGTGGATGCATGCAAATAAAAGACAGAGAGAGTAAAGAAAGGAAACACCCTGAAGACAGAAGTCTGTGTGTCTGCTGCCAATCATTATAACAATAATGGCCATCAAGCACAGACATAGATTACTGTGCTGTCTCCTGCCTGGCTGCCCGCACAGTCAGGACTTTAGTCCAACACATCAGTTAGAAAGCCAAGACATTGAACTTGGGACCTCATTTTCTCTGATAAGGAGAAAGTGCGACAGCCAGACCAAGAGCTGGGAGCTAGCTACCTTTTACACACTGCGAGTAAGCCCAGCTTCGTGCTGATATTTAAAAGATCTTTGCCCTTTAGCTTGAACAGGAAATCTTAAAATGGAAAATATGCAGCTTAAAGGAAGGGGTGAGGCTCACTTGAAACATAAGAATGTACATAAGGATAGGAAACAACAGGTTGTTAAGAAACTACAATTCAGCTGTTAAAAAAAAAAAATTGAGGCCCAATATAGATTTTATTTCCCCTCATTAGGGATGAGCAAAAATTATTTTCCTTCTTTTTTTTAAGGTTTTGCCATGAGCAGAGGAAACTCCTTTTCTCCCTCCCATGTCCTGGAGCATCGCCTTGTTTTGCCGGCCACCGTGGAGCACAGGGGGTGAAGAGCCCCTTCCCCGAGCACAGGGAAAGCAGCTGGAGGGCAATGCTGAGAGAGGAGTGGGGCAACCACCCACTGCCACAGGCATGGTGGATTCAGAGCTGCATGGACCACCAGCCACCAGCACCTCATTTTTTAGGTGATGCCTATGCTAGTAAGCCGAGCAACGCCAAGGCATGAGCTTGAGGGCTTTGTTGGCTACAGCAAAAGAGTACATACAGGTCAGTCTGAGGCCTCTTGAGGGACGAAGGTAGAGATTTTCAGATCCTCAAAGGCTTCCTAATTCAGATATACCCTACAGCGAAGGCCAGGGTGCTTCTAGGTACAGCTGAGGTGAAACTTTTACTGCATGCACAGGTCTGAGATTTAGTACCTTCAGGATTAGGTAGCAGCAGAGCAAGGTGATGTTTTAGCAGCAAGCACTGGACTGAGGCACCCCTTTTCCTCCCAAGTCCTGCCGTAGCATCCCAAGTCTTTTTTATTCAGTCGGAGCTGCTTGTGTAAATCAGCAGCTGCTCTCCCACATGCAGATTTCCTCTGATCATTGACTTCAGTGGCGTGGGATGCCAGCCCAAATGCCAGCCCAAGACGTATGCAGAGATCGGTCCAAAGGATTGACCTCCTGTCATGCAGTCGCTCGGTAGCTTTAATGCCACCGACCCAAATGTGTCCCAAATGGCATCACTGATGTCAAGTTAAACTTACCTGCCCTGCTTCCCTGCTTAGTAAACATTTTATCTCTTTATTATATCCTCAGTGCCAGATGGCAAGAGGGGAAAAAATTAACTCAGTATTATTAACAGTATTACAGCCTTACAGCCTTGCCCTTTAAGTCTAATTAGAGAGAGAGTTACTGCCAAGACATACAGTGTCCGACAGCCAGCTGGGCTCACCCCAACACATTGGCAGGACTGGACTGCTGGTGCAGTGGAAAGCCTCCTTCTCCAGTCCCCAGCGATGACACTGAACCTGCAAATGACTGCTCTGAACTACTCAGCCTCTCTCTTTGAAATACTGCTGATGGATAAGTGCCAGCATGCCGGTGGTGCTGCTGCCCGGACCTTTCTCTCACTCACCCAGCTGCAATCTGCAACAGGCTGGCAGGACGAGCGTGCCTCTCTGCCTGGGGATACGAGTGGCTTCTCAGATGCTTGGCACCCCACTTTCCTCCCCTGGTTGTGCTGGGCCCCTCAGAAATTCACTGCCTCCCCAGAAAATGGATAGTTTTTCTGCTTCTTCCTACCCCTGCCCAAAGCCAGATTCCCACAAGGAACAAAGCTAGAGGGGTCCCTGAAAGCACAAAGGAGTTAGTCTGAGTTACATCAGTGTGGGGCATGGCATCTTATTTCACTCTCTCCATCTCACTGTCATGGGGGTAGAGGACCTTCCTGGTCTCCCAGAAAAAAACAAGTACTGTCCCAGGCTTTCTCTGGGACACTGGATTTTCACAGCTTCACCAGTTCCTGGGAGGAGCCCCAGGCTTAGAGTTTGCACTGCACAAGGGCAGGCAGCCTTGACCTTTGAATCAGGGCATGAAACCCAAAACAGGAGATATGCCTTTTACCATGTGTCCCATGTCGTGTTGTGTGACCTGACACTGTTTCCAAGTGTCTGATCTTGGGATCAGCTCTTCTCTTGCTTACCCCTGATGGGCACCACTGTAATTCCAACAGTGTCCAGGGAATGACTATTTTCTCACCACCATTATGGCCAAGAAAAACCCCAGCACTGAAGTGAGAGAGTTCTGGGAATTAGCTAAGGAGCTGAGCAGAGCCAGCTGTGGGTCCCTCAGCAGTGTAAGCAAACTCAGATCCTGCTGTTCAAGACCGATTGCAGCTGCTCCTGCTGCACTCAGAAAGGTGACGGCATATGGGAAGAAATGGCTGCTTCTAAGGAAGGTCATCTCCACTCAGCTGTAATATTTCGCCCCCTCTCCACACCACATCCCTTGATTGCAGTCTCCATAAGCAGTCTGAAATGAGTGGAGAATACAGAAAGGGCATCCTTTGGCAGCCCAAGCAACCCACAGCCCAGGCAACGCTCCATTTGCTCAGCTCTGAAGCTGGACCTGAGTCCAGGTCCTTCCTTCCTCCTTTCCCATGCTAAAGGACTACTAGATGATTTTACCAGGACATTTCTTCTCTCCCTCTGGCTTGGACTGAACTCTGGGCAACTGCTCAGGCTGTTCCCTGCCTCTGCTGTTAAAGCAGTAGTGGCTGGGGAGAGAGCAAGGAAAGAGCAATAAAATGACATCAATGGGCTCTGGCATCTGCTGTTGCTGTATCAGCACTGTCAATGACACTGTATCAAGAATTCATTTGCATGGGCGTAAATTGCAAGATGGTCCTCACAGTCTGTCTCGCCCAAGAGAGACGCAGGCGGGCAATTCCCCGTGTCCGGCAGGTACTCAGACACAGATGGGAGGCAGGTGAATCATTCTGGAGAATGAATAACACTGCAGAGACAGCCAGGTGTTCACCAGCCTTTTCCCTCTCTCTTCTACGTCCATTCCCAGCAGCAGGTTCTCAGCCAGGAAGGTGGAACTGTGGTGCCTGCACCCCAGTGGGCACCACTTGAGGAGAGGCAGGAGGGTGTCTCCACTCAGGGCTCTTGGGAGTTGGTTTACAATGCTTGCCCAGTTTTACCAGGGAACACATGTGGATCACGGTTCTGCAAGTTCATTTGTCTTCCAAAAGTTTTTTCCAGTCATTTGCTGTTACTCCTCTACCTATCCCAACAATATGCAGGGTCTGCCAGCGCATGGGGGTTGACAGACACAAAGCGGGCATCCTGAAGAGCATCCTCGGGTTGGAGAAGACCATACTGTAGGGGAGGACATAGTCCTGGCTGCAGCACTGGGGCTGATTGCTCATCGGTCGTGGCACCAAGTCCAAGGCTGTAGAGTGTGGTTTGTGGTAACAGCTGGTTATGGCCGAGTCCCCCCAACGCCTGCAAAGCTGGGATGTGTCAGTGCTGTTATTCCTTTGCCTACTAGGTCCCAGATGGCATCTCCACAGGGACATAAAATAAACCACAATGGAAGGAAAGTGGATGGGATACTGGGTGCTGTTAGCCTGCCTGGTGTGTCCCTCAGATTGACACCTGGACTCTTAGGAGAAGCAGTCACAAAGCAGACACGTCTAGCACAGGTTGTATGTGGAGTAATTCAGAAGCAGGTGTTTCTTGGCTGCAAGCAGAGATGACTGAAAACATTCCAGCTACTTTGCAGGAATATGTGCTCTGCTAGCTTGCACTAAGGCAAACTCTCAGCCTTTTGTCTGAAGCCAAATATTGTTTTTTCCCTCCCAGGGAAGAAGTAACCCATCTCACAGCATCATTACCCTACAGCCTCTAGCGCTCTGTTTCATTTTACAGGCTGTACAAGACAGTAGTGTGTTCTCACCCAGATTAATAGGGCACTTAGAGATGTTTGCTCAATGGGAGAAAAAAATCCCAAACTTCTCAGTATGAACATAGGCTGCCTTGAGCAAAGCTACTGCTAGACTGCTGGATGCCTTAGGTCAAGGTTAGGACCTTTCTTCTACCTGCACATTGGGTGATTTGCCCTTATCTTTTTAGCTTAGTTATGATTCGCATCCCTGCAGCTGTGACTCTATCAGCACCCAGTCCTAGAAGCAGATCTGGCCTTGAGCAGGTATTTTAAGATGTTATTGTCTGCATTAAGCGTTAGTGACATACTTCCAGAAGCCGTGGTTTGCACCAGCATACGCAGGTCTTGTTCCTGTGCTTAACTTCACCAGTGCAAAGAAAATTGCTCCCTGCTTGCCTACGGGCATGCACTGAGGAGGATGGGTCAGGAGCTAATGGGCTGCTGGGAGCAATGGGACATGCGCCCATCGCAGAGCAGGCTCCTGCCAGCTGACCCACAGTGCCTGCAGCGAGGCTCATTTTTCCAGGCAGCTGAAGGAGTAAAAATGCCTCCGGGGTAAATGCCTGTGTTACCATATGGCTGGATAATCACTATGGGGTAGATTTCCAAGCACTGATCCCCTCCAACTAATTTTATTAAAGGCCAGAAATTGCAGGCCACCTAGCCTCCCGTGGGACATATGTGGCTGGATTTTCCAACATCCCCTAAGTACATAGCATGGCTTGAAAATCTGGTGAAGACCTGTTGCTGGCCTTAAATAAACCGTCCTCCTTTGACTATCTAGCTGGGCAGGTTCTGGAGGATGTCATAGAGTCATGCAATGTAGAAGTGGAGTCTGAGAGGCTCAAAAATAAGTGGGCCTTTGGAAGAGAGTGGTAACCACCACTAGGGCTACCAAAGAGTTGGAGGGCAGACACCCCCAGGACCCAGAGATCTCCTCTGGGTTGGGTTGTGCCTTTTTAGACCTTGCGGTGTGGAGGGTCCAACAGGTCCTATAACACACAGATGCCTCGTCCCAAGAGAGCACTGTCAAGGGAGAGACATAAGACTTGAAGACACTGTCTGTTGGAGGGAGGAGGAAGCGTGCTTCGTGCCTGCTCTCACATGGTGCTCACCTCACACCACACCGTGTGGTACCCAAGAGGACATCAGGAAAGGGATGGACCAGCCCAGAGCGGGACATCTTACCCGCAGCTAAAGACTTCATGTGGTCCTTAGGCCCTCACAGCCCTGAATGAGGATCTGCCTCTTGAGAAACTATGATTTCAAATAGGGTAGTAGTTTCCAGAGGACCCATTGCTAGATGAGGGGGTGGTCTAAAAGGCAGTTTTACAGCATCTGCCGTGACCGGTTATTAACCCCACACTACATATCCTGCGTTAGGAAAAACAGCCCTCTTCTCAAATGGCAAAAAAGAAAAGAACTAGCAGTGATCATATAGCTTTCTGTAATGGTTGTTTCAGTTGCAGCTTGCTCTGTGTTGAATGTTTCCAGGGAATCTTTACATTAGTTAGTCAGATTGTCTGCATCATTTCTCATAAACCCAAAAAAATGCTAAAATCTGTTGCTGCTCTTCAGTCAGATAAAGAAGAGCAAATAACTTTTGTTTCCCCTAATTTAATGCAAACCTAACGAACTTTTTAAAGATGTTTTGAATACATTGTAAGCTGGGCTTGGTTTTAAGCTAGATGATACATTTTGGCAAGCCATCTTTAAACATAAATAAGAAGGAATATAGGACTCCTAAAAACTTTTTGATCAAAGGTTTTAATTAAAGCCCTTAGATTCTTTTGGTCTACCTGATACGATAATTATAAGCACTATACGCTAGCTGATAGATCCAACAATGATAGTGATGATGGCTGTTAAAAATACAGCTCGAGCATTATGCAAAAGGGAAAAAACTTGTAATGAACTATAATAAAGTGAATGAAGTGTAACAGACATTCTGAGTTAGTGATTTTAAATCACTAACTCCGTAGCCAGCATCAAAGGAAAAAAATATATACATCTCTCTCCTTCAGTCATTCTATGTTAAAGCTCAACTAACTCCATCTGTTAAAACTTACTTTCTCTGAAGGATAATCCTCTTCCTAGTACATTTTGTATTTCTGTCCAAAATTACCTGTGGCACCAAAGCTACTCAAAATTCCACTCTCAGCTGTTTGAATTAAACAATGCCTGAGCTGTTGACCTACCTTGCATGCTGTCAGAATAAGAGTGCTGATTACAATACAATAAAAACTGGCTTAATTATCAACCGGCTTTTACAAATGTATCCTGTACACACAATTTTGATGGGGTTTAACTCTATGAAAAGTATGAAGGGTGTGGTTACTCCCACAGCTCTTCAGGACAAGGAAAGATCCCCCTGCGGAATGCAAACTAGATCTAATTGCTTTGGGTTTTGACTTAAATGTGTTATGAAAAACTATATCTTCCAAAGTACTCTCAAAATTTTGAACAAAACGAAATTAAAAAGAAATATGTTACAATTAATCCAAAACAAAATGTCTCTGTCTTTTTACTAGGACGTTACTTTAAATTATTTTCATAAAAGGAGTTTTACAACAAAGTTCATTCACGTAAATGCATCTTCTAATAAGTATAGTTTAACACGAAGAGTTCAGTGAAAATGCAACAAAATCATAAAATAGATCAGTTTGTCAAGTCTGAAAAAGACCTCCAGAAGCAGTTTCCTCAAAGGGCCCATCTTTAAGATAACTTTAACTCCCTGGTGATGGGATGTATCTGTAAGTTGCCCAGAAGGCCAGTCCGTGATTCCGTAGTCATCAATACCAGGTAACCAGTACCGCAAAGTCAGTCTGGATCAGACTCGATTGCACCCAGTTGCGCCTCTATTTACGTAGTCAATGTACCCAACAGAAAAATTAACCCCAGCTTGAACTTCTTTGACAGTTCAATGTCAGGTGCAGCGGGAAAGACTGTAGCTTAAACCTTTGCCTACAACATTAACCCACCAACATTTCCTGACAGATTTGAGCAGCAGGGTAGGTTTATGCTGGATCAACACGCTGTATTGTGCGGCCACAGCACTTTTGATCTCATACTAGGAAACCAAAGGAGCTGAATTTGCTGCATCAAAACGCTGCCTCGGAGCTGATCTTATTAATTTGGCAGAGAGTGGATTCTTCATAATTACATTTCTCTGTCTTACAGGAGCAAAATGCCTTATCATTTCTCCCCGTGGAGATACCCCGCTCTGCTTTACAGGCAGTAGCTGACTCTTCCCTCTGCTTGTCTAACTAGTTAGCGTAATTGAATCAAATCTAGAACAACTGTTATCAGCTCATACTTAGTCCGAAGTCTGCTGCTTCAGGCCTGAAGAGCGGCTTGTGTGCCTGATTTTTTTCTGGGTTTCCAGCTAATTTAGTCCAATAAAACAGATTATCTCTCACCACAAACCTTACCTCATTTACAGACTTAGACCTGCACAGCTATAACCCAACAGTTACTTCTTTTGAAATAATGATGCAGCCAGACCTATGCTTTTACTGCAAAGCATCTTAATATGAAAGAAGCCTGGTGTGTTTCGTTGCTGCTTATCTTTGCACTGTGCCCTTGAGCACGCAACAGTGCCTGTCTGATATTTGTGCTGTACAATACTATTTTGATGGGCTGTTCTCACTACTTCAGACACTTTCAAGCCAAGGGAACGCTCACCAAAGGCTGGCTGCCTCTCAGGGCAGCTGGGGCATCGCATGGGGCCTGGAGGAAAGCTAAGCACTAGCTTCGGAAATAAAAACTAGGATTCAGTGGATGGTTTCTAGACTCATTTTAGACTCTGGAGGCTGGATGCAGGCACAGAGGATGCAGGATGAAGGAGAACCAGCTCCTTCTGGAGAAGCAGCTAGAGAGCAGGCAGGACAGCCTAAGGTGTCTCAAATGGTGCCAGACATCTCTTTTCAGACAGCCGAATTCCACCTGTGCATCACCCCTGCGGCCCTCAGCAGGTGAGAGCTTGTTGTCACCGCTTGGCCTTGGTGCAGGAGAGCACTCCCAGCCCTTTCTGTTTAGCAGCACGGCACAGTTGCCCAGGGGTGACCGAGTTCATTTCTCATTCCCGGGCAGCTGTGTGCTTATTGTTATAAAATGACTTGCAAACAGGAGTCTGAATGTGTTTTATTTTGCTTTGTGCCTTACACCGGTATGAAACAGGTGAAAACTGTTCTCCTGTCACCTCCTTCCATTTTGCACCAGCTTACCCTAGCTGAAAGGTGGGACAGAGCTGGACTTGATTTCTTTAATTTTAGCTCCTTGTTACAGTTTTATTGCAACTCCAAGTGTCTCACCTAGCACGGTGTAGCTCACGCGGCTCCCAGGGAGAGCAGGGCAAGGTTTAACAGCCTCTCACAGGAGTCTTTACATCACTGAATGTTTCTGCTTACACATCCTCACTGTAATGAACCTTTCCATTTTTGGCATGTAATGTATGTTTAGCAAAGGCCAGTGTACCATCTTGCTCTTCAGACTGAAAATGCCAGGTCTCATTTTCGTTTTTCCCCACGGAAATTAATAAGGAGCTCCCACTTGTTGCAGGCAGATGTGGCACAGCACAGGAGCTTCCAGGAGCAATGGCAGAGACCACGCCAGCGGTCTGATATGCAAAAACACCAGGACAAATTGCAACAAGGCATCCACACTTCCAAATGGGGCAACGTTACCTTCTCGGATGAGAAAGACCTGCTCTGCTTGTGCTGGAGGTGGGTAAGTCAGGTCATTCACGTTCACTCACGCTCCCCTCTTTCAGTGCTGGCAGGCGCTGTGCTCCTAGCCATGCCTAGCCTCCGAGCAGTGTTGTGGATAAGGAATAATGAAACAATCTAACTGGCTGTTGTCCCATCACCTCCACTATCATCAGTCTTCTAAGGTCAGTCTATCAGCTATTAGCTTTGCAAATGGACATCTAGAGAAGCGGTAACAGAAGGGGGTCTGGGCAGACTGCACTAAACCTGGCTACTCCTCCTTCCTGGCCAGGACTGGCAGTGTTTAGAGCAGCCCCAGTCTCTTGCAAATACCCTATTATTTCCACAGAGGAGGGGGATGCACAGTTTCAGCAGCCTCTCCCTCTGCGTGCTTTTCTGGACGATCCTGAGAAGTCTTTCCGTTCAGATCAGGGAATAGGACTCCACAAACGGTAGCGTTCCCAGCCAGCTGCAGCCCAACCTTGGTTTCTCAGGGGACAGCGCTGCCTTTTATTTATTCAGACATTTTGTTCCTAACTTTTATTGCTCTGTTTTATATGGTAGGCGAGGTCAGAGCCTTTGTAATATAGGCACAGCGTCACCAAGATTTCTCTCCAAAGAACAAGCACTACGGTGCAGAAGAATCAGGTATACATGCCAAGGAAAAAAATGCCGTGTTTTTCATCTGGCCACTTATTTCAATTATGGAGAGACAAATAAAATTGGGGGTGGGTAGGAGAAAAGTTAGTACTTTCAATCTTTTTCCCCATTTTTAATTACATAAAAAGCAGCATTGTTTTGATCATAAATCACTGACCTCTAGGCTGCTACGTGGATTAGTACCAATTTCTCGTTTCTCAGAGATTAAAAGCACGCAGGACAAGCTGAATTAAACGCCGTCAATGTGAATGATGATCTTTTTGTAAGAAGATAGGCACTAGAAGAGCTGCTCAATTTTAACTCATTGAACCTGCTTCTACTCACACAGCGCCCTTCTGGTAAGCACGCTTACATCTCTTTTATCTTCAAATAAACTGTTTTGGCCCAAGGAAGCAAATATATAGACTGAAACCAAGGGCTGAACTAGAAGAATAGCAGGCCCATGCGAGATTTGCACCAGCACCCTTTTAAAATCCCTTCAGGTAAGTCATAAAAATGTTTGCACTACAGGCAAGTGATGGGGGCCTAACTTCCCTGCGCCCTGGGAACCTAGATGTTGGGGAGGCACTGGGGTGACAAAGGCATACAGCAACAGGTCTTTACCAGCCAAGCTGAGTTATCCACAGAATCAGTGTCTATATGGACCCTATAAGCTCTGGCAGGTTCCTGCAGATAGGCATCATTCATGGATGCTTTGTGTGGCTCGGCATGAGTTTTGGTTCCGGAGATGGCCTGAAGTGAGAGAAGTTCAATGTGAATTATTCCACCTTCCCTCCCAACCCCAGAAAGTCTTGGGTTCCCCACGGAAACCATCAGGTCTCTTCTGGCCTGTACGTCCCACCAGTGGAAGCCCAGTATTGACTGGGGCTGTCAATGAGGAGGATGTTGTCTGCCATTTGGGCTCCAGGGCTCCAAGGGCTTCGAGTCCTGACAGAACCCTTTCAACTCAAATTCTCCCCTCACCTGAGCCCTGATAATAAGAAAAAAACAAAACAAAAAAAGACCTTCTCATTCTGAAGGTATCTTTCCTCTTCCTAAAACGTTACCCCCAGCCCTTAGCATGTTTGAAACTGGGACCTGACCCAGAAAGGTACAGTCCTGACATTTCATCCCATCCTGAGATGAAGCACATGACACCACAAATCTTTTTCAACATTTCTGTTTCCTTGTTTTCCTCAAGTACCAAGATAAAGCGGCACCAAACTGTGCTGTGTTTCTGTTTTATGGAGACAATAAATCACTAGTAAGTCTTTAGTACATGACTAATCAATCATTTTACATTGTTGCAGAGCTCCAGAGATGAATGCATTATTTATTACCATGTCTTAAAACCATTTACATGACCTTCTCTTGATAACATAACTTTAGTATACATGGTAACCTATATTCTATTTATGGCACGAGTTGATCTGCTAATTTACAAACTACCTAAAATTCTGGAAATGCAAAAGGTGATTCATAAATTAAGGTCACAGGGACAAGACTTGAAATACACCGTAGGCATATAAGGTGTCATGACATACTAGTTAATGAAATCCTTTTTATTTCTGAGGGGAGGGAAATTTCAGAAACAATAGTCCCTTTTGCCTCAAACACAGGCAATTCTCTATGAAACACTGTAGCTGTGCCGTACTCAAGAAAGGCGCTGCAGCAGCAAATGAGTTTATTCACAACAGAAAACAGTTTTACAAAACATTTCACGTCCAAAGCCTCTGTTTTAACTCATCTTCAAAGAAAATTGACAGCGTTTCTAGCCTTTTAGTCCCACTCGCCAGGCTGTGAATGCCACCAAGTTCAGAGGTGGAGGTTTTCGCTGCTGTGAGATTTCCCAAGCTTTGTGTAAGGAAAAGCTGCAGGAACAGGCTTGCAATGCTGTTCTTCCATAATTTCATATATTCAAAATGACATGCTGTACTTGGCAACCATTCAGCATTTGACTTCAGCTGTGAGCCTTCGGTAATAAACCAGCAGCAGTGAGGTGACTTAAGGACAGAGCAACTGCTTTTACTTTGACTCCAAGGTATGACCCAAAGCCTAACTGCCCTCATCCTACTCATTGGGAGGGAATAGGGTTGCATTTCATATGTCTGTGCCCCAGGCACAAGTGGAAAAAGAGCTTTTACCACATCCCCGTAGGCCATACAAGCGAGGTTGAATTAATCAGTCAGGATAACATATGTTCAGATGGATTTTCAAGGGTCTGACCCCAGCACTTGGGTGTTCAAAGAAAGTAAGTTGCCTCCCTTTGCACTAATGTTTCAGGGCACGGCAGTTGGGGAACAAGATCTATCTTTTAAGAGATGTTATACCAGCATCCTCATATGCTTTTCATTTTGAAGATCAAGCCTTCAGAGGTTAGAAATACATTACTCCATAGAAATAGAGTTGGCTTATATCAGTAAGGAAGCTGAGGCATCCCATCTTCGTGGTATCTCCCTACGGTTGTACAGCTTGAAGGTTTGCAAGGAAAAATTGCTGCTGGTGGTGGTGTGCCTGTCTTAACCACAGGGATGCTCTTAGCTTACTAATCACCATTCATGTGCTAGCTGAGTCGTAACTTTTGCTTTATAAACCATGGTCTCCAACTACCTTGTGTCATAGTGGCAGCACGAAGTCGCCAGCTCAGCTGACCACAAGGGCAGGTTAATGGCTGTTTCATACAACAGCAGCACGGACATGCTTGGATTAGTGTAGGCAAAGCTAATGTAGTGCCAGAAGGGGAAAAAGACAGTCACGGGGAATTTCAGTATCATCTATTCTGTTCTACCTAGGCTCTTCTGCTCCATCTAAAAAACAACCCTTTTTCTAAAAAATACTTCTAAAGCTGTTGGCAGTAATCAGCTTGTTAAAGACTCAAACGATGTGAAATTCCCAGAAAAGCATTGCACTAAGAAAGTTCAGATACCACAGTGGTGGGAGAGAGTACAAAGTTTTGCACAAGAAACTATCTCTTGAAAAGGTGAACCAGGCTTTTTTACGGCACTTCGCAGGGCAGCATTAAAGTGTAGCATTATCCTTTCCTGCCCAGCCACTAAAAATGAAAGGCTAAGTCATTTTACATAGTGTAGATGTCAGCAAGCCATTTAGCTAAACCAGTCCCAACCTAACCATGAGTACAAAGGGCAAATCATGTTCAGCCCTGTTTCTGTTTGAACATTGTGTTGCAAACATGGAACTGCCAGTACTGTGCAGCTCAGTTAATGAGATTTTGACTCCTCTACCCATGAACCACTTCATGTTGTAAGCTTAAGAGTCCCTGGGCCAGCTCTTGTATTTTGGCATTACACTTTGGCACCTAATAGTCCTAATGGTTTTCCTCTGCTAAATAGTCAGCTAGCTGATCTAATGAGTATTTTTCAGTAAATAGAAGGAATTACTCTTTATTCAAAGACACTTCAGCAGGTACTATGATCTTTTCATCTGCAATAGACAGAAGAGAATGGAAAACAAGAAGCAGGTCAGACCCATGACCCACCTAGATCCGTACCTCATTTCTGAGAACGGGCAGTGTGCAGCACCTGGGGAGAGGAAACAGCATGCAGACCCTTGAAATACCCTTCCCATTAGCTTTGAAAAAGTATACTTTCGAAACACACTTTGAAGCTGCTTCTTGGCAGGTGTAAAAATCATTACACTAGAAAAAGGAGTAGTTTTTAATTTCTGGAAGAATTGGGTCTAGACCAAGTAGAACATATAGACACTTTCTAAGATAAACAGCAGTGTGATGTACTAACCAAGAGGGAAAACTGGTGCTTTGGAAACATCATTCCCAAGGAAAATGTCAGCAAACAAACCAGCAGCTAGTCAGGAAATTAATAGGGATTTGCTGGTGTTAACTAACTTGCACACGTGCATGCAGTGCATATCATAGACATACTTTTGCATATGTGAGGAAGCTGTGTGTGTGGCAGGTAACGAGCTGGTGCTGGTTTCTGTGTGGCAGGGAGTTTACCTCGGGGCCTTTGGTGAGCTAATGAAGGAGTTCCCTTGCTGTCTGACTGCCAAGGAGAAACAAGAGAGAGGGAAGGCAGGGGCAAGGCGGGCAACGAGAGGCCCAGCCTCTTCAGGAGGTCTGTGTGAAGAACACGCATTACACAACCAGA
The DNA here is from genome assembly GCA_009819775.1 of Phoenicopterus ruber ruber. Lineage (NCBI taxonomy): Eukaryota > Metazoa > Chordata > Aves > Phoenicopteriformes > Phoenicopteridae > Phoenicopterus > Phoenicopterus ruber. The sequence goes on from CM020246.1 coordinate 53,656,087, forward strand.
GGAAACACTTTGCTTCTTCACGGCTGGAAAGCCCAGGGCCACTCTGCCTGAGGGAACATCCCTCAGCCCAGCCCAACCTCGGCTCTTTGCAACCTCTCCACAGAGGATCTCCCGCACGGGTCAGCTGGGGACAGGGAGACACGGCACCTGAGGGAATCGGATGGTCCTGCCCGTGTTTTCTCCAGGACTCTTCTGTACAAGGGAAAAGGACCTTTGAGACCTTCCTTACTGTAAAAGCTCCAGCTGAGAAAGTTCGCTGGACCTACACCATCAGCTCCCTTCCCTAAAATCCCTGCTTTTGTTCGAAAGAACATATTTGGCTTGGCGCAAGCAAAGGTTCTCCGTCTTATCTAAACAGTGCATTAAGATCTTCCTGGCAAATGCCAGGCATGCACCGAAGCAAAAGGAAACAAATGCTTGTTTGTTCTTCACATGGGGGTTGGGTTTTTACTGCGGTTGGCAGGATGGGAACGTCATCGTGCTCAAGGCATCCACACGAGGGGTGGTCACGCTCCAGGAGCAGCACAAGTCTGCCTGTCCATGACATGTGTGCCACTGCAACTGCTGACAGTCATCCCTCTGACATCCGCCCCCGGGACAGTCGGGTTGTCATTATCTTCCCTCTGAAGGTGGGAAACCAAGGCTCAGAGTAAGAGCAGCAGTGTTTCTCCTTTTCTTGCCAGCTCAACCTGGACTCTGAAAGCCAGCCTGGGTCCACTTGCAGTGAATCAATAAAGTTTCTCCAAGAAGAAGTTCTCAGTAAAGGCCTTCAAGCAAGTCCTCGGGCAGATGAATCACGCTATGTGACACAGGAGATCCTGTCAGGGCTTTGCGAGGAAGACATGGGAGAAAACCACCCATGAGCTGACCGATTTCAAACGGACACGAGGAACTGACAGAGGGAGGATACCCCTCCTTGCCCCTAAATGGTGCCACTGCAACAGCATCTCTGGCCACAGCAGAAACAGAGGAAGGAAGAAAAGAAAAGATGCTACATCTGAAGAAATTAGCTTCATTAATTTCCCACATCAAAAAACCACATCTATTAAAAGAAGTTCAGCCCCGTTATCATGTTCAGAAGCAGCAGCAAGCTTGTGACAGTTCATCTCCAGTGCTCGTCTGGCTGCTTCATATGAAGCCAATCCAGAAATGCAGGTCCACATCAAGCACTGACACAACTCTACGGGATTCAGAGGCCTCCAGACACTGTCCTGCAAAACAGAGTTTCGAAGTGGTCTTGTCTTCATTCCTCCTGAAGCATCTTCAGAAACTAATGCCAAAAAGCTCCCTAGTTTGTTTTGTTTGTTTGTATTTTTTCCAGAGGTATCTGAAGGTTTTTTCCGGTGTGCATGAACTGGAGTACTGTGAGGATTTCTCCATGGGGTTAGAGCTGGCTTCCAGAGCGCTATACGGCACAATGAGGATTATGACTCCTAAGGCAAATTTACGGCACTGTCCATCTCCAGCTACTCCAGAATGATGGCGGGGAGAAAGTATCTCAGCAAGGAAGATGCGGGCATGCCTGAGAAGGGGACCACTGTCTCACACATGAATCCCACTTCTAAATAAAAGCAGGGTCCTGGACACAAAACCAGCATTCGCCTGTGGAGGCAAAGCTTCGGTCACCAGGTTTGGACAGCCATCCGAACGGCCTAGCTTTCTCTCGCAGCCCACGCAAGCTGTCTTGTGCAAGAGGAACATGCTGCTGCTGGGGATGAGGTGGGGAAAAGGAAAAGCTGTTGGGGATCACAGGAGGCTCTGTAACATCTGCTCCGTTTTACTCACGCAACTCTTGTCATGGTAGTGCCTTGGGACCCGGACAAGACTGGTGTCCCTCCATGCTACACACCACATAAACGTGTACAAAGAGAAAGTTTTTGGCCTTGGGCAGCTTGAAGTCTCTACTGGTGACGGACAGGAGGGACAAGAGACACACAGGGAAGGGAAACGTGTTGCCACATGGCCAGTGGCAGAACCGGGACCTTCCCAGGGCCTCCCAGGGGCTGGTAGGAATAGAGAACAGACCTATGTGTTTGCCCTTTTGACCAAAGGGAGTGAAAAAACACGTTTCCAGACAGCAAAATGTCATTTCTGCTCTACAGCTGAAACATTTTGGGGCTATCAGCTTAGAGTCACTGTCTGGTCCCACCTCAGACCCCTCCAGTGGTCTCCTCTGGGCTGAGGACCCCACCAATCCCAGGCCAAACGCGTCCTGGCATCATGGCTTTCCCGCAGCAGAGGATCCCTTGGAAAACAACCAAGCCACCTGAAAATTCACTTTCGCCCAGCAGCTTCTGCCAGACTTAAATGCAATCTGGGGCTTGGAAAACACGGCTTTACTTGTTTTAATTAAAACCAAATCCCTCCACCCAGACTTCCCCTCTCCGTCACTCTCGCTGTCTCTCTTTCCCCAACTGTCTGACGCATTTTAGCAGACATGTCATCAGACTCTGGTTCAAGGGAGGGGAACGGCCATCTAATACAACGTCTTGCATCAGTATCCCACCCTTCTCTGGGGGATGATGGACTTGGCAAGCAGGAGAAGGACTGCCGTCTAAGTGAAGGAATACACGTACGTGTCGGCGCGTATGTGTTTCAGTGGGAAAAGAGAGGGCGCATAAACGTAAAGCCCCAGCTTCATCCACCATTACTGGATCAGCCAACTGCTTCCCAAGCACCAACGGGTACTGATCTAAAAAAGACTGGCACGGGGATGAGATAACATGCTCCTTCCTGATAACATCACCAACAACAGCCAACTCTTTAAGTGAAAACAAACATATGAATCTCTAACGATGCCATAAATTGCACCACCTATAGAATAAACCTAAATGCATTAGGATTTTAAAATTAGGAGCGGAAACGTATGTTCCCCCGGCCTAAATGCATACAGCTTCCAGTCCGCCTGACTCCCTGTGCCTCCTCTGTCTATCAGGCTGGCTCCGCACTTCGGGGAGAGCCTTGCCAGCACTCGGAGACCCAGGTGGTACCCAGCTGTGTGAACATGGATGCTCAGGCCTAGACCCTTGGTGGGAAATCAAGGTAATTTGATACTGTCTTTCAATGACGACACAAGTGTTGAAATCTCTATGTGGTGCTCTCGCCAGGTAGCTCACGGGTGTTCAGCCTTTAAAAAAAGCCCAGTTGTTTATTTAGCTTTCTAACTGTGGCTTTAAGGGCTAATTTTAGACTCCTGCTTTTGAAAATGTATCTTGCCAACCTTACCACATGTAACTAAACACGTATTTTGCCATTTACCTTGTACTCAAGAATTTCATTTCAAAACACTGTTTTATTTTAAGACGTAGGAAACACCAATTTTTAGGCTACCCATTAATCATCAGAGAGTCATCAGTAAGGATTTAATCATTATAACAAATAATCCAAAGGCATATATGTCTAATTAAGCATATGTGCCTAACAGTTTCCCGTGAATGACATATGCATGTGCCTTGCAATTCAAGTAGATCCATGCATCTCACTGAAGCACGACCTGAGAGTTTAACTGGGGCCAAACTCATAGCAGGGCCAAACTGGCCCAGGACCAGAGACTTCAGTGGAATAACTGAACAGACCTCACCCTAGTTTCTTCCTCAAAAGAGTTCTGGGTTTACATGTTTACATTAACAAGGCATAGAGATATTTACCATTCCTCAGAGCTAATTCTATCCCAGTATAAAATAGTTGATGTAATTAGTGCACAGTGCCATTTTCTTCACTGAATTCCTTTTAAGCTGTTGCTACATCTACACAAGTTAAACAAGATATAGGTTGGACTGTAATGGGGTGATCTTCTAGCCTAAGTAAGGCTCAAATTCAGCGTACCACAAGCATCCTGGCAATTCCTTGCCTGTTTTGTCCAGCTGGCAGGTATTTTGGGGCAAGAAGAATCCCTTTCTAGATGTTTGACCACTGCCTAGCATTGCAGGACCCTGCATTCAGCAGAAGCTTCTGAATGCCACCTCTGCACTGACGGTGTATTTTACATTTTGCCTTCTTTACTCAAGTGGAGACCACTCAAGGTTTTCGTGAGAGCAACTTGGAAAACTGTTCCTTGTCCAGGAGTCATTTTGGATCAAAAGGGTTCAAGTGATTCACTGAACTGCCAAGCATTTTGAAGCTTACCCATCACTAAACATAATGAACTATAATAATACTGATTAGTAACTAATGCAGAGAAGACCGTGTGTCACTGCATTATGGACAGAGCACACAGCCTTTTGCCAAGCGTACAAGGATAGCTGGATGTCTGTGAAAGCCAAGAGCAGGCAGACTAGCCGGCCCTCTGCATTGGCATAAGGAGGCTAAGTTCACACATCAGCAAGTTTATGCTGCTTGCTAAATAGCTCAGCCAAGGACTTTGCAAACCAAAACACCAGGTACTGGCATCCTATGAAATGAAAAATTGGCGGGCATCAGGAATGAGAGGGTACGACGGTGGCAATGGGGGTGAGGCTGGTGCTTGCAAGATGACTGTCCCCTTGGCTTGATCCAAAGCTCACTGAAGGACTTTCCATGAAGACTGCAGGTGATTTTTTCATTTGCTTTAGTAGGAAAATTTGGAAGCAGCCCCAGAGTGAACGAGGATTTGCAGCACAGAAGCTTGATTATCATCTGCTTTACTGGTCAAGACCCAGGCATAGCAAGCAGGACTTCCAATCTGAAATCTCAGTTTGTGGAAAACAGAGAGTATAAAGAATGAATGAGAATTTATATAAAACACAGTCAAAAGAAACAGGACACCGGGAAGCAGGGTCTGTCACCTTGGAGACTCCTTTGAAAATCCCAGCCAACCTTTTATTCAGGATTAGAAATGCAGACTTCAACTAGCTATTGCTGGAACTAAGGCCAGGTCTTCAAACAGCTTTAGCAGTAGCTCTAGTACTGTACCTCTAAGTATTATAGGAAATACTAGATACAGCAGAGCAACACAGAAATTAAGCCTATGTAAGCCATGGCAAAAGAATCCACTGAGCTTGCTTCAAGGCTGCAATAAAACCAAGGCATGCTGCCTCTGACATTATAGCACTGGTCTAGCTGTGAGTGCAGTGCCTCTCCCCTTCCTTGATCCAGACGTTCATTTCAGTGTCCTGTGCCTCTGTTCATAGAATCATAGAATCATAGAATTGTTCTGGTTGGAAGAGACCTCCAAGATCATCGGGTTCAACCATTAACCTATCACTACCAAGTCCCCCACTAAATCATATCCCTTAGGGCCTCATCTAAACGCCTTTTGAATACCCCCAGAGATGGGGACTCCACCACCTCCCTGGGCAGCCTGTTCCAATGCCTGACAACCCTTTCGGTAAAGAAGTTTTTACGAATGTCCAATCTAAACCTCCCCTGGCGCAACTTGAGGCCATTTCCTCTTGTTTTGTTGTCTGTTACTAGGGAGAAGAGACCAACCCCCATTTCTCTACAACCTCCTTTCAGGTAGTTGTAGAGAGCAATAAGGTCTCCCCTCAGCCTCCTTTTCTCCAGGCTAAACATCCCCAGTTCCCTCAGCCGCTCCTCATAGGACTTGTGTTCCAGACCCTTCACCAGCCTCGTTGCCCGTCTCTGGACACGCTCCAGCACCTCAATGTCTTTCTTGTAGTGAGGGGCCCAAAACTGAACACAGTACTCGAGGTGCGGCCTCACCAGGGCCGAGTACAGGGGGACAATCACCTCCCTACTCCTGCTGGCCACACTATTTCTGATACAGGCCAGGATGCCGTTGGCCTTCTTGGCCACCTGGGCACACTGCTGGCTCATGTTCAGCCGGCCGTCAACCAACACCCCCAGGTCCTTTTCTGCCGGGCAGCTTTCCAGCCACTCCCCCCCAAGCCTGTAGCGTTGCCTGGGGTTGTTGTGACCCAAGTGCAGGACCCGGCACTTGGCCTTGTTGAACCTCATACAATTGGCCTCGGCCCATCGATCCAGCCTGTCCAGGTCCCGCTGTAGCGCCTGCCTGCCCTCCAGCAGATCAACACTCCCTCCCAACTTGGTGTCATCTGCAAACTTACTGAGGGTGCACTCGATCCCCTCGTCCAGATCATTGATAAAGATATTGAACAGAACTGGCCCCAGTACTGAGCCCTGGGGAACACCACTTGTGACCGGCCTCCAACCGGATTTAACTCCATTCACCACAACTCTTTGGGCCCGGCCATCCAGCCAGTTTCCTACCCAGCGCAGAGTATGCCCATCCAAGCCATGGGTAGCCAACTTCTCCAAGAGAATGCTGTGGGAGACGGTGTCAAAGGCTTTACTAAAGTCCAGGTACACAACGTCCACAGCCTTTCCCTCATCCACTAAGCGGGTCACCATGTCGTAGAAGGAGATCAGGTTGGTCAGACAGGACCTGCCTTTCATAAACCCGTGCTGACTGGGCCCGATCACCCAGTTGTCCCGTATGTGCCGCATGATGGCACTCAAGATGATCTGCTCCATAACCTTCCCAGGCACCGAGGTCAGGCTGACAGGCCTGTAGTTGCCCGGATCCTCCTTCCGGCCCTTCTTGTAGATGGGCGTCACATTTGCCAGCTTCCAGTCAACTGGGACCTCCCCAGTTAGCCAGGACTGCTGGTAAATGATGGAGAGTGGCTTGATGAGCACTTCTGCCAGCTCTTTCAGCACCCTTGGGTGGATCCCATCCGGCCCCATAGACTTGTGCGTGTCTAGGTGGCGTAGCAGGTCACTGACCATTTCCCCTTGGACTTCGGGGTTTACATTCTGCTCCCCATCCCTGTCTTCCTGCTCAGGGGGCTGGGTGCCCAGAGAGCAACTTCCCTTGCTGTTGAAGACTGAGGCAAAGAAGGCATTTAGCACCTCAGCCTTTTCCTCATCCCTTGACACTAAGTTTCCCTCCGCATCCAATAGAGGAGGGAGATTCTCCTTAGCCCCCTTTTTATCGTTAATGTATTTGTAGAAAGACTTTTTGTTGTCTTTTACGGCAGTAGCCAGACTAAGTTCTAATTGGGCTTTGGCCCTTCTAATTTTCTCCCTGCATGACCTCACAACATCCTTGTAGTCCTCCTGACTTGCCTGCCCCTTCCTCCAAAGGTGGTAGACTCTCTTTTTTTTCCTAAGTTGTTTCTCCTGTTGCAACAGGAGGAGGATGATCGTATAGAGCAGAAGACTTGGTCATCTGTAGTCCTCTGGTATCAGCAGATGCACAGTGCTGCAGTAAAGACAACAGCACAATTAATAACCGAAATGACGCCTGTAACTGAATACCATGACGGCAACGAGCATGCCATTGCGAAAATATTACTCATGTGCCAGGTAGATAATTACAGACATGCAGCAGTCTGGGAGAATTTTAAGCAGTTATGATAAGATAGTAGCACCAATATAGTTAACTGTGTCTCCACTAGCGGTTAAAAGGCTACTAAAGAAGAAATTGGGTTCTTTGACCTCTGGCATTCCAGATGTCTCTCAAGATTATCAGAATAGTCTCTTCCAGCCTTTAAACCTTTGTCTGACACTACAAATCTGCCATGCATAGTAGTTGCAAGTGTAAAGCTGAAGAATCCTTTTTCCTGTGTGAGACAAGCACCCTTTTCAACCAAAACGCATAGACATACGAAGTCAATATGACTTAAGCATGTGCCTGACAGTAAGTATGTCCTTAAGGGTCTTTCTAAGAGAGTCCTAAGCCTTTACTTAAGTGACCTGTGGTTTACTGACCACAGTAACACATAAAGGCAACAGGATTGCCCTATGCACCGAAAGCTGTTACAGCTGGATTTGAAAATCTTGTCCGCAAAAGACAAAGAGGCCCAGCACAGACCTGTCAGTGCAACCACACTGCTTATTTCAAGGCTTTCCCTTTGGAGATCGGGTTGGCTGAACCAATATAAAAGAGGAACAAAAAAAAGTAACGGGCAAAAGAGAAAATAGGAGGAAAAAGCAAAACAAAACAAAAAAAGAATAAGAGGTGAAAGAGAAAGAGAAACAATTAGGAAACAGTCAGATGCAGCCAAAGAAGGGTGTTGGCTTAGAAAAAGAAAACAGCTGAGGGAAGTGTATATGGTGCTGTGTCAGGAGGAAAAAAAAAAAAAAAAAGGCATAGGCTGGTTCTTGTTTCAGGAAATGAAAAGATTGAGGAGATATGAGTTCGGTTCCTGCTTCTTCCAGAAGCTGGACAAATTCATGGACCATGGTTAATGAGCGACTCAGATGTCTCATTACCCCTAAAGCAATTGTGACTTAGATGCTTAAGCATATGTAAGGATCTGTTCCCTCATTTCTCCCCCTGTAAGGAATGGGTACGGAGGGAAGTGGTGTTTTCACTCCAGAGGGATTTCAGGAAGATAAATGCCTGCCTGCCTAATGCACAGGCAGCTTTTACAGGTACTGAGTGACGGAGGGGCAGGTGGCGGGGACATACTACAAGGGGAAATCTGGTCACAAGCTACCATGACTTGGTATCTGTGATACTGACATAGGCATCGCCACCTGCACTACCATCAACAGCTAGCTGTGCAGATGCAGGCACAGAACAGGGCACAGTAGCCAGGCACCTCAGCACCCCCAAATGCAAACTGCTTAAATTTGTATCAGCACATTGAAACACATTCGTAACCACTGAAATATGCGGGGGTATCTTATGTTTGCTAAAGGACTCCTGTTCTCTTGGAGACTATTTTCTTTCACAGTTAATATCCACTTGGAGACTTTTAGTTCTGATGTAATCAAAACATTCATGAAGTTTATCAAAGAACAGCTTCAGCCTCTATCCAAGACATTGTCAGAAACTAGCAAGAACTTGCAAAGAAATCCCAGGGAAAAATGTTATACTCAAGCAGAACATATTTCTTACTCTTCTCATGTCATTTTTTAGGCAGGGTCTTCATTCAAAGCTGGTCTGTTTCTCATTGTTTCTGGGCTGCCCTGTGAGAATGCAAGGCCAGAGGACAACAGGACAGAAGATGGGCAGAAAAGGCTGAAGGCCACGCCATCGGGGTGGGTGGTGAGCACTCCACAGGGGACCACTGCTGGGCCTCCAAGAGGATCACCAGTAGCTGAAGTAGGTGGTGAGTAAGAGGCATTCCCAGACGTGCACTCTTTAGGCTGAAGTCTCATAGGTGTTTGAATTCCAGGTGCTGGTCCAGTCCAAACTGGTCAATTTTTTAAGTGGGACTTTTTAAAGTCTTCCTCAAGCAGATGCTGCTTTATGTTATTTTCTTTATTGTGCCCATCTGCTGAGGTGCATATTTCCTCCTTCCTAGCATTGACTCAAGCTCTCCCGTCAGCTGCTGTTTCGTTCCTGTTCCAGACTCAAGAGACTTGTGTTTCAGGTTCAGTGAAATGACCCTGAACAAATCATATTTTCTCTATTTTTTCCTCCAACTGTTTATCTATCTTTCCTTCAAGCTTCAAGCTTCATGTGCCAGATGACTGTCAGGAGAGTGTTACCAGGGCCCTGATGCTGACAGCACACAACTCACGCCAATAAGGTAAAAGTTGCTACCGGGAAGAGGTAACTCAGTCATAATCAGACTTCACAACACAACAGGTGTGCCATCCTAGTACCATTCCTCACCGGCGTCACTGCCTCTTTCTTTGGCACATCCCTTTAAAGGAGGGTGCTGAGAAAGAGCGCTTTCAGCTACCTTTCGGTTGAGCTTTGCTGCAGCTAAATTTCCTGATACTGAAGTGGCTTTGTTCCTCCTGGGGCTCCTCCAGTTTTGCAAGGATCCTGCAATCTTTAATTTAATTTTCCTTCTGCCTGACCTTAGATACTGACACTTGCAGTCTGGTCCCCCTAAGGAGTCAGTGAAAAGGATAAATTCCTTACTCTACACCACTGCCTGGAAGCATCTGTCTCCTCTGTTGACTGCAAGCCCCCCAAATCTGCCTAGCCCAGAGCACGACGGTGCAAATCCCTGCCCCTGGAGCGCAGGCCAACTCCGTTTTTTCCCTCAGCCGGATCCAGCACAGACACGGTTACATCGCCGCAGGAACAACTGCTTGCACCGCAGCTTGAGAAGCGGGCTCAGAGTCTGTGCAGAGCTTCTGGGTAAAGATTTAGTCCAGGAAGCTTCTGAGCCCTATGCCAATTACATGTAAAAGACATTCTCAAATTAACCGTGCAGGAGCATTTGGTGACATCAGTAAACTTAGCATCGAGTTTCTTGTGCCCGTTGCTCTTGGAGGTAGATTTGCCATCCATACTCACTATGAGGCCCAAGATATCCTTACTGTAAACATTAACTATGTCCTAAAACTTCACATCCTGGCACTGTAATTCTGATTTAAGATGTTGCTTCCTGAAGTCCACGTAGTTTGATGCAGCACATGAATCAAACAGCACAAACATGCTCCCATCACCATATTGTGATATAGTATCATTGCTTTTGCTGTCCACAAATTTTAATACATCTGACAAGCTTATGCTTAAATTTTCTTGGAAGAGAAATTGTTCTCAAATTCCAGGCTTTAATAACTTACTCCTTAGACTTAGCATTGAGGGTTAGATTGAATTTAGAGACATGTGACTATCAGCACAGAGGAAAAGAGTTTTGTCTGCTATGAGCTGCAATACTGAATGCAAAGACCTTTAGAAGTCAGGGGTTTATCTTCACTTCAGAGTTTGCTTATTGCAAGAAACACATTCATTTCTCTATAGCAAAGTTAGCTCCGAGCCTATAATAATGAGAGAGAAACAGGAACTACATAAAGTTTCAGTGGAGAGTCCAGAGCAAAGCTGCCTAAAAATCTGGAGTTCTTCAAAACAAGTGCTTAAAACAAATTGTTAAAAATCAAAGCTCAAACATGAAGGTTGGCTCCAAATCCAAACACCCCTGAAGTCCTGCAACTTTTCAACCCATGATGTGTTAGGGGGCGATCATCTCTCGCGACACTGTCAGTTTTTGAAAACAGGACCTGAGCATTTGTTCAGTCCTGCAGTTTAAAATACAGACTGGCCTTTATCCATCAAATGCACTGAAGCATGCTCACACCCTAGCGTGTCCTGCAGGGGCTTTTCTGAATCAGGACCAAGAAGCAACTTAGACCTCAATACGAATGAGACAGCTAATCTGTCTTGCAGATATTTTTTTTCCCCCCTCTCGTTGTCCCGTGCATTCCTAAAACTAACAGAAAAACAGTTGTGTGTGTATATAAGCAGCCTTGAATCAGTGCTGTTCTGCTGGGTTCTTATGTTACATTCTTTTGTGCTACATACAATTTCCACTAGGACATTTTGTCCCCCAGGCTTCATCAGCCAGTCTATTACATCCACCCCCCCCGCACCCCCGCCTCCCTCTGGTTGCATAACTTTAGCCAGGATGTTAAATTAACTCTCTTCCAGATGAGTTTGACATAATCTTATTTACTTTCATAGCGCATATGCCAGTATGCAAATACATTACTCAGCACTATCAACTCTGCACTTTCACCAAACTATTACTCTTTGTTTTTTTAATGATGGTTCACTAGATACCAGACAGGAACACTGCTGTGCCAAACAGCAGAATACTCATGTCTAGCAGGAGAAATCTGGTGACATTAGAAAACTAAGTCTGGCTGGCATTTGTAAAGGTTTACAGCCAAGCAAGGAAAACAACTCGTTTCCCACTTCAGTATCTCACTCCTGCTCCTTTAAAGACATCGGGTCGTGTTTTTATCTTCTGAGGGAAATCTCAACCAGCTTCTCCAGATCTCCAGGACATGGGTGGCCACAATGGTAAAGCCGTACAGATTGACTTTGCGTCTACCGGTGACATGATGTCTATGTTTAAACAGCTTTGCAGCTCCCAGGCGCAACCCCAGCTGCCTCCTAACTGTGTGGCAGGGCAAGACGGGGCTCACGCCTCGCTCCTTGTGCCCGTGTTTACCACGAGAAGGAAAGCCAGGGGCAGAAGCTGAAATAACAGCTAGATGACGAGGAGCCCCGTGTCCGCGTGCAGGTCCGTCCTGGGGTCAGGGGACACACATCACCCATGGTGGTGAGGTCGGTGCTTCGCAGCGCTGCTGCCCACACACGGGCAGCAACGCCCAACACCGATGTGCACGAGGAGGCAAAACCAGTCCCAAGCGTTTGTCTTGCAACAGAGGTAACGTCTGGGTGAAACCTGGGTGGGCTGCACTGTCAAAAACACGGGCTCATGACTGATTCCTGCGTCTACCTGAGGAGCTCAGGCTGATACAAACACCCAGCCACAACCAAGCTAAACGTGGACAGTAAGCAAACCCTCCCTCTAACGCAAGGCATAAGGCTTCGTAGCCCACTGTCGCAGTCCCGTCTTAGGTGAGGTAAAGAAATCACAAAAAATGCTGGAGAAACTGGATCAAAGGAGACTTTCTACAGTCTTGCTTTGTATCTGCTGTGGCCTACCATGGACTTTCATGGTGCAAAACTGCACTTGGAGCTACATTTTGTATTTGATCCCAACACAGCTAAATGCACAAATAGGCACAAAAAGAATTGAAAACAGCACTTCCAGACTGGAAAACAAAGGCACAGCAAGTAAACACGAGGAAGTGAGAAGTTCAGCTTAAATGCCAGAGAAGCATATTGTGTGAGTTGCCTTTCTTACTGCTGTGGTGGGTCTGGGGATGATCGTGGTCCTGCTGGGCTGCCCATCCTCTCGCAGAGGCTGATGTGCGCTCAGGGGTTGCTGACTGCTAGGGGAATCCAAAGCCCTGGGAACAAACTGAGGCACGAAGCAGAGGGCAGGTGTCCACAGGCTGCCTTCAGAGCTCCCTGGGCTCAGGCAGCTCTCTGGCTATGGAAGGGAAAAAAGCTCATGTTGCCCTTACTGCTTTTGCTAACACCTCAACATGGAACAGCAACATCTGTGAATAGAGACGCGGCTCTTTGACACAGTCAGAAACGCCATTCCAGCTATCCAGTAAATACTTTGATTTTAATAGGGCTCTGGCCTAACTAACCGTATCCTACACCAGGCTATTTATGGCAGAGTTAAAAATAACACAAGACCTTTCACCTGGAATTAGCATTTCTACTATTTTTAATTGTTAACAAACTTGGAACTACTAATTCATTGGTGCCGGAACTTGCTGTGTTTCTTCTTCAAGTAAGGGAAGTCTATTTTTTTTCTCTCTTTGTTTCATGTCTGATTACATTTAGCATGGATGTTTCTGATATACTCGCATGCCAAGAAAAAGTATTACTTTCTTTTATCCTTGAACAATCCAAACTCATATTTAACAACTGAAACTTGGCATGCTGATCAGTTGTCAATAAAGGCTACATATGCTTTGCCAGGGAAGTATATTTAACTAGGGCTGAACTATTTGTTCTTGAAAAATTATCAGATTTGTATGGTGGTGTCCTTTTCATCAAGTCAAGGGCCTTCATCTTGCGAACACCTATCCTGTGAATGACTTGAGAAAGCCAACTTAGTGTAAAAAACCAAACAAACTAACAAAAAGTGTGGTCTTACTCTATGCCAGTTACCCCAAATTGTTAATCTGGGTTAACATAATATCTCAGTGGGAAAGGAGTGAGAAATTTTTCAGATGTAACTGAAGCATAGCTGCAATGTCCCCAAGTACTGCAGCACATACAGACATAGGGAAGGGGGTTGATCACTTTCTCTAAGACAGCAAATATCCATAAAGAAGCTTTTGGGTGCCTTCTGTTAAGAGAACCAGGAAAAAAATGGTAAAGCAGAAAGCTTGGGGAAGGAAAGCAGAGACCATCTGTTTGGACAACTGCACTGTAATGGGCTAGAAATTCCAACTCAGCTATAGCAATTTCTGAAGGGCACTGTCAAGGCATTTAATTTAGCAGGATGCTTTATTTTCAAGGCTTATAATTAGATACAGTAGCAAACTAACAAAAAAGGGCAGTGCTTAAAACATGCTTCCACTGGGGAAATAGAAAACCAAATTCCAGCTTTCAAAGTCAGCCTTCGAGGGAAGGGAAGGGAAGGCAAGGCAAGGCAAGGCAAGGCAAGGCAAGGCAACCCAGGACAGACAGATCCTGTGGCTTTTGATTCTGCTCAGGACTCGCAGCTCCAGCCTGTTTCCAACCCAAAGCCAGCAGAAAATGTTGTCCTACTGGGGGTACACAACTGATACCCACAGAGTGCATCGCTAAGCCACAGCCCCTAGTAGGGCGGGGAGGTACCTGAGTACCATCATCCCCTTTTCAGAGGGAGGAATTGCTAGGCACAAGCACTTTGTAGGAAGTCACCCTGTGAAGCAAGGACAGAGCCCAGCTCAGGCTTCTGTTCCTCCAGACCTCATTACCGTTCAACTTACGCTCTACAGTTTTCTGTTGTCAGAAGACTCAGCTGTGAAGAAGCTCACACACGTGAACCGGACTCAAACACCACCTACTAGTCAAGATCTAGAAATTGTACGGTAAGGTCCACTCAGATTTCTTTGAAACTTAACACTTACTTATAATGTCATTTATTTTACATGCATTACTCAGTCCCCAATAAACATTAAGAAATTATTGTAGGGGAGCACCCACCGAAGTAATGTTTTTGTTTCTATATAGTCCCATGTACATAACCACCTCACACTCACTCTTGCACTGGTTACCCCATTGAAAACGTAAGGTGTGGAAACAAAATTTTACAAGCTTCACTCTGGCATCAGTTTTCACACACTGCCAATCCACGGAGAAAGCAGGGAGGTCTAGCACAGAACGGGGGTAAGATTGGCAGAACCTGCAGGATTCCTGCAGGCTGCAGGAGAGGAAGAGCAACTGCTCATACCCAGTTTTTCACTACCCTGTTTTCAGCAAAAAAATAGCACTACCATTGAAGTCAGTGTCAACTAGCCTGACCATCTTCTCTTACTAATTGGTACAGCTGCACTGATTTCAGATTATCTCAGCCAAAGATCTGCCAGGCAAAGCACCATCCCGTTCCCATCTCGTGTCTTTTGCTTAACCCCGTTCCTGTGGATTCCCTATACAGCTCCGAGAAAAAAACCAGAGAGTAAGGCTGTGAGATAGGACATTGATAATACCTTCCAAGACAGGATATGTGTGGGTGGAGAAAGAAGCTGACCTTCTTCACAGCCCATTTTTTAGCCTTTCTCTGCCACTATTGGAAGCTGGCATCTGAGTAAG
This sequence comes from Phoenicopterus ruber ruber, assembly GCA_009819775.1. NCBI lineage: Eukaryota > Metazoa > Chordata > Aves > Phoenicopteriformes > Phoenicopteridae > Phoenicopterus > Phoenicopterus ruber. The sequence goes on from CM020246.1 coordinate 53,671,130, forward strand.
CTGGCTCCCCCCCCCAAATGTCTCACTCCTGCGGTGAAGTCATAGGTCTGTGCTTATTCCATCGTCTATTGACACGGAGATGACTGTGACTCACGGATTCAACACTGTGACTTGACTGCTGCATGATATGCTGGAAACTTTTCCTTTTCTCCAGAATTTCAGTAAAAAGCACTTATTCGCATCATAGGTAGTATGTTCTTCATTGGCTATTTCACTCTTGTGTCTACTCACATTTAAAATTGCTCTAGGCAGTTCCATGCAATCACTTTCCTACAACAATAAAAGCTTGCTTCTTTTCCTCACAATAGTATCTCTAGCACAACACATCCTGGAACAATCAAGGTCTGGAAACGAGGTCTAAAGTAATAAGCTTACTAGAGGTTGGTAAATGACCACCTGTCTATCAAGCCATGGTAACATGGTGCACGTGGTCTTTAGTCTGCCTTCACCCTGAAAGGAAAAAAGAAAACACCCTCATGCAGACTTAGTTCAAGACCAGGTCAGACTAATAATGCAGATTGCGATAGATTGGCAGACATTTTGTAACTCACGACAGCGGTAAATGCTTGTGGGAGCTGGTCATCCCTGCGCAGCTGATGCAAAGGACCATACAGAGCTGCAGAGACTGGATGGCTTTCCCTCATGTGCTGCTCTCGCTTGTGCACCAGAGGTCTGAGACAAAGGGTTCACTGATGAAAAAACCCTCCAGCAGCACAGAGTCTGCTCCTGATGGCTAAATAAATGCTTTTTCTACTAGCAAACTTAACCCAAGTTTGGCATAAGCTAACAAAATAAGGTGAATTCGTTAGCACTGAACTGATCCAAGCCACATTTTAACCAAAACAGCAGCACTAATCATCCTCCATTCCCAAACAACATTACTAACCCAGCCCTTGCCTTAAATTGAAAACGAATAGTTAAATATTTCATTCATAGTCCTTACATTTTCTGTGTGACATGTTGAACTACTGAAGCTGCCTGCTCCAGGTGCTCCCAATGCACTGGGGCCTTGACCACTGCTAAGGATCTGGCCAGAAAACTAAACATTTGTCCTTCAAGGTCATGTTTTCAGTGTGTCTTAAGATGCTCCGCGTAACACTGTGGGGCACCAAAGTTAGACAGGTATCTTCCATATTCACATGGATGTGCAGAAGAGAGTCACAGATGGCTGAGGAGACCTTCTGTGAAACACTAGTGCTTAGGAGAGACACGAGTTGATGGCTGTGATACCAGCCTGGTGCTCCGCAGCCCTGGAAGGGCTGTGTGTCTATGATGTCCCTTTGACGGCAGCTGCCTTCAAGGCCGCAGTGATGAGCACACACAAAGCCGGCACACTAACTAGCAGTAACAAAACTGCTGTGATGGACACCTGCAGCAGCCAGAAGGCTGTGAATACCAACACCGAGGAGTGGGCTGGAACAATGCAAAGGATATAACACAGCAACAGAGGGAAACTGAGTCAAGAAAAGTTCAGAATGACTGCCTGGAGACACCTCCTCGTCACGTCATTTATTAGGCTAAAGGAAATTCTAGCAACCCACAGCTTTTGAGTCACTGTAAAGCAGACAGACCCAAGAACTGGGATGGGGAGGGAGCTCATGTGCACTAATGCATCTTCTTTATTCTGCAGTCTTTTTGCATGTCACGCTTCCGCCACAACCAAGAAGACAGCTGACCATGTAACGGTGCTGCAGGCTGCTCTTAAGATACACCACGTGCACCCTTCTGGATGCCTGAAACATACCGTGTCTGTCTTGGTAGCCATACTGTAAAATTTCTCCTGGCTTCCAAAAACTTGGGCACAGAGATGTTACCACTCATTTCCTGTGCACGGTAATCTGATTGCTGAGAGTCAAGCCAGTTTTTTCCAAAGGGAAGGAAATGTGAGTGAACTCAGTCAGCATTACTTGGCAGGGTACTTGTTAGAGCATCAGGGGCTCTGCCCGGCCCACGGCTTCCCCAGGCAGTCAAGGAGGTTCCTCTCACCCAAAGTATGACAGCTTTGAGATAAAAGAGGGGAAGCGCTTTCTTCAAGCAGGTATGTTTAGCTATCGAAAGAAGAGGAATCTAGAGAAAACTGGGGGGGCGGAGGGGGAGTAAGGAAAATGTGGACCTGGGACAAGCTGAGAGAGTGAAAACAATGTAAGTAATATATGCAAAGGAGAAGCAGTGCATAGGAGGGTCAGAGACACAAGGAAGTAGCCTGGAGAAAAAACTCACAGAGAAACTGCAAATATTGCGTGGAACAGATCTGCAATGATGAGGTTTAGCACAATTTGGCAGGACTTACCTACACAGGAAGGTCTCAAAGAAGGAGCTCTGGGATTACGTGAATCTCTTCTCCCTCTAGTATGAAATACACTGCGTACACCAACTTCCAAGAGATCTCTACCTACCAGCACCTCATGCCCGTTTAATAGATGGCAGCCAGAAACCGCAGTCTTTCAAAACCTTTCAAAGGACCTCTACCACCTGCCAGGTCTGACCTCCTGCCTCCGAGAGGCCCAGAGCTGCGCTACAAGCCTCCCACCCACCGCTTCCCACTTAGCCACATCACCTCTGCCCAGGCTTACAGTGATGGAGAACTGCCCGCGCACCACGGCAGGTCCAACAGCTGATTATCCATCTTCCAGAAAAGAAATCTGATTTCAACTCAGGTAGCTCTCGCTTCCAGGTGATGGGTCTTGCTAGGACCTCACCAAATGAATTAAGAGTCCATTATATTAAGAGATGTCTTCCTTTCCTTTACAGTCCAGTCACCTCGTAATATTTCCTTTGTTCATGACCAAAGCAGAGTGGGAGTTTCAGGATCTCACTGTATCTCTGTGACAAAATTGCGAGCATTCAGAGGAGGAGCCACGGGACTTACACGAACATCCTTTGTCATGGCCAAAGTTACAAAAAAATATGGAGCAGGACCAGTCCGTTTTTAGGTAATGAAAGATGGAGCCGCAGCTACACACACATGGATTTGGGCATAAAGAAGGTGTCACTGTCTGGTTGAGAAGCTTTTAGTCACAGCAAAATACGGCTTACCTTTTAAAATTACTTCTGGCACTGAAGACCAGAGCTGCCAGTATTGCGATACATCCTGCAGCACATGCAAACTCTTCTAGTCCCCAGCCTTAGCCCACCAGCCTCCTTAAACTCACCCTATGGTCTCCGGCCACAGAGGTGATTTAGTGCTTTAAATACGTTTCTAGGCTCACTCTTTCTCTCTCCCTCCCTCCCTCCGGAGACAGGTCTACACTCCTAATTCGGCTGGTAGGCTAGGTGCCCTCCACTGAGTCATTACTGCCTATTGTGTAAGACAATGGATTGTAAACCAATGTAGATTTTATCAATAGAAACACTCTTTGGCAATCAGACTTCTGAGGATAAAATCATAGATTCAGCTGACAATGAGTGTATCTTTGCTCATGGGATGCCAGCATCCAAAATTATTAACTGGTGTAAATACCCTACTATATCTTAATTACTTACGCATTTATTCATAGCCTTGGCTGCACTGGTTCTCGTAAGTACCATAACCGCGCTACAAAGAGTTTCGCTAACTTACTCAAGGAAACTTTAAAGGAGTTCAGAAACAAATACTTATTTTTTTAAGTTTAGCTGTATCATTCCCCCACAAATGGATGGTATTATGCCTCCCATTTAAAAGGGGGGAAAAAAAAAAAACCAAGTTGTGAAAACATTAATGTTGCAAAATCAGGCACACAACATTGTGTGCTAACAAACTGGATGTGCCAGAACTAAAGTTGCCCATGCCACCGTCTTTTGGCCCTTTTCTTGCATTACAAGATCACTAGCTACTTTCCAGAGCAGCTCTGCCTCACCGATTGCTCAAGGTAGATGTTGCTCAGTGGCAGACAGATTTAGCCCTAACCTAAATTCCACCTAGGGCTTCCCATTGGCTCGGCATCCCCAAAGGCCCAGAGCCTGCCAGTAGGAAACACTTGGCACAAAGACTTAGGTGGAATTTAGACCGGCTGAATCTGGAGCCTAATGAGCAGCTATTCCTTATTTTGTTTCTTCCTCATTGTGCAGAGTGTGGCCCCAGGCCTCAATTACTGCACGCTATTCAATCCCTGTTCAGAATGCAGCATTATTAATTTCCTCATGTTTCCTCATTACTGATTTCCTATGGCACTCCTCGTCCCCACATCTCGGTGCCCTGCAAACACAATGATGTGCTTCGTGGCAGCCTGTGAAGTGAGCAGTGGATCTCCTGTTCAGCAATGACTGCAGCTAAACTGTTCCGCTGGCGTGGGGCATCCATGGCAAGGGGCTTCCCAGGGCCGTTCACATCTTGCGTCACCAGCCGTCCGTGTGCCCTTACCGGGCAGGGTCCCGGCTGCGCCGCTGTCCGTGGCAAAGCTTCCCCGGAAGCGATGGTGCCACCAAAACTGGCCTTCAGCAATACCATCGGAGCATCATTATGTAGCGTCCATGTCAAAAATCTGAGAGTAGTTGCCATATTGCTCTCATTAAGAGAGCAAGGGACTGTTATCATAGAGTAATGGGCTCCTGCTGGTCCGTTCATGTTGAAGCAGAGCTGGAGGCATTTATGGAAACAATGTGGAAGCCTGGTATTTATTCTCAGAGCAGGCGGCATTGATCCTTTATCCCAGTGTTCTCCTACAATGTCTTTATTCCTGTTCAAATGAGGGGAATATTTATCTAATCATTTCCTCTGCTGGATGCTGGTGCAGGGAAACAACAGATGTTCTTGACTTCAGCATGGCAAATAGTTTAGAAAGACATCTTGGGTGAATCAGCTATCCAGGTCAGTTTATCCACAACATTGCGTGGGAGGAACCATGGAAAGATGGCAGAGGTGTTGTTTACTGTCCTGTGATTACCTAGCTCATTAGCACAAATTTAATTTCAAATACTTCTGGTTAAATTCAGGAGCACTTTACTGCTAAGCTCTCCCTTACTCTCTCCTCGTGCAAATTCAAATGCATTACGCGCTAGAAGCAGCTATCTCGTATTTTCTAGTTTTCCTATACCTTGGACCTTAATGTGTGTTTTGTTAGGAAGCACATTATCAGTTCAGATTACATTCCTTAGAAGCACCACTTTTACTGAAACAAAAGAAACTCAAGGAGAAAGGGCTTTTAAAATCCACCAGCAGTGAAAGCCGACTACTCCTTGGTGGGTGTTGAGCCCTACTTACGGATTTCTGCAGCACTAGAGCTTCCTTAGGAGAAAAATGTTGCCGGTTCTTGTATGTGTAAAAGAAATACCAAACAATGACGCAAGTGTGTCATCTTCCTGAGCCTGCAGGCAGGTCTGCCAAAGTCTCACTGCTGCCATCAGCTTCAGCAACCATGAGAAAACTGAAATGAGCGAGGACAGCTATTAACATCGCTCCATTTCAGAATTATGCAGATGAAAGAGGAACAAATGGATTTTATAACTGACACTGCTTGGGAACGTTCTGGGAAGCCAAATCTTTAGTAAGATGCTTCATTTTTATTAACAGAGATTATTAGTTAAATATTACTAAATAAAAGGTGAGGAAGACTGAAAAAGAAGAGCCTGACATGGGGAGGACAGGGGAGATGTCTTCCACATCGTTTTTCCACAGCGATCGAGGGGCCTGGGAGATGGCCAAAGAGTAAAACCCCTTCTTGCAGCAGAAAAGAGATTCTTCCAGGGAGACAGAGAAGTTAGAAGTATCTTCTCCTTTCCAGAGACTATTGGACAGCAGTGCCTTAAATATTTCACACAGCTAATAATGAGAGAATCTGGTCCCCGAGGAGGGTGCAGGAAGGCGAATTAATGGTAATCCCAGTGCCTGGCTGCTTCTTCAGAGCCAGCTCCACAGAGCAGCTTGGGCTTCTCACCCATGCATCTCCCTGCATCTTCCAGGATATACCAAATCTACCACCCGTCAATGGGGACCACCCTCTGGTTGGCTAACAGCTGGTAATTTTTCAAGATTTCTCTGTTTTTCTGCAACTCCTCCACTAGGTCTGGAAAAATACAATGAATCAGCCCCATGCATGCAAAAAATCACAAACAAATAAACAAGAATTCGTCCTCTGCTGTGTGCAAGTGTCCCCACGCTACATGCAGGACTTTGAAAAGGATGCTTATTGTGGAGTTCTTGTTTGCAGCAGTCCCACTGCGGGAGCCACTTACATAAGTCGTTGTTAAAGTTCAGGGAACATCTGAATTCAAAGATGGGGCAAACCCATTAAGCAAGGATACCTAAGCTTGGCAGAAAAGTATAAAGCTCTTTCTTCCCCAAAAACAACTCAAGGTATTTTGCCTCTTAGAGAAACACAACCACCCTTGGATTGCTTGAAAGCAGAAGAGCTGCAGCATGCAGGAGAAGCTGGGTGGTGCTAAATTGTGCAAGGGTGCTGGCCACCTCTGCCAGGGGCTGGTGAGGCTGAGTGAATGGTACTCGACAGGAGGATCATCACCTCTGGAAACAGATGCCTGAATCTCACATGGAGTTATCCCCCTGGGGGAAATTCAGGGGGAATCAACAGCCTGAACTCTTGTTGAGAATCGGACCCCTGAGGTTACGCCCTTCTTAGTTACAGGCTCTCGAGGAAGAAACACTGGGCTGATGCGGTGTAAGTACAGCGAAAGCCGTCATCAGGGCTCTCCCCCGCACGCAGACCCCTTTCCTCTGGGGTGTGAAAGCATGCTGGCTGCCCAGCAGAAAAAACAGCTCGTGGTCCAGAGACCTCCCGGCATCAGCACTGATAACAACCTCAGCAACACTGCTTCTTACAAGGGACCGAAAGATCGACAGCACGGACCTGTAACACCTCGCTACAGGGTGTTCGACCTCAACCAGCCCAAGGCTCTTGGACGGTGACCAACACGTATCGCTGGGTCTTTCTGACCTCCCTCATGTAGGAAAGTAAAATAACTATCAACAAGATAGAGTCGGGCTTTCAAAAAGCAGGGGAAAACAGATTTGACCGCAGGCACTGCTGACATTCTCAGCGTGAACGTTTATGATCCTAAGTCTGCATGTACCATCTGCGTATGTACGCACTTGCTACTGCTTGAAACCTGCCTGGAATTGCCCGCAATCCTCAGAAATGTGCCCTTTGCACTGTACTCATAATCCACAGGTATAACTGCCAACCAAATGGGGTTTTATTTCTGTTTAAAAAAAATAAAGTACGCCGTGCAAGACAAGGTAAATAAAACTTGAGCTCAGTTGCGTTTTATGAAGAGTACACAATACATGGTAGAAAACAGACCCCCAGAAGGCAGGTCTCCCTTGGTGGCTGTGGCTCTGGACTGTGTTACCTTGCTCGGTGTGCAGAGATCCCATGAGAGGAGGGTGAATCCTCAGCACCGCACCTCTCCAGAGCGCGCCTTGCACGGCAGGTGTGTGTGAGACCTCTCCCACTTTCCCCCACTCTCAGGGAAGTTGAGGTCAGTTAATTTGGGTTGCGTGGGTTGCTCCTCTCATGAACCTACCCACCTCCACCAGCAACCTTGTTAGGGCAAAACCCAGCACAGCACCAAGGATTATGGAATCTCTGCTTTTGATTTTAAGTAGCAACAAGGATGCTATTAGATATAACCCAGCATCACGGGTTTCTCCCCAGCTCTCCTTCTGTTGTTCTAAGCCAGCACTGGAGCAGGGGGCCTGGCAGCTCCTGGCCCTGTAGGCTATCTGCTGCAGCATGCTGAGAAGATAACAAAGCGCAATCCCGAAGATGCCAGGAAAGCATCTTGTTGTCTGACTCCAACTACGCCGTGACACAATCTTTCCTGAAGTCTGCAGTCCCTGATTCCATCAGCTGCTGTCGCAGACAACCAAATCAAAGGGGATAAGCTGCACATTGTGGTTCCTGAGAGGCAGTTCATTGAAAATCAAGTTCCAAACTTAGGCTTTAAAATAAACATATCAAGATAAACAGGTTGGTCTTTGTTTCAGGCACAATCAGCTCGCCTGTTTTTTTCTTGTTGTTGAAGTTCTTAATGTTTTTAATGTGGGATGCCGTTTCCTGACGACTGTCTGCTCCAAAAACCTGTGCTCTTTCGTCACCTTGGCTTTTTTTCTGTCTTTTGGCGTTTATACTCCCAGGTGATCAGTTTAGCACGGGCTCAGGCTAGCCACTAAGGCTTCCTCATGATCAGCCCTGTTAAGCAGTCATTTTACTCTGCCCCACGCTTGCAGTGAATTACCGCTTGGACTGCCCATTGGAAAGAGTTGTCAGCATCGGGTAATTATTCTTCTTTTCCCAAAATAGGGGAACAGCACCCACGGCAAGGCTAGGGCAACCCTGCTCTCGCAACAAGATGTGGTAGATGTGGAAGAAACCTCCTCCTTCTACCCAGGGAGGGAGAGAAACACACAGAGGCCACAGCAGTCCGGCACGGCGAGTGCTGCAGCAGGCTTCTTTCTGTCCAAGCACAGCATAATCTGGAAAAATGTCATTGCACGTCCCAAGGCAAGAGGGACACAAATTCTGTGCAACTTTCTATCTGAATTAGGCAATCCCTAAAGTCAGCTTTGAACAGCACAGAAACATGCTGTGTTCTGAGTTAGTGGAAGGAAAGTTTTAGAGAAAATTGGGAAATCTGGAGAAAACTGAGACTTGGAGGGATGGTCGGCTGGCGAGAGAAGGCGTATTAAAACAAATCTGTCTTAAGAAAACAACATTTAGGTTGTTACGTCGGCTGGGAAAGCATCAGCTGCGAGCAGTTGCAAATTTAATGCATTTAACTTCCACACTCAGGACCATTAAATCACATTCCCTTTCATTTAAGGGAAGAAAAGAAAACCTTTAGTCTTGTGCTTACTTAGTGAAAAAGAAAGTGTTGATCTGTATGCGGGACGTTCAGAAGCAGGTGGCGTTGAACTTATCAATGCCTGCAAACATACGCTTTTTTAAGCACGCTGCCAACATTTACACAATTCAAAATCCAGACTCAGATGTAACTGGGCCACATCTTTTTAACATGAATTTACACATACCTCGCACGCGTCTGTCTCAATTACCCAGAAACATTGTGACCAAGTCTATTTTAATGAAAGATTGTGCAAGCAACCTGTATTATTTCAGCCCGCGTTATTCAAGCCGCCTCTTCCTGGAACCGGCGAAGTTCTGCCATTTATTTCAAAGAGATCAGATCACTTATCTGCTTTTGAACCTTCCTTGTTCTCCTGTTTCTAATAAGGGATGTAATTTTAATTTTGATGTTGGCCTTGAGCAATTCTGAGCTTGAAATTTGGACCTGGAAAATACTGCATGGCTTAGGAGATCCATAAATTAACATTTACACCAACAGGAAACAAAACAAAAACAACCGATGGGGAAAAACTGTCCAGAGACCTGCACATTTCTCCATCGGGGAGTCTCCCCTGAGACTAAGCTAGAAGGGAGGTTTAGACCTAAACCCATTGCTGTTGGGTTCAGATGCTGAGTCCTAAAGCGGCTGTCAAAGAGGCTCAACTGAGAGCACAAGCCCTGGATAAAAGCCACAGCTGGGAAGCGGCGGCCACGCTGCGAGCGCGGCCGTCCGAGGCGGCTGTCACGCGGCAGACCACCAGCCCTGCACCTCCGGTGGGGAAGGTGCCTCCTGTCCCTCGACAAGAAGGCTTGGGGCATCCTCCCAGTAATTCACCAGCCTTCATCTCTCCACACTAATCCTTTTTGTACCGGTGGTTCCCGGCACATCTTCTGCCAAGGCACGGACTTTGTGCAGGAAAAAACCTACTTTCCAGTGCCAGAGTTATTAATAATTAACATTTGTAACACAAAACTGGTAAAACCAGTTTGCTAAAATAAAGCCGGGCATTTTATTATTATTTTAGGGTTTAATTTAGTCATCATCAGTTACTCGGGCTCATGTTTGCAAATTACGCAGGGTAGGGACTTCACCCTCCGCCCGCCCCGTCCCGCAGAGCGGCCGGCAGCGCCGGGGGCAGCGCGGCGGAGGGGCGGCCGGGCCGGGAGGCGCCTCCTGCGGGCGGCCGGACCGCAGGCCCCGCGCCGCCCGGGGGCGGGGGGGCACCGCCGGAGGGGGCGGCCGCGGGGGCCGCTGCGGCCGCCCGCCGGGTCTCCCCGCGGCCGGGGCGCGGCGCCGGCTCGCCATTGCCCTCTGGAGGAGCCGCGCCGCCGCGCCCGCGCCCCCGCTCGCTCCCGGCCCCGAGCCCGCTCCGTCCGTTGCGGTTTCTGCGGGCTTTTGTTTTCTTTTGGGGTTGTTCTTTCATTTCAATTTCTCCATTTTTTTTCCGGAAGACTCGCAGCACCGCACCCACAGCGCTGCACAACCCGCCCCGTCCCTTGGGGGGCGAAGGGGGGGTCCAGCCGGCCGCAGCCAGCCGCAGCCCCCTCCCTGCCTCCGGCCCCGCACCGCCGTCGCGGGGAGCCTCGACGCCGCCTGTCCCGCCGGCGGGCGGCTGCGCTGCTGCCCCCCCCCCCCCCCCCCGCCCCGGGACCGCCGCCTGCCGCTGCGCGGCCCCGGCCCCGCGCTGCTCCGCCGCCGTCCGCCGGGCACCGCGGCCGCTCGGCCCCGCCCCGCGTCGGTAGGCGCCCTGCGACGACGAGGCCCATTAGCCAAAAATAGCCCATTATCGGCACAAACCCCGCCGCGCGAACGGTCCCGCCGTCGGGGCGCGCTGCAGAAAGAGGAGGGAAAAAAAAAGGAAAAATAAAAAAAATTTAGAAAGGAAAAAAATAAAAATTAAGAGAAAACCATGTGAGGGAAAAAGCCGGCAGGGGCGAGGAGAGAAAATAGGAGCTAAGACGGGGACGGGCACCGCCGCTTCCGGGCCATTTCACTTCGTTTATCCCATTTCACTTTATTTTCGCTGGCGCGCCGGGGCGCCGCGGGGGCAGGGGAGCAGCGTCGGCCTCCAGCCCCACGCGCGCGCTGGCCCGACACGAGACCGTGACTCCCCAGCCAGCGGACACGCCCGCCGGGACACGCGGAGCGCGGTGCCGCAGCGGCGCCCTCCCCTCCCCCCACCGCCGCCGCCGCCGAAGGTGCGCGAGACCCCGCGGCGCGCGGGCATCCCCGACCTCCCTCCCCCTCCCACCCCACCCCCCGCGCTGGCGTCAGCGCCCAGCCTGCGTCACGCGGGGCGCGCGGCAGCAAGAGGCGCGCGGGCGGGGCGGGGCGCGGCGGGGCGGGGCGGGGGCGGGGCGGGAGCCCCCGCTCCCTCTTTACCCCAACCCCCCCGCCGCGCGCGCGCGCACCGCCCCCTCTCCCCACGTGTCAGTTTGTTTTCGCCGTCGTCCTGGCGACGGTGCGCGGGGCGGCGCGAGGTGAGGTTATAAGAAGGGCGGCGGCGGCGGGCGCCCGGCAGTGCCGAGCGGGGCGCGGCGGCGGCGGGCGGCGGCGGCAGAGCGCGGGCCGGCCCGGCCCCTCCCTCCCCACTGGCACCACCGCGCCCCGTCCGTCCCGCCCGGCTCCCCCATGGCTGCGGCTCCCTGGGAAGCACCTCGCGCCGCCACCCTGCCGGTGCCGGAGCCGCGTTGCCGGGCGGCGGCCGCCTCCCCGCGGCGCCGCTAGCGCCCCGCGTCCCGCTTACCTTCGTCGCCGGTAAAGCGCCGAGGAAGGGCGCTCCCGAGGCACCACCCCGGCGGCGCTGGGCCGGCTCTCCGCGGCTGGACGGCGCGTCCGTGCCACCCCTCCTCCCTCTCCTCCTCGGCGGCGCTCGGGACGACGGCGGCGGCAGCAGCTCGGCGTGACGCCCCGGCGCGGATGCGGTGGGTGCCGGGCGCGGCCCCCGGCCCGGCTCTCCCTCGCCCCCGCCGCCGCCGCCTGACGCCGCTGTGCTCTCCCCACCCGCAGGCAGCCCCCCGGCGAGTGCGAGATGGCGCTCAGCGGCACGCTCCTCCCCTCCATCGCCACCTTCGCGGCGGGCGCCGCGGGTCGCGAGAAAGCGGCGCGGCCCGCGGGCCCCGGCAACGTGAGTATCGGCGTCGCGGCGGCGCGGGCCGGCCGGGACGGGGACGGGGTGGGGGTGGCGGCAGGGGCCGGCCGGGGCGGGCGCGGCGCAGCGGCGGGCCGGGGGCTGAGCCGTGCCCGTCTCTCCGCAGCGGTGGCGGGAGGAGCTGTCGCAGCTGAAGCGGCCGCCGCCGGCGCTGGCGGCGCGGCCCGTGGAGGTGCCGCCGTCGGAGCTGGAGGCCGCCGCCGCCCTGGGGCCCCGCCGCGACGCTGAGGAGTTCAACGAGCTGCTGGACTTCGACTTCATCCTCTCCAACTCCCTCATGCACCAGGAGCCCGCCGCCGCCGTGGTGGTGGCCCCCGCCGCCGCCCCGGCCCCCACCGCCAGCCCCTGCCCCGCCGGGCCCTTCGCCTACCCGCTGCCCCGACCCGAACCCGCCGGTCTCCTCTACGGCGGCGGCGGCAGCCGCGACGGGGCCCCTGCTGCCGGCCCCGCCGCCCCCTTCAACCTAGCCGACATCACCGACGTGTCCCCCTCGGGAGGCTTCGTGGCGGAGCTCATGCGGCCCGACCTGGACCCGGTGTACCTGCCGGCGCCGGCGGCGCTGCCGCCCCTGGGCAGCCTGCAGGGCAAGTTCGTGGTGAAGGCCGTGGGCGAGTACAGCCACCCGGGGCTCAGCCCCAAGAGCGGCCCCCCAGCTGCTGCCCCGCCGCCTGGCACCGAGGGGCCCGGGGCCCCCTACAGCCCCCTGCCGCGGATGTGCCCCAAAATCAAGCAGGAGGCTGCCCCGCCGTGCACCCTGGCCCCACCCCCGCCGCCGCCACCACCGCATGGGAGCGGTCCCCGAGGAGCCCCCCAGCACGACTTCTCCCTGGGCCGCCCACTGCCTGCCCGGACTACGCCTTCACTGGGGCCGGAGGAGATGCTGAGCGGCAGAGACTGTCTCCCCACCACCCCGGGGCTGAGCCACCCACCGCTGCCACTGCCTCCGGGATACCCCCCGGCACCTGGTTACCCCACCTTCCTGCCCGAGCAGCTGCCGCCCGGCACGCTGCAGTACCAAGGTGAGTCCCCATGCTTCGGCAGCGGGCGCGCTGGGGTGCCAGCTTCGGCACTGGCCGCGGCGGTGCTCACTCCTCCCTGTCCACCTCCAGAGCTGATGCCGCCGGGGAGCTGCCTGCCTGAGGAGACCAAGCCCAAGAGGGGACGCCGGTCATGGCCTAGGAAAAGGACAGCCACACATACCTGTGACTATGCGGGCTGCGGCAAAACCTACACCAAGAGCTCTCATCTCAAGGCGCATCTGAGAACCCACACAGGTTAGTCCCAGTGTGGGGTCAGTGGGATGCCCCAGCCTGAGGGGCTGGGGTGAGCCCCTCAAACAGTGGAGAGGGAGGAGCACAGGAGGGGGGCTGAAAGTAGCAAGTTGTAACCCTTCTCTGCTGGGTTTCCGGGCTTTTTTTCCTCCCCCCTTGGCTACATGAAGTCCTGTGCAGTCTTGGCTTACTGGCTCAGCATTTTGCTTCATGGTTCGGAATGACTCAGATGTGGGAGCGGGTGGGTTTCTTGCCAAGGCAAATTTTGTTGCTCCTCTCTTGCTATGTGGCTAGCTAATTAGCAGGTAGTTGGAAGTCAGCTAGGATTTGTTACTCTGGATGGTGTTGGCCCACTTCTGAGAAGGGAGCAGACTTCTCTAAGATACTGCTTTCTTTGCCCGTGGTTAAATGCTTCGCACACGCACCCCTCTTGTCTTGGCTTGCTCTAGTGCAAGAGATCGTGCGCCTCTGCAAGCTGCTGTTCCCTTTCTGCGGAAACCGTGATGGGCCCCTTGCGAGTGGGGCTTTCAGCTGTGTCGGCAGCACTGACGGGGTGCCTCGCCTACGCGTGGGAGCACATCTTCCCCTGCATTAGCACCAGAGAGGCAGAGTTTAACGGTTGATTGGCTACTGCTAGAATTCGGATAAAATCTGCCAAAGTGTGTATCTGAGCCTGAGTTCAAACTTTAACCTTGCAGCTGAATGTGGTGTTGCAGTAACTGAGCTTGTGAAAGCAGGTACATCATGCGTGGTTTCACCAATACGGGCATTCCGTAACAGTGATTAAATAACCTGGGAATTTGCATAATTTAAATCCCTGGATTGTGAACTTGATTCAAAACTTTCTCCTGAAGAGGAGGCAGGAAAGGGAGAAGCTACCGGTAGAGCAGTAGTTAGGCTACATCTTCAGCTAATGAGGGGGTGGGGGGGAATCGGTTGAGTGAACAGTACTTCGTGTCTGCCCTGAGCCGGTCAGCACTGTCTCCAGCATGTGTAGGACCAGGAGTTTGCAACTCCCAGGGAAACTCATCTTGCTGTCAACAATGGTTTTGTTACAGTGAAGGCAGTGAGTTCTTAATCAGGCTGAGCTAATGAAAACAGTTTCCAGCTGTTTTTTAATTCTTGAGACCTACAATTATCTAAATACATTGTCTGCTGCGCTATTTCTGGTTGCTATTTGATTGTATAACATTAGCTGGCGAAAATACACTCTCATTATCTGAACCTGTGTGCTCTGAAGCCTTGTGTGAAAGACAAACAGTGGAAATGAGCATTTTAGTGAAGATTTCAGTGCCACCAGCATTTTATAGTACCTGTACATCTTGAAAAGGCAGTCTTACTCTGTTAGTCTTTGTAGCTTGCTTGCCACTGCTTGAAGAAGTTCATTGCAGTTTCTTTGACATCACCCTTTTTCTTATCCAGGACAATCTGTGTTAGTGCTTCTTGAAAGAAAGGTGTTAGAAGTGGTAGCCATGAAAAAAACCTAACTGACATGTTTTATTTTCTATTTTTTTAAAGGTGAGAAACCTTACCACTGTGACTGGGAAGGCTGCGGATGGAAGTTTGCCCGATCTGATGAACTTACTCGTCACTACAGAAAACACACAGGCCACCGCCCTTTCCAGTGCCAGCGGTGTGACAGAGCGTTTTCCAGGTCGGACCACCTCGCCTTACACATGAAGAGGCACTTTTAATTGGAAGCAGTGGATCTTTCCGCAACTGCCGTAGAGATTCAGTATTTACAGCACAAGGACTGTCTTCCGCAAGATGGGGAGAACACAGTTTAAGCACTACAGATAATCAAGGTGAAGTCTTCCAAAGAGTGGAAAAGAGGGATAACTGCATACAGACATTGCAACTTTTTTTATATATATATACATTTAAAAGAAAAGAGAACCAAAAACATTGGGGTCAATGACTGGATCTTCTATCATTCCATTTGTAAATCCAACTTGAATTATTTCCGGACTACAAAATGCCAAGGAGTGACTGGAAGTCACGGATATCAGGGTTAAACAGACTGTGTGTAGTTCGGAGGGTGGGGATATTACACAGGGAAATGACATTCCCTTAATTTTCTTTCAATGCAATATTAGATGTAAATGTCATCTTGTACTTTCCTTTTTTTTCCTTCTAAAAGCCATTACGATGTTAAAAGAGGAGGAAAAATTCAGGTACAGAATAATATTTTAAAAGCCTATTTCATGGTGCTTAGTGACTGTTGGTTCTAGAGGTACCAAAAACAGGAAGCCAAAGTTCTCAAACTGCTGCATATCTGACAAGGAAATATTTTTGTCTTCCGATCGCCGATTATGACCTAAATCAGGTAAATAAACCTGGTTTATCTTTTTTTAAAGAAAATAACTTTATGCAGACAGTCTGTAATGCACTGTGGTTTCGATGTGCAATAGTTTGTACAATGGTTTATTCCCAAATATGCCTTAAGCAGAACAAATGTTTTCTATATAGTTCTTTACATAATAAATATGTAATATAAATTTAAGGAAACTTCTATTTTGTATATTTGTAAACTACGAAGTAAAAATGAACATTTTGTTGGAATTTGTATTTTGCATATTCAAGTGGAAAATAAGTTTTAAATAAACCTATAATATTTTATTTGAATGGCTGCTCTAATTTTCTTCTGTACATGGGTATGTCCAAAGAAAGTCTATTAAGTATTTCTTAGTGGTTGAGTTTCCCAAGGCAAGGGGGGGTGGTGTGGCGAAGGCTTGTAGTCTCAAGGCTCTGAAATACAGGATTCTGTAAGTGCAGTGCTGATGTAACACATCTTTTTAGGGGGAAAAGGTGTCTTGAAAGCTTTTACTCTGAGTATCAAATCTCCACTTAGCTCACCTGCATGATGAAACTATAATTTACCATTTTTAAGGTAACTCAGTTTGAATTATTTGTTAGAGGAAATACATCTGTTGGGGACATGAGACTTTGCATATTCAAAGATAACTTCTAGAATTTTTTTTGTAGTGGTCCTTTCAGCATGAAAAATTTTCTAGCTTAGTTTTCTTGGGCTTCTCAGATAAGCTGGTGTAACCACTTTCACGTGAATGAGGGAAAAATGAACTGAGTAATGTCGCAAAGAATAAACTTGACTCCAGGAATAAAGAGTGGGTGCCTAAACACCTTTCAACAATAAACTACATGGAGTTTGCTTTGAAGCCTGCTCTGTCCTGGGAATTCAGTAATTCGGCAGCATGTGAAGAGCCAAGATTGCTGTAGGAACCCTGGTATGCAAACATGACTTGGGAAGGCTGACCACGCAGAGCCTACAAACCGCGTGGCTGTACGCTCAAGACGTGTTGCTGGAAGGTCCCCGGCGCGCTCGCTCTGCTGCAGTGAAATGCAGCGAGCCTGCCGCATGCCTCAGGTTGTTACCATTTGTGTTGTAGTTGTCCCTAGGGACCTCGCTGCTCTAGTTTCTTTACAAATGTGTAGCAATAAGATGATTTCAACATGAATGCTCGATGAATAGGACCTGTTTTGCTCACTGCTCCTTGTAAAGGGAAGAAAGAAATGATCCCTCTTCCACTGGTTTAAAATGTCAGCCAGCTAGGAATTTGGATATATGTAACCTTCAATAAAGCTGAGCATGGAAAAATTCCAGGCAAGAGCCATTCATGTTTTTGCAGTAGTTAAGAGTGGCAATATCAATGTCTTGTTCCCAAATGTGCCTTAGGAATGCTATTAAATTTCACATTTTGATGTGTTCTTTTTGTGGTGACTGGTGCCATTTCTTTCTAAGTCTGTGGAAGTAACATAATGATGCAGAAAATATTTCTCACCCCTTATCTCCTAGGCATGCTTTGTTCAACTGAAAGCTATCTTTGTTGGTTTGGTTTATAGGTAACACGGGGAGTAGGGAATGTCTTGTTTGGTTTGCAAATAGCAAGTATTTAAAGCTAAATTAAAGTTATGAGTCATCCCTTAGCTGAAGATTTTTTCATGTGAAAACTTTTTACAATTAAACCGGCCATTTTTTAGCTCCTCTGTTGCTCTGCCTGTGGATTCTGGATGAGAGATCCAAGGTCAGCATTGCAGCTGGCACGAACTGCGCGCCTGAAGTGTGTTGTCCCCTCTCGATAACGCTGGAGCACTCTTGGGTAGCTGCAGGATTTGGAACTTTTTACATCTGTGCAACGTCTACATCCTAACACATCTGTAAGTACTGAAATCTGAAGATTTCATCTGAGAAACTTGTTTCTTTTGCTTTTCAAGTGTTCAGTCATTATGCAGCCTTAAGACTTTTATAAGATGCTCTAGCATTTAGTAATGCGTTATCGGCTTCAGCCAACTTCAGTTCCTGCTTGATGGTTTTATAGACCCTAGGCTTATAGTTGCACGAACAATGGCATTCTTGAAACAGGGCTTTGTTCTCTTCTCCCACTTGATTTTTTTTTTTTTTTTTCTTTTTTCCTGATGCTATCCAAGCTGTCTTCATGTATGACTTTCTTTCCAGACCAAAACAGGCATGTTTGTAGCTTGGTATTTAAAAAGAAATGCTGCTGTTCCTTTAACCATTTCCAAAATGCTACTCCTATACTTTTGGGACAGGAGCCAACACTCGATTTTTGCCATACAGCATGCAGCCCATGAGAGGCAGTCCTTGTTCTTAAGGAGGTCTCGGGGGGGGGGGGGGGGGGGAATACTGAAATGCGCAGTTGCACCAGTTGTGCTCTGGTAAGTTAGGTAGAGCTAGAAGCAGCACATGGTGTTTGCCACCTGTTTCATTGTGTCTAGCGTCCTGGAGTTGCACTTAGGAGCAAGATTGTACACGGATGCAAGTGGAAGAACGCATGTATCAAAAAGCACATCTTGTAAAACATATGTAAAACACCAAGCAATCGTGTAAGGGTGTCTTGAAAAACGAGATTTGTTTAGCGTTACTAAAGCTATGTTGATGTGATATTTTGCTCAGGCTGGGGCATCTAAAAACAGGGTTTGAGGTTATTAGGGGTGGCCTGCCTGACATGGGGCGAGCACCGCCAGAGCTGCCCCAGAGCACTGTTTTAGCTACTGAAGGGAAAAGCTACCGTGGCAGAGAATGTCTCTGCAGTCAAACTACAGCCATCCTTAATCCTGCTCACCCCTCGCCCAAATCTCTCTCGAGCACGCTTAACATGTGAAGATGGAGCTGTTTAAAACAAGATGGCACATGTCTGCCTACCAAGTGCCAAGTATTCAAAAGTAGCATCAGAATAAAAATCTTCTCAGAGCCGCAGCGCTTCTGTGCACTTGTCAGCTGCACACCGCAGGCTGGAAGTTTGCACGCTGCGGACTTGGTTGTCGATTGTAATCCAGTACAAATGCCTTCAGCTTTCCCCTGTCACATGAAGGTGTACTTGCAAGGGAGCTGCTCTTCCCCCGTGGAGCTTACCAGATCCTGCCACTGCTGAAGTCAATTGCGAATCTCACAAGGATTTATATTAAGCTGATATGAATCAGTGAATTTCATTCTCCTCCTCTTTAATAAGGGGAGATCAGAGACTTCTGCGGTTAATCACCCCGAGTGCTAACGGTTCAACCGAATTAGTTTACACAGGTTTCCTATGGGAGTGTGCTAGACGTTAGAGCTACCCTGCTTCCACTGAAGTCCCTGGCAAACACTTTAACGGCATTTGAGTGCAAGAATTTCCAAATTAACCCAGTTGCAAACTGTGTTCCTCCCTGGGCTTTCCTCCTTCCTGAGTGCAGTTGGGTTGTGTGCTCTAAGGCAGCAGGAGAATAGGAACGGGTTGCAAATGTGGACGGACAGACCAGTAGTTACACCACAGGGCTCTGGGGAGGGTCTGGATGTGGTAGGAGTGCCGGATGGAGGAAGTACACCCAAGGTATGGGGAGCAGAACTCACATGGAGAGGGGGAAGAGGAACACCACTGCCACAACTGCTGCTGCATGTTGACTTGCACTTGCCAGGAGAGCTCCCCGGATTAAATAGCTGGGTGTAGGCTCAATGGAGATATCTTTGGAGACCCAGGAGATGAGTATGTACATAAAAGAGGGGAAAGCCCATCATTCACTGAAATTTAATTGAGGTCACATTGGCTTGGAGCCACAGGGTAACACACCCACATTCCCCTGTCTGCCATACACCTGGATGACTCACGTTTCGTCTGCCCTTTGCTCCTGCTGTGACTTACCAGGGGATGTTTTCACTACTGCTGAGGGAATTGCCACCAAGTGCAGAAGTCATCTCTGCGGCATGGAAGTGAGGGGTGGTGGTGTTTCCGCAGCCTTGTTCTCCACCCTGGCTGCATATAGGTATCAGCTAGTCTCCTTTTCACCTTCGGATGCTCACCTGTGAGCCCTCAAGGCTAGAACCTTAATGGTATGAAAGACAGCAGGGGAGAAAGTGGCTTGTGCTTTAACAAACATGCATCAACAATAGTGTGGCCAGCAGGACTAGGGAACTGATCGTCCCCCTGCACTTGGCACTGGTGAGGCCGCACCTCGAGTACTGTGTTCAGTTTTGGGTCCCTCACTACAAGACAGACATTGAGGTGCTGGAGTGTGTCCAGAGAAGGGCAACAAAGCTGGTGAAGGGTCTAGAGCACAAGTCCTATGAGGAGCAGCTGAGGGAACTGGGGATGTTTAGCCTGGAGCAAAGGAGGCTGAGGGGAGACCTTCTCGCTCTCTACAACTACCTGAAAGGAGGTTGTAGCGAGGTGGGTGTCGGTCTCTTCTCCCAAGTAAGAGGCGACAGGACAAGAGGAAACGGCCTCAAGTTGCACGAGGGGAGGTTTAGACTGGATATTAGGAAACATTTCTTGACCGAAAGGGTTGTCAAGTGTTGGAACAGGCTGCCCAGGGAAGTGGTTGAGTCACCATCCCTGGAGATATTTAAAAGACGTGTAGATGTGACGCTTAGGGACATGGTTTTGTGGTGGACTTGGCAGTGCTCGGTTAATGATTGGACTTGATGATCTTGAAGGTCTTTTCCAACCTAAATGATTCTGTGATTCTAATGTTTATTATATATTTAGAGCATGTGTGCCCAAAGTTCTGCAGAAGACAAGTGGCTTTAGTAGCTGCTCACAAGAGGTATTAGGCAGCTGGACCTTTTCCTTTCTGTGATGCTTTCCAGACTCTTGGAGCTGTGACTCCTTTTGTAGCTGAGATGGTGATTTTCACATGCACCTAGTCAGCTTGGAGTCAGCCTTGTGACATGCTTATTATCAAGAAGTTTTAGGGAACACAGCAAGCTCCTCTCACTCTGAAGCTTGGGTGAGCAGAAGGGTAATCATGTGCTGCTATCACCACAGCCATCTTGCTGCAACTCTGAAAAGTTTTGCATGGTTTTGCTTTGGGTACAGCACGCTTGTTTATCAAGCACAAGCTAAGGCTTGCTAAAATCTTGCCATTCAAGTTCTTCGCTATTAAACTTCCAGGCTTTATTCAGCAAAATGATCCAGCTTCCCTGTATTGGTTGGCTGAAGACCCTTAATTTTAGAAACACATATCCCACAGTTATTCAGAATGATTTCCCCACTGCCACAGCATTTAGAAATGATCTGATGGGCAACGTTGCACCACAAGCACGCACAGGTTTATTTACTGGGAGCCCCCTCAGTGGTGTTCAATGTCTGTTGCGCACGTCCTAGTGTCGATGCCTTCATGGTTGGCAGGAGCAGAGCGTCAGGTCTTTGTCCTCCCACCCCTAGAAAGGCATGGGAAGGCTATCCGATTTTGCTGGCCTGAGGAAGCGGGCTTGCAGTTGCCACATGGAAAAACTTGCCTCCCCAGGCTTTTGCCACTGGCCTCCCTGAGTCCACCACGTGCTTCCTGCCGTTTAGAAATACTGCTGAGAGGGCTTTGCTCACATGTACGAAAAACTGTTTTATCGGGGTTCTTACATGAGTTTAATTTGCACATCGGGCCTCTGGGAGGGTGCCACAACATCAGCGCCGTTTGATGTCCAGATCTCAGCAGGAGTCTTCCAGGGATCTCCTGGGGGCTTAGCGTCCATCATAATTATGTTCCTCATTTTTGATAAAAAAGAATATTGTGTGTTAATATGTTGATAAACAACTAGGGGCAACATTGACGGTGATTACTGAAGCATGTTGGAATTTACTTTCTAAGCTGTGGATGAGGTTTTATTCTGTGTTTAGGTGCCAAACATACTGAGTCAATAATGCTGTTGGCTACTCAAGGAGACTACCCAAAGGGATGCATTTGTCTGTGCACTGGGATGTACTAGGTTTGGCTGTCCTTTCTCCGTTCCTGCATCACACTATTTCAGCAACAGGCTCCCCTGCCTGACAAGGGATGGCTGAATTTGTTGGCCGTGCAACAGATTATTTGTATTTCAAAATATCAAAAAGCTTTCCAGCGGAAAGCAAAATATTTCACTGCTTTCAGCCTTCCTGCCTCCCCAGTAACTGTTCGTGCTCTCTTCAGCCTTAGAGAATATTATAATGCCGCTGTCACCTGTGCAAGATGTTTGACTACCTTCCTTCTGTAAACACTTTCTAACCAGCATTTGCTTTGACGAAGTTCCCATGTTCACAATGTAAAACTTACTGGCAAGGCTTCATATGCAAAGAGACCAACTTGTTATGGTTGGGGCAACTGGGTTTCCTTTAGCTCTGCTGTGGAGGAGCAGAGGAGCACAGGGCAGAGCGGTGGCCAGTTTAGTCCAGCCACCGGTATTCTGCCTCAGCCACTGGCCCTAAACCTAACTGTAAGGCACAAGTAGCACTGTGATGGGCATCTCTGGGGTGATCCCACCTCGCTCTCCCTGGAAAACTCCTTTCCAAGCCCTGATGATTACAGGTTTGTTCAAGCTCAGAAGCTTGACGAACACAGATGCCTTTCTAACCTGTGTTTATTTTATGCTGTAGCTCTACAGATTCCACTTACTCAGTAAATATTTGATCCTCTTTGGTGCCTTCCTGAGCTTCTGGCTTCAGAGAGACCTTGTGGCAAGGAGTTCCGCGGTTAATTATGAACTAGCCTAAAAATAGAGGTGGGGGAAGAAGAGAAGAAAGTATTTCCTTTCTGTAGTTTCCGAGGCTGCTGCCTTCCAGATTCCTGCCGTTTCCTCTTTCCTACATGCTGCAGAGAAGGGAAGGATCTAACCTTCTGCTCTAAATCAGCCTTGATTTTGTTGTTTACTGCCAAAGGCTGGAAAGAGTCAACTTCAGTTGTATTTTTTTAATGAATTTGGGAAGAGAAAGTAAATATGAGCTTTTTACATATGTGCATTTTTACATATGGATGAGTTCATCTAGTCTACTGTACACTAGAAGAAAGCCAGGAGAATTTAGCATAATACGATATTTCAGTCAATATTTGAAAGATATTTTGGCTTACTATTTTTTTAATCACTGGAACATCTGAGAAGCCCTCACCCGTCAATGATTTTTGTTTAAGGATGGGTGTTTCTTCACATTTTATTCAAAACAGAAAACCCCCTAATTTTCAGAATTCTCTTTGGATTCATGAATCTTAGCAAGCTGTAACACTGTTGGTTAAAACGTTTTCCACTTCATGTACCCAAACATCCACATGGGTTGGAATTACTCATTATTTATTTGTACACATTTATTACTAAGGCATTGTTAATAATTGTTGGGTTGCATATTTGCTATTGTTACGTTTATTGTTACATGGAAAGGGAAACTGACCACAGCAGTGTTTATTGATCCAAATATAACCTTTCTGAGATTAACTCCAGCTTTTTCTCTTTGATTAAACTTTCAAAACCCTTTTTCTGCACATCTTTCCCTGTTGATGTGTCCCAGGTTTTGAAGAGCAAGTGTCAAAAAAACAGTGTCCCTTTGTACTGGGTACTGAAATTCATTCCAGGTGAGAGAATTCACTTTCTAAGAAGTGATCAAGGTGTATCTTAGCTGTCTGGGAATCCGACTGCTTTGTTAGCAAACCAAATTCAGATGCTTACAGGTAAATCCCCTTGGTGAGATGAGGTTAGGGTTTATGCTGATTTGGGGTTACGCAAATGAACCGCATAGGCAAATTCAAAGCGTTATAAAAATAGGTAGGACTTTGAAAAAGCTTAAGATCTGAATCTTGAGGGTCCAAAACTGGAAGCCGTGTGTGAACGAAGTGAAGGGGGGCGGGGGGGAGGCGAGGGGAGGTATGGGAGAATACAGAGCAGAGGAACAATTTAAGTATTGCCCAAACCACTAGGTAAGTCAGAGGTTTTCTCTGACTGGCTTCTCCCAGCATTTTATTTTGTGCTAAACATAAGGTGCCAGAGTTTACATTTAATAACTCTGCCCAAGTTAGTAATTTAAATAAATATTGACTGTCCATGAATGCACCCCACTAGGGAGCACAGCAGCACAAGACAGAAATCTCTTCGTCTGCAGATGTACATGATACATAAAACTTGATATATGAATTTCCTCCAGCCCAGGGATGTCACACTGCAGATTTTTCAGTCTTTCACTGCCTGCTGCTTTGCACTGGCTGGCTACTGGGAGCAAGGTGACAGCAGAAAGACAAACCTCCCAAGATGAATGCAGCGACGCTGCGCCGGTGCTCCTGTGTCGCTTTTCCCAGGCAGGACTAACAGTGAGCACCCAGCAAGATGCTTGTGGCTGGAGGCACGCAGGGCTCTGGGTGCGCTCCGCTGCTGTCTGCACATCTCCTGAGACAGGGACGTGAAAGCAGGAGAGAGGTTAGTCGGGGGAGAATTTGTAGGCAGCCGAAATGGCTCAGCAATGCTAGAGGGAATAATAGAGCGACAGCTGTTCTGATTTCCTCCCCCTTCATATATAAATGAATCAAAACCAGAGCTGTTTTGAGCTGGAGCAGAGGATAATTCTTTGAAGTACACTAGGTCTGCTGTTGTTCCAGCTCTCTTCTCTTTACTCTTTCTTTCTTTTCCTTCTTTTCTTCCTTTCTTCCTTTCTTTCCTTTCTTTTCTTTCTTCCTTCCTTTCTTTCATTTCTTTCTTTCTTTTTTCTTTTTCTTTTCTTTCTCCCTTTCTTTTCTTTCTTCCTTTTCTTTCTTCCTTTTTTCCTTCCTTTAATTTCTTTCTTTCTTTCTTTTTCTTTCTTTCTTTCTTTCTTTCTTTCTTTCTTTCTTTCTTTCTTTCTTTCTTTCTTTCTTTTCTTTCATCTTTTCTTTCCTTCCTCTCTTCCTCTCTTCCTCTCTCCCCCTCTTCCTCCCCCACCCCACGGCACCCCATGCTTTGCAATGACAGCATTTAACCGTACCAGTTTAGCGCAAGGGAATTTGCAATTGTGCTGTGGAGCCAAGCTAATAGTTTTGTTTGGGAGACGGAGCTCTCACTTTGTGGCTGGGTGCTGCTCACGAAGATCCAGCCGTTGGAGTCTCGGGGCTTAAGTGAAATGACAAAACACATTGCTGGACAGGGGAATTGAGATGAAAGGCTCAAAAACGTGACAAGAGGAATCAGAAACCAAGTGGCAAGGGTGCCTCACTCAGCAGCTTGGCAGGTGCTCTCCATGTCTATTGGATGCAGTGAGAAAGCAAGCCACACATCACCATTCAAGCCCCTGTAAGGCTTCATCTTACTTCCTTTGTTGCAATGAAGAAAACATGTAACGTGGACAGGATTTTCAACTTGGGGTGTGTGTGAAAGCTCAATTTTTTCTCCAAATTCAAATGACATAAAAGTTCACGAGGTTCCCAGCGCTCCAGATCCTCATTATTTAGTATGCACAAACAAGTTCTCAGGTGATGAGGATTCACAGCAGCAGCAGGAAGGAGAGACTGGAGAATGCAAATAAAGATGTGCCCACCTTGTGATTCTTGAGGGCGAGAGAAGGAGCGAGTCCAAATGAGCAGTGGGTCCCATGTCAGAAAGAGGCAGTGGTGAGCTTTTGTTTTTTTAAAATGAGGACTGTGTAGAAAACTCCAGGCAGGTTTTTTTGTTTGGTTGGTCGGTTAGTTTAGGTTTAGTTGTTGGGTTTTTTTTTTTTCCCCCATACTCCGTTGCAGATGTCTGGTTGTGCTCTGTGTTTTTATTTATTTATAGGCATTTCTATGGCACTCATCACCATAGTATCTGGGCAAATCTTCTTTCCTTTCTTGTATCATGTAATTAAATCTATACAAAATACATATGTTCTTGGCAGAGAAAAAAAAAAAAGTTAAGCTCTGCTTTTGGAAGGGATTTGTGCCCTGCAATTAAACACTGCTTTTGCAATGCTGTATCTTTCCACGTACACGTGAGCAGGGAAATACAGAGTCTCGTTAAGGCTGTACGCTCACGCAGCCGCTACCCTGGTGCGCGGGGCCACGGCACCTGACTCACAGCCTGGTGCGTGGGTGGCAGGGGCAGCAGCAGGGAAGCGGGCACTTTTGGGATCGTTGGATTTGACACCTGACTGGAGACCCTGAGGCATGCTTCTGCCTTCCTCACTCATCCAGGCGCCGCCTGCATAACTAGCAGTAGGCTGAAAGGGCACTAACACACACACACAGAGAAATCCTAAATGGGAAGTACGGAGTCCCCATGAGACTCTTTTCGAAAGGGTACGTTGCTATTTTTATTATATTTGCTTGGCCAGGGCACCTGGAAAGGCCAGCACATCCCTTCAGCCCAGGGTTTGCAGGAGGAGAAGCAGCAAGCGCTGGGGAGAAGCTGGAACTTTCTGAGGAGCCAGAGCTGGGACTAGTCACCGCCCCTCCATGTGTGACCCGTGTCCCACCCTCTAAAGGAAAGTGATTGTATCCTCCTCTGTGGAGTATTTCACAGTGAAATGTCCTTCTGGTATCTGGTGCGATGGTTGTGGGTGTCCTGCAGAGCTGACCTGAAGGACTGTGAGGACAAGCTGACGACAGGTCAAGCACAGACAGATTTGCGCTGGAAGTTGGAGCAAAGGTGTGCCAGTGGCACCAGTCAGCTCTCTCCCAGCGGGACCCTGAATTCGACAGGGCTCAGGCCAGCACAGATGCCTTCCACAGCACCAGGTGAGGGAAACTCTGCTTTCGTATAAACACACAAACAGAGCTGAGCAGGCTGTGCACCAGCTAAGGTGAGGGTCCTGCAGGTGCTCCCTGGCTCAGGTGGGCGACCAGCGCAGTGGTGCCTGGCATGGCAGTACTTGGGGGGCCATATTCATACTCAGATGAAGAGGGGATGGTGTTTAGAAGTAACAGCTGTCTCTTAGACACTGCCTCCCTTCAGCAAAGTCACCTGGCCGCCCAGGGCTGACCAGCACCCAGCTGCTGGTATACCTCTTAGGTAAGGAATTTGGAGGGTGTGCGGTGTCTGAGTCCCACAGCAGCGCCAACATGAACATGTTACACATTCCTGTTGGAGAAAATACATCTGGCCCTTTCCTTTTTGCGAGTGGTTTGTTTCTCCCGTTTCAGAAAGAAATGATAGCTTGTACTGCTTTGGTGCTTGAAGATCATCTCATAAAGAGCCCTGGATCCTCAGAGGCAGACTAATCAGCTGCCCTCATAACGGCACATACCTCATAGCATCCTCGGTCTCCAGGACATCCAACACCATCAGTCACTCGTGAAAACCTTTGGCTGTGTTTGTGTTCCTCCTCTTGTTCTGTTTTTGGCAGGCACAGATGTACTCCAGGGTTTGTTTGTCACCCCTCAGGTACTGCTCGCATGTTTTATTACCTGGCTGAATCAGGCCCTACAGAGACACAGCCGTCCCCAGTTTCTGAAGGCCACGTGAGCGGAATTTGGCTCATCTGAAGCTCCAGCAACAAACAAGAAAGAGTTATTGCCTTTCTCCTAGGTGGGAAAACCCGTACGCTGATTTTCAGGAGTGAATAACCACAATACTAACTGAATGCTGAGAAGAATCATGCTTCCAGATGTTTGAGTTGTTGGGTTGTGTGTTGCTGGTTTTTTTTTTCTTTCTTTTTAATGTTAGTGTTTTGTATAAGGCAAATAAGATGCAGTATAGCTGCTAGAACATGAAAGAAGGCATTCATGTGAAGTACCACTTTCTGGTACGTGGAGGCTGGATGAAAGCCTTTTGGCAAGCACTGACAGATCAGGCAGCACTCACATCTGCCTAGGTAAGAAGTACTGAGATATTCCAGAAGCGTACGCGGGCTTCACCGTAGGTGCAGACTTCACCCCGACAGGCTCTTGGGGCTGACAGAGGGAGGTAACGCCGCCGCCGCGCACACCCGGCTCGGCCCGAGCAGGTACCGGCTGGGCGGCAGCGGATCGCGGCCCGGCGGCGGCGGCAGCCGACCGGCCTCTCCAGCCGGGATTAATTGTTTTCTAGTGCCACCGTGAGGGCGGCCGGCTCCGCTCCGCCGGGCCGCGGCGGCGGGCGGGCTCCGGGCCCACCGCCCCAGCCGGCAGCGGCGGCTCACGCCCGGGTAATCACGGTAATAACACTAATAACGCTATTAATAAAAAGCCGGGGGGCGCCGGAGGATAACAAGAGGCGACACCTCAGAACCAGCGCCGGGGCCGGGGCCGGCCTCGGGGAGCTGTGAGCAGCTTGGGAGCTGCAGACCGGTGCCGGCGGGGCAGAGCGCGGCCCGCACCCCAGCGGCGGCGCCCGAGCGGCGGCGGCGCGGCCCGGCTGAGCCCGCCGGCCCTGGGAGCCGCTCCCCGGCTGCCCCTGGGGACGGGCCTGGGGAGGGGCCCGGGGACGGGCCCCGGGGGCGGGCCCCGGGGACGGGCCGTGGGAAGGCGTGCGCAGGTGGGTTTGCTCCGTTTGTCCAGCTGCAGCGCCCGGTGGGATGCCTCGCCCCGCGTTTTCATGGCGGTGCGTCCTGCCCACGCACCACCAGCCGCCCCACGGCCGGACACGAAGGCCGGTGGCCACGCCGAAGCGTTTTACGAGGGTCTGCGCCTTTCCCTTTGCCAAGGCTGGCACAGTCAGCCGCAGCTGACCACAGCCTGCTCATTTGAGGGGGGAGCTTTGTCAGGAGTTCAGGGTGGCAGCGTGGTTTTAGGTCACAATCAGTCGGTGAACCAGTCAGTGCACGGAGCTGGCTGCACGGTGCAGCTGGTGCTGGAGGAAGTCTCTCAGCAATCCCAGCACAGCCGTGCCTTCCAGCTTTAGAAACCTAGGGAAGAGGATCAATACAGCAATAGGCTACCTACACAAGCCAATGCCATGTGACAGTGCTTGGCTTTTAGCTGTACGCTTTGCTGAGACATAAAGACAGAGGTTCTGCAATGATGTACATCACGGAACACAATCCTCCATGAGCAAGCATTCAGGTTTGTCTGTTTGTGTCTTATTTAAACATCACTCGGAGGATGAAATAAAAGCTGTATTTTTCATCTCACTCTCCAAAACAAGTGACAGGCTTATAGTCATTCATGGATATCTGGTGTATCTAAGTATGTCCAATGATGTTTTGGGAGGAAGTGTGCAGTAAGTTAAAAACAGGTTAAGGCACTAGTTTGGGACTCCCGAGACCTGGCGTCAATTCCCAGCTCTGCCACAGACTCCCAGTGTGACCTGAGGCAAGCTATTTCCCTCCCAAAACACTTTCGTAGTCAGAGAAGGCAAAATCCTACTTCATGTGAGTTTTGCCTTTGACTTCATGGAGCCAGCTCCCACCCACGCGTTTCAGAGCTTAAAAATTAAATACAGGCTTAAGCACCTTGCTGAATTAGTGCCAGAACTTCTCTGTGTTTCAGCTTCCTACACCTAGAAGAGGAACAAAGATCACTTCCCTATTCCCACTGGCTTTGCATGCTTAGGCTGAAGTCTGTTTGGCATAGGACTGAGCGTAATGACTGGGACCGTGCTTATGCGCTGGCCCGTTCCCCTGATAAACTGCAGCTCAAGTGAGAACCAGACTTGTCAGAGTCCTCACGTTTGGCTGCCTTCATTTGCATTCGGATGCTGTTGTACCTTACCAGCCTCTTCGCGCTGAGAGGGGCTTTCTCGACTGCCGGCAGATAACTGGGAATTAATCATTCGGAGCCCACGTTAATAGAGACAAATCAGTGTCTCTGCTTAGACAAATGGGTAGGTTTCTAGTAAGGGGCTCTCTTACTTGTAACGCCTCTTCATTTTTTCATGGAGTGGTCTGTTGTGACAGTGTACAGCTAAGTTTATATAACTGGCACCTTAGAGCGCTCCCCTAAACAGGATATTCCTGTTGGTGAAGGACTGCGCATTTGCTTAAACCAACAGTTGTAAGTTTCAGCAACCCTTGACAGGTACAAACAAGGAACCACACTGATAGCTGAGGGGAGGAGGGATTACTACGCTTAACAAGAAATAGACTTTGGCATTTACATACATATCGCGGATACGCTCTACAAGGTAAACAAATACGGCATAAAAGCATATTTGGCTATTCAAATGACCCGATTGTTCCTATTATGATGATGTCTCCCGGCATGTATTTAGTAATACGCTAATTGACTTCGCATGCATCAGGAAGAAAACTTTTCACTATCTGTTTCAGGATGGTTTCTGACGACATTTTCTTTCAAGTTTTATTTATTTATTAATTTCGAGGGACTGTTTGAAATGAAAATAGATCTTGGCTCTTGCTGACACGCCGGGCTGCTTGTGCCAGGGCTGATGTTTACTGGGGCACAGGCAGTACGGCCAGGCCTCCGCAGGCTGCTGTGAGCAGTGCCGGATCGAAGTCAGGCGTTTGCGGGTCCCTCCTCCAAGGTCCAGGTCCTCCTCATGCCCGGACAGTTGATGTGCCGGTGGCAGCTCGGCTTGGCCAGCCGTACAGCAGTGACTCCCGAGCCGCCGCCACTTACAACCTGTGTATGCAAAGCAGTAACCAAAGGCAGCCTCGGTGAGAGTCGGGTTATTTAAGCCTCAGGTTCATATGCATGGCTCCAACCTGACGGTTACAGCCAACATTAAGCCGACGAGCACGACCGAGGCCCTCCAGGACATTTAGCGAACTACTCACCCTCCGCACTAGGTTTTTGATTTCAGCATTAAATGCGTCAAGCAGTTTGTTTAGCTCTTCTGAAGAGGAAGTTAAAAAGTCCACGGGGGAAGCAGAAAGCAAATGGGCCATTCAGTTCAGCAGCCCTCCATGCTGGGGACGTGCATTAGAACAGCAAATGAGATTTTTAGACATCTGACTGATAAAATGGTTATTAATGGTTCTCTAGTTATGAGAATAAATTTGTTCTGGTCATATGGCAACAGTTGTCAAGCTGAATCATAACCAGCAAGATAAACACTTGTGGTAAAATAACCTTAGCCCCCACATTTGAGCTAAGTGGGTAAAATGAATCTCATCAGTCGATTTATTTTACCCTTATTGCATCTACAAAACTTCTGGGAACTCGTACAAAATTTCCGCATGTACTAGCTGTTTAATGTGGTTTGAGAGTTATCTTCATGGAGAAAGTCAGACAGGTAGATGATGCGCAAAGGTTTAACAAGCACAGTGTTTGTTGACTGTGGGGTAATCGAGGCGCCAGGGCCATGCTTCTGCTCCTGCGTAGCTGCCGTATCCAGCCAGCCGTGACAGGGACCGCTGCAGAGTGGCACGCAAAGGAAAACGGCAAACAGCCTTCCCCCCCCTTGGCAAATCGCTGCCTGAACTATTTCGCGGAGGTGCACAGCTTGAAATTTCATCAGCCGGTACTCGGGCATGTGTGCAACTCCCTTCCCCCCCAGACGATAATGTTTTATATGTACTCATGCTAGCAAAGCCTGGTTACATGGTAATTCACAGGCACCCCACAACAACTGGATGTGAGAGGCACCTGAACTGAAAACTGTCTTTCAGATGGCACTTGGAGCGGGGGGGTCAAACTCGGTTTCAGGCCCAGCGTACTCTGATGAGCACACAAAAACTTCAGCCCCGGTTTATAGGACTTGGGGACATGGTGGTATCTTGCTTTTTAGAAACAGACCAGAGGTCTTGCAGCCTCTGGAGGCATAACCCATCTTCATCAATAATCGTGGCTGCTTCTCAGAATCGGAGAGGCTCCAGGTAGCTGCCAGAATGCCCGCCGGTGCCCCGGGCTGTCCCCTGGGCTGACACAGTGCCAGAACCCCGGCAGTGCTGCCAGCCCCGGCAGGGACCAAGCAGAGACCCCACGCTGCTGCTGCCTCTCCTGCCGCGCCGCCGCGGGCCTGGAAGCACAGTTAACGTAAGGGAAAACGCATTTAGAAAGAAAGCAGGGGAAGAAAGATACAGGGGAAGGAGTTAAAAGTCTGTCAGTGTCTAAGAATGGTCCTCTGAAGCCTTCTCAAGTCACTGCAGCCAGCAGCCCAGTTTTACAAGATGCAGTACGCTGGCGTTTTTGGAAGTGTAGCCCCAGCATGGTCAGTGGGGCCTTGATTTTGTCTGGGCTTGAAGGCACTGCCATCATATAAATAATCACCAAACATTTCAAAGCCTTTGAAAACATTTCGTTTAATTTAACATTTTAATGCTAAGAATGGGCTAGGGTTTAGGTGTGGTGGTTTCACATATTTTTGGAACCTGTTTATCCATCTTTTATTAAGACTCTGAGAAGGCAGCTCAAAATACTTCAGTGACTCCAGCGATGCTGTAATTTCTGCTTCTTTGTTTTCTGAATATGATTAAGTTAAATTCCTGTCTCCATCTCAAGCTGCTTCCTGGAGAGACACTTAGAGGCCAGCATCACAAGGCTTTGTTTGGGTTGGTTTGATTTCACATCAGTGGCTGAGCTGGTAAGCAAAGAGACGTGAAAACCTATTTTAAATCTGGCATATCTTAGACTTACCCTAACAACCTACCTTCCAGCTAAATTTTGTATTTTGTCTTCTTTTATTTAAGATGACAAGTGAATAATTGTTAATAGAGTGTAGCCTGTCCTCACAATGCTTGCTGTCCTTTCACAAACTGACATACTTTAACGGTGGAAAATTAGCAGTGGAAACATCGCTCTGACTGGCAAACTTTCAGCCCACATCTCATCACAAGGGCAGGGTTTTTCAAAATGTCTTTGGCCATGGTTGCTCCATCTGAAGCAGCTTGAAGGACTTTAGCATAAAGATATTTGTTTTTTTCCTGCCCTGCTGCTTCTTCCAAAACAAAATGCAAGTGACAGCAGCCCAGCTTTATTGGCCATCTCAGTATCCAGAGAACCACATGCGTTGAAGGGTTGTTGCTGTCACCATGTCTCTGACCAGCTGTTGATAATATGGACCAGTATGCACAGTGGGAGGCTTGTTAGTAAAGCATAGGGTGTAAAACTTCATGTGCTGTCCAACACAAGGAAAGTTTAAGGAAAATTCTGTGCATATGAAGAAGCAGAATTTAGATCTGGAAAAGTCTTCCTCTATTAAGTAATTTTTCTGCCAATATTAGCATAGAACATGAGTATCCAGGTGTTCATCAACCGTGGAGCCCACGGTACTGCCCACATCACAGATCTGGCCCTGTTTGTGGCTTCATGACTAGTTATGGATACAAACCACCAAGCAGGTATTTAAGAGCTTTAGCTGTCCTGTGCCTCCTCGTTTCACAATAAGTTATCCCAGGTCAGCTGCTGCATGGATACGGTCTCTCATGCCATACACATCACAAGCTGGTTTTCGTAACGTGGTAAATGGCCTTCAAGTGTCACTGTGGATGTTTTTCAGCAAAATACTGCACACAGGGTATTACCACCTCCCAGAAACTTTTCCTCCTGTCTGAGGCAGGGTATGTACAAAACCGAGATTCTCAAAAGCCCAGTTCAAAAGTACGGTCCTGTTATGAACTAGGACCTTTGATTCCCTAAGACCTTTGGTTCCCTGCCTACCTATAGGTTTGCCAGTAAAGGAGACTTGCCCCGCATCTCACCTGGTGGGATACTACTGGATCCAGCAGAGATTATTCTGAACGAGACCTGGCATTCGCAAATGCAGAATGACATGGAATGCATTTCCAATTCGCTCCACAAAATACAGTGTTTCTGTCCCTACGTGAGTCACCATAATGAGAATAAGACAGTGCAGATCGTCTAAATACCTTTGCACCGCATCTTTATTTTTTCAGTTTCCCTCCCTGGGACACGGGCAGGCCCAAGCAGAAGGATCTCCTTTTCTGCACCACTCCTTGGAGCAACAAAATGAGGCAGTGACCACAGTGTCCTGTGCATCTTTGTGTCCTTCCCTCACTTTGCTCCAAAAAGGGGTAAATGAGTTGACACCCTGGGAGAAGGAGCCCTCAGCATCGCACAGCAGAGATCCTTCTTCACTGAGATGAACAGGACTGTTTACAGCTCACCAGGACAGTGCAAACGATTAAATTCCGCAAGGGCTTCCCTCTGTTTGACGTTCTTTTCTCCCACCCGCTTGGCTCTTCCTTGTCCCTACAGCAGACAGGCATTTAGCTTTTTCATTTGGAGTGAGAGCTGCAAGTTTGGAGAATACTACCACCTTCAGAGAGTTGGTGGTAGAGCATCTGGAAATGCATATGAGCTGCCTCCGAGCCTGACTGCAAGAGCTGAAATCAAAATACCCGCGGCTGCTGCTAATTCTTCTCCTTCTGAGACAGGGTGTCTTTAGGTAGCCCGATGCCAACTGTAGCAGATCTCTCCTGATCATTCTGTCTTTGTGTTCGAATGCACTATCAGGTATATAATTTAGGGATTTCTTTAAAAAATTCTTTTTTTTTTTTATTTGGTTGCCTGTAAATGCATGAATTCAGTTTGAAGGGTCTGGGCTTTCCACAGGATATTTGAAGCCAGTCATGAAAAAAGCCTAAGCTAAAATAGTCCAGCAGCAGTCTCACCTCAGCAAAATCAGATTTCTCTTTGCAGAACTCAGCTGTCAATGTGAACTTTCATGTTCTATCTGGCTATTTGTTACTTGTTTACAGTAGTAAACTCTTGCCTGCACGGCGGTGCTTTTGCACCAGGAGGTGCTGGTCCATCGTGTTCCCTGTAAGAAAAGCACTCCGACTTTGTGAAGTATCATTTTACATGCTTTTTATTACAGCTAACACTATAAAGAAGGAGAGAGAACTGTAGATAATGTTACGTCCCTTCAGATGCTGGCAGCCCTGAGTTGTGCAGCATCTAATGATCCAGCCCACATGCAGCGTGCTGTGCAGATCCAGTCCATGGAAGCGTTATCCCATTTTGGTCATTTGAGACATTATAGAATCTTCTTACAAGAAAACAACTCTATTCGTCATTCTTACTGTCAAACAAAGACGATGTTAGAGTGAGATCTTCTTGCTGCAGTTTTAGATAAAGGCAAGGTCATGGAGGTGGTGTAGTTGCTGGTACCGAGTGGGAGCTCCCCACAGGCTCCCCCATCACGGTGAGCTGGGGGGACTGCCCCGCGGCTGAGGGATGCCCGCAGCGCAGCGGAGCCTGAAGGCCACGCTGGACCTGCAGCCCCACGCAGCCCAGCACAGCCCTGTGCCTCTTCCACGTAACTGTGGCGTGGATCACGCGCGCCTCGGTGCACAGCGGTCTCCTGGTCAGCGGTACAGGAGGTACCACTGAAATCTCTTACTGCATTGAGGCTTCTGGGGCAGTGACTGCACAGAAGCCTCAGCCTCAGCCACTGCCTGTCACAGTTACACGGGGGGATTAATGAGGAGAAGGCATCCTAATTCTGTTTTCTCTTGCTGGCTTAGCTAAAACACAGCCTCAGTGACAAGAGAGCTGCTAAGCTGGCACACCTGCTCCGGAGGTAACCAGAGTCCCAGGTGCGTTACCTCACCACCTGCTTGGGCAACCTCCACGTGGTTTGAAGGCAAAATACACCTTATCACCAGAGCGTGATAACCTGTTGATAGGCTACCAACAGGTGCAGGAGGGCAGGAACAGTTCGTGCACATCGCAGCTGGCCTTGGTGCAGCAGCCCGGCTAGAAACATGGCTGTTGCAGAGCACGCCTTGCTATTCCAGGAACACGGACCTGCCGGCCAAGAAAGGACGTGCTGTAAGCATCGTTCAGTGATCCAAAAGCACTTCTAGAAAAGAGCTGTTAGGCTAATGCATAATACGCCCTAGAGCAGAGGTCTTCCACCAAATTACCGCCTCATGCCTGCTGCTGCAGAGATTTCCGTCGGAAAACCACAGGAGGGCTGTTAATCAAAGTAAATCGGGGTTAGTCCGCTGGCTGCAGTGGAGCGGCTCCAGTGTGCTTTCGGTGCTGCGGAGCCGCATGCCAGGAGGGGTGGCCTATTTTGGATGCTGCTGTGTGTGCATAATTGGACATGCCTGATCCAGGCAGGCTTGCCAGGACCCTGGTGAGGTTTGCAAATGCATTTGGCAAAAAGCATGCCAGGAAGAGCTGCTGAGCCTAAATGTTCTGGAAGTTTCACCTCTTCTGGGAAATCCTTCTCTGGCGTGTGAAACAGCCACCCAGCCAGCCACAGTCAGAGCGCGGTGGATGGCAAAGATCAGCAAATCTCACACTTGCTTCTTAAGAGATGCTTCAAGAAGACCAAGCAAACAAAATTCCCAAGTCCCATGCCATTCAAATCAACAGCTTTTATATTTTGGTGCAAGGAAAAAATGCCCATCAACCTAGAGATAATTTTAGGTGCGGAAAGATGACTTCAGTTTCTCAGCTACTGGACAAGACAGTCTGATACTTCTCATTACTGGCATGACTAGCTGAGATTTGGGCTAGCAATCCAGGAGAGAGACATCTAAGAACCCATTGCCTTCCAGCTTCCTACTCTCGTTTGTTCTAGGACGGCAAAAACCAACTGTGTAGCAGTGACTTACCCTTGTCATTTCTCCCTTAAGGGTAAGCTGGTTGTTCTTATTGCTTTGCTTCAAATGATAAGAAGAGGATTCACACCTCATAAGAATGAAAAATGTCATTACAGATTCCTGTTCCCAACAGAGTCTCTGCTTTTATGCAGTTATCTTTCTATTTGTACCAGCCAGAGCAGACCCCAAACACAAACACTCCTGCCCCCTCTTAAAACAACTGAAACACTTTATACTCCTCTCTTGCAAATTTCCAGGACACACCAGAGTTGAAAGAGAATTTTTTCTTTCCAGACCACAGCCAAACCGAAACCAAAGCATCAGTGTGGAAGCTCTGCTTAGAATATTTGGGTTTGTATTGCCACATTTACGAGGAGGTTTGTGCTTCACACTGCGTGTGACATGTTTTTAATGCACATCGTAAACCTTTGTTTACACACAAACCTTCCCCTCCCTTAAGTAATAACA
Organism: Phoenicopterus ruber ruber; assembly: GCA_009819775.1. Classification (NCBI taxonomy): domain Eukaryota; kingdom Metazoa; phylum Chordata; class Aves; order Phoenicopteriformes; family Phoenicopteridae; genus Phoenicopterus; species Phoenicopterus ruber. Next base: position 53,707,384 of record CM020246.1, read on the forward strand.
AGTGTTGAGGCTGTAGCACATGCTGATGAAAGCAAGTAGACATATGCTTCACAAGTCATCCGCTACAGCACGTGTCTGATGCAGCAACAAATTTGGCACTTTGAAAAAGAAAAACCCAACCAACCACCAGATGAACAGACAGTCGCCAGCTGCGAACCACCTGAAATGCTGCTGTGCTTTGTATCGGAAGCCGTGATGTGGCTCAAGGCCCCAGGTGAACGGCTTTGACGTTAGCCTGGCACATGCAGTCACCTGCCTCCGCTGCACCCTGTGTAGGAGCGCAGGATTTGTGCTCACCCCTGACGTCTCCCATTTCAGTACAAATTAAAAACTAGTTAAGGGCCACGAAGGACGCTCTCCACCTTGCAGTGCGCATGGGAAGCAGCTCTTCCAGCATTGAGCCAAGATGAAGGGCGAAAGCCGAGTCCTCCGACCGAGCGGGTCTGAGTTGCGTGCTGTCTAACAGCAGAGGTGCAGCACGTGGACACCCAAAGGGCACTCATGGCATCAGGCGCATTCCCAAAGACAAGCAGCTGCGGGGCCAATTAGCTCTGGCCAGCAGGTGACTGCGCTCAGCTGCACGGTGCGGTACGTCGAGAGGGGACGAAACCCTGTAAAACCTAAACACTGGGTCATATCGTCACGCTAACTGACGTGTTGCCAAGTGGCCTTAGACATACCTTTCCCCTCTGTGTAGCACCGCAGGGAGACTCTGCCGCTGACCTGAAGACCCTACAACACAGAGAAAAGACAAAGGGTGGGACGTGGAGACGTGGGATGGCTCACCCAGGATGCCTGCCGAATTAGTGGCGGGGCTGGGAGCAGATCCCAGCCCTGTGGCTGGGCTCTTTGCGAGGCAGGGTGCAGCAGCGCTACACCTCAGCCGCCAACCCCCAGCACTTCGTTTAGCAGGATGCTCACGCTGCCACCGCAGCATTTTCTGTTCCAAGTGCAATATGGCTATGCGTGACAAGGACAGGAAAGATGGGACCCACTGCTCTAAGTCAGGCTGACTTCCCTCTGCTCTACCAAAATCTCAGAAACTGTAAAGGATTACTCCTCAATGATCGTGGTGAATGGCTTCAGCTGTTTGCTTTCCATGTACCTTACCTTACAAAAGTTTGGAATTTGACTTTTGGATCTAGATTTGATCCCAACTGTCTGCATCCTGGAATTTGATTCAACCAAGGTCCGTATTTGGCCGTGAAACTAAATACCTCCCAGATGGCTCCTTTTTAGTAGGTGTTTGAGCATGTTTCAGTGTCGTATTTAGCATATGGGAAAAGCACAACAAAACAAAACAGACCCACTATTTCATCAGACTTATCTGAAATTTGTATCTGGGATCGATAAACAAAAAAGCTGAGTGTTTCACAATAAAATATTGCATATGGCCATGTGAGCTTGGGCTGCTAGTGCTGCCCTCATGGAAAGCTGTCAGGTGGGTGCTAAACAGGCATGAGCAGTAAAGCTAATGTATGTTGAGACTCAGCAATACGCAGTGTGTGGGTACAGATAAACACCGGCAGATAACCACTAAGTGGTGAGCAGAGAGCCCTGCTGACTTGCTGTTCTTTGTCTCTGTTCTGTTATTATTCATACACTGATTAAATCCTCACACATATCAATCTCTGCTCAAGGAAGCCTGTGTAGACACACTGTATTGAAATGACATTCACTGTTTTAAGTCGTAATAGTGGTGGCACACCATGCTTTGCTTCTGATCCATCTTATAAAAGGTGGGTGGAAGAGGAGAAGGACCTGTTTCTTATTTGCTTTTTAAAACAACCATTTTTATTTATATAGGATCAGCTCTTGAGTTTCCCAGGCTTGGATCAGCTACCCCTACAGCTTGCAGGTGGAGGGAGATGGCTCTGTAGAGGGAGCTTAGAGCAAGTGCTGCACCAGGCTTATCCCCTCCATCCTCCCTGGATGTCAAGACCATGCCACCACAAGCCCCAAGGAAGGTCGCTTGTCCAGCAGGGCTGATAACACTTGCTATTCCTCTTCTGGCTCAGCAGAGGTTCAGCATCAAGCTTGTACCTTGTTTACTTTCAAACTCGCCTCTCTCAGTGGATTTGGAGAGCTGTTGCAGCCTAATGCAAAGCTACTGTAAAGCCATCAGCCCTTGACATAGCCACAGTTAACACAGA